>OY728137.1:64885000-66135000 GCA_963277665.1 Viscum album
AATAAATAAATATAAATAATAAATAATAAATAATAAATAAATATAAATAATAAATAATAAATAAATAATAAATAATAAATAATAAATAATAAATAATAAATAATAAATAATAAATAATAAATAATAAATAAATATAAATAATAATTAATAATTAAATATAAATAAAAAATAAAAAATAAAAAATAAATATAAATAATAAATAATAAAAAAATATAAATAATAAATAATAAATAAATATAAATAATAAATAATAAGTAAATATAAATAATAAATAATAAATAATAAATAAATATAAATAATAAATAAATATAAATAATAAATAGTAAATAATAAATAATAAATAATAAATAATAAATAATAAATAATAAATAATAAATAATAAATATAATAAAAATAATTAATAAATATAAATAATAAATAATAAATAAATATCAATAATAAATAATAAATATATATAAATAATAAATAATAAATATAAATAATAAATATAAATAAAAAATAATAAGTAAATATAAATAATAAATAAATAATAAATAAATAATAAATAATAAACAATAAATAATAAATAATAAATAAATATAAATAATAAATATTAAATAAATATAAATAATAAATAATAAATAAATAAAAATAATAAATAAATAAAAATAATAAAGAATAAATAAATAATAAATAAATAATAAATATAAATAATAAATATAATTTATAAATATGAATAATAAATAATAAATAATAAATATGAAATAATAAATAACTAGCAACAAATATATTTATTAATAATAATATTTTATTATTAGTAATAATAAATAATAAATAATAAATAATGAATAATAAATAATAATTAAATATAAATAATAAATAAATAATAAATAATAAATAATAAATAATAAATAAATATAAATAATAAAGAATAAATAAATATAAATAATAAATAATAAATAGATATAAATAATAAATAAATATAAATAATAATTAATAAATAAATAATAAATAAATAATAAATATAAATAATAAATAAATAATTAATATAAATAATTAATATAAATAATAAATATAAATAATAAATAATAAATAATAAATAACAAATTACCAGTAACAAATATTATTATTAATAATAATATTTTATTATTAGTAATAATAAATAATAAATAATAAATAATTAATAATAAGTAATAATTAAATATAAATAATAAATAATAAATAAATTATAAATTATAAATAAATATAAATAATAAATAAATATAAATAATAAATAATAAATAATAAATAATAAATAAATATAAATAATAAATAATAAATAATAAATAATGAATAATAAATAATAAATAACCATTTACAAATAATAGATAATAAATAAATTATAGTATATTATAAATAATACATAATAAATAATAAATAATAAAGGAAACACATGAAAAAGTATAAAAAGACGTGATAAGGGATGAAAAATCCAGAAAACACATGAAAACAGATGGAGAAGCATATGAAGAATGAGGCATTAGAAAGAATGAGAATGCATGAAAACTCATGACAACTCAGAAAAACCCCTTAATAATTCAACATAATCATCATAATAACCCACAAAAAACCATCGATAAAGATAACAAGTCATGGAAACCCAAATAAACAGTAATAAATGGAGAAATCGTTAAAACCCGTCAAAACGGTCATAAAGAGACAAAAACATTGGACTCACATTAACAGAGATAACTTATGATCCGAGAGTCCATTTTAGATTCACAACCTGTCAAATCAAAGATCCTGAAACGATCTTTGACCTGAAAGGTGAAAGCGTCCGAATGGACAGGCAGATCAGAAGTTACGACCATTTAAAAAAAAGCTGATGGGGAATGGGTGCTAGAAACGAGGCATCAAAAAACATAACAAACCCGATACCCACTAAAAAAGCCATAACATATGATGCAGGAGTGCATGTGGGCACCGGGACCAGTAAAAATGAAGCTCATGGAAAGAGCTATGATCTGCCAGGTAGAGGAGTCTGAACTGACACGCGGATCGAAAGTTAGGTCCGTTTGAAGACAAGTTCGACGGGACACCGGTGAGGGAAATAGGGTTTCCGAGGCCTTCAGAGGGCTTTTTAAGATCTAAAAACATGAGAAAAGCTTGATGTTGTCAAACTGGTGCATAGATCTCTTCGCTGGCTTTGATTTGATATGTGGCAGAGCCCTAACGGACACCCAGAGTGAAAGTTATGGCCGTTTGAAGTTGGAGAACTTTTTTCAACTTTCTTATAACTCTAATATCTTCGAAACCTTAGACCGTATCATAGTTTTGATTATATTTGCCTCTAGATCTCTTCATGAGATTCTATTTGACTGGTCGTGGTGCTTCAACGGACGCCCGGATCAAAAGTTATGGCCGTTTTAGTGATTTTGGGGTTTCTCATGTTTTTTTTTATTTTTTCATTTCATTTCGCAGAGCGACAGTTTTTTAAAAAATCGCCACTAATCCTTGAAAAAAAATTTAAAAAAAATAATAATAATAAAAAATTATGGCATTTTGCGGCGGTTTTTTCGCGGCGGTTTTGAAACCGCCGCGAAATGGCGGCCCGAAACGCGTTTAATGGCGGTTTTTAAAACCGCCGCGAAAAAACCATCGCGAAATGGAAGTTTTCTTGTAGTTAGCGTACTTAAGGAATAAGTGCACCCCCACCCCATTCTGGTTGTACAAAGGAGTGCATGCATGCTCTATTCATGCATAAACCAAAAATAGAGGAATCAAATGATGCGTGTTCATATATCTATGTGTGAGAAGTATGTGAGAATAAGTGGATAGTGTGTGCATGATGTTTCATGAAGGAATTTCTATACATGGTAACATGCACACATAAAGAACTAGTTAAATAAATCACCCAAAGAAAAATTGGTAGTGCATATATACAATAATAAGAAAGATGGATTTTGTATGCTGGGGTTTTTCTTTGGAAGTTCGTGCAACATCCATGCATGAAGTCAAGTATCGAGTGAATTGATATTGTGGAAGTGTTATTCTTGCATAATATAATATAGAAGGATTTGTGTGCATATATTGCACATAATTAATTGATGATGATAAATTCATTAATAGAAGAAGTATCTTCCAAAGAATTTGATATACTGAGGAATAAGACAACTTACAGTGTATTTCAAGATTCATCCGTTGATCATTTTGAAAGAGTAGTGGGTTGAAGTGGAAGTTATATCTTCAACTTATTAAAGAATAGTGTACCGATGTTCATATATCCTTGTTAATTTAGTTGTAGTTAAAGACCTACAATTGAAGAACAATATTATCTAGTTGTTTCAAAGGAATACAATGTAGTAGATAATATATTATTTAGAGTTTTTATTGAATATCTTTGAATAACTGGTGTTTCCAGTATAAACAACACCATTGAATACTTGTGGTATAATTATAGAGAACACAAATGACTCACAGATATTTTTTATTTCCTATATAAAAATTGTGTGAAAATTCTAGGAATTTTTAATTACAAAAAATATATAGTGATTAGAGAATCCATGAAATAACCACATGATGATAATGGAAAGAAGAAGTACTTAGTACCAAACCTTTTAAAATTCTTGTGTTCTACTGTATCTTTTATTATCTGCATTGCATGTGTTTATAATTTTTTAGAGTACAAAACAAATACATTCCAATTAACTGAGCTAGAGGTTTGAGATCAATAGTATCTAATTGAAAAGAATATAAATTCCGAAAAAATTAGGCACACTGATTCACCACCTTCTCAATGTCCCTATAAAATCCATTCAGGCTTTACAAGTGGTATCTGAGAACAAGTATATCTCTAATCGGATAAAAGTTTTTATATCAAATTTTTTTGAATGGTTTATATGAAGTTCAAGTTTGAAGATGATTCTGAAGCACCTCATGTGAAAAATTTTATCTCCACTCCTGTTAAAGAAAACATGAAGGTATCTGGCAAGACTCTGAAAAATAGGAATAATATGGAAGTAAATATATTGATAAAAATCACAATGAAATAAGATAAGGATTAATTATATTCTATAAAATTATTTGAAAATGATTATTTTGATAGGACAAGCTATGATGAGTATGAGAAAGATGAATCTATCAAAATTATTGACGATTTCTACTCTCCATTTGAGAGGTATATGAAGAATGATCCTGAAGAAGTAATTTTATATATAAATGTTCCATTAAAATATCAATTTGATAATAGAAAATAACTTGAATAGGAAATTAAGAAATAGGAGGATTCACTTGGTAAGATATTCAAATGGTAAAATATTCACATATACCTTGTTGAAGAAAAGAAAGAATCTGTGACACATTGTAATAAAAATAATTCTATTATTAAAGAACAATTGAAATGGAATGCTTATGAAGCTACTGTGAGTAAACATGTGTTTTTTGAAGTAATTCATTCACTTTAAATGTTATTAGTTGTTTCCATGAATGTCAGAGATACCCCGCTTGAATAAAAAACATGTAAGGTCAAAGAGATTGACTTGTTAGGGGAAGAAAACACCAAGATGCATTAATATTATATTCAGAATATTCATTCTCCAAAAGAATCACATAAATCTACCATTAGTGTAAAGGAATCCAAATTTGAAGTTAAATCCAGGATAATCAAAGACCTTGAAAGCTCTCTGAATTAAGTTAGTATAAATCATGAAGATCAGATCAATAAAATGAAAAGTGAATTTGAAGGTTGGCTGACATCAGTTGAAAATGATAAGTTTTCCTTTAAAATGAAGTGTCTATAACTAGATCTTGAATTTGAGAAATCTTAAGGAGACACATGCTAGAACATCTCAAGTTATTGAGAAGAAGAATTCTTCCACCCAAACATATGAAGGGAGGAAAACACTAAAAAGCACTGTTTCTATACAAACTATTAATGTGGATCATGTCTCTAAAGATACTCATATTGGTGTAAAGAAAAACTCTAAATCAATTCATTATCAAACCTATATAATCTCATGGAATAAAGTAACTCATAACCCAATGAATTTAGTTTCTACTTATGTAGTATAATCTACTAGTGTAGGTTCCAAGCTAAAATTTGGAAAGATGTGGGTTGATACAAATGATGATAAATTCACCAAAACATCAATGGTGGATACTTGTATGATTGTTAAAAATAAGGAAAGACATATCCAGAAAAAACAAGACACTAAATCTAGTCAAATTGGTACTACAAGAAAAAAATGATTATTTATTATCTATTTTTTGTGATGGTGGAAATTTGGGCATCTAAATATTAATTTTTTCTATAATGTATCATCATATGAAAATTAAAAAAGGCCTATATTTAGGGGGTGTGTATGTGAGGAAATTAAGAAACCTGCAAAACTAAAGCAGAATGCATAGATAAATAAGAATATAACTACTAAGAACAGATTTGGTTATCTTGAAGACTTATATGATTATTTCCAAAAAATTGGTCACATTTATGATGAGTGATGGTATATACCAACCAAGCACTATGAATATATTTATGATAAGAAAAGACCAAAAAATTAAGAATCAATGAAAGAAAGATGAAAATTCTTCCTTGGAAAAAAAGAAGAAGTTAGTCAAGAAAACATTGAAGAAAGCTAGACCCAATAAGAATGATAATCGAAATCCCAATAATTTCATGTCAACCAATAAAATATGCTTCTACTATAGAAATAAAGTTCTTTCCATGGACCACTACAAACATGCAATGGAAATGAATGGAAGCAAGTTGAAATCAAGAAGAGAATCAATCCAGGAGAGAAATAAGAAAATAAGATTGATTGAAGACATTACTAAAGAAGGTTTTGATAAGTTACCCAAGGAAGGTGACTCAAAAATATTTAATAATCCACATGGAAGCTCTAAATAATAATATTTTAAGAATAAATGCTTAATAATTTTTCCAGAAAAAAGTGTATAATACTAGAGAAATGAAAAAAAATGAATATGAATCTCTACCTAGTGAAAAGGAAAAGAGAATACATATTATTAAATATTAAGAAGAATCATAATTTCATGTGAGGTTTTCAAAAAAATAAAAACTCTGGTGCCACAAAAGTATTGGGTGGAAGGTTCATATCAGAATGGATATAATTCAATAAATTGAATGACCGCTCTACCTACTCAAAATGAGATGATAAAGATATAAAAAAACATCAAGGGAATCTATCTCACTAATGGAATATGTAATGAAAAATAATACACAAAATATAATGGTGAATGTAAGTAAATAGTCCATGCTATTAAAGAAATATTATAATTTTAAATCTATGGGAGACACAAGCATGAAGTGTCCCATACACTTTTGATCTTTAAGGAAAGGAATCTCTGGGTTGATAGAAAATTCTCAACCCGATTTCTTTTATTAATCTCATAAGTGTTCAATTTTATTACCTTATTATTGTGTAGTATTTATGTTTACATTATAGGGAATTTAAGGTAAAGTTCATTTTCAACATGATAAATGATTAAAAAAAGTGGAGGAAAACAATTTTCAATGATAATATGATAAAAACAAAAATTGTTCTATAATAGTGGATCATCAATTTGAACATCTTGAATACTATCTCATGAAATTTTCCTCTAGTTCAAATAGAAGGGAGTTCACCCCATGAAGTAGAGAAAAAAAATGGAGATTATATCAAGGATTATTTCATGAATATATATAAATTCATGTCATCTCTACAAAACATGAAGATAAAGTTAACAAAATTACCCTACTTTCATTTTTATTGATTATATAAAATATGTGCTTAAAATAGGAATGTTGGTTGATGAGTAATCTCATTAAAAGGGAGATTAAAATATTCTTGCACTTGAAATTTTTGATGTGTTTACTAAAGTGTGTAGGATAACATATAACTTGATCAGTCTATTTTATACATCCTCCTCTTTTAGAAAAAAAATTTTATGATAAGGATATCACATGAATGATTGTTAATGGAAAACATAGAAAAAACTTGTTATATATCTCTTGTTTTATACATCGTGTTACTTGATGTATAATTAGAGTATAAAAACTAAAGGTTCATTTCCAAGTGAACCATGTGGTACCATCATTCTTTCATAAAAAGGAGAAGTAATTTTGAAATGCATTGAAGGGCATAAGAAAACCATTGTATTAATACTTTGCATTTATTTTGAATAATGGAGAGAAGGGACATTGAATTTAAGGAAATGGTATTGAAACAAAGATAAAGGGGGCTATTGAAAATCCCATGTGGATGGTTTATGAGTATGTTTGTATTTTTTTCAATATATAATAAGGAATAAAAAGTGAATGTAGGATTAATTACTCTATGATTCGTGATTAATCATAAAAATAGAAATATGGAAGGAGTTTTAGATATCTTCATGAATATTGCTATGGATGCTCAGAGAATTGTTATGGATTCATCTGATGACATTGGTTTTCATTATAAGATAATTATTTTTGTAATTTTGATGATTGTTTAAGTGGCCTTCATTGTTAAAGAAAAGTGAAAAAGTCATTTTGAAGAGATACATAATTTATACAATGGACCACTAAGAAAATATTTATTTCATGAGGAAGTGAATAACATTTTAATACCATGAAAATATCAATTTTCATGATGATTTGACAGTTTCCATGAAACAATATAATTCATACATTAATTTCATGAGGGTAAATTTTGAATGGAATGGAAAAATATATATTTTTATTGAAGAATATATGGGTTAAAATTTGATTAAACATTATTGATAATTTTTATTCTTCATTTAGAATATATGGTGTGTTACTTTATAAAGAAATATAGCCAACTGCAATGCTAATTGAGCAACTCATGTGAAACCACTACTAATGTGGGAGCTAGAGTCAACCCCCGGAAGCCACAAAAGTGGTGTAAAGGGGTGAGAAAAGTGAGAGTGGGCCCGTGTGCAATTCTTGGAGAGATCGTTCCCATGGTCACATAGTTGATCTAGATTATCAGCAGGGTAAAGTCTGTCTATTTGAATAGTGGAGTGCAGGTGATGATCCACCGTGGTGAGCTTGAATGGGTAGTGGTGGTAATTATCTGATAAAGTGGGGGTAAATATGCTTCTTTTTTCAAATGTGGTATGCGATCACACAACCACCATTCATCCTATCATTAATGATATGAAAATAACCATGTATTATCAATCTAGTGGTTCTCTATTATCTGATATCCCACACCTCTCATATTTGAAATAAGCTGAACATATTTTAAATATGAACATCATCTTCTACACTTGTAGTGCCTTTAGCCTAATAGACACCACTATTTTGATGGAGAGATCGAGACATCCGATCATCTCTAGTGGAACTGGATTTTGAGATTAATGGACAACGTCTTTCTCCCCAGGCAGAGCTCTCTCTCTCGACCTCTAGGGTTTACCCTTCTCTCACCGCAATCGAGACTTCTCCACCGTGGTTTCCTAGTTTCTTACCCTCTCTCTCCCTCTTTCTCACTTTCTATGGTGTCCTTGCTCTTTCCCCCTAATTCCCCTTTCTCCATCCCTTACAACGATTGTTTTATTCATTTTTGATCTCCACTCTCAAAGCGTTTCTTTATGTTTCAGGTTCTGTTTTATTTTTTTTTCTTTGGGTTTCCATTTCCATTGTGGTTCTTTGTCACTTTGATTCCCACTGTCGAGTTGTGTTCCCTAATTATTGCTCACATTCTCTTACTGTTGGAACCTTCATGTCAAACCCCACTTTGGTTTGACCCGAAGTATATATGGTGGTTTGGGATTAAGTTGGTATCGATGATCGGTGATTCTTCTGGTTGGCCAGTTCTTCTAACTATTCCCTTGCAGCCTATCCTTTGTACTGGACTCCATCTCAGTCTGGTATGAGGGTGATTGCGGCGGTTTTGAGATGGTTTTGGTGTATGTGTTTGGAGCTAATGGAACATCTCGTCAGTGTGGCTCTGGATGATTGGTGTTCATTTGTGTAGCGTTTTCGTCCAGGTATGTGGTTCTGTTTTGGTGATGCATTTGGAGGCAATGTATTTGGTGACAGATTTGGTCCAGCTTCTGGTGACGACGTTGTTTTTAGACGATGATCAGTTGTAATGGTTTGATGAACAGTTCCAAAAACGGCACCTCAACGGTTTGAGATGTTTTGGTTATGGAAGTCAGTAATGTTTTGACTGGATTTGTGTCCCTTTTTGATGCATTTTTCGTGGTTGCGATTAGATTTGTTTTTATTCAAGGTTAATCAATGTCAGTGTTTCTGGTTTTTTTTCGATTGTCTTCTCTCTATTGGGGCGGTGTTTGAGGCAATTTTGATGCGAGGATGGTGTTGAGGCAATGGGATGGTGGGTTTTTAACCCGTGGTTTCTTAGTACCCAATGAGTTAACAAAAGGCACTTGGCTCGATGTTGGATCTTTTAATCTGCATTTTGAAATTTGAATTTGAAATTACGTGTTGGAATATTTCTATGTTTTGTGGTTTTATTTTCATGGATGGTTTTGTTGTAGGGTTTCCATTTATCCCAATAAATGGATTATTTAATAATAAAAAAAATAGATTTGGACGACTATCTCTAGTGATCACCTCATGTGAATGAGATTTATTTAACCGAACCGAATCCATGTATGAATTCTCTGTCTTTCATGCATGTGAATACATAGAATATGATCTCAGTTGACAGTAATCATAATTGTAGGAGCTCATTTGGTTATATAATCACCATTAATGTAGTATGAGATTCGAATAGTAGATACATGCAATCCTAATCGCATGAACAAGAGGATATCACTACAAAGAATAAAAAAAGGTGACATGATTTTTGACATACACTTGAATAAACACAAAATACTTGAGTGAGATGAGATATGCCACAACACATTATTTTTTATTAGGTTCTCAAAATATCATAGAATGTGGGGTTTAGGTAGTGAAATTCATAGTGATGCACACCTATAAAAAGAGATGAATCCAATCCTAAGATGTGATTCTTTCATGAGAGATATTGAGAGATCTTGTTTTCATAGGAAAATAGGGCATCTAATTTTTTTTTTGTGAATAAGTTTAACTAAACATAATATTTATTTCACAAATAAGAAGAGGGAACTCATTCTTAACATTTTTGTGTAAAGGAGAAGAAGATCTTGAATACACATTGTGTAGCACAAAGGCATGTCGTGGGCATTCAACATGTGAAAATCACACTTGAATAGCTTTATGAATAATTGAGTTCAAAAATGTCACTTATGATCATGATAAACTTATTTTATCTCCCTGGTTTGCATAAATTTTTTGAGACAATTGTGAAATAGTGTTTATAATTATTTTTTCATGCGAGGGAGGTTGAGAAATCATGAAATTATTTATATATGCATGAAATCTATTTATGTAAAGAATTTGAATAAAAGTGTATAGTTTTTGCATATATTGTTACGTGAAGGAGTAGTGTGCATGAGGTAGAAGTTCACACATACCCTATTCTATCTCAATGAAGGAGTAAAGTCATGATATATTCATACATAAATAAAAAATAGAAGAAGAAAATGATGTATGTATATATGTCTATGTGTGAGAAGTAAGTGAGAAGAAGTGGATAGTGTGTGAATGATGTTGCATGTAGAAATTTGTTTTCATGAGCATATGAACATGTAAAGAACCACTTAAATACATAATCCACACATAACCTAGCAGTGGACACATAAAATAATAAGAAATATGAATCCTTTGTTCTAGGGTTTTTCTTAAGAAGTCCTAGAAACATCCATTCATGAAGCAAAGTACAAAGTGAATTGATATTGTTAATGTATTATTCCAGAATAATATAATACAAAATAATTTGTGTGATTCTCTTGAACATAATTAATTAAGGCATGGAAGTTCATTGAAAAAAGGTTTATTTTCTTGAGAATCTGATATATCTAAGAAGAAGACAACTTATTGAGTATTGTTATATTCATCATTTGATCATTTTGAAAGAGTAGTGAGTTGAATTGAAAGTTATATCTTCCACTTATTGAAGAACAGTGGGACGACATGCATATAAACTTGTTAATTTAGTAACATTCAAAGAACTACATTGAAATAAATCTATTATCTAGTTGATTCCAAGGAATCTAGTGTAGTAGATAAGAACTTGTTCAGAGGGTTTATTGAATATCTTTGAAGAATTGGTGAGGCTAGTGTAAACAAAGCCATTCAAGACTGGTGGAACTAGTATAAATAACACCCAAAAACCAGGATGATTTTTTATTTCTTGCATAAACATTGTGTTCCAATTCTAGGAATTTGAATTCACTACAAAGATATAGTGATAAGAGAATCAGTGTAGTAACTACAGGTTGATCACGACAAGGAGTATGTCTTAGTATCAAACCATGTAAAAATCCTTATGTGCTTCTATCTCTTTTATTATTTTCATTGCATGTGCTTGAAATTTTTGAGGAAACACAACAGATTTTTACCTCTTAACTAGGGAAGAGGTTCGAGAGTAAAAGGGGATAATTAAAAGGAAATTTATTCAGAAAAAATGGTTACATTGATTCACCCTTTCTCAGTGTACCTTCAGAATCCATCTGGGATCTACACATTATAAGTATTGTAACACTTAGTATTTTTATGAGTATTTAATCTCAAAAACCTATAACACTCATTAACATTACATGCATACATGATTTTATTGATTTATTTCATAATCGTATTCCTTCTACAAAATCAATATGTTAGAACCAAATTAAAGTGTAACTCTTTCCAAAAACTCATAACTTGTTTCACTAAAAAAATTAACATACAACAATATTTATACACATCTAAATAAATATCATTCATAAGGTACATGAAACCCTTTCAAGTAAAGACTTAGAATAATATGAAATAAAAAATCCACATAATAGTAATCTTAGAGAGATAGATAGTCAACCCCAACTTTTCTAGACATGATATAAGCCTCTAGGACAATGAATAGTTCGACCCAAAGTCTCTCTACCCAAGGATACTTTACTCAAGAGAGACCTAAATTATATTATAAATCTAACCCATAATATATATAAACTAAATTCTTAATTCAATACCATAACCGAATACAATCAGAACTCAAATAAAACTCAATCAATTATTACACCAAGATTGTAAATTCATATCTGAATGTATGAAAATTTATAAAAGAATGTTAATGCTTTAAACTAAATAATACATCTGTAAGAACTCGAATCTTTTTTTCAGGTTTTTTTCCTTTTCTGGTCATTTTTGGGAAAAAGAGGAATTTCTGGAAATTTTCAAAGTACATGCCGTGTACTTTATGAGTACACACCATGTATCTCTTTGCTGCAGGTAGCCGGGTGCTGGCTGTGTTGAGGCCATGCACACGGCCGTGTGGGGGTGTTTCAGAGGCCGCTTAAAGCAGAGTACAGAAACAGTAAGTACATGTCATGTACTTTAAAAGTACACGCCGTGTAATTTCTTTTTTTTTTCATTAAACGCATCAGGGTCACGTCTGATCTCCATAAGTGTCTTATTTTAGGTTATGTTCGTCCGTGAGCACCGAGCAGCCGCGGATCTTCGATGATCCCCTGAACCTTTGTCCTTCCTTCAAATCAAACACTGTTGGGTGCATTGGAATCACAAAGGTGAGTTCTCTCTTCTCCTGTAGCATCGTTTTACAATTTCTCCTCTTTTACAAGTTATTGTGGGTTGAATGTTTTATATGTTTCCATAGATCAATGACATTCTAAGAAGATTCAAGCCTCATGGTTCAATTATATCGATCTCTTAATGTTAAGTTAGGTGGTTTGTGCCTTTCCGTTGAAAGTCATTGAATATTTTGTGCAAATCCCACCAATACCCTTGAAAGGGGTATTGTGTGTTACCATTTTAGCCCAATTGTTTGCCTGATTTTCTTATATGATAGAGAAGAGGATATTGTTTATGAATAGGGTGAATTTTTGTGCTTTGGATGTTTTTCCCATGCATGTTTTCATGTTTTGACCTTTGGGTCTTGTTTTCCTGTTAGGATTCTATTTACTTTCCATGCCTAGTAATGTAGGATGGTATGACTATAGTTCCAAGTGATGATATGCCATAGAATGCTAGCCAAGTAGTTCTTAAGGTTAACTTTGGCAGTTACGCACGCTATACTTATTTGTTTTACACAGGGCCATGAGAACCTAGTGTAGTAGACCACAAGGAGAATGGACGTAAGGGATTCTCCAGAGAATCTTTATAAATTACGATGTGAGACCACATGGTGAATTGACATTGAGTGCTTCCTCAAAGTGTATGTAGTTCCTCGATGCAAGACGTAGGGGGGATGAGACATTGAATTCTTCCCCATAGATCCTTTAGTATGATACGAGACTATAGGGGGAATTGACGGTGAGTACATACCTAGAGAGTCTATACTTTAGCTGAACTAGAGGGGTGAGACTATGTGTGCCTCTCATAGGGTTGTTAGTACTTGTTGGTTGAACCAGAGGGGTTAGGCTGTGAAGAATACCCAGAGGGTTACCTGTTTGTTCCTTGTTTCTTGAGTAGATGTTTACCTGTTTGCAGATTAGATGCTTGAGACTGTGGATTGTTTACTATTTAGTACCTTCCTGTTTACTATTTTCTGTACTTTTACCTGCCATATATTCACTGAATGTTTGGAAAAGATCTCGTGGTGGTTGTCTAATGGGATTTAGTCTCACACCCTATTTGGGCCATGCTTTTGGTCCCAAACAGATTATATTGTTGCAGGTATAGATAAGGAAAATCGCTCTTCTACTTCAGGTACTAAACTTGATGTGGAGTTAGAGAGCGCAGGACCAAGCTTAGGCTTGCGATGCAGAGGAGCTGTGATATGTTTCTTTTGAACTTGGTTTAGTACTGTTTGTATTCAGAATTGTGACTTGTTTGGCTGTTTTCTTAGACATATGTAGCATGCATCATTTTATATGTATGTTCTCTAGCTGTTTATTATTTCAGTCTTCCGTTGTTCACTTGTGAATGGATTGTTTACTGCTTCCGCTTTTGTTTATTTGTTTCTCTTCCGATGTGTACTCTGCCAATGAGGGCATAGTTTCCACACTATCACACCCAAGGCCCTCACTTCTAGTTGTCAGCATCTAGCGTTCGGGGAAAGTCTCTTGAGGCCATGTGACCAACCGGGTACGGGGCGCCTCTAGGTGGCTTCCGGAACCAGGACGTTACGAAGTTGTATCACAGGAAGAATTATCTTCTCTTGACTTACTATTTGGAGCCTATAACCAGGGATAGGATTGAATAGGTACTTGGTAATAATCTGTTCCCAAGAGTAGCTAACCCGTGTATAGGGAAAATCCATACTACCTCGTTTATTGCAATTTCTTCAGGTTTTGCAAGTTTACGGTTGATCTGATTTTCACCGATGGGTGACTCACATGCTTTGTGTTGTTACTGTTGATATTATTGGGGTTTTATTTCTATCGCAACCCAATGAGATGAAGTTATAAGCACTTGCTAGAAATAACATGCCATGCATTCTTGCCATGCCATCTAGGATGCATTAGCGATTGCATGTTGTTGTGATAGATGTTGTGTAGAATATGCATTCTGTTGTGATAGATTCTTTGAAAAAGATACCTACTGTTTGATAGAGCATTTTTGTGTAGTGTTTTGTTTGGGTGAACACTAAACATTGGTCCTTAAGGTGTTATGGTCCCTCCTAGACCAGAATTTGGTGGATCATCACTTTTTTTCCTTGTTATAACTTGTATAAGATGCCAAAATTTGATTCACGGGGAGTATGGGTCCTCAAGGATCAGAATTTGACACCTTCAATGTTCCTTCTATGTTTTTATGGGCTTTAGAGCAGTTTCTGAGGCTACTATCCAGAAAAACCTAGAATACACGGCATGTACTTTAAGAATACACGCCGTGTAGTTTTAAAACCGTGTCACTGACTGCGTGGGAGAGGACATGATGTTGTGAAAAATATTGTAAGAATACACCGTGTATGGTACGCACATGACATGTTGTTGTGACTATGTGTCTACCCATGTGAATAACAACACAGATGGATGAAACTTTGTTTTTACATGCCGTGTCCTGATTTCACACGCTGTGCAGCATAACATAGGTACCCTGCCGTGTCACGGACAACACGGGTAGGGAAAATCCTTCAAGTACACATCGTGTACTCCTGGAGCACGCTGTGTAGAGTGAACCATGTAGCCGACCGTGTAATGAACAACACGGGTCAGTGTTATCCGTTCTTAGTACACGCCGTGTTTTTTTGGAACATGTCGTATAGTGTAACCTGGGTACACAGGCCGTGTCACTAACAACACGGGATGGTGAAGCTTGTCTAGTACATGTCGTGTCCTTCGTGAACACGCCGTGTAGTCCAGGATTAAGAGAACCGTGTGGGTTATCCGTGTAAGGATACTCGGGTAGGGAAATAGAGTTCAAGTACACGCCGTGTGTGGGGACAACATGCCGTGTGGTTGGGGTGTTACATGACCAGTTGTGGCAAAAGTACATGCCCATATGAATGAATTAAAAGAACATGTCGTGTAGTGTTTTTACATGCCGTGTAGTCACGTTTTGTAAAACTTGAATGTTTCTTTCTCCTGTTCCCTTCTTGTACTCTTATGTTTTCAGTCCTTGATAATCCTGATCTAAGGTGTGCGTTTGACCTTTCTAAATTACGCCACCAAGACATCCTCCGGTTGTACTCCAGTTTCTAGATGGTAATCAGACACTAGATATGGCTGATCAGGGACCTCCTGCAGATCCTCCTGCTGTGCAAGCCTTGGCATCAGTAGTTATACTAGTTTAAGGTGCTGATGTGCAATTTAGGGAAGGATTTCTAAGGATGATGCAGACCTTCCAGGGAGCACCGCCTCCTGCCTTGATTATGGTAGACTTGACGCAGGTTTTCCAACAGTAGCATCCTCCCACATTCTTAGGAGAAGAAGGACCTCAGGCTGTATATTCATGGCTAGAATCCATGCTGACTATCTTTGATCATCTGGAGATGCCTCCAGAAAGGCGGGTCAAACTCGCTACCAACATTCTATGAGACTCCTCCAAGAGATGGTGGGACGTGATCTCATAGGCGGGTCATCAGTAGGCTATGGCGTGGGAGGAGTTTTAGCACGTCTTTTATGACTACTTTTACCCAAAGACATTCAGGGATGACCGAGCCTAGGAGTTTATGAGCCTTGAACAGGGTACCCTCTCAGTTATGGAGTATTCCTCTTGTTTCACCGAGCTTCACCATGACCCACAACTCCTGGGTGGAGATGGGTTGTTCTTGGAAATAAAGTTTGAGGATGGTATTAGGTGGGTGATCCGCTCGTAGGTGAATATCTTTAGGTTGACTTACATCGCTTCCATAATCCACCAGGCATTGATTGAGGAGCGCAATCTGAGAGATTTTGGAGCTGAGATCTAGGGCGGTTCCACTTCCAGAGTTAGTGCTCTGCCAGCTGACAACAGGAAGCACTATAGGGAGTCTACGCGCGGTGATCTGAGGCAGCGAGACACATCTACAGGTAGCCAGTTGGTATGCTACCAGTGTATAAAAGCTAGGCATACAAGGCCGCAGTTCCATAGATACCCGATAGAGTGCCGATCTTGCGGCAAGATGGGTCACCTTCAATGTTTTTATCAGGTTTTCTCACCAGTAGTTGGTGACAGGGGTTCATCTATGACTCCTCGTTCAGGAGCAGCTCCGCTAGTTTCTCACCAGTCAAGGAACTGGAGTTATTCTGGATATTCGGGTCGAGGTGGAGGTTGAGGCTGTGGTGGTCAGTCACCGATCTATCAGCGATAGCAGTGCAGATCAACTCAGAGCAGTCAGGTAGGGTCATAGGGCCATGGTTCATGTCAGAATTTTGTGGTGGAGTAGACCCAACAGAAGTAGGATCCCGGACCCTCTGTAGTTCGAGGTATGATATTAGTAGCCTCAATTTTTATCTTCAACTCTTTTCGATAATATTTCTACGCATAGCTTTATATCTGTCGCTGTTGTGGAGATCCTTGGGCTCTGTATCTTTTCTTCTGCTGATGTTTTGACACTAGACACTCCTTTGGGGACAAGAACATATGGTGTATGTCAGTGTAAGGATTTCCCTCTTGAGTATGGTGGGTGTCACTTCCTTTGTGATTTTTATGTTTTAGATATGACATACTATGATTTCACTCTTGGATGGACTGGTTAGTTCCCTACCAGGCAGTCGTCGACTATTATCGTTGTAGGGGGAGTTCATATCACCAGAGGGTGGATCTTTTCTTCATAAGGGCGAGTGGGATATCCAGGTGAGTAGAGCGGTTCTAGAGCATCAGGGGTTGGGATCAATTACAGCCCATATTGCTAGTCTTTATCTGGATGACCAGGGGATCTCACAGTTAGAATTTCTTCCAGTGATGAATCGTTTCAGGGATGTATTTCCAGAAGACTTTTCAGGTTTTCCTCCAGAGCGTGAGGTAGACTTTTCTATCGGGATCATTCTAGGAGTGGCACCGGTGTCCATTCCTCCTTATAGGATGGATACACCTGAGTTATAGGAGCTCAAGAAGCAGTTGGAGGAGTTGTAGGAAAAGGGTTTCATCTGACCCAGTACTTCTCCTTAGGGTTCTCTTATCCTGTCTACGAAGAAGGTAGATGGTACCCTTATAATTTGTGTGGATTATCGGAAGCTGAACCAGTTGACGGTCAAGAACCGATATCCCTTACTGAGGATTGATGATATCTTTGATCATCTTCGAGGATCCCGGGTATTCTCAGATATTGAATTGAGGTCCGATTATCATCAGTTGCACGTTAGACCATCAGATATACCTCTTACATCCTTCAAGAGTAGGTATGGTCTATACGAGTACTTATTTATGTCATTCGGTCTCACAAATGCGCCAGGAGTTTTCATGGAACTAATGAACCAAGTGTTCCATCCATACTTGGATTTGTTCATAGTGGTCTCCGTGGATGATATCTTGGTGTACTCTGACACTCGACACGACCATGCCACACATCTTGAGATCATTTTTAGTACAATGAGGGAGCATCAGTTATATGCTAAGCTCTCAAAGTTCTACTTTTGGATGGACTAGATTCACTTCTTGGGTCACGTTATTTCAGAGACAGAAGTATCACTAGACCTAGAGAAATTGAGAGCTATAGTTTCCTAGGAGCAGCCGAAGAACTTCATTGAGGTGCAGAATTTTCTAGGGATAGTTGGATACTACAGATGTTTCATAAAGTACTTTTCACGCTTAACATTACCACTGACGGGTCTGAATAAGAAGGGTACGAAGTTCTTATGGTCAGATTCTTACGAGACATCCTTTCAGGAGCTGAAAGGGAGTTTGAATTCAGCACCAATACTAGTCTTGCCAGAGTTGGGAAAGAGCTATAATGTTTATTGTGATGCTTCAGGTATTGGGCTGGGAGCTGTGTTTATGTAGGATGATGGAGTCGTTGCGTATGGGTCTCAACAGTTGAGGCCACATGAGAGGAATTACCCGACACATGATCTGGAGTTGGCAGCTATTGTTCATGCCTTATGCCGTTGGAGACATTATCTCTTGGGAGAGCATTTTGTGGTTTTTATGGACCACCAAAGTCTCAAGTACATCTTCACTTAGCGTGATCTGAATTTGAGATAGCAAAGGTGGGTTGAGTACCTTTAGTATTTTGATTTTGAGCTTTCCTACATGCCTGGGAAAGGCAACGCAGTGGCTAATGCGTTGAGCAGGAGGACTCACATACATGCAGTTCAGGAGGCCAGTAGTGAGTGGCACCTTATGGATCTATTCTCCGAGATGCATTGGGAGGTGCGTGACAGACAAAGGAAGACTTTTCTATCTTCTATAGCTATTACCTCTACCCTTCTTGATTGGGTGCGAATGAGGCAGCTATCAGATTCTGAAGGCCTAGTCCTGTGGGAAAGTGTGTCAGGAGAGGACCCTATTCCTGGATGGACCATAGGCAAGGATTAGATCTTGAGTTTCTAGGGACGCATATGGGTTCCAACAAATATACGCGAGGAGATGATGTAGGACCTTCATTCCTCAGTTTGGGTAGATCATCCTGGTGTCAACAATATGTATCATGATCTTCACCGCCAGTATTGGTGGCCAGGTGTGAAGAGAGATGCTTCTGGTTTCGTCATGAGGTGTTCTACTTGTCAACAGGTGAAGGTGGAGGATCAGAGACTAGAAGGTCTTTTACAAAAGTTACCCATTCCTGAGTGGAGGTGGAATGAAGTCGCGATTGACTTTGTGACAGGGTGGTCGAGATCACCTTGAGGGAATGCTGCTGTATGGCTTGTCATTGACAGGCTTATGAAGGTTGCTCGCTTCTTGCCGATCAAGGAGACCTTCTATGTTGATGAGATGGGATGACTATATATCTTTGAAATTGTACATCTACATGGAGTTCCACACTCAATTTTTTCAAACAGGGATGCACGTTTTACTTCTCGGATCTGGAAGGGGCTTTAGAAGGCTTTGGGTACACAGGTACTTCTGAGTAAAACATACCACCCACAGACTGTTGGCTAGTCCGAGCGTATGATTCAGGTGCTTGAGTACGTGCTCTGAGCATGCATTTTAGACTTTGGAGTTTCTTGGGAGAAACACATACCTCTAGTGGAGTTCACCTACAACAATAGTTTTCAGGAAACTATTCAAATGACACCTTATGAGGCCTTGTACGGTAGACCATGCTGATCACCCTTATGTTGGTTAGAGGCAGGAGAGGCCACTTTGATGGAACCTAATCTTGTTCAGGAGACCATGAAGTAGATAGAGTTCATTCAGAAGAGGATGGCTACCACACAATCTCGACAGAAGTCTTATGCTAATCAGCGGAGACGACCTCTAGAGTTCGAGGTCAGGGATCAGGTTTTCCTACGTGTCACCCCGAGGTTGGAGCACAGAAGGATTAGGAGACAGGGTAAGCTTTCAATGAGGTATGTTGGACCATTTGAGGTGTTGGAAAGAGTTGGACCGGTTTCCTATTGGTTGTTGTTACCTTAGAGATACCGGGATATGCACAAAGTTTTTCACGTTTCTCAGCTCCGACGTCACTTTTCAGACCTGTCTCATGTATTTAAACCTGAGGAGGTTGAGCTAGATGTGGATGCATCGTTCAAGGAGAATCCTATCCGGATTATTGATTATAGTACAAAAGTTATCTGTGGCCAGTCTGTTCCTCTGGTATGAGGGCTATGGCATCATGGGCAGGTACATGACGAGACTTGGGAGAGGGAGGCCGATGTACGAGCAAAGTGGCTGGAGCTGTTCAGGGTTTCTTCTTCTACTCTGCGCTAGGGAAATTCGGGGAAGAATTTCATTAAGGGTGGATGTTTGTAAGAACCCGGATCTTCTTTTTAGGTTTGTTTTTCCTTTTCAGGTCATTTTTGGGAAAAAGAGGAATTTCTTGAAATTTTCGAAGTACACGCCGTGTACTTTATGAGTACCCTCCATATACCTCTTTACCGCAGGCAGCCGGGTGCTAGCCGTGTAGCGGCCATGCACATAGCCATGTGGGGGTGTTTCGGAGGCCGCTTAAAGTGGAGTACGGAAACAGTAAGTACACACCTTGTACTTCAAAAGTACATGTCATGTAATTTCTTTTTTTTCATTAAACGCACTAGGGTCGTGTCTGATCACCAGAAGTGTATTCTTTTAGGTTCCGTTCATCCGCGAGTGCTAAGCAGCCACAGATCTTTGACAAGCCCCAAAACCTCCATCTGTCCTCCAAATAAAACACCATCGGGTGTGTTGGAATCGCAAAGGTGAGTTAACTCTTCTCCTGTAGTATCATTTTCCAATTTCTCCTCTTTTCCGTTTTATCGTGGGTTGAACATTTTATACATTTTTGTAGATCTACGATGTTTTAAGGGGATTCAATCCTCATGGTTCAATTATATCGATCTCTTAACATTAAGGTAGGTGTTTTGTGCCTTTCCATTGAAATTCATTCAATATTTTGTGCGAATTACACTAATTCTCTTGAACGGGGTATTGCATGTTACCATTTTAGCCCTATTGTTTTCCTGCTTTGATTATATGCTATATTAAAGGATATTTTTTGTGAATAGGGTGAATTTTTGTGCTTTGGATGTTTTTCCCATGCATGTTTTCATGTTTTGACCTTTGGGTCTTGTTTTCCTGTTAGGCTTCTGTTTACTATCCATGCCTAGTAATGTAGAATGGTATGACTATAGTTCCAAGTGTTGATATGCTATAGAATTCTAGAAAAGTTGTTCTTGAGGTTTACTTTGACTGTTACACGTGCTATAATTACTTTTTTACACAGGGCCATGAGAACCTAGTGTAGTAGACCACATGGAGAATGGACGTAAGGGCTTCTCCAGAGAGTCTTTATAAATTATGATGCGAGACCACACGGGGAATTGACGTTGAGTGATTCCTCAGAGTGTATGTAGTTCCTCGATGTGGGCCACAGGAGGAATGAGATGTTGAGTGCTTCCCCAAAGTTCCTTTAGTACGATATGATACTATAGGGGGAATTTACGGTAAGTGATTCCCCCTAGAGTCTATACTTTAGTTGAACCAGAGGGGAGAGACTGTGTGTGCCTCCCATAGGGTTGCTAGTGCTTGTTGGTTGAACCAGAGGGGTTAGGCTGTGAGAAATACCCAGAGGGTTACCTATTTGTTCCTTATTGGTTGATTAGTTGTTTACCTATTTGTAGATTAGATGCTTGAGATTGTGTATTGTTTACTGTTTAGTACCTTCATGTTTACTGTTTTCTGTACTTTTACCTGCCATATATTCACTGACTGTTAGGCACGTATCTCGTGGTGGTTGCCTACTAGGATTTAGTCTCACACCCTTTTTGGGCCATGATTTTGGGTCCAAACAGATTATATTGTTACAGGTATAGATTAGGGAAAGTGCCCTTCTACTTTAGGTACTTGACTTGCTGTGGAGTTGGAGAGCACGAGATCAAGCTTAGGCTTGCGATGCTGAGGAGTTGTGATCTGTTTCTTTTGGACTTGGTTTAGTACTGTTTGTTTTCAGCATTTTGACTTGTTTGGATGTTTTCTTAGACATATGTATCATGCATCATTTTAAATTTATGTGCTCCAACTGTTTATTATTTCAGTCTTCCGTTGTTCACTTGTGTATGGATTGTTTACTGCTTCCGCTTTTGTTTATTTGTTTCTCTTCCGCTGAGTACCCTGCCAATGAGTGCATAGTTTTCCCACTATCACATCCAAGACCCTCGCTACTAGTTGTTAGCCTCTGGCATTCGGGAAAATGAGCTTTATTCCATGTGACCAACCGGGTATGGGGCGCCTCTGGGTGGCTTTCGGAACCGGGACGTTACAACATCCATACATAATATAACAATTAAATTTATTAATAAATTAGAGACTAAACTAAATAAATTAATAACTCATATATCTAAAAATGATAAAAAATTTATGAATATTTCCTAAACAACAAAATTATAACTTTTTATAATTTAATTTTTCATTAGGGGAATTTAAAAATTAAAATAGATATACAAAAATTATATTTATCATGAATAAAAAATACTTTATATTATCCTTTTATTTTAAATTTACTCTAAAGATATGATATTAAATTTAATATAAATATTTTATATTATAAATATATTATGTAAACAATTTAAAAAATCTATATATCATATATCTATAATTTTTTCAACCTTTATTACATAAATTATAAAAAATATTTTTGATATGGTTTAAAAAATTTCTCAAATAATTCATATTAATATAAAATTTCTAAATTAATAATCATGAAAGATTATTAATTTTAAATATAATCACTCTTATATTTTTCACTTATTTTATAATATATAACCATTTTATAAATTAATCCTATAATTTCCATATCAACATTTTTTTTATAAGTTATAAATCATTCCACATAAATTTGAAAAAGGTTTTTTAATATTAAAAATTAATATTAAGGAATATTTATTTAATAAATGTTTCACAATAATTTAATAATTAATTATAAATAATTTAAAATTAATTAATTTATAGAAAATATATAAATAAAATAAATATTCTAAAATTATTTTTTCCATGATTTCTAAACAATTTATAAACCGTACAATTCAATTTTAAATTAAAAATTTGAAATATTTTTTATAGATATATCATATTTTACGGTTGGACTTTGGGTAATATTAACTCAACCATGGGTCATATTCTATGATACACATCAATATTAGTAAAATGATATGATGCTCTATTTTTCTAAAGTGGTTCGATGCTATCATTTGCTATGACTGCCTTTGTAATATATTATTAGATGACCAAAAATAAACAATTATAAAATTCCACGCAATTTAATATCATATATCATACACAACATTCCAATGAAAATCTATAATATCATACACCATTATACTAAGCACAATTCAAACATCCAATCATTTCTTACGATATCATACACAATATCAATACAATATAGAATTTATTTATTCTCCAAGCATAATTTCATGAATGAAGAATCTGTAAGAGTAGGTGTCCACGAACCAAATGGTTGTATGTAACACCCCAAGCTTCCATGATACGTTTCCCTTTGAATAATGCAATGGTGTGCATTGTACACAACTTCGAGATTCTAACACACCACAACTAATCAAACTAGCCGAAATGAATAGTAATACCTACTTTTTAAAATTTTATAAATTTTATCTTTCTAAATGGACTTCATTTTTGGATTCATAATATTGAAATTATCTTAGGGTGAGATTTTGGTACTTTTCGGATAACTTTCATATTTTGATGAATAGTGAAAATTACTAAATTTTAATTAAAAACAACTTTTTTAATCAAAATAATTAATAGTGATAAATTATTAATTTGAGTGGTTTTAGAGTATATTTAGAATATATTTATACCATTTAATACAATTTTGGTCATTGGATGTAGTTTTACATTTAAACCAGACTTAAACAAGTGTCAATCTTTTGATAGTTATTATCTCTTAAAAACACGCTATTTGTTTTGACAACGAGAATTAATTTTTAAATTAATTAATGCAACTGATATGTTTTGAATTTGGTAAAATAGACATAATTTTTGAATTCATAATATCAAATATATATTAGGCCTAATTTTTGGTATTTTTTGGAAACTTTCATTTTTTGATGAATAGTGAAACCACTAAGTGGTAGTTAAAAAAGTGAATTTTTCATAAAACTTAATTTTACCGCTTCTCTGAGTGGAATTTCGAAAATCCAAGAGACACAGTAAATATCAAGGAGTAAAATGTGGTTCAATGAGATGAAAATAATTTTTGGTGAATAGTAACTTTTTACTTTTATTTACCACGGTTAAAAGTAAATAGGGTAATTAAGGGTAAAAATGATATTAATATTACCCTAACACATGTCCTAATTCTATTGGAAAAGTGTATCTCGACCAAAAACAACCTTAGGAGTAAAATATTATCATTTAGGTCCACTTGTATTAGATTAGGACATTTATTATTATTTAATTCAAAGAAGAGTTAAAAGAGTTAAAATAAAAGTTTATTTACTAAAACATTTTTAATATAGGGTTATATATAAGATAAATTCGACTGTAAATATTAATTAGAAATATAAAAAGATTTCCTACATAATTTTATTTTATTTATAATTTTTAGACATTAAATAATTTAATTTATTTATGACACAATGGTGATGCAGTAATTACCTAATTAATGAAATATTAAAATATTTGATATTATAAATATCAAAATAAATGTAATTTGAGACTTTTTATGAATTACACTAATTTTATAGGTTAATATGAAATATTAGGATTTATTATATAAATTGTGTTCGAAGTAATAATGATGTTATGAATTTATCAAAAACAAAATACCCAATAGTGTCAAAATTGACATAAAAGAGTTTTTAAAACAAATATTATATTATTAATTTGTATTAAATTCCTAAAAATATATGGTTCGGCCAAGAGACATATATCATGATAGTTTTATCATTAATGGACCACTTTGTGGTCTATTGGATGTATATAGTAAGTTTATTAACCATATAATATAAAAATACAAAGAGACATTGTAAAAGTGAAACTAATTAACTAAGAGTTAATACTTAAAGATAAGGTTAATATAGTGACCCAAACCTGTATAAATTATATTGGTTGAGTGGTTTTCGACCCATAACCACCTTAAACTTTAAATAATACATTTTGGAGCCATTATAAACCCAACATGAATTTATTATAAAATAATATTTTTAGCTTTTCCAAAGGTTCCCCTCACCCCTCTTATAAAAGGACACTCCCCCTTCTCACTAATTCACACATTCAAAGCCTTTTGGATCATCAAAACCTGCCCAAATACTCTCTCAACTTCCCTCACTACAACCTAGAGGCATTATTTTGATTAGAAAGCCAACCTAAGGAGCCCTTTTGATCAAATCAAAAGGAAGAACCCGAAGAAGAGGTAATGTTTTCACCACCCTCTTTCAAGTTCCTTTCTTCTTCAACTTCTTCTTTCTTTGTTATTTATATTCTAAAATAATAAATCTAGTATCTTCTATATATTTTTATGTAGTTATAAATATGGTAAAACCATATTCAGTATTCTATCCATCCTTTGAATGGCATGTCACCATACGTGCATACGTACGACTTACCATCTCCACGTCGTGGTGTAATTGTCATCCAATAAATTATTATTTGGATGGGTATAATAATGATGTTTAATTCATGTAAATAATAAATATAACATGATAATTATTCTTTCTATATGATATACCATCCAATTATATATTATTTTAACATCAAAAGAATGATATTGTCGCTCGTGCGTACGTACGGACTACCGTCTCCACGAACGCGATGAGATTCATTCTCCATCGTATCCATTCAAGTATAATTCTCATTTTATGATTAAAAATAATGTTTAAGGGCTTGATATAATTCTGGATATGAATAATATATAACCTATTCATAACAAACAGGGATTACGTAACAAAGAATATAAAGGAAAACGAGTAAGTTAACACCCGAAATGACGATAATACTAAGATATTATTAACAAATCAATGTTAAATAATCATATATGATATCATATTAATGTAGATGATTCTTGTATAATTCAAAAAAAATTATTTCACCATTATAAAGGAGGTTAGCCTACCGTCGACCAAGGAAAAAGTACAAAGTAACGAGTTTCTTATCTCACTCTTAATTTCGTGAGAATTCCATTGTTCACCACTTATTTATTGCATGTGGTGTATGTGTATTTCCCATGATTATATTCATTGTGTAATATAGTTTAATTTATGGGTATTTACATCATCATTGTATGATCCTTCTTTCATGGTTGTATGTTTCTTAAGTTACCAATTCGATAAGGAAATTTTAAATTTCAATTTGCACTCATTCGACTTTAGGCATACTTCATTGATTATTTTACTCCAAGATTATGTGTGGAATCACTATTCATTTGATTATGTCATAATTTACACTCCCCTTTCTGTGGATATAATTTTTATACACATAATAACTAAATTGATAAATTCTCAAGTCATCGGTATGAACTTGATAAGAGTAATTTTAACTCAACCTCCATTTGTTGAGTTAAATATCCAATTCATTGGTGTTGTTTTTACAAGAATATGTGTGAATGTCATATGATTGATTTAAACTAAATATCCAATCATATTCAGTGTATTTATATTTTTCACACATAATTATTTCATTTATTTATCCTTAACCTAAGGATATGGTCTTTATAAGATAATTCATCTCAATTTACATTCCATTGAGGCTTATTTGTTGTTATACACCAAATCACTTTTATATGGTGTATATAATGTACTTTGACATAGTATATCACGAATCCCTTTATTCTCATGATATTATAAAGTTTTGATTACCTCAATTATTTGTATTAAAGTGTCTCTCTTTTGGTTAGAAACTCTAACTAAAATACATTTTTAAGTGTTTTAAATATTTATTCTTCTAAATATTTCTCATTAATGTCCATGTTTTAAAAATCGTTTTAAGAATTTATTTATATGCACATTAAAGTTCTAAAATTAAAATTACTTTTAAAAGTTTAAAAGTGGTATGGGACACTTTGATTCAAAAATCTATTTTTAAATGGATTCTTGAAAAATAGTGTGACTTTTAAACGATTTCAAGAAAAAGGGGGATACTTCTCTCTAATAGTTTTGACGATTATTTTCATCTATGTCAATATCCTTCATTATTATTGATTGAGATTAATCTGATACAATAAAATCTTCCATATTGTATCCAATTAGTTATGTTTGACTATGGATGTGCTATTTTTATACCATTCATGGTTTGTCGATTAAGTATTGACATTTTGTATGCTAGTTTAATACGAATATTTATGTCATATTTCAAACTTTTCATATAAGGAATGCATTGGACTTAGTAAGTGATGGGTGGAGCCTGATATAGCTCCTCGATGCATTGGTAGGTCTCATGAGACAAACTAGTGTCTTGGAACGAGGCCTTGAAAAAAATCTTATTTTTAGTCTTGGCACGAGGCCTTGGCTACGTGGTTATGATAGTCTGACATTATGCATTTCGTCATTATGAAAGTCGTTATTAATATTTTCAAGTGATTATTCGACTAGTAGAATATCCACGTAAATAATTAAATGGAATTATTTCATTTTATCCTTGCCATATTATGCTGAAGTTTAAGTTTAAAAGGATTTTGTTTTAGTTATACATTGCCTTAAATTTTTATGTTTATTTATGAAAGTTTTCGCTATATTTTTATCCTTACTGAGCATCTGAGCTCACCCCTTTCAATGTTTTTTTTCTTCCCAGGATGTGAAGAAGTATTTTATGAATGACCTGCAGGGATAGTACGAGGGGATATGAAGACAATATGTTGTTGTTGTTTTTCACTTATTGATGTAATGTAAACTTTTTGAATATATCTAGTGTTTCCAAGGCTACTAAACTAATCAGTCTTTCGAGACTTGATCTTTCTTGTGATCATGCCAATTCTATGTAATAATGCACCGACTCTGGGTATCTAGGGTCGGGGCGATACAATTTTTATCAGAGGAAGTTTAGTACAAACCTTGGAAGCTAGATTTTGATAAAATCTGATTAGAGCACATAGACCTAAGATGAACTTTGAGGATTATTATAGAAGAACTTCCTAGAATTTTGGTATTGTCGAGATTTTGTGAGTTTTCCGAGCAATACATCCCTGTCTAGATACGATCAGGTAGAGGCGGCTCTGGCACAGATGTACTGAGGGGTAAAACCTGAAAATACCACTTTGAACTAGACTCGAACGGGAACTGGTGCACGACAACGGGCCTTGCTGCACTCTTAGTTACGACACTCCCAGGGGATATGCTTAGGATAATTTACATTTTCTTTACAAACCGATTTAAAGTATTATATATATAAGATGAGAGTAAATGACCTTGGTTAATCCTAATGTGTTTCAAATTGAGAATATGGTGACATGTTAATCTCTATATGATTTTATGACTAATGTTACTCATAAAATGCTTTCTGGTTTTAGTCAATGGCTGGATTCCAAGGAAGTCATAGTGACTTTGAGAATGATGTACAAGGTGGGAACAGTGGTGGAAATGAGCAAAAAAATGGAATGTTGATAGGTGTAAAAGATATCATATTTATACCAAATCAAATTTCCAAAAATATGATAAAAAATATATATATTAACCAATTCCCGGACTCAACAAAGAAGATAAAGGTGATGAATGATAAGAGCTCCAGCAGTGGAGACCATGGAGAAAGGAATCCTCAATTTCCATCATGAAAAAAATGTGGAAGGAGACACCCAGGAAAGTGTCTCAATGGGAAAAGAAATGCTTTACGTGCAGGAAGGAAGGACATAAAGTGAATAATTGCCGAAGAAAAATGAAGAATACTATGGAAGAAGATAAAAATGGTCCCAAGAATCCATTTACAGTCATTTTCCATAAATGTAGGGGACCTGGCCATTACTCGAGTGAATGCCATATTCTATAAGATATTTTCATGGTCAAATAAGAAGCTATGTGGAAATAAATGGTTTGAGAAATGTTTAAAAAGTATTAGTGCTCCTTGTTGAAGGGTTTACTTTGGAATAATTTTCTCTTGTATTTTTAACCCTCCAGTTTTCCATGTGATAATGATATTTGAGGAAGAATTATCTTTTCTCTTTTGTATATAGTTATAAATAACCATTTGGTTTTATATGATCATTGGGTTTGAGACAATTATAAGTTATTATAAATTGGTATGAAAATTAAAGGCACAAGATAAGATTTGTGGTTAAATTATGTTATGGTTATTTTGAGGAATTTATCTCATTTTGGTAATGTTATAAAATATAGTTTTTGAAAAAGTCCAACACGCAGACCGTGTGACAACCCATCACGTCGGACAAAGATATGGGAATCGAACCCACAACCAATGTGCGATTGGGATTTATCGCCTACCACTGGACTACGTGAAGTCCCTGGTTAGTGTGTCTATTATTTTTAGTTAAATGATTTTATTGATCAATAATAATTTGATTTGGGATCTTATGTCCTATCAAATGAATACCCTTAGTACATGAAAATGATTTGGTGATTAAGTGATAAATGTTATTTTGGAAGTGGTACGCTTTGTTGTGAACACTATATGCCCAAGTAAAATAGAATAGTATGGGCTTTCATTTGAGGAGTAATGGTGGATTTTTAAATATGTTTTTATTGTGGATTTATAGTGATTTGGGTTATTTATGGAAATGATTAGGTTAATTACTTTTAAGTATGTGACTTTAAGAGTAATTAATGTCATTTGGAGATACAATTTAACATGGAAGACTACATTCTTATATGTTTTGGGTTTCAATATTAGTTAGGATTATATTGAAGGATTTTAAGGACAATTGATTATTGAATGGTATTTATTTAACTTTGGGGTATTGATGGTTTAATTTTAGAAATTAAGATTAGTGTTTTTTTCCTTTAATGGAATATCCATTTGGGGGATCATCAGATATTATAATAACCATTTTTGTTTTGATTAATCTCTAAATACAAGGTAGATATATAGTTTATCCTACGTGGATAATGTATTTCTATAGAAGTTTATTCTAGCTCTTCCATTGTGACTAAGTCGTCTTGAAAACTCATTGTTAAAAAAATGAGTTAGTGGTAAACATTTATTAAAGAATGAAACTCTACTTAAAAAGTAAGTATATCTCTTTATGTTCTTAGTAAATATCATAAATGAAATCCTCGTCCTTATGTAATGTAACTTAAATCAAAAAATGTTGTCCGTTTGCTTTTCCTACTGGGAGACTAATGACCGTTGGTCCCAACACAAGTTTGTGATTTTCTTATTGTTAACTTTCTTCTGATCATGTTTTATATCCCTCTCCATCAAAACTTAACACTTAGTTTATCATCCATATCCATATTTTCCTACATGGAATCCTAGTATGGGTTATCTTGGGCGACCTTTATAACTCTCTTCCTTTCTTTTAAAGTGATAGTTTTATTGACTCTTTTTCCGATGTGGGACTTTCCATTATATTCTCATGCCCAATTTTAAATAAATTGTGAGGAAAAAATTTATTGAAGGATGGGAGAATGTAACACCCCAAGCTTCCACGATACGTTTTCCTTTGAATAATGCAATGGCGTGCATTGTACGCAACTTCGAGATTCTAACACACCACAACCATTCAAACTAACCGTTATGAATAGTAATACATACTTTTTGAAATTTTATAAATTTTATCTTTCTAAATGGACATCATTTTTGGATTCATAATATCGAAATTAGCTTAGGGTAAAATTTTGGTACTTTTCGGATAACTTTCATATTTTGATGAATAGTGAAAATTACTAAATTGTAATTAAAAACAACTTTTTTAATCGAAATAATTAATAGTGATAAATTATTAATTTGAGTGGTCTTAAAGTATATTTAGAATATATTTTTACCATTTAATACAATGTTTGTCATTAAATGTAATTTCACATTTAAACCAGACATAAACAAGTGTCAATCTTTTGATAGTTATTATCTCTTAAAAACACGCTATTTTTTTTGACAGCGGGAATTGATTTTTAAATTAATTAATGCAAATGATATGTTTTGAATTTGGTAAAATAGACATCATTTTTGAATTCACAATATCAAATATAGCTTAGGCCTAATTTTTGGTATTTTTCTGGAAACTTTCATTTTTTGATGAATAGTGAAACTACTAAGTGGTAGTTAAAAAACTGAATTTTTTATAAAACTTAATTTTACCACTTTTGTGAGTGGAATTTAGAAAATCCGAGAGACACGGTTAATATAAAGAAGTAAAATGTGGTTCAATGAGACGAAAATAATTTTTGGTGAATAGTAACTTTTTTACTTTTATTTACCACGGTTAAAAGTAAATAGGATAAGTAAGGGTAAAAATGATATTAATATTACCCTAACACATGTCTTAATTCTATTGGACATTTGTATCTAGACCAAAAACAACCTTAGGAGTAAAATGTTTTAATTTAGGACCACTTGTATTAGATTAGGACATTTATTATTATTTAATTCAATGAAGAGTTAAAAGAGATAAAATAAAAGTTTATTTACTAAAACATTTTAAATATAGGGTTATACATAAGATAAATTCAATTTTAAATATTCATTAGAAATCTAAAACTATTTCCTACATAATGGTATTTTATTTATAATTTTTAGACATTAAATAATTTAATTTATTTATGACACAATAGTGATGCAGTAATTACCTAATTAATGAAATATTAAAATAATTGATATTATAAATATCAAAATAAATGTAATTTGAGATTTTTTATGAATTCAACTAATTTTATAGGTTAATATGACATATTAGTATTGATTATATAAATTGTGTTTGGAGTAATAATGCTGGTATGAATTTATCAAAAACAAAACACCCAATAGTGTCAAAATTGACATAAAAGAGTTTTTAAAATAAATATTATATTATTAATTGATATTAAATTCCTAAAAATATAAGGTTTGTCCAAGAGACTTATATCATGATAGGTGTATCATTTATGGACCACTTTCCAGTATCTTGGATGTATATAGTATGTTTATTAACCATAGAATATAAAAATACAAAGAGACATTGTAAGAGTGAAACTAATTAACTAAGAGTTAATACTTAAACATAAGGTTAATATAATGACACAAACCTGTCTAAATTATATTGGTTGAGTGGTTTTCGACCCATACCCACCTTAAACTTTAAGTAATCCACTTTTGATCCATTAGAAAATGAATATTAATTTATTATAAAATATTATGTTTAGCTTTTCTAAAGGTTCCCCTCACCCCTCTTATAAAAGGGAACTCCCCCTTCTCACTAATTCACACATTCAAAGCCTTTTGGCTCAGCCAAAAACTGCCCAAATATTCTTAAAACTTCACTCACTAAAACATAGAGGCCTTAGTTTGATCAGAAAGCCAACCTAAGGATCCCTTTTGATCAAATCAAAAGGCAGAACCCGAAGAAGATGTAATGTTTTCACCACCCTCTTTCAAGTTCCTTTCTTCTTCAACTTCTTTTTTCTTTGTTATTTCTATTCTAAAATAATAACTCCAGTATCTTCTATATAATGTGATTTTATTATAAATATGGTACAACCATATTCAGTATTCTATCCATCCTTTGAATGGCATGTCACCATACGTGCATACGTACGACTAACTGACTCCACGTCGTGGTGTAATTGTCCTTAAATAAATTATTATTTGAATGGGTATAATAATGATGTGTAATTAATGTAAATAATAAATATAACATGATAATTATTCTGTCTATATGATATACCATCCAATTATATATTATTTTAACATCAAAAGAATGATATTGTCGCTCATGCGTACGTACGGACTACCGTCTCCACGAACGCGATGAGATTCATTCTCCATCATATCCATTAAAGTATAATTCTCATTTGATGATTAAAAATAATTTTTATGGAATTGATATAATTCTGGATATGAATAAGATACAACCTATCCATGAAAAACACGGCTTACGTAACAAAGAATATAAAGGAAAATGAGTAAGCTAACACCCGAAATGATGATAATACTAAGATATTATTAACAAATCAATGTTAAAAGATCATATATGATATCATATTAATTTAGATGATTATTGTATAATTCAATAAAAATTATTTCACCATTATAAAGTAGGTTAACCTACCATCGACCACGGAAAAAGTACAAAGTAACGGGTTTCTTATCTCACTCTTAATTTCGTGAGAATTCCATTGTTCACCACTTATTTATTGCATGTGGTGTATATGTATTTCCCATGATTGTATTCATTGTGTAATATACTTTAATTTATGGGTATTTAAATCATCATTTTATGATCCTTATTTCATGGTTGTATGTTTCTTAAGTTACCTAATCGATAAGGGAATTTGAAATTTCAATTTGCACTCATTCGGCTTTAGGAATACTTCAATGATTATTTTACTCTAAGATTATGTGTGGAATCACTATTCATTTTATTATGTCATAATTTCCACTCCCCTTTCTGTGTATATAATTTTTATACACATAATAACTTCATTTATAAATTCTCAATAATCGGTATGAACTTGATAAGAGTAATTTTAACTCAATCTCCATTTGTTGAGTTAAATATCCAATTCAATGGTGTTGTTTTTACAAGAATATGTGTGAATGTCATCTAATTGATTTACACTAAATATCCAATCATATTGAGTGTATTTATATTTTTCACACATAATTATGTCATTGATTTATCCTTAACCTAAGGATATGGTCTTTATAAGATAATTCATCTCAATTTACATTCCATTGAGACTTATTTGTTGTTATACACCAAATCACTTTTATATGGTGTATATAATGTACTTTGACATAGTATATCACAAATCCATTTATTCTCATGATATTATAAAGTTTTTTATTACCTCAATTATTTGTTTTCAAGTGTCTCTCTTTTGGTTAGAAACTCTAACTAAAATACATTTTTAAGTGTTTTAAAGATTTATTCTCTAAATATTTCTCATTAATGTCCACGTTTTAAAAATGGTTTTAAGAATTAATTTATATGCACATTAAAGTTTTAAAATTAAAATTACTTTTAAAAGTTTGAAAATGGTATGGGACACTTTGATTCAAAAATCTATTTTTAAATGGTTTCTTGACAAATAGTGTGACTTTTAAATGATTTCAAGAAAAGGGGGGGGGGGTACTTCTCTCTAATAGTTTTGACGATTATTTTCATCTATGTCAATATCCTTCATTATTATTGATTGAGATTAATCTGATACAATACAATCTTCCATATTGTATCCAATGAGTTATGTTTGACTATGGATGTGCTATTTTTATACCATTCATGGTTTGTCGATTAAGTATTGACATTTTGTATGCTAGTTTAATATGAATGTTTATGTCATATTTCAAACTTTTCATATGAGGAATGCATTGGACTTAGTAAGTGATGGGTAGATCCCGCTATAGCTCCTCGATGCATCGGTAGGTATCATGAGACAAACTAGTGTCTTGGCAAGAGGCCTTGACAAAATCTTATTTGTAGTCTTGGCACGAGGCCTTGGCTATGTGGTTATGATAGTCTGGAATTATGCATTCCGTCATTATGAAAGTTGTTATTAATATTTTCATGTGATTATTCTACTAGTAGAATATCCAAGTGAATAAGTAAATGGAATTATTTAATTTTATCCTTGCCATATTATCCTGAAGTTTAAGTTTAAAAGGCTTTTGTTTTAGTTAAACATTGCCTTAAATTTTTATGTTTATTTAGGAAAGTTTCCGCTATATTAGTATCCTTACTGAGAATCTGAGCTCACCCCTTTCAATGTTTTTTTTTCTTCCCAGGATGTGAAGAAGTATTTTATGAATGACCTGCAGGGATAGTATGAGGGGATATGAAGACAATATGTTGTTTTAGTTTTACAATTATTGATGTAATGTAAACTTTTTGAATATATCTATTGTTTCCAAGGCTACTAAACTAATCTGTTTTTCGAGACTTGATCTTTCTTGTGATCATGCCAATGTTATGTAATAATGCACTGACTCTGGTTATCTAGGGTCGGGGCATTACAGCTGGTATCAGAGGAAGTTTAGTACAAACTTTGGAAGCTAGATTTAGATAAACTCTGATTAGAGCATGTAGACATAAGATGAACTTTGAGGATTAGTATAGAAGAAATTTCAAGAATTTTGGTATTGTAGAGATTTTGTGAGTTTTACGAAAAATACATCCATCTCTGGATACGAGCAGGTAGAGGCAACTCTGGAACAGATGTACGTAGGGGTAAAACCTGAAAACACTGCTTTGAACTAGACTTGAAGGGGAACTGGTGCACGAAAACGGGCCTTGCTGCACTCTTGGTTACGACACTCCCGGGGGATATGCTTAGGATAATTTACATTTTCTTTACAAACCGATTTGAAGTATTATATATATAAGATGAGAGTAAATGACCTTGGTTAATCCTAATGTGTTTCAAATTGAGAATATGGTGACATGTTAATCTCTAAATGATTTAATGACTACTATTACTCACATAATGCTTTCTGGTTTTAGTCAATGGCTGGATTCCAAGGAAGTCATAGTGACTTTGAGAAAGATGTACAAGGTGGGAACGGTGGTGGAAATGAGCAACAAAATGGAATTTTGATAGGTGTAAAAGATATCGTCTTTATTCCAAATCAATTTTCCAAAAATATGATCAACAATATATATATTAACCAATTACCGGACTCAACAAAGAGGAGAAATGTGATGAATGATAAGAGCTCCAGTAGTGGAGACCATGCAGAAAGAAATCCTCAATTTCCATCATGCAGGAAATGTGGAAGGAGACACCTAGGAAAGTGTCTCAATGGGACAAAGAAATGCTTTACGTGCAGTAAGGAAGGACATAAAGTGAAGAATTGCCGAAGAAAAATGAGGAGTACTATGGAAGAAGATAAAAATGGTCCCAAGAATCCATTTACAGTCATTTTCCATAAATGTAGTGGACCTGTACATTACCCAAGTGAATGCCCTATTCTATAGGATATTTTCTTGGTCAAAGAAGAATCTATGTGGAAATAAATGGTTGGAGAAATGTTTAAAAAGTATTAGTGATCCTTGTTGATGGGTTTACTTTGGAATAATTTTCTCTTGTATTTTTAACCCTGCAGTTCTCCATGTGAGAATGATATTTGAGGAAGAATTATCTTTTCACTTGTGGATATAGTTATAAATAACCATTTGGTTTTATATGATCGTTGGGTTTGAGGAAATTATAAGTTATTATAATTTGGGATGAAAATGCATGGTATGAGATAAGATTTGTGGATAAATTATGTTATTGTTATTTTGAGGAATTTATCTCATTTTGGTAATGTTATAAAATATAGTTTTTGAAAAAGGACAACACGCAGACCGTGTGACAACCCGTCGCGTCGGACCAAGCTGTGGGAATCGAACCCACAACCAAAGTGCTATTGGGATTTATCACCTACCAATGGACTATGTGAAGTCCCTGGTTAGTGTAACTATTATTTTTAGTTAAATGATTTTATTGATCAATAATAATTTTATTTGGGATCTTATGTCTTATCAAATGAATATCCTTAGTATAGGAAAATGATTTGGTGATTAAGTGATAAATGTTATTTTGGAAGTTGTATGCTTTGTTGGGAACACTATATGCCCAAAGAAAATAGAATAGTATGGGATTTCATTTGAGGATTAGTGGTGGATTTTTATATATGTTTTTATTGTGGATTTATAGTGATTTGGTTTATTTATGGAAATGATTAGGTTAATTACTTTTAAGTATGTGAATTTAAGAGTAATTAATGTCATTTGGAGATACAATTTAACATGGAAGACTACATTCTTATAAGTTTTGGGTTTCAATATTACTTTTGTTTTATATTGAATGATTTTAAGGACAATTGATTATTTAATGTTATTTATTTAACTTTGGGGTATTAATGGTTTAATTTTAGAAATTAAGATTAGTGTTTTTTTTCTCTAATGGAATATCCATTTGGGGGATCATCAGATATTATACTAACCATTTTGGTTTTGATGAATCTCTAAAGACAAGGTAAATATATAGTTTATCCTACGTGGATCATGTATTTCTATAGAAGTTTATTCTAGCTCTTTCATTGTGAACAAGTCTTCTTGAATACTCATTGTTCAAAAAAAAAGAGTTAGTGGTAAATATTTATTAAAGAATGAAACTCTACTTAAAAATTAAGTATATCTATTTATGTTATTAGTCAATATCATAAATGAATTCCTTGTCCTTATGTAATGTAACTTAAAACAAAAAATGTTGTCCGTTTACTTTTCCTACTTGGAGACTAATGATAATTTGTCCCAACACAAGTTTGTGATTTTCTTATTGTTAACTTTCTCCTGATCATGTTTTCTATCCCTCTCCATCAAAACTTAACACTTAATTTATCGTCCATATCCATATTTTCCTACATGGAATCCTAGTATGGGTTATCTTGGGGACCTTTATACCTCTCTTACTTTCTTTCAAAGTGATATTTTTATTGACTATTTTTCCAATGTGGGACCTTCTATTATATTCTCAAGCCCAATTTTAAAAAAATTGTGAGGACACAATTTATTGAAGGAGGGGAGAATGTAACACCCCAAGATTCCACGATACGTTTCTCTTTGAATAATGCAATAGCATGCATTGTACGAAATTTTGAGATTCTAACACACCACAACCAATCAAACTATCCATTATCAATAGTAATACATACTTTGTGAAATTTTATAAATTCTATCTTTCGAAATGGACTTCATTTTTGGATTTTTAATTTCGAAATTAGCTAAGGGTGAAATTTTGGTACTTTTCGGATAACTTTCATATTTTGATGAATAGTGAAAATTACTAAATTTTAATTAAAAACAACTTTTTTAATCGAAATAATTAATAATGATAAATTATTAATTTTAGTAGTTTTAAAGTATATTTATAATATATTTTTACCATTTAATACAATTTTGGTCATTGGATGTAATTTCACATTTAAAACCAGACATAAACAAGTGTCAATCTTTTGATAGTTATTATCTCTTAAAAACACGCTATTTGTTTTGACGATGAGAATTAATTTTTAAATTAATTAATGCAACTGATATGTTTTGAATTTGGTAAAATATACATCATTTTTGAATTCATAATATCAAATATATCTTATGCCTAATTTTTGGTATTTTTCAGGAAACTTTCATTTTTTGATGAATAGTAAAACCACTAAGTGGTAGTTAAAAAACTGATTTTTTCATAAAACTTAATTTTACCACTTCTGTGAGTGAAATTTAGAAAATCCGAGAGACACGGTTAATATCAAGGAGTAAAATGTGTTTCAATGGGATGAAAATAATTTTTGGTGAATAGAAACTTTTTACTTTTATTTACCACAATTAAAAGTAAATAGAGTAATTAAGGGTAAAAATGATATTAATATTACCCTAACACATGTACTAATTCTATTGGACAAGTGTATCTCGACCAAAAACAACCTTAGGAGTAAATTATTATCATTTATGTCCACATTTATTAGATTAGGACATTTATTATTATTTAATTCAAAGAATGGTTAAAAGAGTTAAAATAAAAGTTTATTTACTAAATTTTTTTTAATATAGGGTTATATATAAGATAAATTCGATTGTAAATATTCATTAGAACGATAAAAATATTTCCTACATAATGGTATTTTATTTATAATTTTTAGACATTAAATAATTTAGTTTATATATGACCCAATGGTGATGGAGTAATTACCTAATTAATGAAATATTAAAATAATTTATATTATAAATATCAAAATTAATGTAATTTGAGACTTTTTATGAATTACAATATTTTTATAGGTCAATATTACATATTATTATTGATTATATAAATTGTGTTCGAAGTAATAATGCTGTTATGAATTTATCAAAAACAAAATACCCAATAGTGACAAAATTGACATAAAAGAGTTTTTAAAAAAAATATTATATTATTAATTTATATTCAATTCATAAAAATCTACAGTTCGGACAAGAGACTTATATCATGATATTTTTATCCTTAATGGACCACTTGGGGGTCTCTTGGATATATATAGTATGTTTATTAACCATATAATATAAAAATACAAAGAGAGATTGTAAAAGTGAAACTAATTAACAAAGAGTTAATACTTAAAGATAAGGTTAATATAATGACCCAAACCTATCTAAATTCTATTGGTTGAGTGGTTTTTGACCCATACCCACCTTAAAATTTAAATAATCCACTTTTTATTCATTATAAACCGAATATTAATTTATTATAAAATAATGTTTTTAGATTTTTCAAAGGTGCCCCTCACCCCTCTTATAAAAGGGCACTCCCCCTTCTCACTAATTCACACATTAAAAGCCTTTTTTCTTGGACAAAACCTGCCCAAATACTCACTAAACTTCCCTCACTACAACCTAGAAGCCTTAGTTTTATCATAAATCCAACCTATGGAGCCCTTTTGATCAAATCAAAAGGAAGAACCCGAAGAAGAGGTAATGTTTTCACCACCCTCTTTCAAGTTTCTTTATTCTTCAAATTCTGCTTTATTTGTTATTTCTAATCTAAAATAATAACTCCAGTATCTTCTATATAATATGATGTTATTATAAATATGGTACAACCATATTCAGTATTCTATCCATCATTTGAATGGCATGTCACCATACGTGCGTACGTACGGCTTACCGTCTCCACGTCGTGGTGTAATTGTCATTCAATAAATTAGTATTTGGATGGGTATAATAATGATGTTTAATTCATGTAAATAAAAAATATAACATGATAATTATTCAGTATATATGATATAACATCCAATTATATATTATTTTAACATCAAAAGAATCATATTGTCGCTTGTGCGTACGTACGGACTACCGTCTCCACGAACGCGATGAGATTCATTCTCCATCATATCCATTCAAGTATAATTCTAATTTGCTGATTAAAAATAATGATTAAGGACTTGATATAATTTTTTATATTAATAAGATACAACCTATCCATAACAAACACGGCTTACGTAACAAAGAATATAACGGAAAACGAGTAAGTTAACACCCGAAATGACGATAATACTAAGATATTATTAAAAAATCAATGTTAAAAGATCATATATGATATCATATTATTGTAGATGATTCTTGTATAATTCAATAACAATTATTTCACCTTTATAAAGGAGGTTAAACTACCGTCGACCAAGGAAAAAGTACAGAGTAAGGGGTTTCTTATCTCACTCTTAATTTGGTGAGAATTCCATTATTCACCACTTATTTATTGTATTTGGTGTATGTGTATTGCCCATGATTGTATTAACTGTGTAATATACTTTAATTTATGGGTATTTACATCATCATTGTATGATCCTTCTTTCATGGTTGTATGTTTCTTAAGTTACCTAATCGATAAGGGAATTTTAAATTTCAATTTGCACTCATTCGACTTTAGGCATACTTCATTTATGATTTTAATCCAAGATTATATGTGGAATCACTATTCATTTAATTATGTCATAATTTACACTCCCCTTTCTGTGGATATAATTTTTATACACATAATAACTCCATTGATAAATTCTCAAGTCATCGGTTTGAACTTTATAAGAGTAATTTTAACTCAATCTCCATTTGTCGAGTTAAATATCCAATTCATTGGTGTTGTTTTTACAAGAATATGTGTGAATGTCATCTGATTTATTTACACTAGATATCCAATCATATTGAGTTTATTTATATTTTTCACACATAATTATGTCATTGATTTATCCTTAACTTAAGGATATGGTCTTTATAATAGAATTCATCTCAATTTTCATTCCATTGATACTTCTTTGTTGTTATACACCAAATCACTTTTATATGGTGTATATAATGTACTTTGACATAGTATATCACGAATCCATTTATTCTCATGAAATTATAAAGTTTTTATTATGTCAATTATTTGTGTTCAAGTGTCTCTCTTTTGGTTAGAAACTCTAACTAAAATACATTTTTAAGTGTTTTAAATATTTATTCTTCTAAATATTTATCATTAATGTCCATGTTTTAAAAATATTTTTGATAATTTATTTATATGCACATTAAAGTTTCAAAATTAAAATTACTTTTAAAAGTTTTAAAGTGGTATGGGACACTTTGATTCAAAAATCTATTTTTAAATGGCTTCTTGACAAATAGTTTGATTTTTAAATGATTTCAAGAAAAAGGGGGATATTTCTCTCTAATAGTTTTGATGATTATTTTCATCTATGTCAATATCCTTCATTATTCTTGATTGAGATTAATTTGATACAATAAAATCTTCCATATTTTATCCAATGAGTTATGTTTGAATATGGATGTGCTATTTTTATACTATTCACGGTTTGTCGATTAAGTATTGACATTTCGTATGCTAGTTTAATACGAATGTTTATTTCATATTTCAAACTTTTCATATTTGGAATGCATTGGACTTAGTAAGTGACGGGTGGAGCCCACTATAGCTCCTCAATGCATCGGTAAGTCTCATGAGACAAACTAGTGTCTTGGCATGAGGCCTTAACAAAATCTTATTTGTGGTCTTGGCACGAGGCCTTGCCTACGTGGTTATGATAGTCTGGCATTATGCATTTCATCATTATGAAAGTGGTTATTAATATTTTCATGTGATTATTTGACTAGTAGAATATCCATGTGAATAATTAAATGGCATTATTTCATTTTATCCTTGCCATATTATGCTGGAGTTCAAGTTTAAAAGGCTTTTTTTAGTTATACATTGCCTTAAATTTTTATGTTTATTTTTGAAAGTTTCCGCTATATTGTTATCTTTACTGAGCATCTGAGCTCACCCCTTTCAATATTTTTTTCTTCCCAGGATGTGAATAGTATTTTATGAATGACCTGCAGTGATAGTATGAGGGGATATGAAGACAATATGTTGTTTTAGTTTTTCACTTATTGATGTAATGTAAACTTTTTGAATATATCTAGTGTTTCCAAGGCTACTAAACTAATCGGTCTTTCGAGACTTGATCTTTCTTGTGATCATGCCAATGTTATGTAATAATGCACCGACTCTGGGTATCTAGGGTCGGGGCGTTACAGTTGGTATCAGAGGAAGTTTAGTACAAACCTTGGAAGCTAGATTTAGATAAACTCTAATTAGAGCATGTAGACCTAAGATGAACTTTTAGGATTAGTATAGAAGATCTTCTTAGAATTTTTGGTATTGTAGATATTTTGTGAGTTTTCCGAGCAATACATCCCTGTCTGGATACGAGCAGGTGGAGGTGGCTCTGGCACAGATGTACTTAGGGGTAAAACCCAAAAACACCTCTTTGAGCTAGACTCGAATGGGAACTGGTGCACGACAAGGAGCCTTGCTGCACTCTTGGTTACGACACTCCCGGGGGATATGCTTAGGATTATTTACATTTTCTTTACAAACAGATTTGAATTATTATATATATAAGATGAGTGTAAATGACCTTGGTTAATCCTAATGTGTTTCAAATTGAGAATATTGTGACATGTTAATCTCTAAATGATTTTATGACTACTGTTACTGACACAATGCTTTCTAGTTTTAGTCAATGGCTGGATTCCGAGGAAGTCATAGTGAATTTGAGAATGATGTACAAGGTGGGAACAGTAGTGGAAATGAGCAACAAAATGGAATGTTGATAGGCCTAAAAGATATCGTCTTTATGCCAAATCAATTTTCCAAAAATATGATCAACAATATATATATTAACCAATTCCTGGACTCAACAAAGAAGAGAAAGGTGATGAATGATAAGAGCTCCAGTAGTGGAGACCATGGAGAAAGGAATCCTCAATTTCCATCTTCCAGGAAATGTGGAAGGAGACACCCAGGAAAGTGTCTCAATGGGACACAGAAATGCTTTACGTGCAGGAAGGAAGGACATAAAGTGAATAAATTCTGAAAAAAATGAAGAGTACTATGGATGAAGATAAAAATGGTCCCAAGAATCCATTTATAGTCATTTTCCATAAATGCAGGGGACCTGGCCATTGCCTGAGTGAATGCCCTATTCTATAGGATATTTTCTTGGTCAAAGAAGAAGCTATGTGGAAATAAATGATTGGAGAAATGTTTAAAAAGTATTAGTGCTCCTTGTTGATGGGTTTACTTTGGAATAATTTTCTCTTGTATTTTTAACCCTGCAGTTTTCCATGTGAGAATGATATTTGAGGAAGAATTATCTTTTCTCTTGTGGATAGAGTTATAAATAACCATTTGGTTTTATATTATCGTTGGGTTTGAGGAAATTATAAGTTATTATAATTTGGGATGAAAATGCAAGGTATGTGATAATATTTGTGGTTAAATTATGTTATGGTTATTTTTAGGAATTTATCTCATTTTGGTAATGTTATAAAATATATTTTTTGAAAAAGGACAACACGCAGACCGTGTGACAACCCGTCACGTCGAAAAAAGGTGTGGAAATCGAACCCACAACCAAAGTGCGATTGGGATTTATCGCCTACCACTGCACTACGTGAAGTCCTGGGTTCGTGTGACAATTATTTTTAATTAAAGGATTTTATTGATCAATAATAATTTGATTTGGGATCTTATGTCTTATCAAATGAATACCCTTAGTAGAGGAAAATGATTTGGTGATTAAGTGATTAATGTTATTTTGGAAGTTGTACACTTTGTTGTGAAAACTATATGCCCAAGGAAAATAGAATAGTATGGGATTTCATTTGAGGAGTAATGGTGGATTTTTATCTATGTTTTTATTGTTGATTTATAGTTATTTGGGTTGTTTATGGAAATGATTAGGTTAATTACTTTTAAGTACGTGACTTTAAGAGTAATTAATTTCATTTAGAGATACAATTTAACGCGGAAGACTACATTCTTATAAGTTTTTGGATTCAATATTTTTTTGGATTATATTGAAGGATTTTAAGTATGATTGATTATTGAATGGTATTTATTTAACTTTGGGGTATTGATGGTTTAATATTATAAATTAAGATTAGGGGTTTTTTTCTCTAATGGAATATCTATTTGGGGGATCATCAGATATTATACTAACCATTTTGGTTTTTATTAATCTCTAAATATAAGGTAAATATGTAGTTTATCCTACATGGATCATGTATTTCTATAGAAGTTTATTCTAGCTCTTCCATTGTGACCAAGTCTTCTTGAATACTCATTGTTCAAAAAAACAATGATTTAGTGGTAAAAATTTATTAAAGAATGAAACTCTAATTAAAAAATAAGTATATCTCTTTATGTTCTTATTCAATATCATAAATGAATTCCTCGTCCTTATGTAATTTAACTTAAAAAAAAAAATGTTGCCCGTTTACTTTTCCTACTGGGAGACTAATGACCGTTTGTCCCAACACAAGTTTTTGATTTTCTTATTGTTAACTTTCTCCTGATCATGTTTTCTATCCCTCTCCATCAGAACTTAACACTTAGTTTATCGTCCATATCCATATTTTCCTACATGGAATCCTAGTATGGGTTATCTTGGGTGACCTTTATACCTCTCTTACTTTCTTTTAAAGTGATAGTTTTATTGACTCTTTTTCCGATGTGGGACTTTCCATTATATTCTCAAGACCAATTTTAAAAAAATTGTGAGGATGCAATTTATTTAAGGAGGGGAGATTATAACACCCCAAGCTTCCACGGTACGTTTACCTTTGAATAATTCAATAGCGTGCATTGTACGCAATATCGAGATTCTAACACACCACAACCAATCAAACTAGCCGTTATGAATAGTAATACCTACTTTTTGAAATTTTATAAATTTTATCTTTCAAAATGGAATTCATTTTTCGATTCGTAATATCGAAATTATATTAGGGTAAAATTTTGGTACTTTTCGGATAACTTTCATATTTTGATGAATAGTGAAAATTACTAAATTTTAATTAAAAACAACTTTTTTAATAAAAATAATTAATAGTGATAAATTATTAATTTGACTGGTTTTAAAGTATATTTAGAATATATTTTTACCATTTAATAAAATTTTGGTCATTGGATGTAATTTCACATTTAAACCAGACATAAACAAGTGTCAATCTTTTGATAGTTATTATCTCTTAAAAACACGCTATTTGTTTTGATGACAGGAATTTATTTTTAAATTAATTTATGAAACTGATATGTTTTGAATTTAGTAAAATATACATCATTTTTGAATTCATAATATCAAATATATCTTAGACCTATTTTTTGGTATTTTTTGGAAACTTTCATTTTTTGATGAATAGTGAAACCACTAAGTGGTAATTAAAAAACTGAATTTTTCATAAAACTTAATTTTACAGCTTCTGTGAGTGGAATTTAGAAAATCCGAGAGACATGGTTAATATTAAGGAGTAAAATGTGGTTCAATGAGATGAAAATAATTTTTGGTGAATAGTAGCTTTTTTTCTTTTATTTACCACGGTTAAAAGTAAATAGGGTAATTAAGGGTAAAAATGATATTAATATTACCCTAACACATGTCCTAATTCTATTGGACAAGTGTATCTCGACCAAAAACAACCTCATGAGTAAAATATTATCATTTAGGTCCACTTGTATTAGATTAGGATATTTATTATTATTTAATTCAAAGAAGAGTTAAAAGAGTTAAAATAAAAGTTTATTTACTAAAACATTTTTAATATAGGGTTATACATAAGATAAATTCGATTGTAAATATTCATTAGAAAGATTAAACTATTTCCTACATAACGGTATTTTATTTATAATTTTTATATATTAAATAATTTAATCTATTTATGACACAATGGTGATGTAGTAATTACCTAATTAATGAAATATTAAAATAATTGATATTATAAATATCAAAATAAATGTAATTTGAGACTTTTTATGAATTCCACTAATTTTCTAGGTTAATATTACATATTATGATTTATTATATAAATTATTTTTTGAAGTAATAATGCTGTTATAAATTTATCAAAAACAAAATACCCAATAGTGTCAAAATTGACATAAAAGAGTTTTTAAAACAAATATTATATTATTTATTAATATTCAATTCCTAAAAATCTAAGGTTCAGACAAGAGACTTATATCATGATATATGTATCATTAATGGACCACTTGGGGTTTCTTGGATGTATATAGTAAGTTTATTAATCAAATAATATAAAAATACAAAGAGACATTGTAAATGTGAAACTAATTAACTAAGAGTTAATACTTAAATATAAGGTTAATATAATGACCCAAACCTATCTAAATTCTATTTATTGAGTGGTGTTATAACCATACCCAACATAACCATTAAATAATCCTCTTTGGAGTCCTTATAAATAGAATATGAATTTATTATAAAATAATGTTTTTAGCTTTTCCAAAGGTGCCCCTCACCCCTCTTATAAAAGGGAACTCCCCCTTCTCACTAATTCACACATTCAAAGCCTTTTGACTCAACCAAACCCTACCCAAATACTCTCTCAACTTCCCTAAATACATCTTAGAGGCCTTATGGTTATCAGAAATCCAACCCAATGAGCCCTTTGGATCAAATCAAAAGGAAGAACCCGAAGAAGAGGTAATGTTTTCACCACCCTCTTTCAAGTTCCTTTCTTCTTCAACTTATTATTTCTTTGTTATTTCTATTCTAAAATAATAACTCCAGTATCTTCTATATACTGTGATGATGTTATAAATATGGTAAAACCATATTCAGTATTCTATCCATCCTTTGAATGACATGTCACCATACGTGCGTACGTACAGCTTACCGTCTTCACATCGTGGTGTAATTGTCATTCAATAAATTATTATTTGGAAGGGTATAATAATGATGTGTAATTCATGTAAATAATAAATAAAACATGATAATTATCTTGTCTATATGATATACCATCTAATTATATATTATTTTAACCTCAAAAGAATGATATTGTCGCTCGTGCGTACGTACGGACTACCGTCTCCATGAACGCGATGAGATTCATTCTCCATCCTATACATTCAAGTATAATTCTAATTTTATGATTAAAAATAATGTTTAAGGACTCAATATAATTTTTGGATATTAATAAGATACAACCTATCCATAACAAACACGGCTTACGTAACAATGAATATAATGGAAAATGAGTAAGTTAACACCCGAAATGAGATAATACTAAGATATTATTAACAAATCAATATTAAAAGATCATATATGATATCATATTAATGTAGATGATTCTTGTATAATTCAATAAAAATTATTTCACAATTATACAGGAGGTTAACCTACCGTCGACCAAGGAAAAAGTACAAAGTAAGGGGTTTCTTATCTCACTCTTAATTTCATGAGAATTCCATTGTTCACCACTTATTTATTGCATGTGGTGTATGTGTATTTCCCATGATTGTATTAATTGTGTAATATAATTTAACTTATGTGTATTTACATCATCATTGTATGATACTTCTTTCATGGTTGTATGTTTCTTAAGTTACCTAATCGATAAGGGAATTTGAAATTTCAATTTGCACTCATTCGACTTTATGCATACTTCATTGATTATTTTACTCAAAGATTATGTGTAGAGTCACTGTTAATTTGTTTATGTCATAATTTCCACTCCCTTTTCTGTGGATATAATTTTTATACACATAATATATCCATTTATAAATTCTCAAGTCATCGGTATGAACTTGATAAGAGTAATTTTAACTCAATCTCCATTTGTTGAGTTAAATATCCAATTCATTGATGTTGTTTTTACAAGAATATGTGTGTATGTAATCTGATTGATTTACACTAAATATCCAATTATATTGAGTGTATTTATATTTTTCACACATAATTATGTCATTTATTTATCCTTAACCTAAGGATATGGTCTTTATAAGAGAATTCATCTCAATTTACATTCCATTGAGACTTCTTTGTTGTTATACACCAAATCACTTTTATATGGTGTATATAATGTACTTTGACATAGTATATCATGAATCCCTTTATTCTCATGATATTATAAAGTTTTTATTACCTCAATTATTTGTATTCAAGTGTCTCTCTGTTGGTTAGAAACTCTAACTAAAATATATTTTTAAGTGTTTTAAAGATTTATTCTTCTAAATATTTATCATTAATGTCCATGTTTTAAAAATGGTTTTAAGAATTTATTTATATGAACATTAAAGTTTTGAAATTAAAATTAATTTTAAATGTTTCAAAGTGGTATGGGACACTTTGATTCAAAAATATATTTTTAAATGGCTTCTTGACAAATAGTGTGACTTTTAAATGTTTTCAAGAAAAAGGGGGATATTTCTCTCTAATAGTTTTGATGATTATTTTCATATATGTCAATATCCTTCATTATTATTTATTGAGATTAATCTGATACAATACAATCTTCCATATTGTATCCAATGAGTTATGTTTGATTGTGGATGTGATATTTTTATACCATTCATGGTTTGTCAATTAAGTATTGACATTTCGTATGCTAGTTTAATACGAATGTTTATGTCATATTTCAAACTTTTCATATGAGGAATGCATTGGACTTAGTAAGTGACGGGTGGAGCCCACTATAGCGCCTTGATGCATCGGTAGGTCTCATGAGACAAACTAGTGTCTTGGCACGAGGCCTTGACAAAATCTTATTTGTAGTCTTGGCATGAGGCCTTGGCTACGTGGTTATGATAGTCTGGCATTATGCATTCTGTCATTATGAAAGTGGTTATTAATATTTTAATGTGATTATTCAAATAGTAGAATATCCATGTGAATAAGTAAATGGAATTATTTCATTTTATCCTTGCCATATTATGCTGAAGTTCATGTTTAAAAGGCTTTTGTTTTAGTTAAACATTGCCTTAAATTTTTTTGTTTATTTATGAAAGTTTCCGTTATATTGTTATCCTTAATGAGCATCTGATCTCACCCCTTTAAAAGTTTTTTTCTTCTTCCCAAGATGTGAAGAAGTATTTTATGAATGACCTGCAGGGATAGTATGAGGGGATATAAAGACAATATGTTGTTTCAGTTTTTCACTTATTGATGTAATGTAAACTTTTTGAATATATGTAGTGTTTCAAGGCTACTAAACTAATCGGTCTTTCGAGACTTCATCTTTCTTGTGATCATGCCAATGTTATGTAATAATCCACCGACTCTGGGTATCTAAGGTCGGGGCGTTATATTGTACATTGATTATATCGACATTTAATGTATTTAAATATTAAACATATTATTACATATTGTTCATTGTTATTAATGACTATGATGTAATAATGTCCTAGAGTATTTTTTGTATTGATAAGGTCATGACAGTTCCCCACTATAATGAGAACCTTGAAATGCTATAAAAATATTCTCAAATATAGTTCTATAGTTGGATGGCATACTATGATGGGACACATAACATGCAGACCGTCAGGTGTGAGCACTCATATACAGATGAGACTTCCTCTCATGAAGTTTGCACTTGGTAATCTCCAAGATAAGAGATTATGAGAATAGACCCGCAAGTAAGAATTCTTCATGATTTGGGGTCAACGAATATTTCTATCTACAAGCGTGTGTAATGATCCTTAGACTTAATATTATCATTAATACGTGTCACGACTCGTGCACTTTGATTTACTGAAGAAAATTGTCATGCAAACAATTGGAAAGAAGCAGGTTACATTGGGTGTGTCACGAGTGGCATGTTATTAATGGATAAATCGAGGAAGGATTTTCCCCTTCCATTTATGGAATTTGACATCTCGACCCTTTGATTGAAATAGTACCGTCATGTGAAATTCCATGGCCACGGTGTAACAATGAGTTTATTTCAAGTAGTCAAAGAACGATGTATCAAGCATAAAAGTTGATGACACTATCATGAAACCTGCTTGATGAGATATTTTTGAAAAAGGGATTATATTACATAGTGAGCATTCGTATGTGTTTGTCTTTATTTCGAATTTAAGTTCTTTCTGTTGGATGCCTTGACCCATTTCTAGACATTACTCTTGGACTTTAGGCAAGCCTGCCTAATGCCAACGAGAAATATCCCTAGAGGGTCACACACAAAGTGTTTCTGGTGGTCTTGGTTAAATTCTATTTTAATTTAATTAATAAATATTATTCTCAAGACAATGGAATAAATTTATTCAAGTTAAAATGATTTGATAAATTAAATAAATATTTATTCACCAGATTGTTGGTAAAATATATTTACTTATTTTATAGAATAGTTAATAAATATTTATTTACTAGTTTGTATATAAAATATTTATTTAAGAGAATAAATTATTTATTTATTTTTTGGTGTTCAATAAATAAAAGTGGAGTTCGAGAGGACCAAGGCTAGTCTAGTAGTAAAATAATTATTTGCAAGACGAAAAATAATTATTGAGCTAGTTGGCACAAATTAAAATAACTCTACCATTATTTTGTGCGGCATAATTTTATTTATAATTCTCTTTTCCGCAAGTTGGAACCCCATAAATAATGATGCAGTATTAATATTAATAAAATGGGTTTTCTCTAAGGTTATGAATGTACTTAATTACTGTTATACAATTAAATATTGTAACTAAAGCCCCATTTCTTTAAATCAACACATACATCTATTATGGCAGGTACCAAACCACACACCCGGTGAATTGAGAATTGTTTTGAAAAAAAATTTCTCTCTCAAATCCTCTTACCACCCCTCTAAATAATGAGTTATGTTCTTCAAGACTTAAGAACAAGTGATAAATAACAACCTACATAAGACCCTCACTTCACCGCGCTAGTACTCAGAGAATGAGCGGTGTCGATTGGAGGCAATCGTAGCACGTGTGGAACACCGCTAGAGGGATTCTAGTTTGGATCCTTACAAACACAACAAGATAATCCAGAAGGGTAATTTCTGATGATCAATATCATCAATGAAGAAAACACTGAAGATCCACATATTATTTTCTTTATGAAATTAATTAAATTAATTATAAACATGATGTGCAAGATCCTCTCTAAAGGTTTCAGGCCTCTTCATTTTTTATCTAAATATTTGATTATATTCCATGGAGACTGGCGTTCATTATCATATTGATCCCAGAATAATCATTGATCATGGTAAAAATCAAAGTTGGTTTCCATCCAAAACCATGATTTTGCTGTGCCGAGATCCTTTAAGTGTTATCAAAGGGCTTACATCATAGTTTATAATTATTTAAATACTTTTTTAATGATTTATGCATTTAATAATTTAGTTGTTTCAATTCAAGTTAATCGTTCTACAAATATGAATCTTGAGATCTGTTCCTCCTCTTTCATTTCTCGTTCACCTTATAGAAACAATATTTTCTTTTAATTTTCATTAAAATAAAACAGACGATCTCATCCAGAGGTGACAAAGGTTCTTGGCCATAAAACACAAGAACACACGATGTGTATTTGGCAGTACACGCCATGTAGCCAAGGTTCAATGCACTAGTTATGGTCCGCCAAACCAAGTCGTGTCATCAGAGTTTGTCTAAGCCTTAATGACTTCATTTGTTGACCTGGAACAGGTGGCACATAGTTTCTGTATTACATTCTATGTGGCCCATTGGACACAACATGTAGTACCTTCGGGTTAAAGTTGGACCATGTACCCCATACATGGCTTGCCCAACTGAAGACCGTGTAATGAGGAACTACACGACGTGTGGACTACAGGACACGTCGTGTACTCTGAAGATTTCTGAAGTAAACTCACACACCGTTTCCCTGGGCGTGTACTTTAGATGGATGGTGAAAAATAGTACACATCATGTAGTTGGAACTACATTCCATGTACTATCCAAATTACGTATACTTATTAAAATTTATTATTATAAAAACCCTTGAGATGTGTACCATCGTGCAGGAATAAAGCTGATGCACAAAACATGATAGGTTTTTTATATATGTGTGTTTAATTTAACATCTACGTAATGTTCATTTATACGAATTGGGTAGTTATGAATAGGTATTCACTAGGTTTCCTCCAAGGTACAAGTTACGTAGAAGATAATTTTAAATTAATTTATTTGTTTAAAAATATGATGAATGGTAATCTCAAGGAAATTCAGAAGAAGGTTTAAAATAAAAGGATTGATTAATTAAAGATGATAATTAATTGATTCGAGCATGATTTATCATAAAAAAGAACGATTAAAGAATTGAATGGTAGTTTTATTTATCCTTAAATATCATTACATGAATGGATGATCATGATCTAGACCAATACCTTTGTATGCGGATGGTTCTTTTAATTAATTTATTTAAATTAAATTTGTTGGCATGTGAGCCTTCTCGTCATTAATATGTAGGGCCTACATGCCCAAGGTTTATTTTATGTAAACCCCTTTTTACCCCTCAATTTCATTTGATTTAAAAAAGGAATATGTAATGGATGGAACTCCCAAGCTAGTGGAGGCAGTTTAAGATGGAGCCGAGACGAAACAAATCCCAAGAGATATAGAGGTGGACATATGGAAAGCTGTAAACATGGACCCAAAAGGTTCAAGATATTTCTCCCCTAGCTCAGGGTTAGTTTATCAACCGCTAGATAAACTAACCATTAGAAAATCCCATGATCATTCTATTTATTTTATTTATGTCAGTTTCATGGCTTATCATTATGGATGTGTTTTCACGATCACATAATTAATGAATTAAACAAGCATGCAAGATTGAACTAAAATAGACCATAAATATGCGTAAATAATATCAAGACATGCTTAATCACTTAAGTAAGTTCCACTTAATATTAATGAGCATGTTATAATGATAATAATAAATCCACGTATAAGATAAAAAATCCCTCCAATAAAATATTATGTTAGACCAAGACTTCCGTTACTTGATTAAGGGAAAAAATCAATAAACCTATGTGTTTGAACAAATATTTTTGGGACACATACTTTTATATAGGAATTTTTTATGAAAGGTTTCAGGTTGAATTAACTATATTACATCAAGAGAGTATCCCTTTCTAGAATTGGTGTAATATTGGAGTCAATATTTGAGGAAATACAAAGTCATGATTTCAGGATTGGGGAGTCCACTCAATAGATCAAGGAGCTGCAATACCACAATTGGCAAAGAATTTCCAACCTAAATACCTTTTAATAGCTTCACCAACCCTTTTTGGGGTTATGCTAAGGGGAATATGGATCCTTTCCACTAGAATGTCATGGATACTGGACATTCTGAGTTCAATGGTGAGGTCCATTGGGATTTGATAAAATAGTGGGAGACTTAATAAAAATTTATGATTTCTCATAAAATATAATTAATAAAGTACTATGGATATCCTATTTTAATTATAGAATAAAAATGACAATCTTGTCAACCACACTATCCCTACGATAAATTCTGGATAAAGGCAACATCCTCACCAGTAATAACTTCCAAGAATGGTTTAGACACCTTCAGGTTATCCTATGCCATGAATAGAAGTCTTACGTGCTGAAGTCTGTATTACCTGACCCTCCTTCTAAAGAGGCAAGTGATGAGGATTTCTTTGTCTATGAGAAACATATGAATGACGTGGTTGATGTTCAATGTTTGATGCTATCATCAATGTCTAGTGTGCTCATGAAGTATCATGAAAACATGAATTCTTATAGCATGCTCGAGAACCTTCTTGCTCTTTAACAGGAGAGAGAAAGACAAGAAAATTTTGAGATCTCTAAGGCACTCTTTCAGAGTAAGCTTGGATAAGGTTCCCCAGCTAGGCCTCATATAGTCAAGCTCATTGGCTACATCGAGCGCCTGGAGGTTCTAGGTTTTAAACTCCCTGAAGAACTGGGAACCGATCTCAATCTCGCATCACTCCCTAAGAGATTCTCTAACTTTTTTGTCAATTTCAATATGAAAAACATTGAGAAGTATCTATCTAATCTTCTTATCCTCATTCTTCAAGTGGAAAAAGATATGAAGAGAGAAAAATCTTCTATCTTTATAGTGACTAAGAGGAAAGGGAAGGCGAAGAGCATTAAGCCCAAAGATTCTTCATGACCTTCCAAGAAAAGGAAGATCAAAGGGGAGGCAAGGGAACATGTGGCTGTTTGTTTCACATGTGGAAAGAAGGTCCACTGGAAGAAGAACTGCACCTAGCCTAAGAAGCAAGAAGAAGATTCAGGTGAATTTATAATCGAAAGTAATCTATATATTTCTACAAATCGGGTATTAGATATATCTTGTGGTGCTCACATATGTATCCAAATATAGGATCCAAGTAGATTCTAAAGATTGACTGAGGGGAGGTAGATCTACAGGCATCCAATGGAGACAGACTTGCTGTTGTAGTTGTCGGGGACTACCACCTCACGTTGCCAACTGGGATGATCTTGGTGTTAAAGGGCTGTTATTATGTGATGTTTATTACTAAAAAAATTATTTTTGTATCCATATTAGATACAAATGGATTTTTTTTCATGTTCGGAAATTAATATTTCTTCTTTTACAAATATAGAATTTGTTTTGGTATGGCACATTTATACAACGGTGTTTACATGTTGGATTACACAAACTGAGTAATGACAATCAATAACAAATATAATTTACATGAATCATACCACACCCAACTTTGGAATCACCAAATAGGTCATGTAAACGTGAAATGTTTGAAAAATTTACATCAAGATGGATATTTATATTCTTTAGAACTAAAACCACTTAGTGTATGTCATGCTTGTTTACAAGGCAAAATGATCAAATACCCATTTAGTGGGAATAGTGAAAGGGCTAAAGAACGTCTTGAATTGGTTCATACCGATGTGTGTGGTCCATCTCCAATTGAAGCAAGGTGAGGGTACTTATACTTCATAACTTTTACTGATGATTTTAGTAGGTATGGATATATATACATAATGAGGTATAAGTCAGATTCTTTTGATAATTTCAAAGAATACAAGAATGAAGTTGAGAACTATATTGTTAAGAAGATTAAGAAACTCCGCTCAGGACAAGGTGGAGAATATCTTAATCAAGACTTTATTGAATACTTATGGTAGTTTGGGATCTTATCCCAACTCACTCCTCCATACACGCCCCAGCGGAATGGTGTGAGTGAAAGGAGTAACCACACCCTATTGGACATGGTGCGATCAATGATGAGTCATTTGAGTCTTCCATTATCCTTTTGGGGATATGCGTTACAAATAGAAACACACATACTAAACTAAGTACCAACTAAATCGATACATGGTATTCCATATGAGTTTTGGAGTGGAAAGAAAGCCATATTATCAAATTTACATGTTTAGGGAAGTGATGCATTTGTTAAGGCCTCTTCAGGTAACAAACTTGAACCCTAAGGAACAAAGTGTACCTTTATAGGATACCACAAGGAAACAAGGGTATTTAACTATAAAAACCCTAAAAAAAAAGGTTGTTGTGGAAAGACACACCATATTCCTTGAGAGGGAGAACATCTCCAAAAGAGATAGTGGGATTGAGATAGACTTCGATGAAGTTGAAGCTCAAGGTATACCTGAGTTGGTACATGAATAGATTCCACAAATCCCCAGTGGAAGAAAGATCTATTTCACAGACACAAGAGCTATGTAGGAGTACAAGAGAAGTTAAATAACTGGAATGGTACAATTTTCTAGTTACCGAGGATGGTGACTCATTATTAGTTGATAATAATGAACCTTTAATCTAAAAGGAAGTATTAAGTGGCACATATGTTACCAAGTGGCAAGAATCCATGAGTTCTGAAATGGATTCCATGTACCAAAACCAAGTCTGGAGTCTGGTAGATCCTCCAGTTGATATAATGCCTATTTGCAGCAAATGGGTATTCAAGAAGAAACTGGAAATGGACGGACAAGTCAGCACCTATAAGGCACAATTGGTTGCAAAAGAATTCAAGCACTGTTAAGGTATTGACTACGATGAAACCTTTTCACAAATTTCAGTGTTGAAATCCATTAGAATTCTATTGTCCATTTTCTCTTTCCATAACTATGAGATATGAAAAATGGATGTCAAAATAGCCTTCCTTAATGGGAAACTTTAGGAACATGTCTACATGACACAACCTGAAGGGTTTATGACTCCAAAGGATGCCAATAAGTTATGAAAGTTGCAGAAATCCATTTATGGATTAAATTAAGAATCGAGGCCATGGAACATTCATTTTGATGAAGCCATAACAAAATTTGGTTTTATCAAGAACTAATGTGAGCCTTGTGTATACAAATAGTTTAGTGGGAGTGTAGTCATTTTCCTGATAGTATATGTTTATGACATATTACTTATTGGAAATGAGATACCTGTATTACATTCTATAAAGGCATGGTTGAATCAATGCTTTTCCATGAAGGACTTGGGCGAGGAAACATATATTCTTGGGATCAAGATCCATCGTGATAAATCCAAGAGATTGGTGGGCCTAAGTCAAAGTACATACATCGATAAGATAATGAAGAGATTCAGTATAGAACAATCCAAGAGGGGATTGTTTCTAGAATCACATGGAATTCATATTTCCAAGAAAATTTGTCTTCAAACACATGAGTAAAGAAATACAATGTCAAGGAATCGATAAGAATCAATAATTGGGCCAGTCATGTATGCCATGCAATGTACTAGGATGGATGTCACCTATGCAATGAGTATGGTAGAAAGATATCAAGCTGACCCAGGTGATCGTCATTGGATGGAAGTTAAGACTATCCAAAATTATCTGAGGCGTACTAAGGATATGTTCCTGGTTTATGGAGGAGATGAGGAACTAGTCATTAGAGTATATGAAGATGCTAGTTTCTAAACTGATCAAGATGACATGAAGTCACAAACATGATACATCTTCACTTTGAATGGAGCTGCAGTGAGCTGGAAGAGCTCAAAGAAGAGTGTGGTCACAGATTCTATAGAGGAGCTCGAGTATAAAACAGGTTTTGAGGAATCTAAAGAAGCAGTTTGGATACAAAGCTTCATTTAGGAGTTGGATTTGATACCTAGCAGTAAAGAAAACATCACACTGTACTATGGTAATACTTTAGAAATGACTCTCTCAAAAGAGACAAGGTCACATCAGTGGATGAAGCACATACTTCGGAAGTATCATATATTGATATATTTTTCTTAGAGAGGTGAAGTTGCAGTGAGCAGTATTTACAAGAAAGAAAACATGGAGGACCCCTTGACTAAATCCTTGACTCAACAGAAATATGATCACCATGTGAGGTCTAGCGGACTGAAAGTCATAGGCAGTTGGCTCTAGTCCAAGTGGGAGTTTGTAAGATTTGGTGTCATAGAACCAACTAGTTGTACTTTGATTACATGGAAATTTGATGTATTTAAATATTAAACATATTATTACATATTTTTCATTGTTCTTCATGAATATGATGTTATAATGTCCTAGAGTATTTATTGTATTGATAAGGTCATGACAGTTCCCCGCTATGATGTGAACCTTGAAATTCCATAATTAATATTCATAAATATAGTTATACGGTTGGATGAAATACTATGATGGGACACATAACATGCAGACCATCAGGTGTGAGTACTCATAAGCAGATGAGACTTCCTCTGATGAAGTTCACACTTGGTAATCTCCAAGACAGAAGATTATGAGAACAGACCCGCCAGTTGGAATTCCGCATGTTTTGGTGTCATCAGATATTTCTATCTATGACCATGTGTAATGATCCTTAGACTTTAATAATGTCATTACTACGTTTCACGACTCATGCAATTTGATTTACTGACGAAAACCATCATGAAAATAGTTGGTAGGAAGTAGGGTATGTTGGGTGCATCATGAGTGGAATTTTATTAAAATATAAGTCCATGAAGTATTTGTCACTTCCATTTACGAAGGTTGATATCTCAAACCTTTGATTGAAATAGAACCATCTCGTAAAATTCAATGGCCATGATGTAATAATGAGTTAATTTTAGATAGTCAAAGAACGACGTATCAAACATAAAAGTTGATGACACTATCATGAAACCTGCTTGATGGGATATTGAGGCAAAGTGATTATATTAAATATTTTGAGTTCGTATGTAGATGTCGTTGTTAAGACTTTAAGTTCTTTATCTTGGGTTTCTTGACCCGTTTCTAGATAGTACTCTTGAACTTCAGGCAAGCCTGCCTAATTCCAACGAGAAAAAATCTTAGAGGGTCACTCACTAAGCGTTTCTGGTGGTCTCAGTTAAGTTCTATTTGAATTTAATTAATAAATATTATTCTAAAGACAATGGAATAATTTTCTTCTTGTCAAAATGATTTCATAAATTAAATAAATTTTTATTCATCGGATTGTGGGTAAAATATATTTATTTATTTTATTGAACATTTAATAAATATTTATTTACTAGTTTTTAAATAAAATAATTATTTAATAGAATAAATTATTTAATAATTTATTCACGTGTTCAATAAATGGAAGTAGAGTTTGAGAGGACCAAGGTCGGTTGGGTAGTAAAATAATTATTTACAAGATGATAAATAATTATTTAACTAGTTGGCACAATTTAAAATAACGCTGCAGTTATTTTGTGATGCAAAATTTTATTTATAATTCTGTTTTTCACAAGTTAGTGCACCATAAAAAATGACGTGGTATTATTATTAATAGCACAGATTCTCTCTAAGGTTATGAATGTATTTAATTGCTGTTACACAATCAAATATTGTAACTAAAGCCCCATGTCAATAAATAGACACATATGTCTATTGTACCAGGTACCAAACTGCACACCCGGTGCATTGAGAATTTTTGAGCTAAACAATTTATCTCTCAAATCCTCTTCCCGCCCCTCTCAAGAATGAGAGACGTTATTCATGGCCGAAGAACAAGAGATTAGGAACGACCGACACAAGACACTTTCTTTGCCATGCTAGCACCCGAAGAATGAGAAGTGTCGATCGGATGTCATCAGAGCACATGTGGATCTCTACTAGAGGGATTCTAATTTGGATCCTTGCAATCACAATAGGATAATCCAGAAGGGTCATTCTAGACGATCAACATCATCAATGAATAAAATACTGAAGATCCAGGTATTATTTTCTTTATGAAATTAATTAAATTAATTATAAACATGATGTGAAAGATCCTCTCTAAAGGTTTTGGGCCACTTCCTTTATCTAAATATTTGATTCTATTCCATGGAGACTGGAATTCATCATCGTATTGATCCCGAAATAATCATTGATCATGGTAAAAATCAAAGTTGTATTCCATCCCAACCACGCTTCCACTGTGATCGGAACCTTTAGAATCACGGTGAAGCTCTAATACCACTATTAGGTTTTTAAGGATCAAACAATAGTTTTCTAACAAAAATAATACATTAGAATCCAAAAATCATAATATCAACCACGCATTAAAACTGAAACTATGTATAAACTAATATGAAGAACATTTTTTTGTATCTTTAACTAATGAATCCCATATCATATCCCACCATATATTTAGAGAAGACCACTATGTGGTAGAAATTTGACTCCCTCTGTGGTATATCCATGGGATGAAACAAATCACCCAATTCTCAGGTGGTATCCTCCTTAATTCGATGATATGATACTGCCTTGAGTATTCAAGGGAGGAGGAGAAGAGAGATTTGGGTATGGGAGAATCAATAGGACCATGAGAAAAAATGAACTCACCCCATCTCAATTGTATTGTCCCCTTTATGTAACACTCAGTACATTCCCAAGTGTTCATGGATTAACTCATACATTAAAAATGACATGAACAATGCTTTATCCATTTCATGTATTCATCACATGAGTTAATTATTGACCCCATCATGCGTTTCATCATATAAAATGTTCATAATTATGATTCCATTGTGGAAGAATACTCAAGGGATAAAGCTTAGAATTCAGCTGCCAATATATCATTGAGTGTAAGAGTGAATCATATTATATGATTCTATTTAGAACACTACCTTATGACATAGAACAAACAAATTTTAGGATTGGTTATGTCAGTATCATGATATCTTATATCATGCTTTATGGTATAATAAAAAACAAGGCACATGAAATGCCTCAACTTTCCACATATCATACCATACAACATGTTCATATCATACACTATTATATAGTAGCTTTAGGGTATATCACTATCAAATATAAATGGGATAATGCCACATGGAGATTTCTATTCATAATGGACATCCATGGGAGTTGGGAACTCACTCCAGGAGGGGTATCCAATCCATTCCTACTACCATGGCTATTATTTCATCCAATCCATTTATACACACCTCATTCCTCATACCATTTTCCATTTTCTTATCCCTTTTTTATCATGGACGAATTCATGCACCATCACCCATCTATCTCACCTCATCTCTCTATTTTTCATGGACACATCCATCTCTTCCACTATATATTACTATTAAACACATTCATACAAAAATGGACACCATTTTATAATATATACACTCCATTATCTATTTCCATTTTCTATTCACTACCCAATTGACCATAAACATACACTCTTACACTCCAAATCCATTTTATCACATTTTATAATCCTATTACTTCCTCCTTTACCTACTTACATCACACTATTTTCATTTATTACATTATTAACATGAAGGAGGTGGTATGTGTCAATTACCAAAAAGTAGGTGACCAACCATATTTAAGGGGATGCAAACATATAGAGTGATGCATGATATTTGAAACCTGAATTTTTGTTAATAAAACACTTGTACTAAATGACTTTTTTGGTTAACCACTACTTGATTGATATATGGGGGAGGGTGATCGAGTGAGAGTGGAAGATGAAACCATGAAATAGAGTTTTGGTCATTATATTTTAAAGAACATAAGTTCAAAAAATTTAATTGAAACTCAACAAAATAACACTGAATTTAATCACAGATACAAAGAAAATAGATAAATCTTATGAGTATTCTTGGTATTATTAGTAATTATTGATGTTGATCTGAAAATAAAATTTTGGGAATATGTTATTTTTTGACACTTTTAAATTATAAATTCATATTTATCACTTACAAAGTGTGGTTACTACCCTTTATTTCTCCACTATTAATGTTTTGAATCAAAACAACAAATGTTGTTTCCATGCATTCCCTTCCTATACCACACACACAGACACACAAACTGATTGAAAAACAAAAATAATTTAAATTATTTCTATATCACATACTGGCACTATTAAATTTAAAATATAAAAAACACATTTATTTTTTACAAGAACACACACACAAAACCTCCATTACATTTTTTCCTTTCCATACATTGTTCATAAGTGAATTAATCACTCTATCACTATGTTTAACCTGTTTATTCACCGATACAAATATATTTGTGATCGAGTTTTGATAAAAAATAAATTGGCATCATTTCCTTGTATATGTGTTTGTTAATTTGTAGTTTTACATTCCATTATATATATAAAAATCACAAAAATAAATAATTACACTAAATTATTAAAATCATATCTTATATTAATTCTTTATAGACTTGATATATTTGTTTGTTAATTTCTAGAAACTAGGTTTTCAAGAAAAATTTGATTTATTTAAAAGTTTTATTTCACCCAATATGAGATCCCAATTTTTTGAAATTGAAGTGCACATCTATTTGAGCTTAGGAACGATCAAGAAAGGCATAGAAAATGAAAAAAATGAATCTATTTTATGCGAATATAGGTGTAAAAAAACATTGTAATATGAAAATATAGATTTTGAATATAGAGTTACTAAGAATAAAGGAATTGAAACTTCAAAAAGTAATGGGTAATCAAGAAAAAATCATGTTATTACATAAGGAAAGGGAATATTTCCTCAAGTAACACTAATTTGAGTGTTTACCAGCATTTAACGACACACTTAGATAGAATTATTTCTTATTAATTAAGGAATTCATCATGCTAGTCTAAACATTACCTCTAAATGGATTAATATAAGATGAATTTTGTTTGATGAGATTCCTATATTTTATGAAGGGGGAGGCAAGGAGGCAGATAAGAAGAAGACACTTTTGAAACCAAAAAATATATATAATATACATTTTAAGGATGTAATTCCCAATAAAAAAACCAAGTAAATGAGAAATAAGATAACTAATTTCATTCAAGGAGATAAAGAGATATTTAATAAATATTAGGAGAGGTCCCAAGGGTATTTAAAATAATTACTAATCAATCAAATCCCACCAAAACTACTCATAAAACTCTTCTATAGTGGACTTATATTTAATGGGATTTTTTTGGACATAACAGATTAAGTGTATTATAGAAAAAATAATTTCATAAAGCATATGAATATCATGAAAAATTTATATTGGAACCCACAAGAAAAAAGAAGAAGAGATAAGGTAAAGGGAGTTACTAATAACAAGGGTATTAAATTCGAAGTTACATATCTTCAATATCAATTAAAAGAGTTGATTTCAAAAATCCAATGGAAAAAGAAAAAAGGGTGTTGTACATTTGAAATTATAAGGTATGGTTCAAATAATTATTGGAATTCTGAAATTAAAGTAGAAAATTCTCAATTTTCATATGACATATACATGGTAAATCTAGAAAATCATAATGTAAGGAGAAACCAATAACAAAGTATAAAAAACCTAGGTTGGGGGAAAAATATCAATAACTCATGGGGGAATCAAGAAGGCTTCATGAAAGATGAAAATATTGAATTTCAAGTGAAATTCAAGGTTTAAAAAATGGAAGAATGTGTAGAATGATCCATTTCCCAATGAAAATAATGAAAACTAAAGGGATTATATCAACACATCCTAGAAGGAACATGTGGAATTCAATTAATATGAAAATCAAATAATTCAAGTAAAATTTAAAACTATATAGTATAAAGAACATGATTATAATGGTGTTTTATCAAGGTTCTATTATCTATATTGGAAGAATCAAATTGAGATACCTTTTAGTAACCTTGATGGATTATTAAATTTTGAAATTATTAGATTCTAGGAGTATTTTTATCCCATGTATTAAAGTAAAATGAAAGCAATTTTAAAACCCAAGAAAACATAAATGATATTGGAAAATTTTGGAAATCAATGGAACTTTCATCATAATAAAATAGGGAGAGTCAATATAATAGATCATATTAAACAATACCTAAACTCAATTAAAAAAGTAAATGGGATGGAAATAATCTTGGAGTTACTTAAAGGAATTAACTCTAAGCTATTAAGAAATAAATAAATAGTAGAGGACTTTATTCGAAATAAATGAACATATCCAAGGCACTCAATTTAATTTCTCAAGAATGGACATAAGAATTGATCAACTATCAAATAAAAATCAAGAATAAATAAATAAATTTAAATCTAAAGTTGAGTTTAATATAAGAAGAAATCGTGAAAGGGCCCAAGAAATGGTGCCAACCAATGATAAGATTATCCCAATTGAGTGTTTATTGGGAATTTATTTAAGAAATAAGGAGAATATTGAGAATAGTAATCCACATAAATCCTTTTATAAGATATTAATAATGTAATAAAATAATGAAAATTTATATAGGAAGAAAACTACCACTGAAAAAGATCATGATAAAGGTAACCCAATTGAATTAGTTTATGAGATATTGACTATAGAAAAAAGTGGATGTAATTACAGACCTAGAGAAAACTTCCATTGAAGAAGATAAGGATCAATAACAAACTGTAAACTCATATTTAATATACCATACTTAATATGAAATTCAAGAGGATTAATAAACCATAAATAATGGAAAGAGGGGCTAGGAGGAAACAAAAAAAATTTAATAAAGAGTTGTAACACTCTAGAAAACTTCTTTTAAAACCTTAAAGAAGCTTGAAAGTGACTCAAGAAGCATAAAATATCCTAAAAACACATTTTTAGTTACTAAAATAGAACAATTTAAAATATAGGATTGGGAATCAGTGAATCATAAAGTGGTAAATAAGGGGAAATTAATGGTATTTCAAGAGGTAACCAAGGTTTATTTAAGACTATTTGAAACATAAATAGAAAAACAATACCCAAAAAATATATTTTAGTCTTTATAAATAATGTTACAAAATAGGATTTTGGAAATAAATAAGGGAAAATTGAGGGGAAAGTCTACATTTATGAAATATAATTACCTAAAAACAAATTCAAATAAGCCATGGTAAATATAGAAACATTTAATATCCAAAGTAAATTAGTTTTATAGGAACTAAATGAGTTCCCATTTAATAATATCTAAATTCCTTGTGACTATGGTTGAGATGAGAAAAGAAAAAATCAGGTTGAGGTGAAAAAATTAGCACTACATAGGAGTAAATCAAAGCATATTTTTTCTTTTCATTATTTTGATTAATTTTTCATTTTTTTGAATAAATTACATATTTACCACACTAATTTTTTTTGTATTTATATAGGATATTAATTAGAAACAAGGGTGGAGAGATTTTTGAAAAAAAGGAAACTCACACCACCAAGTAAAAATCCACAATGAAAAGGGGAGTTTTCTAATTTAACTTACATTCATTTTTTATCATTCTTATATAATTAATTTAATTCTAAAATTTATCTCAGTGATTTTCCATTCATTGGTCATAATTTAAAAAAAATGTTGGGAGGAATAATCATAGTGTATTGTGATTTTATAATTTAAAACTTAATAATTTTTATCCATTAACACTCAAAGACATAAATTCACCTTGAAAACATTGAATCTATTGGTTTATGTGCTTAAAAATTCGATTTTAATCAGAAAAGAATTTGGAAAATCAAAATTTGGAATGCTTCCATTATTTTGATTAAAAAATATCAAGTGAATTAATTTTTTTAAAATGAGTAAAAATTTAATAGTTTAACCCAAATAAACAATTGGATAAACCATTTTCAAATTATTTGTATGATCAGATGAGATATAATCCAAAATCTTATTTATATAACATGACACTAGGGTGTGGTAGATAAAAAATCAAAAAACATATATAAGAGTAAATAACAATATGATATGCATCAATCCAATATGTATTCCATTCCTTTAACATCCTAAATATTTTTAAGGGGTTCCTGCAGATTTGATTTTCTTAACTCTATATTGATTTGAATCAATTATTGAATAAGTGAATTGCATAAAAAATGGGTAAAAATATGGTAAAATGTGAATTTTTATAAAAATATATATAGGGGCGGTGAATGTTGAACTCATATGAACAATATATAAATGAGACATCTACTTATACTATGGTGATGAATCTTTGATTAGGTGAAACTCGGAAGTGGAATAACAATCTTGAGTGTCCTAAATCTGAAAAGATGTAATTAATGTTCATTTTTGGATCAAAATAACTCGTCAAAATTGAAATCAAATGGTTGATCCTCAATATTTAGAGGAAATGAGTTCATTATGAAATTTTTTTGAGAGAAATTACTTGAGGATAAGTAATTCTCAAATGTAAGGGAACATGGTTCACTAATTTTTGACGTTATTTTCCATTAGTAACTTGAATATATTTTTCATGGATTTCATGTGTTTTTTACATAATTAATATATATATTTATGTTTTTATTTATTTTAGAATAAAAATTCATTTTATATGTTAAAATCATTTAAATGTGGTCATTGTTGAAAATACAATTTTAAGATTTGTATTTGATACACTTATTGTGTAAATTATTGTCTTATTAAGGAATATTGATACTAGTTCATATTGAAGCACTAAAAATCATGCCTCAAACCTTCCACTACCATAAAATCTATCCCTAAATACATATCAATCATCCACCACATTTCTTTCTCATACAAACCAAATGAAAATTTGAATTTTCTCACCACCATTAGATTAAGTTAGTAGGAGATCTTCAATATCCAAAATACCTTCCCTGATATCTTTCTTTATTTAAAAAATCAAGCATCATTACACCTTAGGATCTCAATACGCAACTCAGATATCTAGACACCACCTCAATGGGTACTTTTATATTTTCCATGGAACTCAGGGAAGATTGAATTATAAATTTCCATGACCTATTCTCAATTTTGAACAACTTCCATATTTGAAATAGTTTCTCAAGATAAGAATAACCAAGATTCATCTATAACAGAACCCTAAAAATCAAGATTCTATGATCACTAGACCAGATTATCAAGAATAATAATTTACTGATATATAATTCTTCATGAAAACACATCCTCAAACCTTACCCAATGGAATCTAAGATGACAATGTAACCTTAATATGAACCAATAGATTCTCAACCCTGGATGCACTACCAAACCCAGTAAGACCCACATTTTAGTAGATGAAAACCAATTCAATTATGTTAATTATCAATATAATCTAAGACCTTGATTCTATATTAGGTATATGTGGGAAACATGAATAAATGATATTTTTTATGATTTTGTTTAATAAAATTAAGAAATTGGTTTAGGATAATTACAAGTAGAATAATTCTATTGAGAAAGAGGGAAGTTTGATAACATAGACTTGGCTCTCTCAAAGTATGAGGAAATTTGGATTTATATAGAAGAGTTGAATGAGATCATTCCATGTGCAGTCTTTAAATTCATAATAGTCATCTAGAGGAGCTGGAAAATAACTTCATTATGGGGTGTCTGAGCCATGCCTACTTGTATGGCCTTTATTATATCCCATCTATTTAGCCACACCTCATTACTCATACCATTTCCCCATGTTCTAACCCCTTTTCATCCTACCCAAATATGTGAAATTTTAACTATACATATCACTCCCTCTATCTATTTTTCATTGAAATATCCCTCTCATCACCATAAATTCCTATTTAAACCATCCAACCAAAATGGACCCCCTTGTATAGTACCACCATTCCATTCCCCATTACCATTATATCCTCACAATCCATTTTTCCATACAATTCCACTCTGTCACTATAACTCCATTCCTTCGCCTATCATTATACCATTATATCCTCATTTTCATACTTCCATCACAAAATTTTTATTCATTTCATCATTCATAGGAAGACAAAAGCTGGCGTACCTTACCAAAGAGGAGTAGTTTGAGTATATTGATGAATGAGTTATTATTTATATTTATATATTCTATTATTGTATAAATTCTGATATTGATAATTTTTTTAGGATAGAGGGGATGTAAACATATAGAGTGATTCATTACATTTGAAACCCAAATTTATTTTAGTCAAACTCATTTTCATAGTGATATTTTTGGTTAATTTTTGGTTCAATGATATAAGGGGGAGGGTGATGGAGAAAGAGTACAATACTAAGTTATGAATTAGAGTTTTGGTAATTTTATTTATAATAAAAAGTGTTCAATTAAAATAATTAAAAATAAATCATAGACCATGAAATTTAGTCACTGCCACTAAGTGACCGAAAAAACCATACAGAGACTCTTGGCCATATTAGTAAATCTTATGGTTGATATTTGAAGAAAACCTTGTGAATATATGTTTTTATTGATATTTTTATATAGTAAATTCATATAGCTAACTTATAAATTGTGTTTAACAACCTTAATTTTGAAACTCTTCTCATTTTTAATAAAAAATATAAGGGTTGTTTCCATAAATCCCTTACATATACCATACAGTCATGTATACATTATTTAAAAAGAAACAAAATAAATAAATAAATTATTTATATGTTTCACAATCATACTATTAAATTTAAAATATAAAAAAAACATTGAATGTTTCCCAGGGCACAGACACAACACCTCTATTACATTTAATTTTTCCATTAATCACTCATAAGTGAAATAGTGAATAAATCACCATATCTTTGTGTTCAACCTGATTACTCATTGGTATAAATATATTTTTTCTTGGATTTTATATCTCCCGCTTATATATTTATATAGGGGGAATGTGATGTGATCATCCAACTAGGTTAATGATATGTGATGTGTTTATCCATTTGGTTAGTCTATACTCAATGAATCGAGAACATATTATTAGGTTCTATGAGATTTCCATATTCCATGTCTCATGGTAACTCAATGTATTAAAAAAGGATTATATGATTATGCATACTTATATATGATATAACTTATGGACACATGTATGAAGATACACGTGTTTGATAAAGATTATGTCAAATGCCTTTGTTTCTTTAGTAGCACTAATTCTCTACTAGATTTCATTCTTTTATTAGAATTATTAATTATGGAATTTTTGATTGTTTTCATTACTAAAAAGGACCATGGCGTCACACATGGTGGTTGTATGAATGGGGGATATGTTTTGTTATAAATTATTTTTATAAATATTAAGAGTTAACCTAATTTTTTTAGTTAATATAAAAAATAAGTTTTATATGAATCTTTACAAGTTTTCATATATGATATAAAAAATAGTGAAAATGAATGATAACTTTTCTAAAAGGAGTTTCAAAATATATATAAAAGGAATTTTTCATACATGTTTACATGTTGTCTCATATTAAGTGACATCAGGTGAAATTGTGTTAAGTATATGAGTATTCATTGAAATTGGTAGATTTTCAAAAATAAATTCTAAAGATTAAACCATGATATATTCATATAAACCAGGTCATGGTTTGAGTTGAAATAAACCATGATGTAGTGAGGTTCACTAAAAAATGGTTTAGTTTATGAAAATACACGAGTTATGAGATAATAATTGACTTTATGGTTTTATTTGACCAAATATATCATTATTGGTTTATATCATCATTTGATGGACATGTAACGAGTTTTTAGGACAGAATATGAAAATTTTAAGTTGTTAAATGTTTAATTATTATTATTTATAGGTTAAAAAAGGTTTATAATGTGTTTTATAATTAAATAATTCATTAAATATTGGTAATGATTAAATATTCTTAAAGGAGTGTCCCTGAACACTATATAAGGATTCCAAGACCATGACATGGTTGAATAATATTCCTTCCCTAAAATCTATATTGGTGAAACTCTTTTATCTCTCTTTTTTCGTCATGAATTTAAATGAAAGTTCTAATAGGAAATGGATTAAAATTACTTCACAAGTGTTTAAAGATTCACATATACCATGGATACCCTAGGTGGAAGAAGTTCATTGGATGCTTCTCAAAAATCCCTATTAAGTTCATGTGAAATTTTTTGAACACATTATATCATCAAAGAAAAGGTATCTATTGTTTATTTATTTTATACTATAAAAATTTATGGATTTATTTTATAGAAATATTGGTTTGGGTTTATTATGTTTTCTATGATTGGATAAGTTTTATCCCCTCCAAAAACATATTATATCCCTGAAGTGGCATTGCTCGTAGAAAAATGAAACAATTGAAACTAGGTATCTAGTTAAATACGTTGAGAGTATTTATTTAGGGGTGTTGTGTAGTAAAAATTGATCCTTTGTTATTGTTCATATATAATAAATATAAATGAAATTATATATAAAAATAGAAGAAACATTAGATGGTTTATGTGTGATTGTATTATATAATGGTTTATATTTTTACTTTTGAAATAATTAAATGTCATGATTGTATAAATGATAAAACTAATGAAAAGGGAATTTATGTTGAGTAAATTATCACCATTACTAGAAAAATGACATAGGTTATGATCAATAACCATATCCTCATAAAATAATTAGGCCCCCATTAACATTAATAAACAATGTTGGATTACTTCTTTAAGTAATATACTCTTTCATTTAGTTAAACTAGTGACCCATCAGTGAAAATGATATTAATAATATCTTTGAAAATATTATTTATGGAACTAGGATACAGGAACAAAGATAATGTTATAATTTTAGTGTATAATTTAAGTGGATACATGGATTAATGATTGAAATTTAGTCAAAACATCAAGAAGTAAGATCAAGAAATAAATATAGAGTGAAAAAATTTAAAATACTCATTTTAGAAAATATTTTTATTTATGAAAGGTGATCAGAGATGAAAAGGAATATCCGAATACTAATGAGAAAGGAAGCGGAAATAATAGAAAAATATGTGATGAAATTTACAATTACATTAAACCACAATCCTAGTTATATATATATATATATCCTTTAATGTAAAACCACTAAGTTATTTAATAGTTTGAAGAAATATCAAAAATTTCCCTCATTAAGAACCTCTCTTGGGCCTATATTTAAGATGAAAGATACACTTGAGGCCTACCTCTAATAGGTCCTTTGTTGGAGAGTATCCTTGAGAGTATACCATATTAAATGGGTGGAATTACCCTTACAATTCCTAGAATCATAATAAAAAATTCACTAATCAATAATATAATATAAAATAAAACTAGAATCTCATAATAAAAAAATTCATGATATGTTATACAAATACATGTATTTAAAATTAAATTTCCAAAGAAAAAATACTATGAAGTGATTCCAACCACAACTCCAAGATATGAGATAATAGTGTCCAACTTGATCTCTTTAGTCACCATGAAAACCCGAAAACCAGTTTATATATATAGTGGTGAGAATAACATATACACTTAGTAATATCATACCTAATAATTATCATTAAAATATTGAAAAATCATTGTAATGATTTAGTAAACAAATAGAAAAACCAACAATCACCTAAATAAGGTCAACTACCACATGATCTCACCAATCCTAACTCACCAAGAATTGCAGCCATGTGGAATAATATATTATCAAATGAATATATATCAAAAAGGTAACCTGCAACCACAACCCCACTAGGTTGTTGCTCTCATTAATTAATAAAAAACATCTAGTAATCCCATCCCTTATTCACCATCACAACCATATCTATACATCACATATTAATTCATATCTGATGTGGGTTAGATCACATCCTTACCTATACCAATCTCTCATAGGTTCCAACATCTTGTGTTGGCATCAATCCAAATACTCATGTCACTGATAATATAGGTCATACAGTGACCCTACCTATCCCAAACCCTAAAGTTCCCACCTTTTTATGTTGGCATAAATTCATAGTAAAAACTTCATATCCAATTCATCATGACTATAACCATAACCAAATCTATATATCACAAATCAACATCTCATCCACAAATCATATTTACACCATAGTATAGTATCATGACCATGAAGGTCATCAAACTCATTCCATCTTATTCCCATGCATGACCTCCACTATGTATCAATACTAGAATACACTATTGCCTATAAATTAGGGTGGGTAAGAGGGAGTAGTCAACTATTTATTATCACACCAACATGGATGTTTGGGGGAAACACCCAAAACAATTGGGCATCGATAAGGTGATCCCACTTGGGTGGGTTGTGTATTAAAATAACAAGGAAAATAAAAGTATAATTACAACCACACACAATCCTAACATAAGTATTCTCCTAAAAATGACATTATTATGGCCCCTAATCATTACTATATCCTATACCCTATTCACAAAAAACCTTTACACTAATTCCTCATCAACCACCCTATTTCGTACATAAAACAGACAAAAAAATTTATATATCCAATTTTATTCATATAATCATCCATTTATCGATCTATAATTTTCCTTTTATATTACATTCATTTCCAAATTTAATGAAAACCATTTCCATCCAATGTCCACATTTATTTCCAACTGTTACCCAATCATTTAAAGCATTCAAATTTCAATTACACCCATGGTTTAATCATATTTAGCCACACTGAATACTATATATCCTTTTTAAAATTTCCATTCTATATGAAAAATAAAACTATAATAATATCCTCACATTATAAAACTTGACACTGTATGAAAATAAACAAAAATAAATAAAAAAAACACAATAATAGACCAACCTACTAGTATAAAAAACTATCTTAGTTTATGGTAATATATCACATACCCACTAAAAAAATCATGCGAATACCCATAACTAATCATATAATCACCCCACACTAACCCCAAAAATATACACATAAACATATGAACCATAATAATAAGACCATCGATATATAATAGTCAATTCCAGTATGAACCATTACTACAATTTCAATTTTAGAACATGATTTCTCATATTAATTTATTACCCCTTCATAAGAAACACCATCATGATCACCACATTTCACACTAGTTTGTTACTATGTTTAAGTAATTATCCTTTTATGAAAGGTGACTCTAGTAATTATATTTTATAAAATGAAACATATATCGCAATAGTAAATAAAATCTCTCAACAATAACAGTAAACATTCCACCAACAATAAGAAATAACATAACCAAGTAAAGCACATGTGAATAACCCCCTCCCCCATTAGTATTCATTGAGTTTGGTTCATTATCTTAGTTAATTTAATTCATACCATCCACCCAAAGAATGAAATGGCATGATACTCACACATTATATTCAAAATAGATGGGAGTTCCTAAACCCCCCATATTAATTGGCGCTTCGACGATCACTATGTTAGAACAATATGTGGTAGAGACGATCACAAGGCCTAATTAATCCATAGAAAACCTAAAAAACCTAGAAAATAGAAATCATTATCATCTACTCACCCCAAAATTACCTGAAGCAACCACTACCACTGCTACAACCTTCCCCGAATAAGGAATAGAGATAAAACCAGGAAGGGAAGAGGAGTAACTCGCATTGAATTAGTAATAATAGATCTTGAAGATGAGGATCATTCCTAAGAAAAAGTGAACTATAATTCCTCCTTAAAATTCACTTGATATGTCCAAGGTTCAAGGGAATCATATGGGAAATAATTGAATTTGGGAGAGCTCCTAAATTTATACCTAGTTTAGAAAATCCCAAAACCAAGAAACAAGGGAATAGAACATAACACAATGGTATTAGGCTAGATAAACACTAAAAATAACATTACATATACCCATATTAAACTCATTCAACCAATAGTTTTGATAAAAAATAAGGAAGACCCCAACACAAGATCCATCTACATAACATAATATCCAAACTTTTGAACCCAGTGACAACACATCATAAACATCATGGTGAAACAATATCCAAAAGAGAAGAACCATAAAACCAACCACCAATAAATCCATGATGAAGTGGTGAGAACCATTTAATAGTGGTCTATGCTACCAATACTAGATAAAAACCACGTTGGAACCAAAGGGTTACGATTTAATGGTCCCAAAAATGATAGATCCCTTGAGTTTTTACTTCCTAAGATTCCCCTCTGCAATGGATACATCTATTCCATAATTTCTAAAATAGAAATATAAATAACTATCTTGTACAAGACCAAGACACAAACCTTATCCCCTACCAAACCATCTGAACCTTCTCTATTGTGATTTACACCACATGTGTCCCAAGGAATACCATCGCCCCAAACTTAGTTTAGTAAAACAGAGATTGATAGGGATGTATATAAAATTACTCGAAAGGGGACATGCCAATGCAAGAGTGATAACTATTATCATAATAAAACTCAACCAAAGGAAAATGATTTATCTATGATCTTCCAAAATTTATAACACATACCCATAATATATCCTCTAGAATCTAGATGTTCGGCGTATCCTGTCTCTTTTTTTATGAATAGAAAAAAGTGATAAAGTGTAGTTGAGAGCCAAAGACATACTACAACCCTTTCCAGACTCACAAGGTGAAATGAGGATCTATATCATTGATGATGGTCCCCAACACCCTTGAATTCACAAAATATCACCCACATACTTCTTTACCATATCCCCCATAACACTTGATTCCATAATAACTAAGAAGTGATCTAATTTAATTAGTTAGTCCACCACCACCCATATAACATCACATCTTCCATTGACTTGATATAATCTAGTGAGGAAATCCATCTAGATATCCAACCATTTTGACTCAGGTACATCCAATGGTTGAAAAAAACCACATGGAACATGATCCCTACCTTCACTATCTAGAAAACAAAATGTCGCAGTATAAACTCTGCCATAGACTATTTCATCTTAGGCTACCAAATTTGACTCCTCAGGGCATAATAAATCTTGGTTATACTAGTATTAATTAACACTTCTAAGTTATGGGACTCATATAGAACCTCCTCATATATCACTGATAGAGAAAAAAACCTCCACTGAAACATTATCCAATGTTATTTATACTCCATCCTACCCTCTGGTGAATCAACATTAAGAACATAGTCCAGTATCACCTCTACATATAAGTTTTACCATCAAGACTCCTCCACCAGTAGGATCAAGGATGATTGTACTATAATCTAAAATAGGAAGTCTCTACCAATGGACTTTTATAAATCAAGATTAATTACTGCAAAAACCTCCATCAACCTCCAAGAATCTCTAAAATCCTAAAAAACATCTCCCTCCGAACTTTTTACTCATTGTATCCGAAACAAATTCCCCTTCCTAGAGCTTAAATATCTCAAAGTAATATTCCTAAAATAACTATATCCACCACCACCGATATAGATTCAAATCCCATTGATTGAAAATATACCTCAGGCTCTTCTGATTTGAGAAGACCACAAATCACTCACCAATGCGATATTGCTACCATAAATTTAGATAAAGACCACTATTGATAACTCAATATTATGAGTGGCATAGATACTATCATGGAAAAATAACTTTTGGTACCGATAATAAATTATCTCCCTCTTATTCATCAATACACAACCCAACCCGAGATGGAAAGAATCATAGAAAAACTTAAAAATCAATCCCTCTTATAGAGAATAAAGAATATGAGCACTGATCAACTTCCATTTTAGATAGTCAAAGGATGCCTAACACTAATTAGTCTACAAAATTCCTAGTCCTTACTAGTTATAGTTGTATATGGGGATTCAATCCATTATTAATTAGATAAAAACCACCAATAATATCTCATGAGACCAATAAAGCTAAAAATATTAAGAAAATTCTTGGGTCCTATCTAAGAAACAATAGAAAAAAACTTTAGAGAATAGACTTCCACCCCCTATTGATACAGTAAATTCCCAAGTAAGTTCACCTCTAACATCCAAAACCATCACTTTGAAAAGTTCCCTTAATGATTATGGTGTCAATGGATTTGTAATAGATCCCCAAGATAATCAAAATTATGTTCCTTTTACTTGAGTATATGAGTATTCAATTGAGGGAAAAGACCAAAAAATGATCTAGTAACTCATAGAACATAGAGTTCATGAGTCCCATGAAAATATCTTGGGCATTTATGACACCACAAAATAATATGATGAACTTAAAATTCCCATATTGACATTGAAAACTGGTCTTTTGAATATCTTCCTTCTTTACTCTAATATGGTGAAATTTAGACCACAAATAAAGAATAAAAAACTATCTATATGCTTTCAAATTATTTAAAAATCATCAATACTTAAAAGAGGATAATGGTTCTTGACCAGCACCTTGTTTATTCATTGGTAGTATATAAACAACCTCATACCATTATCTACCATCTTGTAGAATAACATTTTAGTACCCCATAATGACAAATTAGTTAAAATGAAACTATTTTAAATCATATTATTTATTTGGATCCCCAACTCCCATAACTCAAAAGGATCCATCTGATAGGAATCCACTATGCTAATTACGCAAATTAATAGTGGTGCTTTTGGAATTATATGGTGGATTCCACTACCAAATCATCCATGATGGTTTAAATAGTCACAAAATTATCCATGTTTTTTTGAAACCACCACATATACTCATGTTAAGAATTATTTCAAGAATATTTTAAAAAACCATTGTGAATCATTTCATGACTGCATTGTAAAGAAGTTTTTTAAGAAACCAAAATTTTATGGCAGTTTTTTATTTTCATTTTTATTTTTAATAAAATTATTTATTATTATTTATTAATTATTAAATTATATAAAGAAAATATTACATAATAGACTGTTGATTTACTATTGAACTAATTTCTCTTATTTGATTATTCGCTCAATTTTCTTGTTTTTTATAAGGGCACCTGAAAACTTTTAAACTTTTTTCCAATGTGAATTTTCTAATCATATTTTGGGATTCATCTTTATCCACTTATTATGTGATTTGTATATTGGAATGGATCTTCACATATTTTTGGGAGATATCACTGATCTCAACATGAGTATGAAGATTCATAACTTTCTCCTTGTTGTATTACTACTAGACACTTTTATATTTAAAAATAAAGGAATACTACTCACTTTGATGATCATGCTATGAATATCCAATAGATTTGTTCTTACATTAGAAGAGATATCCAAATATCCTCCAAATTTCAAACTGGTGTGATGAATAATTGTTTTAGAGATATGATTACCCCCCATTGGCTTGGTGTGTATTTAAACTCAAGAAACCAACATAACTCAAGTAAATTAGATGGATCCCATCAATATCGCCATGCATAAAAGTGAATGTGGATAGGGGATATGATGGAAATTCATAGACATGATGGTTATGGGGGATATTTTTAATAATTTTAAGGGCTTTATTATGGGAACCATTTCTTATTTCCATGGTTCCCACATTAAATTTGAGGATGAAATATAGGTTTTCATATTATGGTTAAGTACATGTGGAAACTTAAATAGTATGATCTCGGGATTAAGAGTGATTTTAATATGGTTACTAAATAGGTCAAGAATATATGTTATAGTATTCCATGAAAAAACTACATTTCATGGAAAGTCTTCTTGGATTAGATGCCGAGGTTTCACATTATAGTTTCTCATATTTATAGGGAAACCAATATTGTTGTTGATACACTCTGAATGAAGGTAGTGAAAGATCATTTCTCTTTTGGGTCCTTTAACTAATGTGATGATTTCATATATTTACATCCTTATAATGTGGTGGGGTATGTCTTCAACCGCATAACTTAACCTTCCCCTTTACTTGAACTAATATTTTCATTTATTGAGTGGGAAATGGTTACTTTATATCATATCCCAGATTGATTCAGATTATTTATTTATAAAACCTATTCGGTATAATGAAGCATATATGTTTCGGGTGAGATTTATACTCCTTAAGTCTTAGTTTTTCTACAAAGCCTTCACCACTACACCAAGCCCTTCACATGGAGACTAAATAGTATTTAATATACTTATATATATACAAATAAATACATATAAATACATATACATGGGTGCATATAATTATTTCGGATAAGGGGGAAGTGTAATGGAAGATTGGTCTCATGGAGTGATTCCAATTGCTCTCTCGGGCGTTTAGGTCATCTCTTTCAAAGGGAATTTGGGCCAAAATTAGATGGACCTTTGGGACATCTAGAGCTTGGGACTTTAGGCCAATCCATGTAACAAAATAGGTCCAATGGGTTCTTTATATTTCTTATGGGGAGGGATGTCGCTTGACCCACTAGGGCACCTGAGCTTGTGTGTATTTGTGGTTTGTAATATCCTCTACCTATTATAGATATGTAAATTTATATATAAAGACATATAAATATACGCATATATACACACATAGATATAAATATCTATACATATACCCAACTAATATATATATAAATATAAATATAAATACAGAAAAATATAAATAATTATACATAAATGCATACAAATATTTATAATTATATATAATTATAGATAAATATACATAAATATATATAAATTATTTATAAATATACATAAATACATATAAATACTATTATATATATAATTAAATATAATTATATATATATATATATATATCGATAAATATAAGCCATATAATTATAAATATATTTATATATACCCATATAATATATACAATTAGATATAATTATAAATAAATAAATATAAATAATATACCAATATACGTAAATATATATACATACATAAATATATATAAATATAAATACATATAAATATACATAAATATATATACATACATATAAATATATATAAATATATAATTATTTAAATAAAGATATATAAATATAAATTCATATATATATATATATATTCACATACATACATACATACATATATATATAACCACATAATATTTATAAATAAAAATACATATAAATATATATAAATATTTTTTTATAAATATATATAAATAAATATAAATATCTACAAATATCTATAAATATAAATAAATTGATATATATATATATATAAATACATGAATATATATGTAATTAAATATAATTATATATATGTATAATTATGCATAAGTAAATAAATAAATTATATATATATATCTGCATACATAAATATACATATATATATATAAATACATTAATAAATATACACAAATTGATATGTATATATATATAAATATATAAATGTTTATAATTATACTCACTCACACACACAATTATTAACAATGAGCTTCCCACCATAAGGAATATTCATGATCCTTAAGTTTTAACCATGAATTTCATCCAAATTCAAGCTTTAACATTCCTTTGTTAGAAGAATCTAAGATTAACCATACAATGGAAATCATTGGCACAAAATAAATATTAGAAAAAGAAATCACAAAAAGGATAGAAGAGTAATTCAATTTCAACACCAACATATCGATAAGAATGTGAACATAGGGAATAAATTAATACACTATGAAAAAGGATAATAATAACCTTTTAAACGAAGTAGAAATACCTTTGTTAGATCTAAAATTGGAGTACACTAAATTAAAAATCATTTTTAAAGGCCTTCTGAGACTCTTTTATGAAAGGAAAAATCAGTTACAAGGTTTCTCTCTACCAAATATCCTATATATCATCATAAGATTCGATTCAATAGGTTATATAGCCCAAAAATACACATGCATTAAAATTTATAGTCATTTGAAGTTAATGTCCAATTTTCAAATTTCCATAGAACATTAATTTTTTTATTAAGTATTACTAAATTTTTATCCAATATTATCATATTTATATTTATAAGGTTTAATTTGATAGGCCACATAATGGAAATATACCCTAGATCGAACGTTATGGTCATTTTAAGTTTAAGTTTAGTTTTCAAATTTACTTAATTATTAATTATCCTTAATTTTAGTGGTGGATTTTAATAATCCTCTTCAAATTAATGATGGGTTTTTAAAAAATTCCACCACAACTAAATAAATTAAAAAATAAAATAAATTTTTAGATTTTTTTGTGGTTTTAACGGTAGTTAAAAAATCTCCACTGAATGTCATTGGTTTTTAGGAATCCGATGAAGGTTTTTGAAAACCGCCATAAAAAAATTTAGCGGTGGTTTTCAAAGATGATGATAGAAAACTTCCCCTAAATTCTTTTTTTACTTATAGTGATCCATCAAAATAGAGGAGTCACAAGAATATAACTATATCTCAAAATTGATGTCGAGGGGGTAGGGTCACAACCCCATCAAGGAAAAACATCCATGAATTCATCAAAGACTCTAGGAAACTCCACCACTTATGCTTCTACCAATTATAGATGTAGCTATACCAGTGGATATGATAAAGAATCTAAGAAAATATGACCCATTCGACAATACCTCTCATCAATCAATACTACAAAATGGCCCTTCACTCCATAGAACACAACTCTCCTCCATAAGCAATCAATAACTACATGCATGGAGTACAACTAGTCGATGCCAATGATGATATTATAGGGTTGTATTTACAAAAAAAACAAAAGTTGTAGATGACTGATACTACCCCCAAATTACCTCACAACCCCGACACACATCAAGAAAACTCATCTAACCTCCAACTGGAACAATTAACACTAAGGGAACCATAAATAACTCTACCTTGAGCCCCAAGGCTCAGACCAATGTGGGTGCAATAAAGGAGAAGGAAACTCCAAAATAAAATAAAGTATAATACAAGGCATATGATAAATAGATGGAAACTCAAATGCTCTTTGGCCCATATGATATTTAAATCTCCATAAAAATTCAACTGTTGACATCTAGTTTCTTTACCTCACTGTTTACCACCACCACCATTGTCGTGCTCATCCATATATCCCTGAAGGTGAGGGACAAAAAATGGACAAGCCTAATTGTCCCTGTATCCTTTAGGCGGAACATAAGCCTAATTTCTCTACTGCTAATACAATATTATAGGAAACTACTACTGAGGCTAAAATGGGATTTTACTACCCATGCTAGTCCAATACCTAAGAATGTCTAGTCGTTGATATCACCAATGGACACGACCTCAAAAAATGAAGCATACTGACACAGAACCCTTAATAGGAACATAATAACCACAATATCCTAAGAATCTGGAAAAAAATTACTAAGGTTGACCCCCTTCAGATCGAAATTATAACATCCAAGACTTTTGAGACTCTCCATCTACAACCCTACTCCTTTGGAATCCCTATTGGCTCCCATCTTCAGATGATCCCATTACCACATTGACCCCCTAAATCAACTAAACCTTCTTTTACACCAACAAATACATAGGTAACATAAATGGAATGATTTCATAAAAAACAATGGAATGTAGAACATCCTATAATCACTGAGATCTAGACTCCTAATAATGTAAAAGACCAAGGATAACAAAAATAGAGTATTTAATGAGAATCCCAAGCACACACACACACTCAAGATCACCTACTGAAGGAGGATGACCTCTTACATATTCACTGCTCTTATCTTTAAATATAAGAACTCCACCTAAAACTGACTCTAGAATGTATTACGTGAAACATTTACCTTCTTCCCCTCAATACAAAAAACCGGGTTTATCCAATGCTAGGGCTTTAACATCCCTAGCCAAAAATGCTTTTAAGGACCCCTATTGTCAATAATAAAAAAGTGTTGTTAAAGGGGGTCTTTAAGAATGATTTTTATCATTGTTAAGTGGGTACCATTACGCTTTTTTACTAGAACTTATAAAACTATAATTCAAAAAAATTATATTTAATTAAAAATAATATAGTAATATATAAATATATTTATATTTATATAAATATAATACATATTTTTTAAAATATATTTTAGATAAGGTAAATACGCATTTACACTTAAAATAAAATATATTTAGTGAAGATGAAATATAAAATTACTAAAAAATATTTTTAATTATTAATTTTCTTATTATTACTAATTAATAGTTATTTAATATCAATTTAAAGATAAAAATAATCAAAAAATTACTAAAATATCCAAAATAAGTTGAAAAAATAACTCAAACTTCAAATGACCATAACTTTTGATCCGAGTGTCTGTTTGAGATCTACCACATATCAAATCAAATCATGTGACTAGCTCTACACCATCGTGAGTGAGGGGTCTTGATGCTTATTTTTTGAGTCCAAAAGGGCCCATAAGGCCTCCGAAACTGAGTTTTTAGTTGGGTTACCCCAATTTTTTAACTTTCGATGGATTTTAAGCCCTGTTTATGGGGGTATTTTCCCCCTTTTTTAGTGGTGATTTCATTTATTCCCAGGTATTACATTCATATTTATATTATTGATTTTAAATTTTATGATTTTCAATAACGTAAATTTATTTATAATCAAATATTTAACAATATATACATATTTTTTATATATTCACACAAAAAAATTTAATTTTATAAATAAATAAATTAAACATATTTACATATAAAATATATTTATTAATATATAAAAACATATAAAAACATATAAAAACATATAAAAACATATATATAAACATATGGACAAAAAATTTAAATAAATATATATATATATCATAAAATGTGAAACAAAGCAATATAGAGGAGCGGAAAAGACTTTTATGTATATGCTAGAGGTTTAAGGTTCGAAAATCACTAGAGGTAGGGGTGTGTGAAAGAGGCTATGATTATCTAAAGCACTAATAAATGAGTAGGGGAGCGCTGGTAAAGGGGTGGGTGGATGAGAAGTGCTATTAAAGGGGTGGACGAGTGGGGTGTAGAATGTTTTTATATTAAATTTATCAATGACGCCTTTATCAGCACTTTTTTATTGCTATAAAAGGCCCACTTTAACCGTGATAAAAAACACTGATAATGGGGACCTTTAATAGTGCTAAAAAACACTATTAAAGGGGGCATTCAACACACTTTTTTAGCGCTGATAAAAGTTTCATGTTTTTAACCAAACATCAATTATCAGTGCCATTTTAGTGCTTATAAAGGCCTTCTCTAGCGCTGTTAAAGGATGATTTTGTAGTAGTGTCTCCATGAGATATAAGATCCACCACCGTTGTGCTAATCCATGTATCTGAATAATACCCAGTAGAACTCGATACTCTTCCTTGGTATGAATCAAGTTGAAAGAAATATCAAGATAATCTAACAAATTGTAGATATTTTTTTCCTCATAATACATTGAAATATATTAAGAAATATTTATGGAGAGAATTATTGAGATGAAATGTGATTATGCGGCCCAATGAGCCTAAAATCAATTTTATAAAAATATTAACTATATTTTATATCAAATGAACATAATTTTTGAAAAATAATCGAATATCTCCTAAATAGAGTCCCCAATAAAAAATTTAAGAACATGGTTGAATATGGAGTATGAGGTTTACCTTAATCATGAAATTGAGTTGGTAAGTGCTGGATGTTCAGATGAGGAATCCATCAATGGGTGCATTTAAATTAAAATAAATGATTAATTTATTTATTTTAATTTAAATGAAATAAATGTAATACTCTATAAATATGTGATTATAAAATATCTATAGGGTTTACCAGATAAACTTGGGAGGTTTTTTAGAGGATCACTATCTAACTTTGATGGAAAATCAAGATCAGATGATGCTTGGTGATCAGATCAAGGTGAATCGATGGACATCAAATATAGTGGATTTTCCCCACCACTGGAAAATGCGTTCTTCACTAATGATCAGTCCAAAATAAAGATAGGGAATTTTATCTGTTTTATTTAAATCCTTTTAAATTAATCAAGCATGGGTTAAATTGTCTTCTTTAATTTCTAGAATTTTCCAACATTCTCATGGGATCATTCTATAATTTGAATTTTTTTATATTAGACTATTCTCATTATGCCATGTTTATCACCTTGAATATCCTCAATCAAATCGTATTTTCCAATAATTATTGGATAACGATTGATTCACCTCTATTATTATTCCTTTTTCTGACATGTTCTTTAAATTCTTTACAGTTGGCCAACATGGCCGTGATTCAACATTGTCAGGTGAGACTGAGTACGATCAAACCCCCATATTCGAAGTGGATGTGCAAACAACAATTGAATCAAAAATTAAAAAATGAATTAGGATGTATTTTTGGTGTTCTTTCATAGATATTGGATCTTAAACAGTGATGGGCCATGATATGAGGTGTTATGGGCGACAAAAGCATTGTGGTATTTGAGGAAATCACTTGATTCTGATTTATAGCTAAAGAAACTGAATGTTATTACCACCATTTTTTTATGGAAAACAGAATAAAATGTGGAGGGAGAGAGAGATCTGGAATCCTTATGATATATATCAATTTTATTTAAAAATAAATACTAGATGGTGAGTACTAGGAAAAATCATGCAACGTAGTTCCCTAGATGTGGTGGTGAGGGTTTCTAGGTAGAGATAAGTATCAAACACCTTGTGGGATACCCACACACTATATGATCCAATTATAGAATCACAAAATGTATTATAGGATTACATGGGTAGGGACACTGCTAGACACATAGACATGGAATGACTACATGGTCTTGGACATGGCTAGGTACACAAGATGAGACATAGTGAGGTACACTGGAATGATCTGAAGGAAATGAGAATGACCAGGAGAACACAAATAAGCCTCGGGTGGAAAAGACACACCATACGAGGCCAGTACACGTCGTGTATAGTGACATGACCACCGATCCATGTCTAGAGGAGACACATCCAGGTAACAAGGTGAAGTCAAACACCATGTGAACCCTAATAAGGGAAATATAATTCTTTCTACATCTTCTTTCTCTCAGATATCCTTCTTATTGACTCATATTTTGGCTCGAATGTACCCTATATTAAGTGTTTTTTCACTTAGAATGCAATGGTGGCCTTTAAAATGGATTTTGAGATACAATGTTATATCCATTGTGTGTGATGCTTTTTTAGGATATTCTCGATGAAAATAGTGATTGAGAAGGGTCATCATAGAGAGAAAAAAAATTTGTAATCACCCTATAGTACCAGGGTCTGGTTCCCCCATACTCCTATAACTATTGAGTGGCATCCCCCTTATAGACTAGGGCATGAGAATTACACATACTGAGTGGTATCCCCCTAATGGACTAGGGCATGTTTCCTCTACCAATCAAGTGGAATCCCCATGATAGACTAGGGAGTGGCTCCACTATCTACCCAGTGAGTGGAATCCCACTGAAGGGCTGGGGTTTGGATCCTTTATCCACCTACTGAGTAGAATCCCCTTAACAGAATAAGGAGAGAGTCCTATATTTAACAAATAAGTGGAATCCTTCTGACAAAATAGGGCATGGGTCCTCTATTTACATACCGAGTAGAATCACCCTAACAGATAGGGTGTGGGTCCTCTATCTATTAACTGAGTGGAATCCCCATGAAGGACTAGGGTGTGATTCATCAACCTACTGAGTTGAATCTCCCTAGTGGACTAAGGAGTGGGTCCTCTACCTAATGAGTTTCATCCCCATGATGGACTAGGATGTGAGTCATCTACCTACAAATTGGAATCCCCCTAAAAGAACAGGGAATGGGTCCTATACTTGGAGATTTTACCGCTTGATTGTGCAAGAATGTGGTGAGTTTTTGGTCATCCATGCGGTTACATCTTTGGATAGACATGCAAGATACTAGGCATAAATGATGGACCTTTAGTGCTGTAAGAAAACTCATCATCTTTATATGGTCTTGGAGTTGGATATCCACTTTCTCTCTTGTATGAGTTTCATATATTAGTATATATATATATATATGTCATTGGGTTTCATTTACATCTTGTTTTAGGTTGAATTTAATAATTCTACTGTGTATTCTATTTCAACTTATTCGGTTTTGGGGAATCCTACTAGGTATGTATATACTCACCCAGACATGGGATTTATCTGCACATGTCATGTCTTATGTAGATGATGGATAAGATGAAAGTGGAATAGCTGGAGCTTAGGGATTCTTGGGGTGCATTTGACTACATATGGTGGTTGGGGCTTGAAGATATAGGGATGGTCTATCTAATCATTTCTTTTATAGTTGTTGTCAGGTTGGGACATATTTTTTGGGTGGGAGTGTATTTTTCCCCTTTAATTTTTGATTACTCTGTCCCACCTTTTATTATTCTCTAGAGTTTATTACATGCATAGTTTTTAATATAGAGGTTATTGTATTTTATTATTATTCCTATACACTTATTCATAGATATATTTGGGTAAATGCATAAGGGTAAATTATGCATACACCTACTATTTTAGTTATTCCTTCCTAGGGATTGTTTCCAAACCCTGGCTTAGGAAGGCAGGATTAGTGTTGTGTCATCCTGGTATTCTGCCAACTAGGCAGGCCCCAGTGGGTTGGGTTATTATAGATTGGTATCAGAGGTTTTTCGACCTTTGGATAGTGTTTGGAGTTTGGTCCCCTTATGAGGTAAGGCTGGGAATTTAGGGAAACAAAGTCTAATTGTTTTGAGTGTGGATTTTATGATAGGGAACCCAGTGTTGGTGTGACAACTGATGTATCCATTCATTAGTACTCTAAATACCTTTTAATCTACTTGGCATATATAAAAATTTGTTGTAGGGAAGCTTGATACACACATCATATAGGATTGATTCCTTTTATTGTCCTTATTTAGTAAGATCCATATATATATATATTCTCATATGACATTGTTACATCTTGATTAATTTCATGGATGCATCTCTGAATAAATCTATCCATCTTAATTATTCAAGATCGTGATGATGATCTGATGAGTGATGAGGCCCTAGTTTAGGGGCCATCTAATGAGATATTTCCTCCAAGCTGGTAGGTAGAAAAACTCCCACCTATAAATTAGCATATTATACTAGTAGAGTAGACTAAATATGAATTCAATCTTAGAAAACTCTATGAGTTCTAGTGCCAGAGGCTGTTGAGGTTCCTTGCTGAGTCGGATCCCTAGAAAATGAAGTATTTACTTGAGTTAGTGATATGAGATTTCAGAATTTCTTGAACCCTAACTAATCATATGGTTGCGCTAGAAGACAATATTTTCCATGGAGAAACTGGAAGTAGTTATATTCTAGTCACATAGATTCATTATGAGTCTACACTCTCATACTTCAACTTTCAGTAGCTATTTAGTGAGGAGTACTACCCCTCATGCTTGTGATCAATTTAGATTCAAGAGATTTTGGATCTTTGTAAGGGAGGTATGACTATTTCTAAGTATACCATGAGGTTCACTGACATTATGTGGTACTCACTTGACATGATTTATGATGGTTACTTATAGAAATGTAATTTTGAGCATGGTCACTGAGGAGACATTCATTCCAGTATGGTATCCCTGTGCATTCCCACATATACTGGAGTGCTAGAGTGAGAACTTATGATAGAGAGCTACCTATCCGAGGGATTCCATGCAGTTGGAGATTATAGTAGAAATCATGGAGAAGTCTCATTTGAAGAAGATAACATGTTCAAGTCAGAAGGGTCTTGGCATAGGATAACTTTTAAATGATAGAATCAGGAACATGATCATGTAATATAGAGACCACGTAGAGGACCATTGTGTCCCAGAGAGGGGAGATGTTATGAATGTAATAGGTGAGTTCACATAGAAAATTATTTTACAGCTTGATATGTTGAGGAGGGATGATAGATAATGGATATACTTCCATTTGATGGGAACACCATGATCATGGTTCTCCTAGGAGTGGCTAGGATAGCTCCCATGGAGGCAGAGATAGAATATGAGTAGGTGGTTCTCCTGGAGGAGGAGGTTCTGGTGGTGGATTACAATTATGATATCCCTCCACAAACACCATTAAGAGGCCCATTACGAGATCATGGAGATGGTGGTTGAGACCATGGGAAGATGTAGGCTATAGAGTATTATGTACTGAAAGCTCATGAGATGATTAGAGGTATGATTTGTTTTTATTCTGATCTTACTTCAGTACTAGTAGACACATGTGATGGTTATTCCTTCATCTCATTACTCATGTTGTGAGAGTTAAATCTCCTAATTGATTATTTATCTTAATATCTTTGGGTTTATGTCCCTATAGGGAATGATTCTTTGATATCACTTATCTATTGGTAGTGAGATATATTTATTTTTGGAGATAGTTTCTTGTGACACTTCTTAGTCATCATGTTGAGACCATATAATATCATCTTGGGTATGGACTGGTTTTTCATGGTAAAATCCTAGATTGAATGTCACTGAATATGATTCTGATACCTTCAGTCAGATGGCACAAGATTATTCTTCATGTGCAAGAGAGACCTTATGTTAGCGTGAGTGGGTCTTTTAAGCAAGAATCTGAAACCCATCACCCCTAAGTGGTTGAGTTTAGTTCTTAGAAAAATGGGTTCTTTAGGCATCTGAGTTCCTTTAATCGTGAAGGAATATATGAATATATTCTCTGAGGACGTTTTGGGACTACCTATGAGGCAGGAAGTGGAGTTTTTCATCGAATTACACCCCTAGAACACACTGATATATTCAGAAGCATATCAGATGGCACTTACAATGCTCGGAGAGCTAAGGGTGTAGTTGGAGCACCTTCAAGAGAAGGGTTTTATTAGACCCAATGTATCCATTTAGGAAACTCCGGTTTGGTTTTTCAAAAACGTAGATGGGATCTTGCGGTTTTTTGTTCATTATCATTACCCAAACTAGGTCACAATAAAAAAATTACCCATTTATGATGATTTATGGCCTATTTGATCAGTTTTGATGTGTGATATCATTCTTGAATATCGATATCAGGTCTTACTACCACCAGTTGAGGGTTTGTGAGGAAGATATTTTGAAGCAAAAATTCTGATGTTGCTATGAATAGTATGAGTTCCTGCTGATTCCTTTCAGTGTGAGGAATTCCCCCACTGTTTTTATAGATATGATGAAATGGATATTCCTTCTATACTTGGAACATTTTTTTATTTTATTCTTTGATGAAATTTCAATCTACATAGCATTAGAGGAGGAGCATGCATAACACTTTAGGATGGTCCTAGAGTTTCTTTGTGAGAACTTGTTATATGGTACGATTTAAATATGCCAATTCTTGATCTATAAGGTTAATTTTCTAGGGCACATATTTATTGAGCGTGGATTATCTATGGACATGTTGAAGATCAATGCGGTGATTTCATGGGACCCACCCATGAGAATGTCAGAGTTGAAAATTTTTCTTAGCATAATGGGACACTAGAGAAGTTTTGTGGATGAATTATCCAAAATTATAGACCCCTTGACATCCTAGATGTAGAAAGGGAAGCTATTTATCTATACTGAGTAGTGTTAGAGATCCTTTGAGGAGTTGAGTTTGAGGATAATTAGTTCTTCTATTTCAAGAATTTCAAAGGAGGGTATGGAGTACATAGTGTATTGTGATGCCTATGTAGATAAACTTGGTTATGTTTTGATTCAGAGGTAGGAAATGATCATATATGGGTTGAGGTATTTGAGACCCCATGATTAGAACTATGTGAGTCATGATCTAGGGACAACGGTAGTAGTCTTTTCTCTAAGGATTTAGAGGAACCATATTCTGGGAGAGTGCTTTATTGTTTACTCATACCATCAAAGTCTCGAGTATGTATTCATGAAAAGGATCTGAACCAGAGAAAAAGGCCCTTGTTGGAGTTACTATAGGATTATAAATTTTTGATAGTTTATACTCATTAATGAACTCAGGAAATGAAATATGGTGGTAGATTCCCACAGTAGGAATTCCTATTCTCATTTGGTGGAGGAGGCATCTGAGAAGTTTTCTTCCTTATAGTTAACTCTAGTGGAAGAGAGGGTTCTAGCTTATATTTAGTTGATGGTGTTGACTACTAATATTCTCCAGTGTTTTATGGATGGCCAGTTGAGCTACATCAACTACAAGGTCTTACATGACCTGATATCCTCATAATATTTACCAAATGGATTTCCTAAAGGAGGGAATCACATCATCCTTTTCTAGGGATGGATTTTGGTTTCCATAGTGATGTGAGAGGAGGTGATTTTTATGTTTCACACATCCCATTTCATAGTACATACTACAATAGGGAATATGTACAGGGACCTTCAATGGCATTTTTGGTGGGATGACATGAGGTTGAGCATTACTGAGTTCATCTATTCTTGTCTCACATGTCTGTAGGTGAAGGCCGAGCACAAAGTTGTGAAAGGTTTATTAGAGCCTCTTAAGATCCTGGATTAGGATTGAGATAACATATCCATAGAATTTTTGGTAGGGATTACTCAAAAAATGAGAGGCCACGATGCCATCTGAGTGATAGTTGAACGACATACCATGTTGACAAACTTTATTATTATTATAAAGTAGAGTTTGGTGGAGACTTTTTGGCTATTGTACATGCGAAAGATCATAAAACCTCATGGGGTGACCTTGATGATTGTATTTGACCATGATTAATAGTTTATTTCAGGGTTTTGGATATGCTTGCATGATGCATTCAGGAAAAAATTGAGTATGAGTACACCTTTCACCCCTAGAATGATGGGCATACCAAGAACACTATCCAGGTATTAGGGGATATGATGAGAGATTGTGTGTTTTACTTTTCTTAGGGGAAGGAGGATTATTTAACTTTAGTATAGTTTTCTTATATTAATATATATCACTCTACTATCAAAATGGTACCTATTGGGGACCTCTATATGATACCTTTTATATCACCCTTATGCTGGACTAATATTGGTGAGGCATCTCTTTTAGAACCATATATGTGGTAGGCAACAATGAAGAAGATCCAAGTGATCCAAGAGTAGATGAGGAATACCCAAATAAGGCATAAATATTATACATATCAACATTATAGGCCCTTGGAGTTTGATTAGGGAGACAATGTTTTCCTGAGAGTCTCCACACAATGAGGATTTCAGGGATTCAGTCAAGGTGGAAAGCTATCCCAGAGGTTCATTAGGACATTTGAGATCTTGTAGAGGGTTGGATAGGTTTTCTACTTCCTAGACTTACCCCATAGCTGGAGCATGTTCATGACATCTTCCATGTGTAACAGTTGAGGAGATATGTGCATGATCCTACACACATTATTGATTGGGGTGAGATGAAAATCATCGATGGAGCCACCTTAACAGAGTACCCGATGGTGACCAAGGATCAGAAAGAGAGGATCCTATGAGAAAATACCATTCCCTTGGTTTTTGTTCTGTTTCAACATGAGATCATGCATGAGAACTATTGGGAGTGAGAGAACAAGATACGACCCATCATCCCCACCTTTTGTTTAGTTTTTGTTTTTTTGGGATAACAATATTTGATGTAGGGAATAATGTGAAGAACATATTTTTCCCTTGAAATAATTTGAAATATATTAAGAAATATTATTTGATCTAGGTACCAAGATTACATGTGTCTTTGAGGCCTGAGGAGAAAAAAATTCATTTTATAAATATATTAAATATATTTCATACCATATGCGCACATTTTTTTATAAATAATTGAATATATTCTGAATAGAGTCCCAAATAAAAACTATGAGACCATGGTTGAATCTGGAGTGTGGGGTTTACCCTAGGTGAAACCTAAAGTTGGTCAGCTCTAGATGTTCAGATGACATAGCCATTTGCGGGTGTGTTTAAATTAAAATAAATTATTAAATTATTTAATTAAATTTAAATGAACTAAATCTAATCCTCTATAAAAATTTCATTATGAAATTTCACCAAGGTTAACCCCATAACCCTAGGAGGTTTCTAGAGGATCTTTGATGACCTTCATTGGTGAATCGAGATCTAATGACGGTCAGTGATCAAATCAAGGTGAATCGACAGACAATGAACACATCGAATTTTCCCCATTGCTGGTGAACATTTTCTTCACCAACGATTGATCCATAATTGAGGTATAGAATTTTATTTGTTTTATTTACCACATTTTTAATTAATAAAGTAAGGATCAAGTTATCTACTTTGATTTCTTACATTTTCAGCCTTTTCATATGCCAGTTCTATAATTTGAATTGTTTAAATCATATTATTCTCGTTATACCATGTTTTTTACCCCAAATAACCCTAATAAATGATCATTAGAAAATAAATCTTGGATAATGATTGATGCACATTTTTTATTCTTCCTTTACCCAACATTTTTTTCACATTCTTCAATGTTGTCCTATAGGGCCATAGTTCGACATTTCTAGGTGGAACCAAGTGTGATAAAACCACGAAATTCATGGTGTATGTGTGAACAATGACTAGATTTCAGATTTATGGATAGATTGGGAGAGATTATGGCCATTAAGTCATGGATATTGGATCCAAAGCAGAAAAAGAAAGTGAAACAAGGTGCTATATTTGATAGAGGTGTTGAAATCTTTGATAAAATCACCAGATTCTGATTTGCAGATGAAGGAGGGTCAGAATCAATAGCTGGGGGTGATTACCATCATTTTTGTGTTGTTAAATGATGTAAAACATTGTATAATATCTTGATATAAAAGTATTGTGATAGATCTCATCTTTCTGAAAAAATTTAGACTATACAAAATGTATTGGGATGAACATATGCCTTGTAGTACCTTAGTTGAGGCAGTTAGGGATTTCAGGTGGAGATAAGTATCACATTACATGTGGGACTCCACACTCCATATGACTTAATGCTCACATACTGATGTGTACTCTTGGAGTACATAGGCATGGATATAGACAAACAAATTGGTATGGCTAGACTACATGGGCTTCGACATGGCCAGGTACTTTGGCTGGGACATAACCAGGTACATGGCCAGGTATATGGGCACAACCTAAAGGAAACATGAACAACCAAAAGCACACAGATGGGCCCCGAGTGGCTAATAAATGTTGTGTGGTACTTGTACACTTGGTATATGGTGACATGGAAATAGATCCATGTCCATAAGAGACAAGTCCTGACGATGAGGTGGGGTCACACACTATGTGGATCTCTTAAACATGGTGTACTTAACCTCTATATCTTCATTCTATCATATTTACTTCATATTGACTAATATTTTAAACTATGAGTAGCTTATCATGAGTGTTTTTCGAATTAGAATGTGATGGTGGACTTCGTAGTGACTCTTGAGATACGATGAAAGATATTAAGAGCCCAATGCTTCTTTAAGTAATTCTCGATGATGGAAATGATTGGGCATGATCATCAGAGAGAGGATAGGGTTGTAAATCCCCATGTCATACCTTGGTGTGGGTTCCCCATACTCTAATATCTTTACATTTTCATCTCTCCAACTGAATATGGTGTGGTTCCTCTACCTAGTAAGTGGAATCCCCCTGATGGACTAGGGTGTGGGTCCTCTACCTACTAAGTGGAATCCCCATAATAGATAGGGACATGGGTATTATATATACATACTATGTGGGATACCCATGATGAAATAGGTAATGGGTACTCTATCTACCAAATGGGTGGAATCCCCCTGATGAACAAGGGTATGGGTAATATATCTATCTATTAAGAGGTATCTCTTGGAAAGACTAAGGAATGGGTCATATATCTACATACAGAGTGAAATCCCCTTTAGCGACTAGGGGATGTTTCCTCTATCTATATACTAAATGGAATATGCCTACTAGACTAGGGAATGGTTCCTATACCTATTTATTGGTATCCTCTTGACCAAATAGGGCGTGAGTCCTTCAACTATTGAGTGGAATCCCCCTAACGAATAAGGGCGTGGGTTCTCTACCTACTGAGTGGCATCACCCTAATAGACTAGGTTGTGGGTCCTCTACTTGGAGATTGTTCCCCCTAAACTATGAAACACAATGGTAAGGTGTGGGTCCTCCAAACAGTTACTTTTTCAGATAGACATGCGAGATGATATGCATCGATGACAGACCTTTGGAGCTGTAGGAAGACTCATCATTCTAGGATGTTCTTTTATATGGAGACCCAATTTCTCTCTCATATGAGTTTCTTATATGAGTATATATATATATATATATCTGTATTTTTGGGTTATTTTTACGTCTTTATTTTTCTATTTTACCCTATGTGGTTTTTAGGGCTTCCTATTAGGTATGTATATACTCACCCCTATATTGGATTTTCCCCCACACATGTCATGTATTACACAGATGATGAAAAGGTTGACGGTGTCATTAGAAGAGATTATGGATACTTGGGTGCATTTGACCTCATATGGTAGTCATGTCTTTAAGATTTTGAGCATGTCTCTCTCATGATTTATTTTCCTATTTTTTTCAGGTTGGGACATCTTTTCTGGGTGGATGTTAATTGTTTCCTTTTCATTTTGGTTTACTACATCACACTATTTTTTATTCCATATAGGTTATTACATTCATGTTTTTTACTCTAGAGGTTATTATCTTTTATTATTATTCATTTTAACTTATTTATAAATATTGTTAGGTGCGTTCATACAAGTACATCAAGAAAAGGCCTACCATTTTACTTATTCTTTATCAGTTCTTTTCGCTAGACCCTAGAATATATAGGTGATCTTGGGGTTATGCAAGCTTGGTATTCTATTGTCTAGGTAGACCCTAGGGGGTTGGGTTGTTACACCAGTTTTCTTTCACAAAATCACTAATGCGCCCCTTATGATTTTCAATGCCATGATACTAAAATTCTCACAGCGTATTCCTATATATCTCACCCACCTTAGTCATGTCAACCCTCTTTTGGTCAATTATGTCTGTCTATTGAACCTAAAAAAACTGAACTATGTCTGAATAATGGCCAACATGCATCTATAAAAATATGAGATAAAAATTATAATCATAGTGACATGAAATTATTTTAAGTTTCATTTTATTATAAAAAAACACCCCAAAATTAACAACACATTCATATAACCATGATGTATATATTTCTCCTAGGTCTTTACCCTTTAATCAGTATCACCTTTATTAACATGTTAAATGAGCTTAAGGTCTATGTGTAAGATAACCGGGGCCCTAAAGTACAATGATGTTGCTAGTCTATTGTACTCACCTCACTGACTAAGTTCAACTAATAATGTTTCCCTACCAACCCATGCAATCTTCATGGGTTCCTAACTCCAAAAATCATCCAAACCATCAAGCAAAGATATTATACAACGTTTTCATGACCCTCCCCTACTTGAAACTCCACCTGGGCCTACCTTGAAGATGAGTGTGAACCTCAAGGCCCACCTAAGACTATCCATTTGTTGGTGACTAACACCAAGGGTATAAAACTTGCAATGGGAGGCATTAACCAAATAAATACTAGGATCATAATAAGATATTTACCAATAAATTCTATAATATAAAATAAAAATTGGATCCCATAATTAGTAAAATTCATGATATTTCATACAAATACAATTCTCTAAAATAAAAATATGAAAGATAAACTCTTAAGTAGTGACTATATCCACATCCCCAAGCTCCAAGAAAGTTTTACCGAGATAAATCTCCAAACATTCTATGGAAACCTTAAAAAGAGTTTATATATAGGGGTGTAAATAACATGCATAATTTTTAAGATCATAACTAATACCTCTCATGAAAATGTATAAGAAACAAATTATTAATTTAGTGAAAAAAAATTTATCCAATGAGAACCTACACATGATTAGCTACCACCCCACATCCTCGAGGACCACTCACTAAGAATCAAAACCAAGTATAATAGTAAAATATAAAATGAATATATATCAAAAAGGATACCTACAACCACTTACACACTTATTTTTCACTCTCATACCCCAATAAAATACATCCTCTACTCCCATAACTTTCTTATCATAGAAAACATATCCACATATCACATACCATGTAACATATGATGTGGGTCAGACCATATCCCTACATGTCACGAACTCCCATAGGGTCCAACATATTGTGTTGGAATTAGTTTAAATACTCACATCACCACCAATGGGTCACATATCATATCCCTAATGATTCCAACCTCACACAGGGTTCAATATATCATGTTGGCATCCATTCAAAACCAAAAATCCCTATTTATTTTATCACGACTATAACAAAAACCACTCCATATACCATAGATCCAAATCCTGAAAACACATTATATTTCCACAATAGTAGGGTATCATGAACACAATAGACATAAACCTTACTCCCTCCTCCTCCCATGCATGACCCACACTAGGTACCAATACCATAATGCACTACTAATGGAAGGGAGAATAAGAAATAAGGATTATTTATCCATTTATTGCTTTCTTAACAAGGATTTTTGGGGAAAACACTGGGAACCCAAAAAAATTGGTCTTCAGTAAGGAGATCCAACTCATGTGGGTTGCATATGAAAATCAGAATGAAAATATTAGTATAGTTATAACCACATATATTCCTAATTTAAGGATTTTATTAAAAAAAATATTACTACAACTCTAGATCATCACAAATCCCCTCAACTCTTCACAAATAGATATTTCCACTTCTACCTCATCAACAAACCCATTTTACTAAAAAAATATCTACAAAAACATCCACACATACCATTTTATTCATATAATCAACAATTTATGTATGTAACATTTAAAAGCCATGTTACTTTCATTATTTAATTAAATTTCATATTTAACAACAAACTATTTCCATACAATACCCATATTTATTTCTAATAATTACCTATTAATTTCAATCATTCATATTTTAATTAAATATATTCTTTAATCAATTTGATCTACACCCAGTACCAAATTCCTATTTAAAATTTCAATTCCATAATTACTGGGAAACTATAATACCTTCCCCATATCATAAAACTAGTCACTACATCAAACCCCATGAAACTCAACCCAACAACCATGACAATAGATTAACCTCCACATGTCAATTACTTTAGTATCTTTTGCCAACAGATCACAAATCCACTTCCCAAAACATGAAAATACCCTAAAATAATTATAAAATCACCTATACTAGCCCCCACAATGGCCACACAAACTAAGAAACCATAGAAAACACAAAAATGACATATAATAGAATATTCCAGTGTCAACCAATACCATAATTTATATTTCAAAAAATTATTTTCTAGATTAATTTGTTACCTCTTTCATAAGAAACATCATCATGATCACCACATTTCATCCAACCAGTTTATTATCATATTCAAGTATTCAACCTTTTAGAAATGTTTATTATAACAATTCAATTTCAGTAAATAAAATATACATCAAAAGTGTAAAAAGACTCCCAATAACCAAAACAAACATTCCACAAATATTAGCAATAACATGAACATTGTAAAGGACATGATAATCACCCCTTCCTCTTAATTTTTTTAATTATAATTCATTATCTTTATTATGTAATTTCATACCATTCACCCAAAAAAAGGTATGATATTCCAACACTATACAAAAAATATAGGAGGGTTCCTAGATCCATGTAAGGTCCCAAAAAATCCACAAAGGAGAATGGGAATCCCACTTAATTTGAGAAAGGATACTACCCAATTCCCCTCAAAGAATTGGGAAAAATATGGAGAATACTCAAGATTGACAAAGGACCAACTGGTCTATGTACCGATCAAACAATGATTGTACGCGGCCAGTTCAACAAGCCTCCCCCTCCACGGGTCAGTGTCGTTCGCGAAACTGAAGGTGGGAACCCCTCTGCGGGCACGAAGAAGGATGGGCGCTAGGCCGGTGCACCGTAAAGAACTTCCCCAGCCACGAAATGCACCAATCAGCCCAGACTGCATGCACTGTCATTCGCGGAACAGAGGCGGAGCCCTGCGTGGCTGTAAAGCACCCTCGAACTGATTTGGTTCACGGGTGAGGTGCATTCAATGACCCCCCGCAAGTTACGGATTGACCAAGTCATTGATAAACGGGATTTTCAGTAATGGGCCTCCGAAAAAGGTGCCGCATGACCAAAGATACACCTCTTTTCCCCCCTCTATAAAAGGACATCGAGGGGGAGAGGGGGAGAGGATTTCGGGTAGAGGGATTCAGAGATCGGGGGATCGATTGATCAGATTCCATCAACGAGAAGGTTTGGAGATCGAATTATGAAGGAAGGATTCTGGAGGAAGGAGCTTAGGATTTCTCGAATAAAGAAGTTCCAATTTGCGAACCAGAACAGGTATAAAAATGGAAAAAAATTGATAAGGAAATGAAAAACGCATAACAAATTGATGAACCACGCACATAAAATAAAAACCACAAGCCATGGACCCTCCACATATGTACTCCCCGTGGACCAAGGAGTTTATGCCCCCTTTTTTGATCCAACGCTCTACGTAGTACCCTCTTACACGGGTGTAGCCCTGACCGGTGAAACCCTGGATGACAACGCCCCTGATCGCCACCGCTCACACGGACTCCACCACGTACCAACCTGGTACGCGGGCTGAACCCGAAGCCGCCTACCACCCTGGTACGTGGGATGCCTATCAGTCCGCGTACCACCCTAGTGCATGGACGACCTCTCCAGCTACATAGCACCCCCCTACGTGAAGGGCGCCACTCCTCATGCACCCATGTGGCCCGCCAAATCCTTTGGTGTTTCCATTCCCCAAGACAGATAAAACCCTTCCAATCCGATCTGATCCTCCACAATCCCTTCTTTGTCTTATTCACCAGCCCCAAGACAAGGCCTCTACTGAAGCCACTGGACCTGTATGATGAAACCTTTAGGCACATCAACGCACCACTTTGAGTTCACATACCCACGATAGGCGAGGAGAAAGGGGTTTCTCCAACCCTTGAGCGGATTCTCGAAGTATACCTGGGTTTACATTCCCACGGTAGTGCAGAGTCTGAGCCCAGAAGTCCCCTTTGTACCTCTCCACTTTCCCGGATTGAGGGACCCCGCTCGTGTTTCCCTTTTGACGAGCGCTAGCGGTGAGCACTTCTCCCCTCTCCTGGGAGTGGCTGGGCATCCCTCCTGGAGTAAGCCCCACACCGTCCTCGCCGAAATCCAATGACCTTCCCCTCTAGTCTAGGAATGTTCATTGCTCCCCCACCTCACCCACAGTCCTGTCAGCGTGACTTCTACCTTCCTCTAACATCGGGAAGAAGGAGAGTCTTACGGTTCCGGCCACCTTCCACCAAGGAAGAAAAAGTACGAGACTTGCCAAGTCCATCACATTCTCTTGTTTCTCACACCAAGCATGAATCACGTGGGCTTAGAGATTTGTGATGGTCTCGACATCCACACAACGACTGAGATTAAATTAACTACGTGGGTTTTGATCCCTGTCGCCTAAGTAGGGTACGTAGGAAGCCTCCCCGAGGTTCAATCCCAACAACAGGAAACTCTCACGTGTAATCCATAATCTCCCAGAACTACGTGGACTATGATCCCCGACCAACCAGGATACATAGGAAACCTCCCCGAGGTGCAAGACCAATATCTAATTCTGATACACATCTATCACTTTCAGACCATATCTTCATGGCCCCAGAAGAACTGTATCTAGGACCAGGAAATCGATTTCATTGGGTCTTCTGGGCCGCTTCGGCATAAGTCCCGCACCAACTTTGACCGGGCATCTCTCGCCCGGGTGTCCTTGCCACAAGACGTTAAACTGAACGGTTGGGTCCTTGTATCACAACATTAAAAGTTTATGTGTCCCATCAAGTGGCACCGAACTACGTGGATTCTGATTCCTCTCACGAGGATACATAGGAAGCCCGTATCACAGGTTCGATCTAAACGATCAAGTCGTTATCTGTCCCCCCTGGATGAAAATAAACTCCAGAGCACCCAGTTATGAGGCTTCTAACCAGTGCCGTATGAATAAATACAAACTAATCAGATTCATTAATCCAACGAGGGATGGTAAACCTCGGGCCTAAATGATTCCGAATCCCTACGTTCAGCTGACCATTGCCAACTAGGAGTAATCTGTGGATACTATGCTTGGGTATAAACCAAAGATTCATGAATATATGAATACGCCTTAAATCTATAAGAGAGTCCCATAACAGAAAATAATTCCCCCCAAAAGGTTGCGATGAGACCGACTTCCCATCCTCTCAACCAATGTGAGTTCTTAAGTTCCACTGGCCAAATCACCCAGCGAACGTCTGCCTTTGAAAAGAAGGTCCACATATCGTTGGATATGGAACTGTTGGGTGTTTCGAAACTAAAATGGTGCACCTGATATGAGTGATTAAGCAAAACCCAACCTTCTATAATCGACCACTGGGCAGCATAAGTTTTTTCCTTGGTTGAAATAAAAATGGCGAACCTGACGTGAATCTTTAACCAAGCATTATGGATTTAACCTAATTCCACTCTATGCCCCCTTATACTCACAAGGAGGGCCAAGCAAGGTCATTAATTACACATGAAATCATGAGATGATGCTTTGATGAGTTTTCTATTTGTATTTGTTAATATATATTACAGGTACCAATCAGAACTTCCTTCGATCCAATGACATCATGGAGGAACTCACATACGTGTACTTCAAGCAACGCAATGACCAGACATCCTCACCAACGAAGGACCCCATCACCTACTCAGAATCTTCAATGATGGGTCTCAGATGCATTGATATGAGAGTACCACTTGAATGGTACTCTCCCGATGGTGGAGACGTCCATGCACGCCCTCCAATCCGCCATGACCCGTCGGTCGCCTGCCCCGCAGCGGCCGCGAAAGCAGATCCAGATGGCTCCTGTTTCCATCTCAAACTGTTTCGGGAGTCTATCCCCGGAACGAGACAACACGTACCTCCATTATCTTAGGGAGACTGATAAGGTCGACACTGAGGAATTCATCCCCACTAAATGTGGGTTCCGTCTAAGGCCCCCACCGGAAGACGTCGTCACACAACTCGATATTCTCATGCTAAGGAGGATGTTGCCCTGAGGATCCAGGCCCAAACTACCTAAGCTTCGGCCCCTCGGACCGCCTGATGAGGGAAACAAATGTAAAACCAGGGACATTTCATCACCCCTCTCTCTAAAGAGGAGCTCCACTGCCCAGTCACAGAGACATATTGCGAGCAGGCACATACACCTGCCCGCTACTCCAAAGTCCGCCATCCAAACATGGTGGCATCATACGAGCAGGCGGGCATCCCTGCCGAGCTCCATCAAGCCCGTAACTCACATAGGATGACCCCTACCCAGCAGGAACCTCTCCATGCCCAGGGTCATGAAGCCCACCAACCAAACATGGTGGCATCCCAGCGCCAGCAGGACCAGCTCTTAGAAGATGCTCCTGATGCCTACCATCCCGATGTGGTGGCGATCAGCCAAGCCCTCCATCCAGATGTGGAGACAATTAATATGCAGTCATGTCTCCCTACCAAAAAAGGCCATCAACTCAATACGGTGGGGAACCAACATATGCGGGTCCAAATCCCCGAAGATGCAAGTAAATTCCACCATCCCGATGTGGGGGAAAACAGAGAGATAAACCGACATATCCTGGCAGAGGGGCAGACTCGTTCACCTACCCCGACACACGAGAATTTTCAGTACCCACTGACCACCGGAGGAATGGAGCAGGATATTCCTACTCTGATACTAGAATGAGCCTTCATACCCATTCCAACCAAAGATGTCTCTCATCATATCCTGGAAATGATGGATGAGCAGGTATCTATCCCAGATCAGATCTTGCAGACTTGTCAAAATGTAATTGCATCAGTGGAAACAACAAGGACTCGGGCCCGTGAGGCCATCACCCCAATTGAGGAGAATCATCTAAGAGATGAGATAGCTACCTCAGAGCAGATATGCATCCCTGCTTCCGCCCAAGAGGTTCGTCGGCCATATTCCATGATTCAAGGGAAACTGGATCGAGCAGCTTCACTCGTTCCAACTGGGGGACACTCGTCCATCATAGTGGATGCTCCAGAGTAGGCATATATCCCTTCTAAAAGTAAAGATGTTTGTCAGAATATCCTAGTAGCATCACAGGACCCAATTAGAAAGGGACCCAAAGGTGAAGGCCATTATGAATAGCAGACGGTCCCCACTGCTCGCAAGAAAGCGCCCCGCACGCATCGAAGGCAGCTGGAAAATAAAGAGAGGGTTCATGACTCCTCTTTACTAGAATCAGGGGTTCCCAATGCCGCTAAGCACATATTGAAGGCTCATAACCCTACCCACCCATTACCATATTATGGGAGTGGTAGTAGTAGTTGCAAAGATCCTCGCCGCAATGTCGCTACCAGCGGCTCTGAAGGTCCTCCACAGAGCACCCGCAGGTATATAATGATCGATCAGGAGAGCTTATATTTTGATGCAAGTCACAAAATCCCTCCGCGTGACCAGAAGATCGAGCAGTAAGAAGGCCCCCCACTTGCTGCGGTCCACCCTAAAGGTCCTGCCCGAAGTATACACTGCAAACACCCCCCATGCTGTGGGACCACATATTATGATAGTAGTCCTCACTGTCATAGTCGCAACTGCAGAGGCCCTCCCCGCTATAATGTCTCATCACGAAAATAAGGCCCTCCCATTGTCGTTTCCTGCCTTAAAGTTCCTCCCTAGGGGTTACGTTGCAACAAAACTCCGCGCAGCCATGCATCAAATCAAAATGGTAGTCCTCACTACTCTGATAGCGGAGGCCCTCCCCACCTAGACGCCGAACAATGAGAAGGCCCTCCCCTCATTGAGGTACATTTTGAAGGACCTCCCCAGGGTTTACCCCACAGAAATTCTCCATACGGTAGCTGTGATGGTAGTCCTCGCCATTGCGACAGCTGTGATGGTAGTCCTCGCTACCACGACCGCCATTGCGAAGGTCCTACCCGCAATGGCCCCAAGCAACAAGAAAGTCCTCCCCTTGTCGCAGTGTGTCTTGAAGGTCCTCCCCAGGATACACATCGAACGTCAAACCATGATGGTCATCCTCACCATGATGGAAGTAGTTTCGAAGGCCCTCCCCATAATAACCCTACATAGCCAGAAGGTCCTCCCCTTACTGCGACACACCTTGGAGGTCCTCCCTAGGGTATGCACTGAAAAAGTTCTCTATAAAATGAGGTGTCAAGCAGTAATGGTAGCCCTCACCATTACGACATGGATAGTGGAGGCCCTCCCCGCCTAGATGCCGAGTAATGAGAAGGCCCTCCCCTTGTTGCGGTACATTCTAAAGGCCCTCCCAAGGGTGTACCCCACAAGTTCTCTCCCTACGGAAGCTGTAATGGTATTCCTCTCCATTGAAGCCGCCATTGCGAAGGTCCTCCCCGCAGTGACATATCATATCAACAGGAAGGTCCTCCCCCCACCGAATCGAGCAAAGAAAATCCCTCCTATGATGGGGCACTCAGAAGGACGGGATCAAACATGTCATATTCCAAGCTAGTCGCCAACGACACCCTTCTTCAATCAGGAGACGGCCTGGGGCCACGTTCATCTTCAAAACCACCTCAAAATCACCCACATGATAATTCAATACCTACCGGCCCCACTGTATCCAATCACACTATCAGTGAGCATCTCATTTGTGCCGACCAGGTAGAGGAATCACTAGAAGAGGAGTATTCCAACATGTTGCAACTGAGGAAACGACTGGCGAGAGATGATGTACAAGTTATGTTTTGTCCCATGGCCACCTCTCAATTCGACATACCCAGAAAGTTGCTAGAAGAATGTGTGCACAACATCCGCTCCAATATATGGACAACCCTCCACCGGCTGAAATCAAGCTTCCTACCCTAATATGGGCATGTAGACCATGATAAGACAATAGGAGACCTCTTGCATCACATCGACCTGGAAGCTCTTCCTTCGGTGCAGCAACCGCAACCAGAGAGGTGTAAAAGAAACATTGAGTTAGCCTGCCTCCATGCACTACAACAGTTGTGCTGCCTCATTGGTGACACTCCGATGGGAGTCCATATCAGAGGATGGGGAGAACATGGAGCTCCGAATTTCACTCTACTCCCTGCCCAGAAGAACCCGTTCGACATAATGTCTTGAAACATCATCACGACAAGAAAGCAATCAAGTGGGGTCCCTATTTAGGAAAGGCGACACACCCAATAGAGATAGGCCTTGAGTAAGTCCTAGAAGCATCAAGCCCGATGGGAACAAGCCATTCAAGAAATCCTGAATCAGGACACCGAAAGTATACAACATGACTCTCTCATAAGAGAGGCTAATCACTAGTCATCGCTTGCCTCCCCAGAGGGGATTGATTCATAGGTGAACTCGGCATCAGATCCAGTTCACCCCCGAATGGGGGCATGCAAGATCAGGCAGGAAGCGATAGCGGTAGCCATTGCTGCAATCTAGGGTCAACCCCAGCCTGCAGGGCTGGGGGCATTTTTAACAAAAAATTCCCCCGTAAGACCAATAAAAATGGGAAGAGACTCAACGTCCAAGGAATAGATCCAACCCTAGCCCTCAGGGCTGGGGGCATTTTTACCACCTCAACAACAACCTCCCCCACGAGAACTAGCATTCTCTCATCTAGGGAGGACAGTTAGAAGAGGGGGTTCCTACCCTATCCCATCCATTGAGTCATCATCCCCTTCAAGAGGAAGGCATACCGTAAGGTCTCATAAAAAAACTCTCTATGTTACCCTTCTTCAAGGAGTCTGAAAGAAATACCGAGATAGGAAGAGGAAGACTAGTAAAAGTCGTGGGAGATCGTCTTCTTATTTGTAAGATGACATCTCCTCCATCCCGAGATATGCATCCATCAACGCCATAGAGGTTAACCCCATGGGTGACACTAAAGATGATGCAAATCTGGATGGATCGGGAGATGACAGTTCTGTTCAGGCTGTGATTCACAATGAACCATCAGGTGTGCACACCTAGAACCAGAGGGCCGCCCTAAATATGGTCGACCCTCCTACTAAGCCTCCTCCACTTACCCTACGAGCTTCCAGAAAGGATAAGAACAAAAGACTGATTACCCTTAACCCACCTCCTACTCTCAATAAAAACGAGCCACTTATGCTCGAAGAGAGATTCGTTCGACAGGAAGAGGAAATGAAATAATTGAGGCGGCTTAACACCGAGATACTATAGACGAACCATCTTATTTAAAGCACTTACCAAGAAGAGCCACACCTTGCACTCCAATCAAGTGCACCAAAAAGACCAATGTTTTCCCTAGAACACGAAGCATGGTCAGGGCCCCCACCCAATACGGCACCCGTCTCCTCCAACTACCTAAACATGGATTCAGATGAATAATAAGACTTCCCTCTACTCAGGAAGCAACCAGAGAGAGTATGTTTTAACCCTATGAAGGTGTCACAAACAGCATATGCACCCTTGGAGCTAGTCGATCCAGATCCTCAAGAAATGCCTCGGGATACACCTGCCCAAGACCGGGCCCAACGGGATGTAAACCAGGGTCTTACCATCACCATCGAGGCACTTACAGCTCGATTGGAAGCAATAGAAGGTCGACGTGCTCTGGTACAGCTAGAGCGAAAGCCCTACCCATATTGGGTAAGCAACACGCCTCCTCCACCCAATTTTGGGAGCCTTGTATTCCCTATTTTCATTGGATCAGGTGACCCAAAACAACATTTGATGCATTACACGTCTTATTGTGACCCTATGATGGGAACTCCAGAACAACAAGAAGCAGTGAAACTCAGATGCTTCATGTGGACCTTGCAAGGATCTTCCTTCATCTGGTATACGAGTCTGCCAGCCCAGTCAATAAAATGCTAGGAAGACCTTTGACAACATTTCCTCTTCCACTTCAGCCGAACACTTCCTAAAACAACTGTCAACGCCCTCATGAATTGAAAATAGAGGGAGAACGAGAGGGTCTCAGATTTCATCGCCAGATGTAAGGGTCTGACCTACTCTCTGAATAGTCCAATTTCCGAAGATGAGATGCTTTCTATATGCATCGATAACCTTCGAGATGAGTTGAGAACACCACTCATACCAGTGGAGTGAACCACTGGCTTCTGCAATCTCTCTGCCATAGCCCAGAGAATTGAAGACTCCCTGCAGCAGACTAATCTGAACTCCCAAATAGCATCACAGGCTCTTGCAAAGAGAGCAGTTAGAGCTGATGCATCCTCTATTACGCTCAAGCCATCCCCATGCGCCTGCTCCACCACCTAGTCCTCCACCAAATCATCAAAGCCCCCATGTATATTAGTGGCCACCTCCACCCAAGTGGGACGTTCAGAGAGGATCAAAGCGAAACCTGTTCTAGGAACAAAGACACAAAGTATACTCATTCTGAGAGGACCAAGTTCACAGCTACTTCATCGCCACCATGAATTGAAATTTACTCCACCTCCTAAAGCCAAGGAAGCCCAAATAAGTCAGCCGATATGATAGGCCAGATTACTATCCCTACCATCAAATGTTGGGGCACAATATCCAGGAATGCTTCGTCTTCAAATACCTCCTCCAAAGGAAGGTAGACTCTGGGCAAGTTGAGTTGGTACCAACCCCAACACATGTGATGTATATTTCTCCCACCGACTCCAACAAAGGAGAGGGGTGGCAGGAATTCACCAGTAAGAAGGGGCATAAATTTGATGACTGGATGACTTAGAAGACTGTCAATCAAGCTTAGGGCATACTCCGAGCTCAACTACAGTAGCCGGTGTTGCCACCAGCAACCCCTAATGCCGCACAACCAACAATATCGTCCCCACAACCATCCACGATCCAGTCATCTAGGCGTAATAGAAAAGGGAGGAGACAAGCGCAAGAGAGAAGTCTGCAACGAGGCCGAAGTTATCCCTGACACTGTCGGATTTTATGTCCTCAAACTTGGCGCCATGGGCACCGACCCACCAAATGGCACCATCAGGGACAACTGACCAGGTTGACCTGTCACAGGATAAGGAGATAATCTTTTGTTCCATCAATGTCGTCCATCTAATGGAATCATTCCCTGATGAAGGGTATGGTTACGAACTCGAGTTCCCAACACAAGGGGTCGAGAGGAGGAATCGCAGAATCCGGGGATACCATGGGAGGTGCAGTCGTGGCCGAAACCAACCCTACATTTTTACCCCAACCCAAACCGTTAATATCACGAAAACCCGTGAGAGAGCCCTTCAATGGACTCAGCAGGAGAAAGAATATCCCTCCACCTCCACAAGCATCCACTATGGCCCTGTCATTCTGCGGTACCCATTAGAGGAGGAACAAGTTTCTAGCTGCCTAGTGCACACAAACAGACCGACCGGGCTGAGTCCCCAGAATGTGGGAACACCGTAGACATATGACCCCATGCCTGGTCCCTCTTCGTCACATAATATAGCTCCCAAAGTGCCTTCTAAAACTCTCCCGCCAATGGAGAAGCGTCGACCGCTGAAGTAGAAATATGATATCCTTAAGAAGCTGGCATCAGTACCAGCCAAACTATCAATCCTGGATGCCCAAAGTTTGTCAGTAGATCTCAGGGAGGTGCTTATAGAATCCTTGCTCATCCCCCAAGAGTTTCAAGCTGAGGTATCCACCGCCAAGATTTACTGGACTGAGACTGGCCCAACTGAATGCAATACGGTGATTTCCTTTACCGATCAGGATGAAAATGCCTTCATGCAAGGACAAATCAAACCACTATATGTGTCCAGTATGCTAAATGATGTTGAGATCCGGAAAGTCTTTATTGACAAAGGCTCGAGAGTTAACCTCCTTCCCCTATGGACACTTAGTAAGTTGGGCTACAGTGAGGATGATCTAATACCCTCAGCTACTACTCTGTTGGGTTAAGACAAGAGTGAATAGAAGGCAATGGGACAAATTAAGCTAAAAACCCATTTTGGAAACCTTGTGGCTTACTCAGAATTCTTGGTGGTCTGGCAGAACACAACATTCAATTACCTGCTGAGAAGGCTGTGGATTTAAAAGCACATGGCCATTCCTTCATCCTACCACAAGTGTATCAAGTATTGCGTCAATGGACAAGGTGGGACATTTCACGCTGACAAGGCTCCTTTCGAGCTCTCTGAGTCACACTACATTGATGTCGGGTTTTATGATCAAAAGAAGAAGAAGACTTAGATCGATGGTATCGACTAGATCTCCACTCCAAAAAGCCTAGAAATGGTTCCTGATAACCCCCTCAAGCAGCTCAGTGAAGACTATGTACTACCCATCAACCATGTTGAGAGAAGGATTTCAAGTCTGGATACATAATTAGCTATCCTCATGACTTCAGCCACGACGCCCGAGCATAGCAGTGCAGAAACGACCGCTAACCCTCAATTTGGGGGCGAATACTTGAGCGAGGACGCCTAAAATGCCTCTCCTCCGGACTCCCAAGAGCACATGATAAGAATTCTCCCCCCATTGGATCAGGAAGATGAGAACGTGGGGGAATAAGAGGAGGAATATCTTAGGGATTCACCTCCCGCATTTGAGGAAGGTATATCCACCACTATGGATGATCTCAGAGAAATAAACCTGGGTACCGAGGAAGACCTGATGCCTACTCTCATTAGTACAGCCATGTCTCCCGAGGAGAACGAAGTATATACCTATTTCCTGAGGCAACATCAAGGTGTTTTTTCCTGGAATTACACAGAAATTCCGGGACTCGATCCCGAAGTGGTGATGCACCACTTAGGTCTACCAGAGGACCACCGGGGATATAAACAAGCCGCCAGAAGGATGCACCCCACACATGCTGCCAAAATAGAGGCTGAAGTCGATAATATTATTAAAGTAGGATTCATTCGGGTGGTCCAATACCCCATCTGGATAGCTATCATTTTCCCCATCAAGAAAAAGAATGGACAAATCTGCGTCTGCATTGATTTCAGAGATCTCAATCGGCATTGACTGAAAGATTATTTCCCAGTACCGATCCCAGAGTTATTAATCGATGCAACAACCGGGTATGAGGCTCTATCCTTCATGGACCATTATTCTGGGTATAATCAAATAGGGATGGCCTGAGAAGATGAAGAAGCCACTACCTTCAGGGCCACTCAAGGAGTATTATGTTACAGGGTCATGCCCTTTGGTCTCAAGAATGCTGGCACCACATATCAAAGCGCCGTGTGTCATATCTTTAAACCATTTTTGGGGAGTTTCATGAAATGCTACATGGATGACTTGGTGGCCAAATCAAGACAACACTCAGATCACCTGTCAGATCTTGAAACCGTCTTCAATAAACTTCAACAACATAGCCTGAAGATGAACCCCTTGAAATGCTTCTTCGGGGTTACCTCAGGGAAATTCCTTAGCTTCATCGTACGCCATCATGGCATCGAAGTCAACCTTGAAAATACAAAGGCTATCCTTGGTTTACCACCTCCCTGCAATCTCACTAAGTTGAGAGGATTCCAAGGACACCTGGCCTACATTAGGCGGTTCATAGCCAACCTAGTAGGTAAATGTTTTCCCTTAACCAGGTTAATGAAAAAGGGGGTTACGTACTAATAGGTAGATGATTTCAAATAGGGATTCGACAGCCTAAGAAGTACCTCTTAATCCCACCAGTGGTCATGCCCCTGGTTGAAGGAAGACCTCTTATCCTATACGTGACGACCCTAGAGTAGTCACTGGGATCCTTCCTCACACAGAAAAATGACACCGACAGTGGAAACAGTCTCTATTAACTTAGCCAAACCATGATTGATGCTGAAACTCAATACTCAAACATCGAGAATAGTTGTTTGGCCTTGGTCTTCACAGTTCAAAAATTACAACATTATCTGCAGCATCATTAAGTAGATTTGGTCTCTCACAGTAACCCGCTCAGGTACATCCTCAGCCACCCGATGATGACCGGGAGCCTATCTCGATGGGCAGTCATCCTAAAACAGTTTGACATCTAGTTTGTGCCTTAGAAAGACATTAAAGTCCAGGCATTAGCAGATTTTCTGGCAGAGCACCTCTCGACAGGAACCACCGCACCAGACATCGAACTACCTGATGAAGACATCTTCTCGATTCAAGAGGAGTTCCTCAAATGGGAAATGTAATTTGATGGTGCATCCCAAATCCCGACAGGGAAGAGGATGGAGGATCCAAAATTTAACAAGGTGGGTTTGGGAATCATACTCATGTCCCCAGAAAAGGTAGTCTTTCCATATTACTTCCTCCTGTCAGAAGGATGTACGAACAATGAGGTGGAGTATCAAGCCCTCATTGCAGGCATGAAGCTCGCACTCCAGGCACAAGTATGAAACCTCAAGGTAAAATGTGACTCAGAACTGGTCATCAAGAAAGTCAATGGTGACTATGATATTAAAAAAGAGGAGATGATTCCCCTGTTTGACCATGTCCGAGGGATAATGACATAATTCTCCACAGAACCAACATTGACCTATATTCCCCAGTCTCAGAATGCCCAGTCCGATGAATTATAAAATAAGGCCACAACCCTGGATGACCCATACTGGGATGAAGCAATTATCAGTATTTCTCATCGTCAAATGGTCTTGCCATTTTTTTAGACTAAGATAGAAGAAATCAATGAATTCAATCTTGCCCCTGAGCCATATGCTCCTGCCACTGGCTGGATGACCCCCATTGAAAACTACCTACAAAGGGGAGAACTTCTATCAGACAGGGCTGAAGAAGAGAAAATACGGATAAGGGCAATCAACTTTGTTCTATATGGAGACACAAGTCAGTAAGAGGTACTCTTCAAACGAGGCCTCTATGGAGTCATCCTTAGATGAATTGATGGAGAAGAAACCACTGCTGTCATAAATGAAGTACATGCCAGGGTATATGGAGCACATCAGTCAGGGTCTAAGCTTTCCCATCAGGTTCGAAGGCTTGGGTACTATTGGCCCACCATGGCATAAGATTGCAAGCACTTTACTGTAAAATTCCACTCCTGCCAAATTATTTCCAACTCCATTCACCAAACCCTGGAGTTACTTCATCAGGCCAAGTACTCCTGGCCATTTTACATCTAGGGAATGGACGTCATGGGACCATATCCTCCCACCAGAGCCAAGCAACTGAATTATATCCTCACAACAACCGAATTCTTTTCCAAATGGGAAGAAGCTGTACCGCTCAAAGAAGTCGGGGCAAGAAACATTGTCAACTTTTTGAAAGCCAATATCATCACCAGATTTGGCATCCCTCATACCATACTGATTGATAACGACACCAACTTCTTCTATGCTGAATTGGAGAAACTGTACCAAGAATATGGTATCAAGGCTAACCACTCATTCCACTACCATGCAGTGACCAATAGATAGATAGAGGCTTTCAACAGGACCCTGTCCAACATTCTCCAAAAAATGGTGGACAAAGACAAGAAATCATGGCCGGATAATCTACTTCATGCATTGTGGGCGTATCAAACCACAATCTGCACCGCTACTCGGGCTACTCTGTACTCAATATTATATGGAATAGAAGTGGTCCTACTGATTGAGATCTAATTTCCCTTGCTCTGTGTTTCCATTTGTGATCAGTTATACAATGATGAGAAATCAGAAAAATGTCTAGGTGAACTGGAACAGTTAGATGAGAAGTGGTTTCACACTTTGCAACATCTGGAAGTATATCAGAACCGGATCGCACAAGCCTTCAATAAAAAGGTTTGTCTTCGGTCTTTCTTGGAAGGATAATTGGTGTTGGTCCTCTGGATCCCAATGATACCCGAAAAGAAACCGCCAAAGCTGGAGCCCAAGTGGGAGGTACCATATGTTATACATAAGGTCTACTCCAATGGAGCATATTCCCTGATCTCCATGGACGGGTAGTTCACTACTGCTCCTACGAATGTGAGATTTCTAAAGAAGTATTTCGCATTACCAAAAGAGCCTATTGTCCGAGCTTCATGATGTTAAACTGCCAAGAGCCTATCGTCCAAGATGAATGACATTAAACTGCCAAGCACCTATCATTCGAGCTACATGATGTTAAACTGCCAAGCGCCTATCGTCCAAGCTGCATGAAGTTAAACTACCAACGCCTATCATCCGAGATGCATGACGTTAAACTGCCAAGAGCCTATCGTCCGAGCTTCATGACGTTAAACTGCCATGTGCCTATCGTCCGAGATGAATGATGTTAAACTGCCAAGTGCCTCTCGTCTGAGTTGCATGACTTTAGACTTCCAAGTTCCTATTGTTCGAGATGCATGATGTTAAACTGCCAAGCGCCTATCGTCCGAGCTACATGATGTTAAACTGCCAAGCGCCTATCGTCCGAACTGTATGACGTTAAACTGCCAAGAGCCTATAGTTTGAGTTGCAGGACGTTAAAATTCCAGGCCCGAATGGTTCAGACTCTATGAACCTAAACTAAGAGTATTTCATCCTCACCGCACGATGTTAAACTGCACGAATTTCAGAGAACTACGTACGACTTGATTACCGCCTTTGCAGGATACGTAGCGAGGCCAGGATCCCACATCCTGGCCTAGCCACCCCCAAATTAAATAAAAAAATTCCCTCTTCTCCCATGTCCGGACCAACCCTGCACGGGATGTACCTCTTTCAAAGAACTAAGTGTGTCTTGATTCCTGCTCTCACAGGATACGTAGTGACACACAAACCCCATGACCGGGTCCAGGCACCACCTTAATCACCACCCTCTTAGCATGACTATTCACACGTTACACAACCGGGACTTCTTCCATTTATTGTTTCTCACAACGAGTATTACTCACATGAGATTATGAATTATGGATGGGTCCCTTTGCGTGAACAAAAACTACATGGATTTCAAAGAACTACGTATGGCTTGATTCCTGCCTTTGTAGGATACGTAGCGACACCAGGGTCCCCTATCCTGGCCCAGCCGCACCCGAATGAAGATTAAAAATGCATTTTCCCCAGTGTACAGACCAAACCTAGACGTGGTGTATTGTATTTTAAAGAACTATATACGACTTGATTCCTGCCCTCGCAAGATACATAGTGATGCCAGAATTCCACACCATGGACCAGCCCCCCAAATGAATCTAAAAATACCCCCTTTCCCATGTGTAAGGACCAGATCTTCATGGCGTGTATTCCTCGTCCTTACCGCATGACGTTAAACTGCACGAATAAGAAAGAAAAAAATTTTCCCCTTTTCCCCGTACGAACCAGACCTGCATGGGGTGTATTCACCAAAATAACGACGTGTGGCTTGATTCCTTCCCTTGCAGGATATATAGCAATGCCGGGATCTTATCTCCTAGCCCAACCACCAATAAAAGAAAACACAGATATATATACCTCTTGTCCTTACCACATGATGTTAAACTACACAGAATCCCCTTTTCACGTCGGTTCATCTTCGTCCTTACCACATGATGTTAAAACTTCCTGGACTTCATCCTCACCACAGGTCGTTAAAATTACACAGACTTCGTCCTCACCACACGACGTTAAAACTGCACAGACTTCATCCTCAATGCACAACGTTAAACTGCACGGATATCGTCGTGACCCACCCAAGATATAAGACGAAATGGGATGAGAATACTCCTTGTGCATTTGGATGCATCCTCTCCATACATCAGACTCCGTGACCCGGATAATTGCGGATCTTCATAACCATCCATGGACATTGGAAGTGGAAAGTTATCAACTCGTGGACACCTTTGTATGACTATGCATACTATTCCCATAGTGGATCTGCATATTGATAGCTCCTGGCCCATCTACCAAAGGCAATATTTCCTCAGGCGATACTCTTCCTATCTCTGTATGCTTACCAGCCTCAGAGCCACCATATCATATCTCCCAATCAAAAAAGTTATGGAGCAGTGGTTTAAAAGTTCGTTCCCCTCTCACATACAAATGTTTCCAGGGTATCTCTACTTAGTTATCCTATGTACCCGCCCGTAGTTCACATAATTATTTGCATCTACAAACATCAAGACAGGGCTAGGATACTTTGACTCAATGGGAAATTGTAGTAAAAATGTTTCTTGTATGTTTGGAAACAATTATCCCCATATTCCAAATTGTATTCTATTAGAAATCCCGGATTTTCATAATCATCCATGGCCATCGGAAGTGTAAATTCATCGACCCGTGGACACCTTTTCATGACTATGCATACCACGCCCTCAACGGATCTTCATATTGATCGCCCCTGGACCTTCTATGAAAGGCAAGATTTCCTCAGGCTATACTCTTCTTAGCCCCATACACATACCAGCCTTAGAGCCCCACACCATATCTCTTGATCCGAGAAACCCTAGAGTTAAAATTTACACCCTCATTCCCTCACACTTGTTCAGAGTATACCAGAGCATCCTAACTCAATTTCCCTCCGGGTGATTGTAGAAATAGTCATCCAATGGTCCAAACTCCATGACCGTTAAACTAAGAGTACATGGTCCTTACCGCACGACATTAAACTGCATGGAGTAAAGGTACACCCCATACGCAAGATAAATCAGCGCGGTGAACTCTTCGAGTTTTAATAGCAACCAGGGATGAACATCCCCAACAGGTCCAAATATTTCTTTACCAAATGAAAGACTTCGTGGCCCAGACAATCGCGAATCCTCACAATCATTCATGGCCATTGGAAGTTGAAAGTCATCGACCTGTGGACACCTTTTCATGACTATGCATACCATGCCCTGAGTGGCTATTCATATTGATAGCCCCTGGCTCATCTACCAAAGGAAATATTTCCTCAGGTGATACTCTTCCTAGCCCCGTACGCTTACCTGCCTTAGAGCCCCTATATCATCTATCATAATCCAAGAAGGCCCAGAACCACGGTTTACACCATGAATCCCTCTCCTCATCTTAGAAATGCTGAGATATTCGAGCCCAGTTATATTCTAATCAAGAGCGGCCTTTGAAACTACGTCCTTACCGCATGAAACTTAAAACTGCATGGAACATGTCTTTACTGCTTGGCGTGAAGCTACAATGAACAAGCATTAAATATCCAAGAAAATGACTCCAGCTACAAGCATTTTCACGTATTTAAAAAATGCCCACTGTCCTCACTGCATGATGATAAGCTGCACAATATATTTAATAATGCTCCTCGTCTTTACCGCATGACGTTAAACTGCATGGAATCCATCCTTACCACATGACGTTAAACTGCATGGAATATAAAATTCCCTTCGTCCTATTTGAATGACGTTAAAATGAATGGTCAAACTCTTCACTGGTTCAATTTGGAATAGAGGTTTCCCTCCTTCCCTCAATGCACGGGCCAGACCTGCACGAACCACCATCTCACACCAGCGTGAGAAGGGACGACTTTACCCATTCTTGGGAAATATAGACTAGATGTTTCTCCCCTATCCCGGAACCCTCTCCTCATGAATCACACTCTGTGCCCAGAAAGAGCCGAACCATCGTAAGCCACCCCTGGTGGTCCCGAATCTCAACTTCCTTGAAGTTGCTCGGATATCAGTAGAATACAATCATTGACCTAAGTACACCTTTTCATGACTATGCATACCATTCCCTCAGTAGCTCTGCATATTGATTGCCCCTTGACCATCTACCAAAAGTAAGATTTCTTTAGGCAATGCTTCTCTCCGTATGCCTCTTGGCCTCTGAGCCCCATATCAATCTCGGGGTTCAGAAACTCTCAAAGATTCAATTTACCAACATCTTGCACAACCCTTCTTGAATATGGTGGAACATCTCTGATGAGATTACCGAGAACCAGGAAAAGTCGTTCCATTTTAAGGAATGTCCCAGCTGCATGACTTTAAATGATGCCAAGATCCAACCATCCTTCATGCAAGCTAAATGAATAGGTTAGGGACCCGTCTTCTACATTCCTGATTAGTACAGATGTTCCCAAACCCTTTCAAACATCACTTACCCTTTCCAATCCACCCCTGGTGGTTTTCATATTTCTCTAAGCCAACCATGGTGGCTTCCATAATCCAGACTCCTATGAAGTCCTCAGACCATCAGAAATGGACAATCATTGACTTAAGGACACCTTTGTATGACTATACATACCATGCCCTTAGGGGATCTGCATTTTGATCACCCTTGGCCCGTCTAACAAAGGAAATTCTTCCTTAGGTGATGCTTTTCCTACCTCTTCATGCCGATACAGCTCCCATGCCTTGTGACATGCCCTGCATCTTGTTCAAATATAAACATGTTCCCCCCACATGCATCTGAAAGGTATTGAGACATATTTTAATCAACCAATCCTTGTTGGGTCCCTCGCCCCACCATATCTGGTCAAATCTATTCAACCTAAAACATCAATAATGATAGTCTTGTCGGTGGGACTTTAAACCGCTCACAAAAAGAGGCGCAAAGCCCGTTAGGCCGAAAACCCGAAAAGGGAGACCTAAGAAAAAGTCGAGCCATACCTGCTGGGTCCACACCAAATGGGCCCAGGCAAAACTTAGGTTATGGATGGAAAAGGAAAAAAATTTGTGGGGTTTTTCTATAAAATCCTAGCAATAGTCAAACTACGCTCGCTGGATCCCATGGTCCAGGAAAAAATTAGAGCTCGTTTCTATTTTATCATTTTCCTGAACTATGATTAATTCTGATTTAGTGAGTTTTTATTTATACAATATTCATTCTAGTAATAATAAAACTTTACAGTAAGGAAAGATCGATAGCAAATTGTATTCCACTTGAAAAAAAGGGAGGACGTCCACAATCCGAAGTCTTTCCTTCACAGCAACAAAATAGGTAAAACTGAGTGTACAGAAATGGCTCTAGAAATCACAAAGGATCCTGGCTCTCTCTCTCCATCAGATCGGAAACTGTTCGGTGAAGGTTATTGCAAGATTTCTCCATCACGAACTTCTCCTTGGCCTCAACTTCATCCACCGATCGATTATGCTTCACCGTTGTTTGGAGATCGTTGATCCCTTTCCGGGTAGCTTCAAGTTCACCATTAAAAGATAACAACTGATCCCTTAGCATCACTGCTCGATCTTTGCATTCATGCAGCTCGGTAGATAGGGCGATCACTTGATCTTGAGAGGTTGCCTCTAGTGCTATCAGCTGATGGAGTTTCATTATAGCTTCCTCAAAAGATCATGTCCTGCAATGAGAGGTAGTGAAGTGAGCAAGTTTGTGTTCACTAGTAGCAAACTCCCCATGGGCAATGAAAACCTGGAAGGTGGGAAAATGAAGTTTTCAATTGTCGAATCTACCAGACCCCAAACCTAGGAAGAGTTGCCGAAGGGCTTCAGTTTTAGTCACCATCTCAGCCAGAGGAGTTTAGGAAACAATCTCATAGATCCGAGGCCTGGACCACCTTCTCACTACTTGGTGGTCCTCCATGACACGAGGGTCTTTGGTGTCCTCGCTAGATAACATAGGAAAGAAGTTTGACATTGCGGTTAACGTAGACATGTGCGCACTAGAAGATGGTTCCAAGACTGGAGGGTCAAAAGCCTCTATCCCTGGTTCAAGCTTAGGAGTTGAGCTGGTAAGTCTAGTATCAACCGAAGGAGATTCTGGAATCACATCATAGGGGCCCAAAGTCACGAGGTCATCCCCATTTACATCATTAAGGGTTGGATCTATCAGAACTTCGGCCGCAGAGGGGTTGGAAGAGGAAGATCCCCTGAGCCGCTTCAACCTGCAATCCATCAATCGGTACTCTATAAAAGCTGACGAGGAAGGTGCGGTAAGAAAAATAGATACAATAAACCCTTATTTGGGAAATTTCTGGATAGCCTTCCCCAGTATCCTATCTGGATAATGCTTTATTCACATTCTCGTATACTCCAAGGATAGGCTGGTAGCCGCTCCAATGTCAGGCAAGGGAATACTTGTGCCAGATCCCTCCCACATCAAAATCAACCACCATTGACAGAGAATGGCCAGATGCAGTCCTTGGGCCCAAGGATGGGGAAGGGATACCTGGAGTTTCATGCATCCAAACTGTCGGGAAAAATGATATGGGGCATACAACTCACACAGAGAAACCCAATCAATCTGCACAGATAAAAACCCGTCCTGTAGTGAAATCATATTAGAACGCTCTTCTAAGATCCCCCTATGGTTTTCAACCACGACTTCAGAATAAGTGAGGCAGGGAGTGAAAGAAAACTGGGAAAAGTCACTCAGAAGCTTGACGACTTCATTAGACCTGAGGGATTTCAAACGAACTCTAGCTATATCATGCAGGGTAGGCCGAAGAGTGGGAAGTGGAATGACTGTGTTATGACGATACTCATGAAAGTGGCAATCATCTGCTACCCAGCCATATAAGAATTGAAATGTTCCACTTAGATGATATGGTGACCCTCCCTCTTTCATGTGGATCAGTAATTTTTAAATACAATCCAAAGTGGGCACGACCAGATTCACAGGGTGGCCTCCTGCTAGCTCAGCTGCCATCATCAGGGTGCAAGCCCTGACACCTGGGTTGATGTCCCTAGATGGGAATAACTACCCACTCAAAAATATGGAGAAAAGACCTGCCAACATGAGCATAGGTGGCACACTGGGAAGCACCTCATAACCCCATGAAAGATAGTCACCCGCCTCCAGAATCGCTCAGTAGGAATCTGGGATAGTTCATGATTGTTGAGAAGGGTGAGTCCCGGGGCACTTGACCTTCGGCACAGGACCAGTGGACTTCAAAAATAACCCTATCCATGTGTTGTAGGGAATAAGAGATCAGGTGTGCAATGGCCGACCTAGTGACCGCTCCAATATAACCAGTAGATCCCTCGCTAACGAAGGCACCCGTTCGACATCGTCCCATGCGTCAGGAGCGGGTAGAAACTCATCATACATCTCACCAATGATCATAATCCCTCCTAGTTGGTAGATTTCTCATAAAATAATACTAACTTCACCATGGGCTAGGAGGAAAGTGTTAGTGCTCGAAAAACAACGACTGAGCAAGTCAGACAGGATTGAAGATGGCAAGTAAACAACAAACTGGGAAGCCCACACAACAGAGTACAAATTTACCACTTTCAGTGACTCAGGAAATTCTCGGCAATGATAATGGACCCAGAAGGACCAGACCCTTTCATTTGAGAAAATCCCACCAGACTGAAGATCCCACCTGGGAATCCATCCCATGTTAGGATCCAATCGAGCAAGGTTGATCAAGGAGGGGAAAATATTGAGGATGGCCTCTTGGGAGAAGTCTTGAGTGTACCGATCACTTTGAATCCAAACAGAGCCTCTCAAAATAAAAGTGTCTTTCAGATCAGAATCAAAGATCATCTCTCCTGACTGGGTGAGGTTCGCTTGAGCACACTTCAGTGACGCTTCCAAACAAGGGGATGAAAGATCTGAGAAGACAGGGGTGATAGAGATGTCATCTTGAAGGCCAAAACCATAAATCAGAAGGCGATTTGATAACGGATATCCCAAAAGTTTTGGAGATATCATGTCCTTCAAAACACCATCATCAGGATTGATGTGTCAGCTAGGGTCCTCTTTGATGCTCTCATCTCTATGTATCATAGTTAGACGTCTCCCTGGACTGATCAGAAGAGGCTCGACAATAGGCCTAATAGAAGGTCCAGGAGGAAGCATATTTTATCCCTGCATCATGGAGACCAGGAAAATGGTTAGTCCGAAATAATAAAATCTAGACAGAAATACCAAGTATTTGACAAAGGAATCTAAAGGAGCCTTCATGAAAAAATCCACAGGCTGGCCTCAAAAGGCGGTTCGTGACAGCTGCATCCCATGAACCAGCCCTACGCTGAAGAAGTCCGTGATACTCTAGCCCGCGGAGCGTTGGCCAGAAATCCGCGAACCAGGATGCCCTGTGAAATCTCAATTCTGAATTAAAATGTTTAAGTTCAAAAAAGTTAAAATATTTTCAAAGTCTAGATGATTTCCGATCCACGGACCATCCATAACTATGTAGAGATTTCCTACGCGGCCCTTCATGACTTACTTTTTAATTGATTAAAAGTTTTAGTTCGCGGCTAGGAGATCGGTCCATGGGTGAAGGCAAGCGCGAACAAGGAACGGTTCACAGAAACAGAAGCTGGTTTGTAGACAAGGAGTTTCACGAAGGAGCAGGCACATAGAGACAAAAAGAGAGAGCTCCGTTTTCGCGGGAAACCCGGTAAAAGCAAAAGGTATGGCCCCCCTTATTTATATGTGTGGTCCCCTACCGGTTCCACTCTTCTACCGCAAACTATCCATGTTTCAGGACCACTCTACATCGGAATAGCCTCTTTTTTTGTTCCGATCAGACCCTATTCTGATGGGGGGAATTTTTAGAGTCTCAAAAAATCCGCAAAGGAGAATGGGAATCCCCCTTAATTTGAGAAAGGATTCTACCCAATTTCCCTCAAATAATTACGAAAAAATATAGATAATACTCAAGATTGGCAAAGGACCGACTGGTCCGCGTACCGGTCCAACAGTGACGGTACGCGGCCAGTTCCGCAATCCACCCCCTCTGCAGGCCATCATCGTTTGAAAAACCGTAGGCGATAACCCATCCACAGACACGAAGCAGGATGGGTGCCAGGCCGGTCTACCATCACGAACTTCCCCATCCGCGAAATGTGCCAACCATCCTAGACCGCACACGCTGTTGTTTGCGGAATAGAGGCAAAGCCCTGCGTGGCCGTAAAGCACCCCTGAACCGATTTGGTTCATGGGTGAGGTGCATTCAATGACCCCCACGAGTTGTGGATTAACTAAGTCATCCGTAAACTGGGTTTTCGGTCATGGGACTCCACAAAAGGTGCTGCATGAACATAGATACATATCTTTCCCCCCTCTATAAAAAGACATCAAGGGGGAGAGGGAGAGAGGATTTAGGGTAGAGGGATTTAGAGATCAGAGGATCTATTGATCAGATTCCATTAGCGAGAAGGTTTTTAGATCGACTTCTGAAGGAAGGATTCCAGAGGAAGGAGATTAGGATTTCAAGAACAACAAAGTTACAATTCACAAACCAGAATAGGTATAAAACTTGAAACGAATAGAAATGGAACTAAAAAATGCATAACAAATTGGTGAACCGTGAACTTAAAATAAAAACTGCGAGCCATGGCCCCTCAGCGGATGTACTCCTCGTGGACTAGGGAGTTTATTCCCCCTTTTTCGATCCAACGCACCACGTAACACCCTCCTACCTGGGCGAAGCCCTGACCGGAGAACCCCTGACTGACGACACCCCTGACCTCCGCCACTCGTGTGGACTCCACCGCGTACCAACCTGGTACGCGGGCCGAACCCAAAACCATGTACTACCCTGGTACACGGGATACCTATCAGTCCACGTACCACCCTGGTACGCGGACAACCTCTCCAACTGCGTAGCACCCCCCTACACGAAGGGAGACACTCCTCATGCACCCATGTGGCCTGCCAAATCCTTTAGTGTTTCCATTCCCCGAGCTTGATAAAACCCTTCCAATCCTGTCTGATCCTCCGCAATCCCTTCTATAGCGTATTCACCGGCCTCGATCCAAGGCCTCTACTGAAGCCACCAGACCCGTATGATGAAACCTTCAGGGGCATCATCGCGCCACTTTGATTTCACATACCCAGGGTAGGCAAGGAGAAAGGGGTTGCCCCGAGCCTTGAGCAGATTCCTGAAGTATTCCCGAGTTCACATTCCCATGGTAGTGTAGATTCTGATCCCATAAGTCCCCTTTGTGCCTCTCCACTTGCCAGGATTGAGGTACCCTACTCGCATTTCCATTTTGATGAGTGCCAGTGGTGAGAACTTCTCCCCTCTCCTGGGAGTGGCTGGGCATCCCTCTTGGAGTAAGCCCCACACCATCCTTTTCGGAAGCCAATGGCCTTCCCCTCTATTCCAGGAAGGTTCATTGCTCCCCTGCCTCACCCACAGTTTTGTTAGCGCGACTTCTTCCTTCCTCCATCATCGGGAAGAAGGAGAGTCTTACGGTTCTGGCCACCTTCCCCCAAGGAAGAAAAAGTGTGAGACTTGCCAATTCTATCTCATTCTCTTGTTTCTCACACCGAGCATGACTCACGTGGGCTTAGAGATTTGTGATGGACACGGAATCCGCACATCGGCGGCGATTAAACAAACTACGTGGGTTTTGATCCCTGTCTCCTAAGAAGGGTATGTACGAATCCTCCCCTAGGTTCAATCCCAACAACAGGAAACTCTCATGTGTAATCCCTAATCTCCCAGAACTATATGGACTTTGATCCCCGACCAACCAGGATATGTAGGAAACCTACCTGAGGTGAAAGCCCGATATCTAAGTCTGATACACATCCATCACTTTCAGAACATGTCCTCATGGCCCCATAAGATCCTTATCTAGGCCTAGGAATCGATTCCCTTGGGTCTTCCGGGCCGCTTCGGCTTAAGTCCCACACCATCTTTGACCGGGCATCTCTCGCACGGGTGTCCTTGACACAAGACGTTAAACTGAATGGTTGGGTCCTTGTCACATGACCTTAAAAGGTGATGTGTCCCGTCAAGTGGCACCGAACTACGTGGATTCTGATTCCTCTCATGAGGATACACAGGAATCCCATTTCACGAGTTCGATCCAAACGATCAAGTCATTATCTTTCCCCCCTGGATGATAATAAACTCCAGAGCACCTAGTTATGAGGCTTCAAACCAGTGCCGTCTCAATGAGTCTTAACTCCTTGGAGTCATTAATCCAATGAGGGATGGTAAACCTAGGGCCTAAATGATTCCAAATTCCTGCGTTCAGCTGACCATTTCCAACTAGGAGTAATCCATGGATACTATGCTTAGGTATAAACCAAATATTTTCGAACATATGAATACATCTTAAATATATAAGAGAGTCCCGAAACATGCAATAATTCCCCTCAAAAGGGTGCAATGATCCTGAATTCCCATCCTCTCGACCAATGTGAGTTCTTAAGTTCCACTGGCCGAATCACCCAGCGAACACCTGCCTTTGGAAATAAGGTCCACGTATCGTTGGATATGGAACCGTTGGGCGTTTTGAAATGAAAACGGTGCACCTGATATGAGTGATTAAGCAGAACCCAACCTTCTTTGATCAACTGCTGGGCATCACATGTTTTTTCCCTCGGTCGAAACAATCCCCTACCTCAATTGGTGATTTGATGATCACTATGCTTGAACAAGGTGATACCGAGATGATCACAAGACCCAATTCATGCAAGGGAATCCTAAATAACCTAGAAAATTCTAATAACCATCAACCACTCTCCAAAAAATTACACTAAAAAATCAACACCACTGTCACAAACTTCTATATACAAGGAATAAATAATTAATAAATAAGGTAATTAGAGGTGAAATAATGGAATTCAAGGGATCCCCTAACATTATACCTAGTTTGAATAAACAAAAAACCAAAACACAAGGGCATACGACATTCTATAATAATCTCAAGTTGGATGAATCCTAAAAATAATACTGTATATCCCCAATATAAAACTCAGTCAACCACCAGATTGCATAAAACTAGGGGAGGACCAAAACATAAGATCCAAATCTGTGAAAAAACATATGAACTTACAAACCCTTTCATGGTTCAACATAAGAACCATGAATCATAATTATATAAAATAGCTACACCATAAAATCAACTACCCTAAACTATACATCATTGTTGTGGGAACAATTTTATAAACCTTGAATTTCCCTTCTTCTCGATCAAACCCAGATAAAAACCATAATGCAATCAAAGGGATAAAACAGAAGTGTCCCTAAAATGGGAGAACCCCCTATTTTGAACTTCCAAGCTTCCACACTAAAATGAATATAACCACACCACATTGACTTCTCTAGAAAATAAAACTAAATCTATATTAAAGGACCACAATAAAACCTAAACACCATGCAAAAATGACACCAAAAAGGGAATAACCAATGAAATAATTTTCCAAAGGCCCTTAACTATAATAAATGAAGCTACACTATAAATACCATCTTTGAGGAAATTAAAAAAACTCTCTAAGACTCAAAAATTTCATAGCTAGAACCACCATGCTACAAAACCAACCCTAGATGAAATTTCATTTTTAACTCCCCAGATTCTTTCTCAATCCTCCTCTAGGGGCTTATAACTTGAAAAAACAAAAAGCTACATTCTAGAAAGGTCAAATGAGTTACAAGTAAGGTCTATGAAGGGCCTTGGTTACCTCAAATTTTCTATACATGATGAGAACAATAAAACAATATATGGTTATATCAAAACCAAACTTTCCTAATGGAATGTTTGAGAATATGAAGGTGGTGAAACAAAAATATTAGAAATACATTAGTAAGGAGAATAAGAAGAATATATAATTCTGCATGTTTAAAGAATTTAGAATGAAAAATCAAAGAAATAGTCAAAAATATTATGTGTGTGTTTCAAATAACAAGGATGTGGTCACCAAATATATGAATGAAAAGACAACCGAGAGGAAAATTATGAATTTAATATTTTGTGAGATAGCTGAAACTATTTGTGACACTTTGAAAAAATTATCATTAACATCAAGGAAATAAACCCCAAAAAGGGAAATGAAGTAGTGTCAGGTTTTTATAATCATGAAGTTAAAGGTTTAGGATACTAATAATGTGATAACAGAAAATTTTAACTTTTACACAAAATTATTTTGAACTATATTTTATTTTGGTCACACACAGTCATTTAGTTTTCATATGCTTGAAAAGAATTTTTAATTAGTCCATGAACAATTTAAAATAGATTTTTTAGTTAGAATACAAAGAAATTATATTTATGAAACAAGAGTATACATAAAATATATTATTTATTTATTTGGATATAATATGATCATTGTAACAACCATTATTTTTCAAATTAAAAAAATAAATGTAAAAAACTAAATAGTAATGAATAGTTAGAACAAATAATAGTCATTAATATTATATATAATTATCTTGGTTCGTAGTCACCAATAAATATATATTCTATATGAAAAATGTTCTATAGAAAAAAAAATAAAACTTTTAAAATATACAATTATTAATATTAGTTTGACTAAAATGAACATAATTTATAGGACTTTATAATAGATATATGGTTGTTACGTAACCATTAAAAGAAAATATGGCATCTATTTAAAAAATAATATGATTGTTGGAATAATAATGTAGTAGTTGTAAGTAATTCCTATTACATTGGAAATTTTTTATTTATGATATTTATTTAATAATTAAATTCATCATAGTTATAGATTAATTTTAATTAAACTATATAAAATTCATAATCAATAGACTAAAATTAGGAAATGGTAAATTTTTTGTATTTTTTTCAAGTAGTTGATTTTTTTGTATGATACTAAAATATAGAATACATATATTATATATGATATGATTTTATTATGATAAAAAAATGTGGTAATAATTAGAACTATATTTTTAGTAAAATAAATTTTTTATTATTTAATAAATAATCTATTCCCAAAAACTATAATGAATTTTCCAACCATAATTATTATTTTTAAATAAAAAATTATTTATTCCAATATAATAATATTTATGATTCATTCTAATATATAGTTTATTATTAATATATATTTGTTTTTAAGGATTTTCAAGTCAATAAAACCTATTAATTTTATAAAATACAAAAGAGTGATAATAAAATGCCACATGTGGACAACTACTTGTGAATATTTAAATATGAATATTTAATAACCTATATTCTAGGGGCCGAAACCAATAAAGATTAAAATATTCTCTAAGTTCCATTATAAAGATCACCTTTATACTAATTTATCTTTATTGCAAAGTTCTTATTAATTTTGATATTCTTATTTTACCACTAAATTCATTCTTTAATAAACTCTTGATTATTCAAATAGTTATTTATGAAGTTCTAATAAATGATAAGTTAAGAAAGTCTTCATCCTTTTCTCACTTTCTTGTCTTCATTTTATAAGAATATATTTTTTATTTAGGTATATAATTTAGTTATACAACTATATCCATTTTATTATTATTAATATCATGTGATATTCATTATATTTTTCAAATACTTACCTTTAAAATACTTTATAAGACACTATAAATTCTAGAACATTATTTATTTATTTTTTTAATCTCATTTATATAATTTCTTATTCATTCTATGGTTTAATGGTATTTTGGATATTTTATTTCATATAGGGTATTTTTCTAGTTTTTCTATGATATAGATTTCTCAACGTTTACTAATATATTTGAGGCTTCTCTTTGAATTGACATATTAGAACATTGAATATAAATTCCAACAAACATAAGAATTATTTTTTTAATAGTATTATAACTCTAATTAAATTAAAATATACGAGTTCCACAATACTACTTTTTAGGTTATTTTTTTTCAACACTACCTTCATTCTTTCTATTAAAAACACTTTTAAAAAGCTCCAATTCATAATAGTGTTTTATTATAATATATTTCATTATTGAATATTTAACAAACTCTATGACACCTAAACCCATAGTTCAATTAGTTTATACTATGAATTTTTATCCTTAAGTTTGGTTTTTGAGCCTTAGTGAAATAAATTTCAAAGAAATTTCCATCAGGGAACCCCTGAATATTTATGTTCTTTAGACCAACACTAAAATATACATCCATTAATCTAATGTTTAATATAAGGCCTTTGGTCCACCCCATTTTATTTAAGGATCCTAGTAAACCCTGTAGATATAAATACATTGAGTTAATTCCATAATTTTTTTTAAATTGCATTAAATAATAATATTAAAAAAACTCAGTGACATGAACAATTCATAAGGTTTATTTTTATCATGGAACCTATAATATGAATACCCAGTTATCTATTTTATTGAGTGAAATTAAAATAAATAACCATACCATTACATTGAATATGGAAGACAATAACCATTCCACATTTTATTTGATTTTATATGAGTTAAATTTTTTAAGTCAATCCTTGTTGGATAATAAGTTCTATATTGATAATTTTTTCATTATCAAACATCATTCCAAGTATTTCAAACCTGTAATTATATAATCTTGGAACAAGGACTCAACTAAATGTTTATAATGTCCAAAATCATGTAGTCTATCAATATAGTCACTATTATTATATTATCCATAATTATGTTATACTCAACATTATCTTTTTATGACCTTATGTTGAATAAATATTAATTACAAATCATTTATATCATTTCCATGCCTTGATGCAAACGTAACTCCTCTGATACTTAAACCATTCTAATATTTTAGGATTATAATTTTTTATGTTTCATTATTTAAATATTAAATCAAGATTAATACTATGTGTTGTTGGTACATAGGATAAAAATACAGGATAATAATGTTTATTTAATATTTTACATGCCATGTGTACTACATATCTTGATATTTTAATTTTTTAGTGTGAAATATATCCTCCCAAAACTACCAAAAATTGAAGCCTATAATAAATATTATGTAATCCAGTATTAAATGAAATAAATTACTATCAACTCCAAGAGAATAGAATTTATTGAATTATTATTGGTATCATGTCATGTTAAGGGAAAAAATTTATAATTATATTTAGAATAACATAGGTAGAAAACAAAGTCTTTAAAGTGAACCCTTAAAAAATTATTAGAAAATCTCTAGAATTGGTTTAATATTTTATATTTTCCCTATGTTATACATCATTGATAAAAAAAATTATTTTAATGGATTCAATTAATTAATAGTTTTCATTATATCTCAATAACTATTTGAGTTATGCCATTTTTGGACAATAACACCTAATTAAATAAACAAATATCATTCCAACGCCAATGATTTATTTATATTTTCCCCAACAAAATACCTTATGAAGTTGAATTTAGTGATGATAAAGTTACATATATTTTAGAACAATTAAATTTGGTTATAAAAAATAATCTTACTAATATATATCAACCAGTTGGATATTAAAATTGATCAACAACCCTTGACTACTTTATGAGGAAATGACTTCCATAAATTACTAGGTATTAAAATCCATTGGTTATGGGAAAATAAATTGAGAATATAAAAAAGATTTTTGAAGGTATCCGGGTTCTTATAATAGGATAAGTTTGAGATGAAATTTTATCATATAAGAGGGGATGCTAATCAATGATGGTCATTGATTCATAATATTAAGGAGGTGAAATTGGTATAAAACAAAGAGTATAATACCTTTAAAAACATCATCTCAAAAATATATTTTCCTCAATATTAGATATCAAATGTGTATGGAAAATTCACAATTTTGAAGTAGAAAGAATAATAAATAGAGTCTAAATATAAGGTAAAATTCATGATATTAGTAAGGATTTCTTCTAGCTATATTCAAAATCTAAAAATTAAGATGAATTTATTTTTATATGGGAAAAGGATAAGCATTTTAATGAGTATAATATCTTAATAATTTTTTTACATATATGTAGATAATTATAATTCCTATAACCAATCCTGACTTCATGAGTCTCTAGAATGTGAGGAAGGCAAGACCATAATAGATTTTGTGTGCGGGAGATTTCAAAATTTTATATTTAGAATGAGAGGGAGGTTATTTATAAAATATTTGGGAGTCTAAATTGATGTTTTTAACATGAAGTAGGTGTCAAAAAAGATTCAAAAATTTAATTCAATTAGTAAGGTAAGTAATAGGGCCTTAGTGGGTCACTATAAAACCCACCCTAATCTCAGTGGGATCCCACTAGAAATCAATTGGGAAAGGAAGTGGGGAATCCCCATTTTTCCTACCATTGAGAACTTAGTGGTAGGCTACTAGTAACCCAATAGACCCCCAAGATTCCAATTTATGTTTTTATCTTTTTTATACGGGAGTATAATTTTATAAAATTTTCTTCTCTTTTTATGTATGTGGAAAAGGATTAAAGAAGGCTATTTTGGTTAGACCATACCCTTTTATTCTCCCCATCAGTGACCTTTGGTTTCTCCCTCGATCAAAGGTCAATATGGTTGTGTTTCTCTAATAAGATTGAGGTGAGTTGGTATCATCATCTCTTGTTTATTAATACTCTTATTTTTCTTCTTTTTTCTTTTGGAAAAATTGATTTTTGATTAGTGGGTTTTTATAATAAATAATAATAGAATCAAATTGATATAATGGGTATTTCATGTGTGGTACAAAGTGGAATCTCAAAAATGATAGTTTCTCTTCAACATAGACCATTTTTATTTAGGTATTGAATTTGTGGATTTATTTAAGGACTTTAATTTTTTTTAAAATTGACCAAATATTCAGGTTTATATTTTTTTGTATTTAATTCATTTTAGGTACGAGTGTGCATTGGAAGTGGAAAACACCTTGTTTTTCATGGTTTCAACATGTTTTAATTTCTTGGTGATTTTTAAATATTTTTTTCTGATTATGGGATTTCACTATAAATGGGTTGACATTAATTAAATGGTGTTTTTAATGATGCTGGCTTGTATTGGTTTTGTAGTACCTGGTATGATATTGGGATGACTAAATGGATAATGAACTGATATAGGTGGACTTTACTCATTTTCTATTTTAATTATATGGGTTATTTTTATACCCATGCAACATATTTATTATGAAGATAATGATTTTATCACATGATGTATGATCCCTCCATAAATGGGATGGGATAAAATTAGCCTAATGGTAACCAAAGGACTATATATAATGATATTTTGTTAATTTGGTGGATCCTTGGTCAAAATAGTGCCTATTTCCCATTTTATGGCCCATATAATGGAATGAGTTGGTTTTGAAAAGTAAATTACTTATTAATTTTAAATTTTAATTTTAAAAGGATATTTGTTTAAAGTGTATTTTAAAGGAAAATAGGGTTTTCCTTAAAATTAGGATTTTAAAGGGAATGTATTTGAATGTTACTTCAAACCTAAAATATTTCTTTAAAGTAATGGTTTTGAAATAGTATTTCAAAACAAGATAAATTCATTTACAAAATGGTTTCTAGGGAGATTCAAGGAAAGGGACTTAGGTGAGTACACATGCATAAAATTTATTTTTAAATGATTTATAAAAATGAGATTCATTGATATTTTAAAAAAAAATTAAGTTGGAATTATTTTTTGATGTATAATTTTATTCAATTAACATCATGCAGGGGAACCCTATTTTCCAATGATTGTATTCTTGTGTGATCCCTCTTGATTTACGATTTCCTTGTTATTATCTATCATTTCATGGGTATGCATGATAATATAGGAACCATATGTGAAAAAATTACCTTGAGTGATTTGGGTGGTTAGAAAAGTCATGAATTTCTAAAAGGTTTATTGATGGTGGGTTATTCATGGTACCTTGGGATGTTCCTTTTGAGAATGGTGATTGAGTATATGAATATTGAATAAACACAAATTGTTGGAGTGAGTCATTGGGTTTATTGATTCTTTGATAAAGTTATCACATATATGGTGTAATCAAATTATATTGACCCTTTGGATTGGTGTGAGACATATACATTGATCAAGTTATGGGTGAGATCATTTAACATCATCCATTAGGAAGTAAGATATTTGTGATGAGTGTTTGGTCTCCATATTCTTTACTAGAGTGTCTCTTGATTGAATTTAATGGTGATGATGGGATATAGTATATCAGATATATTGATTAATTTATAGGGACAAACTCCTGGGAAGACAGACTAGTGTTGTGATTGTCCTTATTATGGATTATGATATGGGGTTAGAAGGTGATTATGTTCCCTCTTTAGAGTTTTGATAAGAGGATAGTTTAGATTCCTCATATGTGATATTTTCTTATTCTAGTGTTAGAAAACGTGACTGAGCATGTATCCTATGAATTAATGATACTTACATGTTATACATCTCAATAGGATACAACCTCAATGGGAGGTGATGTTTAAGATGATCTTAGGGGTTGAGATTTGGCATGATTAGTGTGATGAATTTTAGTTACAAGGTTTTATGTCCCGATTATGCTCCCATTCTATATTTAGACATTCTATAATGGTTATATATTTTTTTTGATGGATTTCATGTGACATATCAATTAAAGAGTCTCTATAGAAGATATTTTAGAGGGTTCATGGGAGGATTTACTAGTTTTATATGATATTGATGACCCATATCCATTGAAGTTCTGTAACATCCCAACCTAGCTCACTCTGTGAATAATAATCAGTCCAGTTCACCATGTGAACTCATAAGCACCTCCCTATATGCCAAAGGCTATCAACCAATAGTGAGGGTCTAAGGTGGTACTATAGGGAGAATATACCCCTATATTAGAGTTTTTAGGGATAGATTAAATAACCAAGAACTATACATTGAAAATAAACAAAAATAAAAAGTAATAAATGTAAGAAAGATTGATAATAAAGAAAATATAGTATAGGGTTGAAAAACCATGTTATACATATAACTAACTCCCACTAGGTCGATTTCATATATTGAGTAGAATAAAAGAAAATAAAGATTATGGTTCCATAAAATCTCTGATAAAAACGTCTTCCCAATCTCCATGTACTTTTACTAGCCACCGCACTGAATTAACCCTGGGCATTATCCCAACCTATACCAGCAATAAAGTGAGAGTTTTCTCAACTATATGAGTGAAGTAGTTGCATGAGTAGGTTGTGAGTGTATAATTCAGTATGGAACCACAAAAAATATCTCATAATAAATTTCATATGTAGTTATATTTTCTTGTAACATGCTCAGAAGAACTAAATTACAACTAATAAACAAATAAATAAGCAACCTGCACCGATCCTTAGGTGAGTGACCCCAATCAACTATACCAACTTCATCTAGTGTGAAGGAGTCTTTGATAACATATCAAAGACTAAGTATCCAAATTAACATGATAGATTTAAATCCATTTTAGTCCCAATTGTATCCTCATGACTATGGGTACCCGTCCCATGATAGTCCAAACATCTAAGCTCCAAATCCATTGAAGCTTTATCCAAGCGTCCAACACCAAATCATGGTAGCTATAACTATAAATATCATAGTTATGGGTACAAAAACATTTATACTCCATGAATTTGGCTCCAAAACATGACATCTATAAACATAATCTCATAGTTTTGGGGACCCATCCCATTGCTATATATGTATAAGGATCCTACCCATGGTAGCCATAACTATATCTCCCCAACTCCTAAGGCCCACCCCATGAAAGTAAATGTATCTAGTTCTAAATACATGGAATCGATAACCATATATACGATCCAAATTTATAGTAACTCCAACACTAAGATTCATGTCCATTGAATCTCCCCTCTACATACTAGCTCTAGGCTTTCTTATCCAAAATCGTGTCCCCTCTACCCCAAGGGCGCATTCCATAACTCACCAAAAAATAAAAATAAACACAAGGCATGATCTATTTCTGATTCCCAATACCATCATATCCATACCATTGGTATTACACGTTGGTTTGGGTTCTAGGTGACACCCTCAACCATCTCTACCCATGACCATACATACCGCCTTAGGTCCAGTCAGTCAATGGGGAACCACTTGGGTTCCTCTTGTCAAAACCAAATAGAGGCACTCCTCTTGGAGTCCTTAGTCGAAAAAAAGGTTTTAGGTCAACGCCTGATTCCTAGAGGGTACTATGTACCTCCTATTCAAGATAGATCATCCTTGTTGACTATAAGGGGTATGCCACACTTGCTTCAATCAAGGAAATATACCAAAACCCATCTTAGTAGTCAAGGTTACACTAGGTCAGTCCACTCACCCAACCCAATCCCTGTCTGGCTAAGGCCTATCCAAATAGACCTATTCATGGTATAAAAATCCATATTTGATTTTACTTCACCTATCGAGAAGTCTAGAAGGCCTCTGGAACCTTAAGGATATATTTTCCCCTCATAGTATAGTTATTTCATGTCACAACACTCCTTCCTCAAGATGCGATTAAGGGATCCTAAACTACATATGATTTGTCTCCTCTGACCTGGTCACTCCCCTTAGGGTTCTAAGGTTCACGAGTTCTACTACTGTATAGACCTCTACCATTGACATCCAAGGCATTAATCACGCCTATTAGTGAAAATGTCTTCTAGTAACTCTAGTATGGTCTTATAAGGAGTTAAGTTTGTTTAATAAATTTAATTTAATTTAAACTTTCACTATATATTAAATTGACTATTAGCCAAAAAGGAATCTATTAAAAAGTGAGATGAAAAAGAAATTACACATAATTAAAAGCATAAAAGCCATAGGGAAAGTATATTGGACCACATACCTTTATATGATGTTTTATAAATATTTCTAATGGTCGAAAATAGCCACCAGAGCCCATTAAATCCCTTCATGCCTCATCCGTGATAAACCAATATTTTATCAATGACCTAGTCACCAAAATCATTCCAAACATCAGTAATTAATTAATTATAATAGTTATAATTAATCAATTAAAATAATTCAACCTTGTTATATTCATAGAAAACTAACAGGGTCATCACTCTACACCAGAACCAATTCCAAATGATCTCTATTAGATCATGGAATACCACCATCCTCATCTTGGATAGAATAATTAACAAATGATGCAAAAAAATTAATTTAATTTAATTTATTCTCAAAATATTTTAGAAATCACCGTAGTGACATACCTCAAGGAAATGGTTTGCTGCGACATGTGTACGCAACCTCATTACATCCTATTCTTATGCCACATGAAATCTCATTGATTATTTGATAATTCAACCATGATATGGTATAATCAACATAAAATCTGTAACTGTGAAGAAATAAAATAAAAATGAAAATATTATAAGATCCAAGGAGGCCAAAAATAATGAAATCACACCTCAATCACCAATGAAAAAACACCACATAATCACCACTTAAATGGGAATCCGAGGAGACAAAGGAGGGGGGGTTACTTTTCTGAATGGACTCTCCATGTATTCTTTCTTCTCCTAAAACTCAAGGGGGAATTTTGTCAAATTACTAGCATACCTATCATTAAAAATACCACCCAGACTCCCACTGGATAGCCAGATAAGTTCCACTAGCTAGCTGATGGGATCTACAGCCTTATAGAGACACTCTCTAAGCCATATGAAATCTAGTGGATGGATGGTGGCTTCAGACTATATCCTCATCCACCCAACCTCCTTCTAGTGCTCTCTAAATCTTCTATATCGCATCCCAAATCCTATTCCATGTTGGAATTGGTACTTTTTTGGGGGTTGAAACCTTTATAATTCCATTCCTAATGGAATATAAAAAGCCAACACCCCGAGTAATTGAATATTCAAATTTCCCTCCTCAAAGAAGAGTGGTCATATAGACATGATGTTTTATAAATTCCACCCATAATAAGACTATGGACATTGCACACACTTGATGTTATTGATGATGTTGATATAATATCTATGAGATCAATGTGATACCATAATACTATAATATCATTCATTAGGAATCAACCTTTATGATTACTATGATATATGGGATAGATCTAATGGATTTATATAGGTAGTTTGGTAGATGTCTCTGATGATGACTAATGAAATGTGATGGAAAATAACATGATTGATGTGAATGTTATTTCATATGTTCAGGCCCCATTATTTATTTCCCCCTTTTATTTTTCATAAAATTATGGATTAATTGATATTTTTTTCATTGACCCATATTTTATTGAATTTCTATTTTTCATTATTTTTTGTCCATTTTCATTGATAGTTGGTACCTATTTGATTTCACCTTATTTTATTTCATGACATGATCATTATTTCCCATGATATTTTGGATTTCTGCAATTTATTAGTAGTGATATGTCCTATCAGTTAGGTGAGACTATAATGAGTGAGTCTTTTTTTGGATATGTTAAGATATATTTAGGATAGAATCTAATAAGATGAGGGTGATTGTTTTTTAAACCTCATTGGGACATGAGGGTATATAAATCATCAAATACAATTAGGTGGGGTCTATCCAGAGTTGGGTAGAACCAATATTTGTCTTCATGGAACTTGTGTCTTCTAGATGTGATGTAATATAAGGATGGATCTATATAAGCATTCAAGGGATATGTTTTTTGCTGTGTTTATTTTCACTCACCACATACTTACACATGCATCCACATGATTAACATCACCAGGTGTATTCATATGAGTGGGGAAATATTACTAGGATGTTGGGATCATCCCTTACCTATGTAAATATAATGGGTTTCAATGTATGTGTGTATACCTTATGTTTAATGGTATGTATATGTATAAAAATGTAGATGGAGATAGGTATCAAGTAAAGCATTTTATTGGATTCTGGTGATTCAACAAGATGGTATTTTGAGTTGGTCCTAAGTATATTTTATTATTTTATATATTTTTGTTGCATCATATATTTATCAACTATAGAGACATATATATTATTTATTATTCATTATAATGTATATCTTCATGCTGCTGAATTTTAGTATTTGATTAATCATATAGACTGTTTACTTTTATATTTTAGTTTGGGTGTCAATATCTCTATTCTATATTTTATATCTATATATTTTTTCTATGTACCTTATATAGAAATGCTATGCCATTTTTTGGTAGATTTAGGCATGAACCTTGTGGGATTAATTTGAGTTCATAGTCCCCCATGGATTTTTAGGACCTTGACACTAGTCTATAGTCTCTATCATAAATGTTGAATCAATTGAAGCTACATACTAACCTAGTTTGGTTAATTTTTTTAATAGATTGGAACAAGGTATTATATGTACTATAAATACAAATAAGGATTTATAAAATAAGTTTATTCTTGAGGTATTTTTAGAGAAAAAGTGAATGGTTAATCATTACATGGGAAATTAAAATAGTTGGTGAAAAATGGAGAGAGTAAAATTCTTACTATGAATAAATTGTAGAATGAACCACCTTCATCCTATTTAAAAGGCAGAGGTGTGTATATTAAGTATAATTAAATGGAATATCAATATCATAAATTCATGCCGAATATATAATAAACACACAAAATGATTTAAATTTAATTAGAAGTTAAAATATTCTAATAAGTTCCCCAAACATCAAGGGAATCTATAAAATTCACGGGGAACAATTTTTTTTTTGCAGTTACTATGATGAAATTAAAATATTAAAATGATGTTTTCTTGGTATTATGATTATAAAATAAAAATTAGGCCATACATTGCTTAATTTTTGTCCCACACATGTTTTATTTTCTATAAGTTTGTAAAAAAGATTGAATCACCCATTGATATATTATGAAAATATTTGTCAATTAGAACCCCAAGTGAGACTTTAATTTAAATAAAAAAAATTTAACTTTTCAAATACTAATTCATGGGTTATTCCTAGTTTTAAAATTTACATATATACACATATTATATTATGAAACATTATTAGGTATGAATTAATTCCCTAATTATCATGATAAAATTCAATGTCAAGTCATTATTTAAGAATCCTATATTATAAAAAATATTATTTTTAATGGAGAGATTTTTCAACAACAATCATGTTTCTAATCACCCCTTTCAACTCATCTCAGATAATTTCATAGTGAGTATGTTGACGATACACAACTGATAAGGATAAGAAGGGTATAATTTTAAAATCCCAGGTAAATAAAGAATTATAAATTGTCATATTTATTAATATTTGTGAATAAACTATTAATTTTACTTTAAATAGGACATTATGTTTTATGGCTTACCTGATATGCAACAACGAGTTTCTCTCAAATCTTACATTGCACACTAATAATATAATATAATTATTTTAAATGGTAGTTAACGCATAAATGTTGTATTGGAGGGCATGAATAGAACCAACTAAAATATGATTATACATGTTTATTAAATGTTTTTACATTTATCCTATAAAATCTAGAGGCATAAAATGTGAATGAATCCAATTTTAAGCACAAATACTCTAATATTCTTTAAAATGTCGATTTACAGCCTATTAATGGAGAACTCGTTTTAAATCTAGTTTTGGTCACTTTTATATGTTCTATTTGATAAAATAAAATTCTTTATTAGAATCAGGACATAAAAATTTACTTTGGATGAAATTTTGGTATTTTTTCATAAAATTCATTTTTAATGAATATTGAAAATAGTTTATTTTAATTCAAAACTTCTTTTTAAACTAATTTATTTATAAGGTTATATTATATTTTTAATTGGTTTTAAATTTTAATTAGAATATTTTTTTATAATTTAATCTAATTTTGGCCATTATAAGTTATTTTACTTTGAAATTAGACATACATAAGTGTCAATCTTTTGATAGTTATTATTTCTTAAAAAACGCCTTTTGTTTTGACAATGGGAATTAATTTTAAATTAATTTCTGCCACTTCTATGTTTTGAATTTGGAAAAATGGATTCCATATTTATAATTAGGAGGTCCAAATTGTGTAAATTGGTACCTTTTATTTTTAGACATTATGAATATTTATTTGAGTAAAAATTTTATTTACCATGGTTAAAGGGTAAATCTGGTAAATAAGGGTAAACACATATTATTATAATAATATAAAATTACCCTAACATATGTCATAATCCTATTGGTTGATACATGTTAAACCATGGGATTCCTTGGGTCGATTTTGGGACCCCATAGAGTCACATGGGAGTGATAATGACAATTTATTTTAATTAAGAAAAAGTAATGGAAAAAATGACATAAAGAAATATATTTTAGTAAATCAATTGTTACATGGGGTTATATAAGTTATATCTTCAACTATAAATATTAATTTGAAAGCTAAAAATGTTTTCTACATCATGGAATTTTTTTATAATTTTTAGACATCAAATAAATAAAATTATTTATGACACATTAATTGTGCAGTGTTTACCAAATTAATGAATTATTTAAATAAAAAAGATTATAACTAATAAAAAAAAAACCAAAACCTGTCCAATTATTATTGGATGATTTTATTTCTAACATCAGTCATCTTATCTTCTACTTTAATAATTTTTGGACCTTTTTAAACTGAAGATATGTTTATAATAAAATAATTGTTTCAAACTTTCCTAAATAGCCCCTCCCCCTTATAAAAGGACACCACTTATAACCCATTCCTCACACCTCTAAATCTACTTGGATCATCCAAACTCTACCTAAATAATCTTTCCACATCCCTATCCTTATCATAGAATCCTTACCTTAGGAATAAGGCACATCAAGTAAACCTTTTGGTTCAAACCAATGGGAGATACCCGATTTAAAGGTAACGTCTTCTTTTAAGTTATTTTCTATTATTTTACTTCTCTAACCCCCTAAACTCTATTGATATATTTATATAATAACAAAAACAGTATCCTCAATATAATAGGTTGTTTTTATGAGGATTATTTGAACTACACTTACACACACCTTCATCTAATGGATACGAACATACTCTTTCTGTGGACGGAAAACTACTGCCACATGAAACGATGATTGTTCAAATATCTCAAACCGATTATCATGGTGGAAATTATGATGGAAATACATTTATATATGATATATATTATGTTTATTTTCTCTTTATTCTTTAGTATTTTTCATTTATGCCATACCTTTATGGTTTCCATAATGGGTAAACACGATAATTTCATTGGAGGAAGTGCGGACTACCGCCCCTCAAAGTGATATGATTCGTTCATGCCTTTTGTGGGACGCATAAAGGATGAAGTTAATGAAATTATAAATTATATTATACTGGAGTTATAATATAACTATGTAGAATTATGTTTTCATTCCATTAAAATACGAAATATAAATGAAAGTAGCATTCATGAGTACATATGGCTTACCGTCTCCATGAACAGTGAATTTTCATTTCTTATCTCCAAATGTTATGTAATATTATAAATAAATATATATTTGATATATATGATATCTAAATCATGAATATAATTCTAGATATAATGGAATTTTGACCACAAGGATTATTTATAATTATAACAAATTCATTTTTTACTCAAGTCCCGAACATCGTCAAAATGTCTGATATGAACTCAAATAATTAAATAATTGTTATAGAAAGGTAATAAGTGATATAAAAGGAATAATAAACTTGGAAAATGTTCTTAAGAAAGTACAAATTATCTTTAGTTAATTATTCAGGAGATTAAAGAATGATCAAGTCAAGTTGGAAATGAGGTAAGGGACTTCGTCTCAATCTCCTTTCATTGAGGCATATTTTGTTTTATACACAACTTTATTTTATAAAATATATAAAAACCTTTGAATTTTTATTTCATTAAAAGGGAATCTTTTTCTATGAGGCATTTTAATAAAAAAAATAAAATAATGTTTTAACGTTTTCAGTGACAATGACCTCTCTACCGCTATAATCGTTATTTGGATTCCTTTATAAGCCTCAACGTTTTTTAATGAAAAAGGAAACCCCTTATTCTGTTTTTGGGTCTTTTCGTATTGAAAATGATTTTTAAATGAATTTATTATTTCAATATCTTGAAATTATTTCTTGTGATTTCAAATGAAATGTTATTAGTGAAATATTTATATTTACAATATTTTATGTGTTATGATTTTTGGTACTTGGACATTTTACGGGTGGTTACATGATAAACCAAATGAAGGTTGGTGCTGTGATAAACTAGGATGGGTGGTTATGTTATAACCTCCAATTCATTGGTTATCAAAGTCGGTCGTATGGCTATTCCATTTAAGGATATGTGTGGAAGTCGACTGTATAGTTATTCTATCAAAGTATGTTTATGTACCAAGTTACCTTTATATGTTATGTGTTCTTTCTATGGGGTTTATGGTAAGCAATGAACTTTTATTCAGTGAAGAGTATTTAATACTTCATAATGGTGAAAATTATTACTTATGATAGTGTATTCAGGGTTTACTTGTTATTTTGAAAAACTAACAGTTTTTCTTATTTGTGTATCCCTTACTAAGATTTTTATGCTAATACCATGTTTTTGAAATGTTTTTCATTGGGAATATAGTGGAATGGGGTCAAGGATGAGATCAAGGAAATGTAATGCAGTCTAGAACATGGAACTAAATATGAATCTTTTTTTCAAAGAGTTTTTATTTTATGAAAAAATGGAAATTGAGTAGTAGTGTCTACTTTGTAATTTTTGAGATGAAATGTTATAGTTATGGCCTAACTCTCTAAAACTCAAAACCTAAAAAGATCATTAATGTGAATTATTCATTTAATTCAATATTTTGTAATGTTTTAAGGTTGGGTCCTTATATTTGGTATCAAAGGTTGGTTTAGACAACTTTAGGTGTTATGATATTTTTAAATTAATTTGTGGTATGATTAAAATGATATAGCATTTACAGATTACCATGTTTCTTAAACTAAGATATTTATGTGTTTAGAATGGTTTTCCATAGAGGAAACATGGTAGCGATGTTTAGAAGGTATATAGAGGAGAATAACCTTCCAAATCAGCAACCTAAGATGGTCGGAATCGGAACTGAACAGTTTGTTGCAGTGATGAAACAATTGAATGAGGCTATAAATGGTGGTGGTATACATGCATTAGATCAGCCAGAATAACCACAATGGAACATGTCAGTATTGGAGCATTTCATGAGGCAATGTTCTCCATCATTATGAGGATCATCTGACCCTGTGCTAGCTGAAGGGTGGATTAAAGCACTGGAAAAGATTTTTGATGTCATGAGGTGTTCAGAGCATCCAAAGGTTAGTCTTGTTGTTTACAGTTTTGAAGGTGAAGTTGATCAGTGGTGGTCGATGGTGAAAAAAATCATGGATAGTGAAGAGATTCATTCTCTTGATTGGAATGAATTCCAAAGTATGTTTCTTGAGAAATATTTTCTTAAGGTGGTTTTTCTTAGGATGGAAAAACAATTCTTGGAATTGAGGCAGGAGGATGACTTAGTGGATTCTTATGAAGAAAAATTTACTCGACTAGCAAGATATGCTCCAAATTTAATCAGATATCTTAATAGTAAGATAAATCTATTTTACTCAGGACTAAAGCTGTGATATCGATGAGAATAAGCCTCTCGTGAATTCAAAAGCTATGAAAAACTTTTCAGATGTGCTGAGGAGATAGGAATGGAGTTTTCTGATGATCAAGTGTTCCAAGAGAGAAAAAAAGAAGAGGTCCTGTTGGTAGGAAAAGGGAACAAATTCATAAAATAATCCTAAAGGTAACAAAATTAAATATCCATCTTGTGATAAGTGTGGAAAAAGTATCCTGGAGAATGTTTATCAATGTCTAGAAAGTGCTTCCGATGTGGTAAGTCTGGTCATATTGCTCATAACTGTAAGAAAGATGATCAAGAAGGCAATGAAAAACCAATGGTAGGATGTTTTAGGTGCAATGAATTGGGTCATTATGCAAATGGGTATCCAATGAAGAACTCAAATGAGGTAAAGAAGCTAGACTACAAGAAAAAAGTTGTGGTGAAATCCTTTGCAACTACTTCAGCAGATATTAGGCCATCGAATGAATTAGTATCAGGTACACTGTTTGTTTTTTCAGATTATGTATACGTGTTATTTGATTCAGGGTCTACACATTCTTTCATTTTTGAGAATTTTTCTAGTAAATTGGGAATTCCATCTCATGATATGAAAACTGAACGTATGGTAAAAACACCTGGAGGAAATGTTGAGACAAAAAGAAATTATAAGAACCTTCTTGTCCTTATGTGTGGAAATAATCTACCTGTAAACTTTATAGTTTTTCTTCTAGTAGAGTTTGTTGTTATTTTTGGTATTGATTAGATTTCTGTTTATCATGCTAAGATTGACTGTAGAGGTAAAGAGGTTTCTCTTCAAAAAAAATTTCAGTTTGTGTACAAGAATGAACCCTTACTTTTGATAACTTATCAGGAAGCTGATAAACTAGTAAAAGATGGAAATGAGTTTTACCTTGAACGTATTTTTGAAAACAAAGGAACTGTCTAGATTAATGATGTGCCAGTTGTAAATGAGTATCTTGATATATTTTTTAATGAGTTTCCTGGTATTATATTTGATCGGAAAGCTGAATTTACTATTGACTTAGTTCCTAATGCTAAGACAATTTGAAATCCCCCTTATCTAATGACTCATATTGAACTTTTCGAGTTGAAGAAGAAATTGAAGGAGTTATTAGATAAAGGTTTCATTCGACCTTGCACATCACCATGGGGTGATCCTATCTAGTTTGTTAAAAAGAAAGATGGTTCAATAAGACTTTTAATTTATTATAGAGTGTTGAATAACATCACTATGAAGAACACGTATCCTTTTCCTCATATCTATGATTTTCTTGATCATCTCTAGGGAGCTCGGTATTTTTTGAAGATTGATTTGAGGTCGGGATACCATCAGTTGAAAGTAAAGTAAGCATACATTCCTAAGACCGAGTTTTATACTAGATATGGACATTATAAATTTGTAGTTATTATTTTTGGGTTAACCAATGCACCTGCTGTATTCAAGGATCTTATGAATAGAATTTTTCGTGAGTTTTTGGATACTTTTGTGGTTGTGTTCATTAATGATATTTTAGTTTATTCCAAAAGTAAAGAGAAAAATGAAATTCATTTACGAGCTGTCTTGCAAACCATAAAAGAAAATAAACTGTTTGGGTATTTTAAAAAGTGTGAGTTTTGGTTACAAAAAATTTCATTCCTGGGTCACATTGTTTCAAAATATGGCATAACTATTGATCATGCTAATAAAAAGGTTGTTGAAGAATGACCAAGACCCACAAATATAACTGAGATCCATAGTTTTCTTGGTTTATCAGTTTATTACCGGAGGTCTTTTGAGAATTTTGCATGGTTATCTAGTCCAATGACTAAGTTAACTAGAAAAGGTGTTACGTTTATTTGGGAAAAAGAATGTGATTATTTTTTCAGGAATTGAAAAGAAGATTGGTGAATGCTCCTATTTGGGCATTACCTTCCAGAGATAGTGAAATTGTTATCTACAGTGATGATTCGTTTAAAGTACTTGGATGTTTCCTTATGAATAATGATCAGGTAATTGTTTATGCTTCATGTCAGTTGAAACCTCATGAGTTAAATTACCCTACACATGATTTAGAATTATCCACTGTTTTTTTCATTAAAATTTTGGAGGCATCATCTGTATGGAGTAAAATGTTAAATATATACCGACCACAAAAGTTTTAATTATATATTCACTCAGATATAATTTTACATGAGATAGAGAAGATGACTTGAATTAATCAAGGATTATGATTGCACGATCTTTTACCATCTAGGAAAAGCAATTAAAATGTCTGAGGCTTTGATTTGAAAAAGTAATGCTACATTAACCATGCTATGTTTGGAATGAGATCCTTTGGTTTTTGATCTGATGAACTTTTCAATAGAAGTTGTTGGTGCAGGAAATTCCTCTATTTTGTTTCAGGTGTTAGTGAAATCATCTCTATTAGATAGAATAAAGCAAGTGCAGAAAGAAGATAGTAAGTTATATAAAAAGGTAGAGTTGGTTCAGAAGGGTAATTTTCCGGAATTAACATTGATAATGATTGTGTTTTGAGTTTAAAGAAAAGATTATGAGTGACTTATAATTCATAGTTGAATAATGTGTTATTATGTGAAGCTCATAGTTCTCCATTTCAGTTCATACTGGAAGTACTAATATGTACAATGATCTTCAGGAGTATTTCTAGTGGGATGGAATGAAAAGAGATATTGCTAACTTCATTATGAATTGTTTTACTTGTCAACATGTTAAAGCAGAGCGAAAGTTACTGAAAGAAATGCTTCAGTCTTTACTAGTGCTAGAGTGGAAATGGTAAAATATATCCATGGACTTCGTTGTGGGATTATCGAAGACATCTCATGGTAACAATGAAATCTGGGTTATTTTTGATCTATTGATTAAATCTGATCATTTCCTTCCAATTCGAGATACTCTATCTCTAGATCAACTTTCTCGGTTGTATGTCAAAGTGATAATTAGGTTGCATAGAGTTCCTTTCTCTATTGTATCTGATTGTAATCCTAGGTTTACTAATAACTTTTTGAAAGGCCATTAGAAGTCATTGGGCACTGAATCAAATTTTAGTACATATTTTCATTTGCAATCATATGGATAGTCAGAACGAACAATTCAGACCTTGGAGGATATGTTACATTCTTGTTCGAGGGATTATTAGGGAAGTTGGGACCAAAATCTATCTTTGGTTGAATTTTCTTATCATAAAATATTTCATTCCAATATACAGATGGCTCCATTTGAGGCATTATATGGGAAGCGATGTCAAACTCTAGATTTTTGGGATGAAGTAGGTGAAAGGAAGTTGATGAGACTAGAATTGATAGAAGATATGGTAGAAAAAGTTCAGTTGATTCAGAAGTACATGAGAACATCTCAGAGCAGGCAAAAAAGTTATGTGGATAACCAGAGGAAGGATCTTTCTTTTGAGGTAGGTCATCATGTCTTTCTCAAAGTTTCTCTATGGAAAAGTGTGATGTGTTTTGGAAAGAAGGGAAAGTTGAGTCCAAGGTTTATTGGACCTTATGAAATCCGGGGAAAAGTTGGATCAGTTGCATAAAAAGTGTCTTTACCTCCATGTTTATCCTAGGTACACAATGTTTTTCATGTTTCAAAGTTGATAAAGTATATTCTAGATCTATCACATGTTTTGAGACCAGAGGTAGTTTAGTTGGAATAGAATCTCTCTTATGAGGAAAAACTAGTTCAGATTCTTGACTGAAGAGAGAAAGTGTTGCGGAATAAGGTAATTCATTAGGTAAATATTTTTTGGAAAAACCATATGGTGGAAGAGGCAATGTCGGAATATGAAAATCCTATGAGGGATAAAATACCCCCACTTATTTGATAAGTGAATAAAAATTGCGAGGATAAAATTTAAAAAAGGGGGAAGGATGTGACATCCTAGGTAAATAAAGAATAATACATTTTTATATTTATTAATATTTGTGAATTAAATATTAATTTTACTTTAAATAGGATGCTATGTTCGATGGCTTACCCGATACACAACAATGGGTTTCTTTGAAATCTTACATTGCACACTAATAATATAATAATATTATTTTAAATGGTAGTTAATGCCTAGTCATTGTATTAGAGGGAATGAATAGAACTAACTAAAATATGATTATACATGTTTTTTAAATGTTTTTACATTTATATAATAAAATATAGAGTCTAAAAATGTGAATGAATCCAATTTAAAGAACAAATACTCTAATATTTTTTAAAAGCTCGATTTACCGCCTTTTAATGAAAAACTATTTTTAGATATAGTTTTGGTCACTTTTATATGTTATATTTGACAAAATAAAATTATTCTTTAGAATCGGGACATTAAAATATACTTTGGATGAAATTTTGGTATTTTTCTGATAAAATTCATTTTTAATGAATAATGAAAAATACTGTATTTTAATTCAAAACTACCTTTTAATATAATTTATTTATAAGGATAGATTATCATTATAATTGGTTATAAAGTGTAATTATAATATTTTTTTTAATTTAATCCAATTTTGGCCATTATAAGTAATTTCACGTTGAAATTGAACACAAATAAGTGTCAATTTTTTGATAGTTATTATTTCGTAAAAACACACATTTTGTGTTTGACAGTGGGAATTAATTTTAAATTATTTCTGAAACTTCTATGTTTTGAATTTGGAAAAATTAATTCTATATTTGGAATCAGGAGGTCAAAATTGTGTAAATAGATAACTTTTATTTTTAGACATTATGAATATTTATTTCAGTAAAAAATTTATTTACCATGGTTAAAGGGTAAATCTGGTAAATAAGGGTAAAAAAATATTATAATAATAATATAAAATTACCCTAAAAAGTGTCCTAATCCTATTGGTTTATACATTTCCAACCATGGTCATCCTTGGGTTTATTTTGGAACCCCATGGATCTACTTGGCAGTGATAATGACACTTTATTTTAATTATATTAAAGGAAAAAATGACATAAACAAATATATTTTAGTAAATAAATTTTTACAAGGGGTTATTTAAGTTATCTATTCGACTATAAATATTAATTGGAAATATAAAAATATTTCCTACATCATTGTATTTTTATTATTATTTTTAAACATCAAATAAATAAAATTATTTATGACACAATAATGATGCTGTGTTAACCTCATTAATGAATGATTTAAATTAATAAGATAATAAATACGAAACAAATATCCAAAACCTATCCAATTCTTATTTTATGGTTTTATTTCAAACATGAGTCATCTTATATTCTACTTTAATGATTTTTGGATCTTTTGAAACTGATAATAAGTTTATAATAAAATAATTGTTTCAAACTTTCCTAAAGAGGCCCTCCTCCCCCTTATAAAAGGACACCACTTATAACCCATTCCTCACACCTCTCAAGCCCCTTGGATCATACAAACTCTGCCTAAATAATCTAACCACATCCTTCTCCTTAGGCATAAGGAAATTAAAGTAAACCATTTGGTTCAAACCAAAGGGAGATACCCGATTTAAATGTTACATCTTCTTTTAGGTTCTTTTCTTTTATTTTACTTCTTCAAACCTCTAAAATATTTTTACTCATTTATTTTATAACAAAAGTATCCTCAATATACTAGATTTTTTATGAGAATTATTTTAAATACACTTACTCACACCTCCATCTAATTGATATGAACATACTGTTTTTGTGGACAATGAACTACTACCTCACAAAACGATAATTGTTCAAATATATCAAACCGCCTCTCATGGTGGCCATTATGATGGAACTATATTTATATTTGATAAATATTATGTTTATGTTTTCTTTATTATTCAGTATTTTTCATTTATAGAATACCTTCATGGTTTCAATAATGGGTAAACACGATAATTTCATTTGAGGAAGTGCGGACTACCGCCCCCTCAAAGTGATATGACTCATTCATGCCTCATGTGGGATATATAAAGGATAAAGTTAATGAAATTATATATGATATTATACTATAATTATAATATATCTATCTATAATTTTGTTTTAATTCCATTAAAATAAGAAATATAAATGAGAGTAGCGTTCTTGCGTACATACAACTTACCGTCTCCATGAACGGTTCATTTCATTTATTATCTCCAATTATTATGTACTATTATAAATACATATATATTGGATATCTATGATATATATGGTATCTAAATCATTAATATTATTCTATAGATAATGGTATTTTGACCACATGAACAATTTATAATTATAACAAATTCAATTTTTAATCAAGTTCCGAACATCGATGAAATTTCCAATATGAACTCAAATATTTAACTAATTGTTATAGAAAGGTAATAAGTGATATAAAAGGAATAATACACTTTAAAAAGGTTCTTAAGAAAGTATAAATTAACTTTAGTTTTTTATTCAAGTGATTAAATAATGATCAAGTCAAGTCAGACATGTGGTAAGGGAATTCATCTCAATCTCCTTTCGTTGAGGCATATTTTATTTTATACACGACTTTCTTTTATACATTATATAAACACCTTTTACTTTTAATTTAATTAAAAGGGAATATTTTTCTCTGAGTTATTTTACTAAACAAAAAAATAATGTTTTTACGTTTGTGGCGACAATGACCTCTCTGCCGCCGTAATCATTATTTGGATTCCTCTATAGGCCTCAACGTTTTTAATAAAAAAGGAAACCCCTTATTCTATTTTTGGGTGTTTTGGTATTGAAAATTATTTTTGAAATGGATTGATTATTTCAATATCTTGAAATGATTTCTTGTGATTGTAAATGAATTTTTTTAGTGAAATGTTTATATTTGCAATATTTTATATTTTATGATTTTTGGTACTTGAACATTTGACGGGAGTTTACGTGATAAAACAAATTATGGGTGGTTTTGTGATAAACCAAGATGGGTGGTTACATAATAATATCCAATGTATTTGGTATAGAAGTAATCCATATGGCTATTCCATTTAGTGATATGTGTGGAATTTGACTATATAGTTATTCCATCTAAGTATGTTTATGTCCCATGATACGTTTATATATTATGTGTACTTTCTATGGGTTTTATGGTAATATTTTGGTTACAAAATGGTAAGCAATGATCTTTTATTCTATGAAGAGTATTTACTACTTCATAAAGGTGAAACATATTACTTATGATAGGGTATTCATGGTTTACTTGTTGTTTTGAAAAACTAACAGTTTTCTTTCTTTGTATATCCCTTACTAAGCCTTTTTATGCTCATAACAAGTTTTTGAAATGTTTTTCATAGGACATAAAGTGGATAGGGTCAAGGATGGGATCAAGGAAAAGTCATGTTGCTTAAAACATTAGACATGACTTTTTTTTCAAAGATTTTTTATTTTATAAAAAAATGGAAACTGAGTAGAAGTATCTAATTTGTAATTTTTGAGATGAAATGTAATAGTTATGGAATAAATCTCTAAGACTATAATCATGAAAAGATACTTAATGTGAATTATTCATTTAGTTTAAGATTATGTAATGTTTTAAGGCTGGGTCCTTATAATAATAATAAAATATATACTATGTTTACAAAAATACATTGATATAATTTTTTATGAATAAATTTGTTTTCCCATGAATATAAAATTAATGTTCAATGTTAGACTCATTATTAATGAAACAATCATATAAATTTTTTCTTTATAGAGATACCCAATAGATTTAGTTGACTTGATCAAGAAACTACTTGAAATGTTTTATATGGATTCATTCATCTAAGTGTTACACCTTAGAGTGTGTGTGTATTATTTATAAAGAGGAGAGATGAATCAATGAGGTTTTGTATTGACTATAGAGAAATCAAATACAACACCATAAATAATAAATATTTCATTTCTTGTGTTAATGTATTATTTAATCTACTCTAATGGTATCAATATGTTTTTAATATTAATATTTTATTGAGACACCATCAGTTAAGATTGAAGAAAGATAATATATCTAAAATTATTTTTTATATAAAATATCGATATTATGAGTTCAAACTTAATTAATTCATGTTAATAGATAAACCCGTTATATTTATTGACTTCAGGAATATATTTTTTATGGAGCACCTTGATACACTTTTAGTTTTTTACAAATAATGATAATCATGTATACTTTTAAATTTATGGGTTACATGAAACTAATTTAAGGAAAGTTCTTATAAGCCTTATAAAAAAGAAATTATATATGAAATTTAATAAGTTTCAATTATAGAAGAAACATATTAATTTTATTGGCTATATGGGTTTCAAGGATGGTATATATGTTGACATATTAAATATAATTTTTTTTAATGATTAGCAAAGACATACAAATATGGTAGATATATGTATTTTCCTTATATTATATGGTTACTATTGATAGTTTATGAAACAATTTGTATAGTTAGTTTATTTTTCTACCAATATAAAATGTAAATGAACCAATGTAAACTTTTACAAAAATTAATGGAGGATTTTTCTTCTATAATGATTAATTAGGGAAAGTAATTGGATATATAATTTTGAGAAATAGTATAGTAATGGAATATATCTTAGTATAACTAAATCCTTATGAGTATAATTATGCAACTAATTATTTTAAGTTATTGATAGTAATATTTTTATTGAAAATATGACAAGAATAAAATTATGGAATAAAATTTGATATATACAAGGATAAAAAGAGTTTGAAGTATATATTTATTTAAGAAGGGTTTAAACATGAGGAAAATGAGATGGCTATAATTTCTTAGGTATTATGATTGTGTTTTCTGATATAACCCTAGAAAAGACCGTAGGGTTTCCAACCCATCAACTGGGAAAGATATAATTTTGAATCTATGATAAGTATTTAAAACTACCTTATCATCAACGATATATTAAGGTTATGCTTGTGTATTAGGAAGGAAAGACAAAATTCTATATTTCTCATGTCTTTTTTCATCAATATTTGTTTAATATGGTTAAAAAGTCTCAAAAATTTGAAATTCACTTGTTGAAAATGGAGAAAGGTGTGTAAAGTTGTAATAACCTAAAATTTCAATATATTATTACCTTAAAATTAGACAAATTTGTTCAATATCATTCTCCACATGTAACACCAAACTAAAACAAAACTCTGATATATTTAGACCATTAAAACATAGCTATTGAATTAGTTTGAATTAATAGGAGTACTATTTTTATGAAATATTTATAGAAATAAAATAAAGTCTATATTTAATATGAGTTAAATTCAATTGATGTAGCTAAAATGACTAATATGATTATTTTATGCCATGAAATATATTTTTCTAAATGTTGTATTTTTAGGAGATATTCATTTCTATTTTAAGAAACTTGTGATTAGTGTTGATAAAATATATTTATAACATTAAAAATAAAATAAAAATTAGTTAATTATTAATTTATAGGAAATAATAATAAATAAAAGTTTACATTTTAAAAATCTATTTTCCAATATGAATAGTTTTCTACTATTTTTTAGTAATTTATTTAAATATTAAATTATAAAATTTTAGAAATTTAATTTGAAAAAATGAAAATATTTTTTTATTAATAATAATATTATAATTTTAAGATGAATTATTGTGATTTTTCTACAAAAATTATTTTTAGGTGAATAGTGGAAAATAACAGTTTTTATAAATAGAATGAGTTTTATGACATTATTATTGTATAAGAATTATTTTTAAATTCTTGAATCCTTTTTATAAGTTCGAATATGTGTTTTATATTTGAATTTATAATTTCAAAAATGTTTGTTTTAGTCTACAACCCCATATTTAAAAATTTGGAACATTAATAATATATTTTGAAAAATTATTTTTCATTAGTTATACATTTTATTTTAAAATATATTTTTATCTCTTTTATAAATTAAATAAGATGAAATGGATTTAAAATTTATAATAATTTTCTCTAAATTATCTAATAAGTACCACTTTATGTTTAGGTAGAAATATTAATTTACCTTAGGTAAAAACTACTCACCCTAGTAAAATATAAAAAGGTAAAAGTAATAATTCAAGGGGGAAAGGGCTTGAAACATGATAATAATATGTATATAATTTAGTTTATGATGTTTTTATAGACCTTATATCTTCTCGTATCCATTATTTCTCAATTTTGGATTCACTTTACATGTTTAACATATGCCCCCTTTATATAAAATTGAAATATTTAAAAAAATGTCATTCTCACCAATTATAAAAAGGGCCTCTCACCACCTCATAAAGGCACTCCTAAAAATTATATTTCCTCATGAAAGCCTAATATTGTTACTTTACATATAATAATATTTCATTTTATTGATATTATGGTCCTAATTTTTTATCCTATGAGATCCATTTCCAAGGTATCTTCCAACAAAATCTCAAATTTCTCAATGTGCGTAATCATGTTTACTTAATTTACTTATTTTTTATTATAATTTAAAATTAAAAATTAAAAATATCTAAAAAATTAAATAATTTTAGGTTATATAATTAATTTTATTATGATTTTATAATAATAATTGATCACCTTTCCCCTTTGCTATTAAGGAAAAAACTCGCATTCTAGTGTTGTGTGGACAACCGCCTCCACGACACATGTTTCATTTTCATTCAACACCTAAAAATGGTAATATAAAATAGTATTTAAATATATAATTAGTATGTTAATATCATGTTTAATAACATTAAACATTAAACTTTATTACCCCTTTCTAACTTTCTATATAAAACAAAATCGGCAATGATGAGTACATATGGACTATCACCTCCATGAAATGATTGATTTTCATTTTTCTTTTCATCAACACCTTAAATAGATATTAATAAGGATGATATTTATGGATAGATATTATGTTTAAGATACAATTAATATTATGGTATTATTAATTAGAGAAACTATTAATGACATGACCAACACCCGATTATCAGTAATTCAAATGTTTAAAATGAGTTAACTAAGAGGAAAAATGAACTACTATTTCAAAGTAATGACTTCATAAAAATTATATTATGTTTTTATTACTTTAAAATTATAACATATCACACAAATAAGAAAAAATAAGATAATTATTCTTCTTTTATAATGATATTATCATAAAACCGCCTCATTATCATCCATTAATCATTGTAGGCTCATGTTTTGGACATTTTAACCGCCTTTTTGAAAAATACTAAGCATTTATATTATGGATAAATATGAGAACATATTTACTAGTATAATATGATGAAATTATTTGAATAATTTTTTGTTTTTGTTTATGGTATTGTTATATCAAAATTTAACTCATTAATTTAGAAAACACATTTAGTTAGTTAAGAATCACCGAAACATGATCATCACCAATTTCATCTTCATGGTTCATAGACATATTTGAGATTAATTGAAATTATAGATTTATATAACAATATTTGGAAATATATTACATTAAATTTATATGATATAACTTTATTTACTTTTTAAAAATAATAAATACCAAATTGAATTTTATGAAACTAGTTTGAACATTAAAGATTACTTACACCCAGTGTTGAAAATAGGTAAAAAGTAGATGATATATATATAATTATTGTAAATGAGGGGAATTAATTTATATAGTAATGAATAATGTCTTTCAGTATGAATATTATGAAATTGATTTAATTATTCATGGAATTTTTTGGAAGTGAATAATGCATCTAGATCGAGGTAAGGTTTTTCATCTAAAATTTCTCTCCCTAAGACGTGTTTGGTATTATATACCATATTTCATTTTTGTGGAGTAAATACCGACTATATGGGACGTAATGTCATTATTTATATTTTAATAATGGTATTTTATGTCCAATTACAATACCTACATTTCAAGGGGTTTTTATTAAAGTATTACTTAATCCATACAGCGTTTTCTTGGTCTTAATTCTTGTTCTCTGAGACATGTTACATGTTATTCAACATGTTTCTCTTATATGATGTTATATTGATATAATATCACATGAATTTTCTATAAATTATTACCTATTAATTTATGGGATAAAATAATTCAAATCATATTCTTTTCTTTAACTTTATATTTTTATGGGGTTTTATATCATTTTATAATTTTTCCTACATATTTTTTTCAAATATTTCATATTTAATAGATTATGTTTCCCTTAATGAATATTAATATATCAATCTCATTTAATTGTGTTATAATGTTTTATATTGAGCTTTAATTTCCATTCATGGGTTCTCCCATACTAATATTTTATTAAATGTTATTTTTAATAATGTTTTGGATAATTAATTTAATATAAATTAATGGTTTTTACTCTTCTTAAAATGTGATTTTTAAATAAAGGTATTTCAAAAATACTAAAAAGTAGTTTTCCTATCACCTTCACAAGTTTTGTCTTTATATCCTCATTTCTACAAGATAAAAATTATATATTTTAAAATATACATTATTTGATATTATATTTAAAATTAAAGAATTTAAAAGGATTTCAAATCTTATTTTCAAAATTTACCTTTGAAAGTGATGTAAATATTTATTTTAAAGCAATGTAAAAAAGTTTTCTAAAAGATATTTCTTGTTTTCTCTTCCATTCACCTTATCATTTTAAAAATGATTTACCCTAATAAGGTTTATGTTTCCTGATTTATCCTCTAATTTATATATATATTATCATTTGAATTATTGAACTCATAATACAATATACTTTTAATCTTGATATCTACTTATGTGATATTGGTCAAATCATTCTTTTTGCAAGGGTATTTTTAAATTATGTCAACTCCCTCTTATATTTCCATTGTCGAACTAGGGATTTTTTTAGCCATACAATTTTTTTCTTTTGATTAATCTTGATCATGTTATTACAAAATTTAATTAACCATATACTCATTATCCCATGCGATGTTAATTACTCATTTTATAAATTCAGATTATAGGATGTTCACCAAAAAAAAAGTTTATATATTGATCAGGGGAATAGTTTTGATGCCTTGTATATTGTTATTCATATATAGATGATTATTTGAAAGTTGAATATGTATTGTTTTCCCATAAAACCTCTTTATATATATGGTCGATTATTATTTTATCCCTTTTATTGACATGGTGAAAATTATTGATATTCTTGATAATTATTGACTTCTAACATTAGTTGATTATGTTTTAAACATTAGTACCTTTAATTATATTGATACCCATGTTATTATTTAGTAATAGGTTCCTTATGAAATGTTATGAAATTTCTTGTTTACTATTATGGTGAATGCATTAGACTTAACTAGGTGATGCATGTAGCCCAGAATTATATGCCCCTTCTATGTAACAATATATCTCATGAGACAAAATGGGTTGGGTTTTTGTGTATACTTCTCCCCATAACATGATTGTGTATTGTAAAAAGGCATTGATAATTTTTTTTGGATGTTGGACATTATTCACTCAATCAGTATGAGATTAGTATTATTTATAATCCTATTTTTATTTATTTTCATTGATATATAGCATGAACTTAGTCTCATGATGATTATAGGTTTATGATGCTTTCTTACTCCTTCCATAATATTTATGCCATGTTTATTCCATGATTACCTTAGTTATATTTTTTTCCTTTATTGAGTGTTTGAGATCACCCCTTATTATGTTTCCATTTTCACAAGTTAGGAATTAAAATAATACATCTAACTTGTTTAGAAGGATAGAATGTGTGAGAGAGTTAATAGGATATGTTGACTACGTTTTATAGATTAAGTAGTTACGTATGTAATAAAAAAACTCCTCTTGATGTAATGAACGTTCTCTTTTTTAGTTATTGTTTTTCCTAATTCTCAAATTATATAAACCTGAAAATATCATTGGTTTATATGAGATGTAATAATCAATATTAGTTTTTTTAATTATGGATGGTTATATCTAGAATTTTACAGATGGTATAAAAGTTAGTATATAAAGTGCATTTTTTTGAATCAAATCTAAGAGTGCAGGTCTGGGGCATCATAGCTGGCATCAAATTAAATATTTACACAAATTTATAGGTTAGTATGTTTATTAAGGGTAATTTAAGGATTGATAAGTTAAGGTTGATCATAATGTAAATTGTATATATAACCATTTCGAATAGTATATACTTAATTCTAAGTTAATAATACACATTTTATTCATGGATTGGGATGAGAGAAAATTAGTATTAATCATAGGAATAATTATATGTATAAAATGAAATCTTAATGTTTTAGTAATTTATTTGGTATGTGGTTTTTCTAGAAATTAAATCATTTTTGGGTACTGAAAAGTGGATACGACTATGAAATAGATGAATCTAGCGGTAATCACCTTGAAAAAGCTTTTTGACCATTGAATTTATCTTCACTCTAGTGCATGATTAGAGGTCCTAAGACTATACACTTGTCTTGACACTACTAGGGGATATAATTTGGTCAATCAAAATCTTTTTATAAACCATTATGAAGGATTTATTTTCTAATTACTTTAAGGAATGATGATAAAAATTAAAAGAGAACCTAACTTATAGAAAAGTAGATTAAAATTGAAGTATCAGAGAAAGAAATGAAGGTTTCATTAGAGAAGAAAAAATATGAATGAGTTTTAATATTCATATGATAATTTAATTTAATTTTATTGGTAACCATTTTGGGTTTCTCTATTTGAATGAAATAGGATTACATAAATAAAGATGAGAAATATATGTAACTAGAAACCACTATGTATTATTACTAAATAATGGACTATAATTAAATGGTTGATAATCACATAATATTCATATTATGATGGAAATGGTGAGTTTTATAGTCTTACTAAAGGAAGTGATATTGATATTATAATATAAATTAAATCTTGAAACTTTAGTGATTTTTATTTATCTATGATGTTATGGTTTTTCTTAAATGTAATGAGGATTATGTTAAACAACTAAGTATTATTCTTCAATAGTTTACATTAAAGGTATGGAAAAATATATTAAATATTATTAATAACCATTAAAATAGATCTTATGAAAATGATATATTTTTTGGGATAGCTATTGGAGAACACATTATTGAGGTATGGATAAATCTTGGGTTTAATATACACCTAATATAGAGATAATAATGGGTGGTTAGATTTTGAAAATATAAGTTAGATTGTTTTGGTAATCATGGGATTGATAAATGAATCATGATATTTATAAATACCCAAACTTCTAATTCATTGATATTACATATTTTTATATGAATATTCATTAAATTACACAAACACATTCCTGAGGAACATAAAGGTATAATTCCATTGAGAACTTAGAAATATAAAAAATTGATTGATAAGAGTTCTACATCATATCCCACATAGTTAATAATAAATATCTCTTTTATTATAAATATAAAACATAATACATATCATCTTATCCTGAAAAAAACATAAGAAAGCATGATCTCAGATTCCCATTAAAGGAAAACAAAGTAAATGCATAAACATAACATGAGATTAAGGGTATAAGAATGTGAGAATAACATATAAAACTATACCCTATAGAAAAAATATCAAATTATTGAGTCATTGAATGAATATTGGAAATTATTAAGGCACAAATCTAGATTAAATAAAAGAACATGAGCCATGAGAGCATAAAAATGACATAAGATATGAATTTTTGGCATACACATAAGCATATAAAATCTTTTCCTTAGTATCAAAGGACCATTGAAAAAGATATCATAGTGTAATGATTTCACTCCCCAAACCATCATAGTAGTAAATGTTCACTCCCAAGACTATCATAGTGTACATAGACCCTCATTTAACCAGGTTCTCTCCCATTCTAGTCCTATTTATCTCATAATATATCAATCTTTTCCCAATGCATTGGATGTAGATAAGGGTCCCACCCATCACATGATAAAAATCATAAATTTTTGTTCCAAAAGATGATAAAAAATTTATTATATAAGAACCCATAAAAAGTAATGGTCATCATAACACATTTACCATATCTGAACTCATGAAAATAAATGGTTTTCATAGAATATTTCATCATAGAAAAACCCATTGAAAAGAAATGGGTTTCATAATATTCATTTTATCATAAAAATAAGCCATATATAGAATGAATAATAATGTTATCCTTGGATAATTTCCCTAGAAAAGCATATTTAACATCAAAGGATGTCATATTAGATGGAAAATGATTTTGAAAGATCAATTGGAACATTTTTGAGGAAAAAATCTTTCAAAATTGAAAAACACTTTTTATAACATAAAAAATATTCAAATAACTTTTCAATGAAAATAACCTAGGAAAATTATAAAGAAATAATTAAGATTCATTTAAAACATTCCATGATGAAAATAACCTTTTTACCTTAAAAAATATTATTAAACATAAAAAATTTTCTAAATAAGTTTCTTTAAAAATAAACTTGGAAACTTATAAAGGATTATTTAAGAATTATATAAATCATTTTTGTGTAAAATAACATTTTCACTTTAATAACACTTTTTAAAACATAAAACATTTTAAAAATATTTTTCTTTGAAAATTTCGTTAGAAACATATAAGTTAATCTTTAAAAATTATTGAAAATATTACTTGAGGAAAATAACCTTTTCAATTTTAAAAAAACTTATTAAATTAAGAAAATATTTTTGAAATACTTTTATTTAAAAATAAAATTAAAAAATATAAAGTGATATCTTAAAAAATTATTTGGTCATGAAAAAGGAAAATATGGTTCATTCCATATAATTTAAAATAATCATTCCTTTCACACTTTGGTAAAATACAAATGGGAATTATTTGGAAAATGAAATGAATATTAATTTCAAATAATTTTTTAAAAATTAAAAAATGGGTAAACAATTATTTAATAAATAATTCATATAATGTTAAAACATTTTTGAAATAATTTTTAGAAATCATGGGTATGAAATAAATAGGGGGTTTTTAATGGAAGAGAGAAATAAAAAATATTTTTTTTAAAAACATTATTTTTAACTCTGGATTTCCTGAATAGAGGAAAATTAAGGGAAACATATAATATAATGAAATAAAAATATTAGAAAAAATTATTAGTTTATTAAGATATATATTATAATATTTCATCATTAGAAGCATAAACATAAATAATCTTGATAAATGTTGAGATTTTATCATAAAACCATTGCCACTTTGGTATCTTTTGAATCATAATAAACATTAAATAATAAAATAAAATTATATTTTTAATATCATTATAATAATTTTATTCATTATATAAAATTTATAATGGGTAGTATAAACACCTCATAGAAGAACATAGGTGCATAATATAACTTATGTCTAAAAGAAGGAAATTTGAGACAAAAATCCCTTACCATACCACAAAATTTTAAACCATTAACTCTATGAAATAAAGATATTAAAATGGATATGTAAATAAAACTAATTTTTAGGATATTAATAATAAAATATATTAATCGGACATATAGAAACCACATAAAATAAACATGTGGTGAATATGAAAATTTTCTCACAGAAAATAAATGTTAGATGGAAATCGCATATCACCTTGGTAATCTCTTGAATCGTAAGAAATATTAAATAATAAAAATAAATGTAAATTTGAATATCATTAAAATAATTTTATTAATTATATAACATGTAAAGGGTCAGTATATACATAATACAAAATAAATGAGTGGTGAATATGACCTAAGTCTCCCAGAAATAACAGAGAGACTTGAAATCCTGTACCTTAAGTTTTGACTTCCTTAATACACCTTTGAAATAACTTTATAATAAATATATGTTTATTAAAAATATTTCAAATAACCAAAATTATATATATCATAACATATATAATTTAATTATGATATTTTATTACCCGTTTATTAACAATTCCATGTTAATGTTACGTTTTGGGTAATAACTGCTTTGTTTTTCGTGTATATTTGGATTTTTTATTTTTGGTTCTACTAATTTTATCATGGTTCCATAATATCAATAATTTTAAATATTATATAAATATTATATATATTATTTATATAAGTGTTTATATTAATCCATAATAGTTGGAGACAGAAAATGAAATACACCGTTCTTGGAGATGATAGGCCATACGTACGCATGAATGCTGTTTCCATTTTCTTGAAAAATTAAAATGAAATAAAGGTAAATAATATGTTACATTAAAATAATAATATTTATGTAATATATATCAAAATTTTTATTTAAAACTATCCCTATTAACTTTTATGTAACTTTTATGTGAATAATGAATCACATTACTTCACAAGGCGGTAGTCCGTTAAACACACGAACGAAGTTATCATATTCCAATAGAATGTAAATGAAGAATTAATATGTGTTATAATGATTCTATAAGTATAATAATATCTTGAATATGAAATATAAAAAATAAATACATCATTATATACAACTATGATAGGTGGTGATGAAAAAAATAACATCAATTTGCGAGGAGGTAGTCCACCGTACACAAGAATGATGATTTTGTATCCCATTTGATTAAAGTGGATAATTTCATAGGTCATTACCTTAACATAAAAACCAATAAGTATATGTAATATACTATGGTTAATATGGAATAGTTTTTTTATGAAAAATTGACTTAGGTGGGAGGAGAAATAAAATAAAAACACACGTTTAAGAATGTTATCTCTTCTTTGCATAATCTAATTAGGTTTGCACCAAAATCATTATTAGCTTCGATTTAGGAACAAAATAAGGCTTATAAGATGCGATGAGTGAATTAATGAAGTTATTTGGGTAGTTTTTAGAATAAATAAATGGTATTGGATGTGTGAAGATGATAAGAGAAGGGGTGGCCTTCTATAAGTGATGTGGGTGACACACTGGTAATGTTTGAAAAGAAAAAGATTTACCCACGGTTTTCATATTCTAAAAGGATAAAAAAATGTTCCATTATCTAAATTATAGGATATAAGGTTGAAATAGTTTCATAAAATTGGTTTTTTATAAGTTTTGAGTCATTTTAAACCATGATCATTTTAGTTTAACCCAAAGATAAATACTTTTTTACCTTGACATCGGTAAATAAGTTTTACAATTTTTTTAATTTAATTATGGTAAAAAATTAAGTTAAAATTATTAAATAATATAATTTATTATTATTTAAATTATTTAATCCATTTTTAAATAGTTTATTCACCTAAGTGGAATATTTTATTTAAAGTCAATCACCCAAACACGATGAGAAAGTGGTTTTCCAAAGAAAAAATTGTTCAGAGGATTGAATTTTTTATATATTAAAAATTCAATATAAAATTTATTTCAATGAAATAAATTGGATTAATAGATATATAACTCGAGTAATTTTACCTTTAAAACCATTATATTTTTTTAATGTTTTTAAATTCTTTAAAATAAATGAAATTTCATAATTATTACCAGTATTTTTCACAGTTCATCTAAGAACTTAACTTATCATAAAATTATCTAAAGTTCACCATAAAATGATTTTTACAAGATTATTTAAAAAATTAACTTTATTGTTTCAAGAAAAATTCTAAAAGTGTCAAAAATTAGTTTTAAAATAAGAGTGAAAAAGTCCTAAAACTGGTTTTTAGAAAATAAACAAATTTTAACAGTAAAATTAGATTTATTCATATCTCAGGTCCAGATAACACATAATATGAATGTTAATGTTTTTATTGAACATATAATATATAAATCTGAATATAATTATTCAAAAAATTGATTTATTTAATTTATTGAGTTAAAACATGTTTGTACACATAAAAATTGTTTTTTAAAAAAATATTTCTTTCATTTTTATATGGTTTTTATTTTCATTTCTAATTAATTTTTTTAAAAAAAATTAATTTTATATATAGGTGTAAAATATATATTTTCATAATTTATTTAACCAAATTAATACCCCCATTCCAATTAGTTGGAGATAATGATCATATTAAATAATAAGATTTTAATAGTATATAATTTTTCATTTAACCTCAGTATTTTGTGCATCTTAAGGTACACTCAATGTTTTATGTGACAAATTTTAAACATAGTGTTTCATGAAACACAAAATAATTTTTTAGTTTTTTGTAATTCATACTAAATCAATGTTTCATGTGACCCTAAATATTAAAATGTTTAAATTTATTTGAAAAAATATTTTACATAATCTTATAGTGTTACATTTTAGCCCCATAAATAAATTGGGTTCTCACAATTTAAACTTGTACTCGAAAAATAAGGGATTAACATTTGAGAATCCCTTTGTGGGAAACCCACATTTTAAAAATGGTTAATAAAATTCATCATGAAAAGAGAGAAAGTTAAGTGTGAAGTTCATATGGAATAACACATAAAAGGTTTCCAAATAGGATAACGTAGGTGGGAAGTAATGAATTTGACATAAGAGAAAAGCATAATGTCCAAATAATGATGGAGTGTTATAGAGATCATTGATTATAAGAATGTAAATGATCATGTGAAAATAAAAAACCAAAAAATCATAAACCAAGAGGTGCTAAAAAGTTCATTGATATCATCAGAAATTTTGGTAATAGGATAAAATTTTATTTCAAGATATCTTTCTTAAAGTTAGGTAATTTTCAAGAGAAGATACACTTACTTGATTTCATTCCATTTTATAAGAAGAATCTCATCATTTGGTTGCGATTCAATCAATTTTCACATCATCTCTTACTTTAGAAATTGGGATGAATTTTATTTAATCTTGAAGCACTAGTGGATCATAATATCCATAAAAGAATAACAACTCATTCATTATTTCTATAGTTATTATTAAAAATATCATTGTTATCATATTTTATCAAAAAAAAACCAAAGTTAATCTTAACACATTTCTTTAATAGTTAATATTAAGTCTCCTCCATGCCTATCCCAAATTTAAATCCATTAATTTAGAAATAAGGTTACTAAATTTATAAAAAAACGTTTAAATAATCCATAAAATAGAATGAATTATCGATTAATGTCACATAACAAATATGTAATTACATTGATCATATATTTTCTTTAAAATTGGTGATAACCACAATTACCATAAAAACTTAATGAAAACATACAAAAATCATCATTCCTTGATTAAAATCATATATTATTGAATATATTACATAAATCGAAAAATGATATAAACTCTATTAATGATAACATAAAAAACTTGGTCATAAAATCATTATTTATTTCAAAGGTAACCAATATTATCCAATTTACTTTATTGATTTGTATCATCTATTTATAAAAAAAAAACGGTTTCCTCAACATCAAGAATATATTAATGGTTATATTCCCTTAAAAATACCACCTTACCATTAAATCACTTTTTAGGACATTAGTACAATTTAACATATTTTTGTAATAGATTAATGAAACACTTATTTGTAATAATCCCTTGATATTTCATGGTTCTAATAACCACAATACCAGTGATATTAAAATAATTATTTGAATCCCAATACATAAAAACACCAATTATTCCAAATTATTCATACACCATTAAATCAGTTTCTTCATACTATTCCTTAACACATCTACCCTATAAAATTTAATTTTTAGTCTATTAATCATAAAACATATAACCATTAATCATATATCCACAAAAATTCTCTTTATGATAATTCAATTTAGGACATAAATTTTTATAATTACCATACTTTCCATATTTTAAACATTCAACCATTGATGATATCTTAAGGGGACCATTCTTCTCATTTATTGAGTAAACTGAATTTTTCATTTTTCCTCTAAAATTTCTTACTTTGTGTCATTATTTTACACATAGAAAACATCTTCCCATTCCTGTGATAAATTCAATTCATCACTTCTTCCAACATTCTAAACTTATAGGAAACATAATCTTCTTTTCTCCAAGGTATTCACCACCTGAACTCTCCATGAACACTATACTTATCTTATTTGGTGAGTCTGAGAGTTAGTTAAGGTGTATGTTATTAATAATATATCATGATAAAAATATTAGTAATAATAATAATATCATCCATTATAGTTATTAATCCATTTTGTTTCTCACCAACAAGAGGTATTTCAAATTCAATATTAATCTAGTTCAATCTAGTTCTTACCATTGACTAAAACCTAAAATCACAATGTGAGTAATAATATTAATTGTAAAAAACCACAGAATCATAAAAAATAACCTATAATATGTCTAAATAATGACACATTAGTTTAAATCAAAGAAACATTAGTCTTAACCTAGGCCATTAATGGTAATTATTTAAATCCTTCATGATGGTTCATAAATAGTTTGTCAATTTACAAATCATATTCTCTTGGAGTGTCAAACCTAGTATAAAGAAAAGACAATTGTCTTTCACTATGTAATGATGGAGTCATACTAAATGCACCATTTTTAGATTATTACCCCTAATTAAATATAGTCTAGAGCCACATCAACTTATACATTTTGGAAAGAGATGTAATTTCTTGTAAATCACTCTTTATATCTTTACCAATATCATTGGAAATTTTCCAATAATTTGACTCATCCTTATAATTATCCTTAAAAATATCTGTAGGGATCTTAATAATGTTTTATAATATAAATTTATAAGGTATAATTGAATCCTTTTCTCTGATACCAACAATAAAGACCCAAAACTCTCATTCATAGATATTACATCTTTTTAAATGAATATTTATTACATTACACAAACACACACCTAGGGATCATAAACATATAATGCATTTAGAAACATAGAAACATAAAAAACTAATTCATAACAGTTATAAATAATCTACCACTTAGTTCTTCATAACTATAACCATTCTTAGATATATAAAACATAATAATTATCATCATAACCTGGGGAAAAGAAACATAAGAAAGGTTGGGCTCAGATGAACAATATGGGTAAACAAGGGAAATACATAAACATAATATGGGAATAAGGGTATACGAATATGATCATAAGATATGAAAAACATACCATGCATATCAAAGATCGTGAACCTAATTCATGTAATAAATATTGGAAGTTCATAAGACATGAATCATGAGGAAATCAACAAATATTAGGCATGAGATCATAAAATTGACATAAAAAATAGATTTGTGTCATATACATAAGCATTGAAAACAATATCCTTATTTTTCATGTAACAATTCAAAAACTATCATAGTTTAATGGATTTAATCCCCAAACTATCTTATTAGTCAAGTTCTACACTAGAGACTATCATAGTGGAAATAGTTCCTTATTGAACTGGGTTCACTCCCCAATCCAACCCTATTTATCTTATTAGATATCAATACTTTCCCAATGTATTGGAGAGAGATTTTGGAACCACCAATCACATAATTAAAATCATACATATTTATTATATAATATCATAAAACATTAATCATATCATAACCCATTAAAAAAATTGGTTTCATAACACATTTATCATATCCAAAACCATGAAAAAAATGGGTTGAAAATTTAATCATAAAATAACATATAGAAAAAAGAATGTTTCATATAAATCTATTCATCATAAAGGTAAACCATTAAAAATAATAATAATAATGGTATCCTTGTATCATATACCCAGAAAATCATAAGTAACACCAATGGATAACACTTGGAGGGAAAATGATTTTGAAAGATCACTAAGAACATTTTTGAAGATAATAGCCTTTTCATATTAAAAAACCATTTTAAAACATAAAAATTTTCAAAATAATATTCCTTGAAAATAATCTTGGAAACATATGAAGGAGTATTTAAGAATCATTTAAAATATTTCTTGAGGAAAATAAACTTTTCACTTTGAAAAATACCTTATAAAACATAAAACCTTTTCAAAAACCTTTTCCTTGAAAATAACCATGGAAACTTAAAGATAAATATATAAGAATAATTTAATAAATTTCATGATAAAAACAATCCTTTAAATTTAAAAAAAAATTAAAATAAAAAACATTTTCCAAATCCCTTTCTTTTAAAATATCCTTGTAAATGTATAGAGAAAGCTTTAAAAATAAGTTAAAATAATCATTGAGGGAAATAAAATTTTCAATTAAAAAAAACATTTTAAATTAATAAAATATTTTATAAAAATATTAATAAGCATAATATATATAACAATAAATCCATATTTATATCCAACCGTGATAGGTGATGAAGGAAAATGAATAAAAACACTTTACGAGGTAAGAGTCTTCCATATGATCGAATGATGATTTAGTATCCTATTTGATGGAAGTTAAGATAGTTGTAGTTCATGAACATAAAATTAGAAGATATAAGAATATGTAAGATACTTATTTTATTATATCATCAAGTATTTTTAATAATATAATGATGTGTAGTAAGAAATAAAATAAAAACACTTGTTGAAGAACATTACCTATTCTCTGGGTAACCTCCTTAGTTTGGCACCAAAATTCCTAATTTATATTTTTGATAAAACTAATCTTTATTGGATGATATTAGGGAATCATAGAAGTTATTTTTATAGGTTTTGGCTGAATAAAAATGTTTTTGGAAGTTTAAAGTGGAGATGAGACGGGATGGCCTTATATAAGTGAGGTATTTGGGTCACCTATAATTTTTGAAGATAAAAAGGAATACCAATGTTTTTAATGGAAAAAATCTCCAAAATAGACCATTATATAATATATAAAATATAAGTTTGGCATATTTCCATAAAATGGGTTTTGAAATATTTTTGGTTCACTTTTAACCCTTATCTTTTTAGTTTAACCCTTAGGTAAATTCTTTTTTACCTTAACCGTGGTAAATATTTTTACTATTCATTATGGTAAAACATTAACTAGACCTTATTTTATAATATAAAATATTATGATTAAAAATAGGGAATATATTTTACAAAATTCCATTCATATAAATAGAAAAATAAAATTTAAAATTAACCCTGCTGATGCGATGAAAAAGCAGTTTTCCAAAGAAAAATGTTGTAAACATTAAAAAGTTTATTTATAAAAAAATTCAATATGAAATTAATTTAAATAACTAAAATTTAATAATAGATATATAATTTAACTAATATTACCATTTAAACAATATTCCATTTTTTAGGTTTTTAAATGCTTTAAAATAAATGATAACTTTTAATAAAACCAAGTATTTTTCATTATTCATCAAAAAATTCATCTTCTAGAAAAATTATAAAAATTTAACCCAAAGGTAAATTTGACATGATTATTTAAAAAATTAACTTCATTTTTTCAAATAAATTATCTAAAGTGGTCAAAAAATTATTTTTAAATAAGTGTGAAAAGGACAAAAACTACATTTTTGAAAAAAACACATTTAAGCATAAAATTGGAGTTATTCTTATCTAATATAGAGAATAAAAATAAAATGAATGTTAAAAATTGATTTAATATATAATATATACATTTAATTAAAATTATTCACTAAAATTGATTTATTTAATTTATTTAGCTAAACATGTTTGTGCCCATAAAATTAGTTTTTCAGAAAAATATTTCCTTTATTTTGAAATGGTTTTGTTATAATTTATAATTAATTATTTACTAAATAATTCATTATATATATATATAGGTATAAAACATATATTTTCATAATTTATTTAATCATATTCATACCTACCATTATAATGGCTAAGTGATAAACATCATATTAAATAATAATATTTTAATAGTATGACATTTTTTTTAAACTTGGTGTTCATGTATTAGAAGATATACTCAGTTTTGCCTATAAAATAATCTAAAATCATTATTACATGTAATGTTAGATAAATTTGGTGTTTATTTTAATGCAAGTTAGGCGTAGTGTTGCATGTAGCACAAAATAATGAAAAGATTAAATTTATTTGAAAAATTCATTTAAAAAAATATAATGATGTTAAATTCTACCCCATTATATAAATTTCATCCTAAAAATTTGAACTTTTTATTAGTAAAAAAGTGTTTAACATTTGAAAATACATTTATGAGAACCTCACATCATAAAAATGGTTAATAAAACATCCTCTTGAAAAGAGATAAATAGATTCATGAAGGTTATCTAGAATAAAACATACTAGGTTTCCAAGTTGGAAAACATAGGTGGGCTATGAGGATTTGGACATGGAAGAAAAGAAGAATTTACAAATAATGATGGATAATGATAGAGATTACTGATCACAAAAAAGTGATTGATCATGTGAAAATCCACAACCATAAAATATAAACCAAATAGGTGTGAAATATGACATTGATATCAATGAAAATTATAGTAATAAGATAAAATTTTATTTCAATATCCTTTTACTAAAGTTGGGTAATTTTCATGATAAGATATAAAAATTTGATTTTATTCAATATTATAAGCACAATCTCATCATTTGGTTATGATTCAAGAAATTTTCACATAATTTCTTACTTTATGAAATGAAAATGATTTTTTTGTTCTTGATGCACTAGTGGTTCATAATATCAATAAAAGAATGATAATCAACACATTATTTATCTAGTTATTATCAAAAATAGAATTGTTATAATATGTTATGAAATAACCTCCAAATATCAACCTAATCCATTTCAATAATAGTTATCTTTAAGGCTCCTATATGACTGGGAAAAGTTTAAATTTAAAAATTTAGAATTAAGGTTACTAAATTTCAAAAATCAACTTATCATTAATCCCCAAAACAACATGAATTAGATATTAATTTCATATACCAAATATATGAATACAATTATGATATATTTTCTTGAAACATTATAATAACCTAAATTACCGTAAAACCTTAATTAAAATATACACACTTCCCTTTCCCTTGAATAAAACCATAGATTATTGAATATATTCCATAAATCTAATAATACTGTAAACTATATCAATGATAACATAAAGAACTTTGTAATCAAATCATTAATCAGTTCAAGGGAAATCAATACTATCCAATTTACATTATCTATATCAATCATCTATTTATCTAACATAAACATTATTTCCTCAATATCAATAACATATTAAGGGTTATCTTACCTTAATAAAAATATCACCTTAACATTAAATCACTTTTTAGGGAAATTAGTACCATTTAACATATTCTTATAAATACTTAATAAAAAACTAATGTGGAATAATTCATTGATGTTTCATGATTCTAATAACCAAAATAAAAATGATAAAAATATATTTATTTAAATACCAATAAATAAAAATATCAATCATTCCTTTTTATTTATGCACTGTTAACTATGATTCGTCATATTATTCCTTAAGACCTCTTTCCTTTACTTTTTTCATTTTCAGTATCTTCATCATTAGTAATAAAATAATTACCTATACAACCTTTCTGACTCTCTTAATGATAATTCCATTTAGGTCATTAATTTTCATAATTTTTATACTTTCCACATTTGAAACATTAAACCATTTATGATATCTCATTGAGACCATTATTATATTAAATATTGTTATCCTATCATTTCATTTTTCCTCTATAATTAATTTCTTTTTGTACTTAATATCCACACTCAAAAAATATTCCAGTTCTTATGAGACATTCATTTGGTAACTTTTTCCTACATTATAAACATATAGTAAGAAAACTTTTCTGTCCCACATGGTCTCGACAACATAAAATCTCAAATAAATGCATCCTTCTATTCTTTGTTGAGTTCGAGAGTTGGTTAAGGTGCACATTGTAAATAAAATATCATGATAACTGATTAAGCATAATCAAAATATTATTATATATAGTAATCATACCATTTGGTTTCTTATAAGCCCATTCTCTACCAAATTCCACATAAAACGGGTTCCCTCTAGTTCAATCTATTAAATAAAACTAAAATCATAGTCTGAGTAACAATTTTTTTAGTGGGAAACCACATAATCATAAAAAATCACTTATTAGATGTCTAAATCATGACACCTTATTTTCAATCTTTGAACCATTAGGCTTAACATTAGTTATTCATTGTCATTATTTAAATCCTTCATGATTGTTCGTAAAGTGTTTTTTTAACTTTCAAAGCATTTCCCATGGGAGAGTCAAACTTGGTGTGCAACAAGGCCTATTATTCTACCCCAGGTGACAGTTGAGTCTAGTTCATTGAACCCTTTTTAGTGTTATTACCATAGTACCTCTATGCTAGATCCACATCCACTTATATAATCTAGACATGGAAGCAATTCCTTGTAAACCACTTGATTTATATTTACCAAAATCCTAGTAATGTTTTCTATAATTTGACTTATCTTTAGACTTATCCTTAAAATATCCTTATACAAATACCTAGGGATCTCACTAAAGTTTTCTCATCCGAGTTTCCAAAGTTTAACTAAACCATTTTCCATGATACAAAATATAAAGACCCAAATTTCTCAAACATTGATATTACATCTTTTTAGATGAATATTAAATACATTACACAAACACTCGCTTGAGTATTGTATATGTATAGTTCCTTGGAAAACTTGGAAACCTAAAAAACTTGTTCATAAGAGTTATAAATAATATCCTACTTAGTTTCTCATAACTATAAACCTTTTTAGGTATATTAAAAAAAATATCTATCATCATAAATTAGGTAAGAGAAACCTAAGTAAGGGTGAGATCAAATTATCAATTAGGGTAAATAAGAGAAATACGTAAAAAAAACATGAGAATAAGGGTATTATAATTTGATCATAACATATTAAAACCATACCCTTAATATCAAAGATCAAAATCTTGAGTCATGACTTTAATATTGGTAGTTTATAAGACAAGTATCATGAGGAAATAAAAAAACATGATCCATGCAGGCATAAAATTGTTATAAGACATGGATTTGTTTCATACACATAAGAATATAAAAATAATTTCCATAGTAGTCAAGGTTTATTCCCAAAACAATCATAGTGGATAATGTCCCATACTGAACTGGGTTCACTCCCCGTTATAGTTTTATTTATATCATGAGATATCAATCTTTATCCAATGCATTGAGGGGAGATATAAGTCCCACCCATCATATAATTAAAATCATACATATGTGTTCCATAAGAACATAAAACATTCATCATATTAGAACCCATGAAAAATAATGGGTTTCATAACCCATTTATCATATTATAACCCATGAGATGAAACAGGTTTCATAAAACATTTCATCATAGAATAACACATGGAAAATAAATGGGTTTCGTAAACATATATTAATCATAAAAATAAAACATATAAAGGAATAATAATAACGGTATACTTAGATTATATACCATGAAAATCATAATTTACATCAAAGTATGGCATATTAGAAGGAAAATGATTTTGAAATATTACTTGGATCATTTTTGAGGAAAATATCCTGACCACATTGAATTTTTTTAAAAGATAATTTTTTTCACAATCCTTTTATTTGAAAATATACATGAAAACTTATAAAAGAATATTTATGAATCGTTTAAAACATTTCTTGATGAAAATAACATTTTCTATTTGATTTTTTTTGAAACATAAAACATTTTCGAAATACATTTCTTGGAAAATAACCTTGGAATCTTATAAATATATACTTAAGAATTATTTAAAACATTTCATGAGTAAAATAACCTTTTCTCTTTGAAAATTAGTTTTTAAAAACCAATTTTTTTAAACATTTTTTTCCTTGATAATAACCTTAAAAAATAATAAATGAATATTTAAGAATAATGTAAAATAATCATTAAGGAATAAAAAACACTTTTTAGAATTCTTAAAATTTATTGGAAATAATTTTATTGTAAAATAATATTTGTAACCTATAAACTTATATTTTAAAAAATCATTTGTCCATGATGTAGGAAAATACAGTCCATGTTATACACTTTAAAACCAAAACCCCATTCCCATTTTTGATAAAATTGAAACAAGAATTGTTTGGAAAATGAAAAGAACATGTCTTTCAAAAAATTTTGTGAAAATTAAATCATGGATAAAAATTTATATAATAAATACTTTGGAGAATGATAAAATTTTTTTGAAAAAGGGTTTAGAAAAAAATGATATGGACGAAAGGGGGTTTTTGATTGAAGAGAGAAATATAGAGGATTTTCATTAAAAACATTATTTTGAACTATTGAGTACATACAGGAAGAAAATGAATGGGAAACATATTTTATCATTAAATAACTAATGAAGAAGAAAATAATGAGTTTATTAATAGATATATCAAAATATTTCATCATCGGAATCATAAATATAAATTTTTGATAAACAATGAGATTACATTAGAAAACACTTACCATTGGTGTATTTTGAATCCTAGGCCCCTTTAAAGAAAAAAAATAAAATTATAATTTAAATATAATTAAAATAAGGAGACTCATGATATAAAATTTCAAAGTAATAGTATATACACCTCATATAATATGATCAGTGCATAACATAACTTATGTCCTAATGAAGGAAATTTGAGACAAAAATCCCTTACCATATTGGTTGCTTTGAAACCATAAAACCTATTAAAGAGAGATAATAAAATGTATATGTAAAGCCAAAATAAATTTGATGATAATAATCATAAAAGACATTCATGGTAAGTATATAAACCACAAAAAATAAACACATGGTGAATACGTAATTTGTTTCATGGAAAATAAAATTGAAATAAAAATCCATTTCCTCTTTAGTAATCTTAGGAATCATAAAACCCATTTAATAATAACATAAAATGAAACATTAAATATAATTAAAATAATTATATTCATGATTTATCATTTCAAAGGGGATTTATATACACCACACACAAAAAATGAGTGGTGAATATGGAATAAGTCTCCCAGAAATAAAAGAGAGACTAGAAATCCCTTACCTTTTGCCTCGACTTCCTTCATATACATTAAAACCTATTTTATAATAAATAATTTTTTTATAAATATATTATATAACAATAATTATATATATCATATTATAAATTATTTACTTAGGGAATTTTATTAACATTTATTAATAGTTCCATGTTTAAGTCATGTTTTGGGTAATACCTCTCTTTTCATTTATGTTTTAATTTGTTATTTTGGACCTTTTAATTTGATCATGGTTCAATAATATATATATATATATATTAAAAATGGTATAAATATAATAAATATTCACTATATATTTATTTATATTAATTCATAAAATTTAGAGATAGAAAATGAAATACATCATTTATGGAGATGGTAAGCTGTACATGCGCATGAACATGTTTCCATTTTATCAAAGTATTGAAATAAAATAATATTAAATAGTATATTAAATTTAAAGAATAATTATAATTTCATATATATAATTTTATTCTATTTAAATATATTCTTATTACCTTCCATGTAATGTGAATGTGAAGAACGAATCATTTCGCTTCGTGAGGTGGTAGTCTGTTATACAAACGAATAATGTTATAATATTCCCAAATAATGGAATATAAGAATTAATATTTGATATAATGATTCAATAATAATAAAAATATAATAGATATAGTATACAAATACTAAATACATCATTATATTTATCTCTGATAGGTGGTTATGGAAAACACAAAACATTAGTTCATGAGGCAATAGTTCACCGTACATATTAATGATGATTTCGTATCCCATTTGTTGTAAGAGAATATTGTCATAGATAATGAGGTTAAAATAAATTAATATTAGTATATATAATATACTTATTTCATTATATAATAATTTTTTTACTAATAATTTAAGGAGGAGGAAGAAATAAAATAAAAATGCTCATTGAAGAGTGTTACCTCTTCTTTGTGTAACCTCCTTAGGTTTGCATAATATATTGGATTTTTGAAAAAAAATATTATTGGATTATATAGGTGATGAAATGTATTTATTTAAGTTGGTATTTTATTAAAAAAATAGTTTTTTTTATGTTTGAATAGGATAAGAGAAGTAATGTTCTTTTACAAGTGAGGTGAGTGGCACATTTGTAATTTTTTAAAAGAAAAACGCGTACCCATGTTTTATAGATTCCACAAGGATAAAAAATGAGATATTAGATAATATAAAAGATATAAAGTATAAATATTTCCATAAAATGGGTGTTTTAAAAGTTTTTGGTCATTTTTAACCCTTATCCATTTAGTTTAAGCTTTAGGTAAATCTAATTTTACCTTCATCATAGAAAATAATTTTTAGTGTTTTTAATTTTCATTATATTAAAAAAAGAATTTGACATTTTATAAAGGATTTTTATTCCATATATGGAATAAATTTTTAAAAATTCCATTCATCTATGTGGAAAATCTTAATTTTAAATTGATCCCAAAGACGCAACGAGAAATCAGTTTTCTAAAGAGAAAATGTAAAAAAATTTAAAAAGTTTTTTTATAAAAAATAATAATTGAATTCATTAAAATGACCTAAATTTGAATTATATATATATATATAATTGGACTAATTTTCTTTTTAAAACAATATTAAAAAAATTTATGTTTTTAAATGCTTTAAAAGAAATGACAATTCTTAATAAAAACTAGTATTTTACAATATTAATTAAAATGATTATCCTCCCAAAAAAATTATAAACAATTCAAACTAATATAATTTTTACATTATGATTTAAAAAAAATCATTTTTTAAAATAAATTTTATAAATCTGTCAAAAAATAATTTTAATATAAGTTTTTAAAATGCACTGAAACTGCTTTTTAGAAAAAATCTGGTTTTAAGCATAAATTAGATTTATAATTATCTCATGTCAAGAAAATACATAATATACATGTTAAAAATATTATTGAACATATAATATATAAATTTTAATAAAATTATTCCCCAAAATTTTTTTATTTAATTTCTTGAGTTAAAATACATTTCTGCACTTAAAAATAGTTTTTTCTTTTAGAAAAATATTTCTTTTTTTTCAAATCGATTTTATTTTCATTAATATTTAATTATAAACCAAATAGTTAATTTTATATATAGGTGTAAACCATATATTTTTATCTTATAGTTAATACTATTCATAATCACTATCCCACTGGCAATGATAACTATCATATTAAATAAAAATATTTTATTAATATGTCATTTTTCATTTAAACTCAATGTTTCGTGTATTAGAAAACACACATAGTGTTATATATAATTCAAGATAAACTCAGTGTTGTGTGTAACACTTTCTAGAAATTGTGTTGCATGTAATGAAATATAATCTCAGTGTGGCATGTAACGTTAAATATCAAATAGATTAAATTTATTTGAAAAATTATTTCACAAAATCTGGGGGTGTTACAATATTTTGGTAATTTTCAAACCATTTTTAGGATTATGATATATATTTACTAGTTAGTGACTTTATGAACTAGTTATTAACACATTTGAGTATTAAATATTGAGTTAATTTTTGTAATAATATACAATCCCACTGTGCTTTAATGTCTGGGATATTAAAATGGTTTTGAGAATGGTTTGTAAAGAAGAATATGAGATTTATATATACACATACATACATATATGATATTATGAATTATTAATTTTGTTTATTGAAGGATAAGTAACTAGATATAACATTAGTGAGTAATGTAGATCTCATATTAGAAGTTATATCCAAAATGATAAATATGTTAAGAAGACCCTTACCTACTTTAATCAGTGAGTAATAATAAAAATTTCAAGGACTAAATTTATTTAATTGGGAGATAACATAACACCCTTAAATTGTAATATATTATTACCTTTAAATTTTCCAAATATGTTCAATATTTTCCTCCACACACAACACCAAACTAAAACTAAACAAAAATATTTTTAGACCGTTAAAACCTAGCTGATAAATTAGAAAAATGAATAAGAGTAAATGATTTATGAAATATTTGTAGAAAGAAAATAAAGGCTAATTTTAATAAGAATGAAATTCAATTGGTATAGATTAAATGATTAATAAGATCATTTTATGCTTAGAAATATATTTTCTAAATATGGTGGTTTTATATGATATTCATTTATATTTCACAAAAATTTTGATTAATGATGAAAAAATATATTGATAATATAAATAATATATTACCAATAAATAATTAATTAATTTATAGGAAATAAGAATAATGAATATCTAACATTTTTAAAAGCTATTTCTAAATTTTAGATGTTTTCACTATATTTTTGTATTTTATTTAAATATTAAATTATAAAATTTTAGAAATTTTATTTAAAAATGAACATATATTTTTGATTTATCCTAATAATATAAGATTTATAATAATTTTTTGGTTTTTTTCTAAAAAGAATGTTTTTAGGTGAATAGTGAAAATATCAATTCTACAATCATTATGAATTTTATGAAATTATTAGTATATAAGTATGAATTTTAAATTAATGAAACCTTTTTATGAGATCAAATATATATCTTATATTTTAATTTATAATTTTATTTTTTTTGATTTAATCTACAAACACATAATTTATATTTTAGAATATAAGTAATTTTTTATGAATAATTATTTTTAAAAAATTATACATTTTTGAAGAAACTAATTTTTATAAAATATATAATTTTTATTTAATTAAATGGATAAAAAAATTATAATAATTGGGTCAAAATTATATAATAGGGACCACTTTATTTTTTGTCATAAAGATTAAGTTACCTCATATAAAAACTAGTTACCATGATAAATATAAAAGAGTATGTAAAAGTAATTATCCAAGGGGTAATGGGCTTGAAACATGATAAAATATCTATAATTGAGTTTACTAGTATTTTATGAACCATATATCTTCAAAAATACATTATTTATCATTTTTAGCCACTTGATAAGTTTAACATGTGCTCTATTTATATAAAGTTAGAATATTGAAAAAAATTCCATTCTTGCCACTTATAAAATGGGTCTTTGACCACTCCTTCAATGAAATACTAAAATTTATTTTTCAAAACAAAATCCTACCCTTTTTCATTACCATATAATAATATTTCACTCTCTTGATCTTTTGTTCACAAGATATTATCTTATTCCATCCTTTTCCAAGGGATCTTCTAATGAAATCTCCAAGTGCTCAATATGAGTAATCATTTTTTAATGAACTTGTTTTTTTATATTTTTATTTTAGAATTATAATTTTCAATTAAATATTTAATTAAATAAGTATCAGTTATATAATTAATGTTATTATGATGTGTTAATTTTCATTAATAAATATTTCCTTTTTTTTTGTTATAAAAAATGTAACTTTCATTTGTGTATTGTGCGGACAATCACCTCCAAGACACAACATGTTTTTTTCATTTAACAACACAAAAGGATGGTATAAAAGAGGAATTTAATAAATAATTAAGATATTTATATAAATTTTATTATTATTAAACAAAAAACTATATTTCTCCTTTCTCTTGTTCTATGGAAAATGAAATCATCAACCCTGCGTATGTGCAGACTACCAGCTCCATAGAAAGATTGATTTTTGTTTTTCTTTTCATCACCACCACATATGTATGGTCATGAGAATTAGATAAAAGTATACACATTATTTTTATGATATAATTATGTCTACGATATTACAAAGTGGATAAACTAATAATGATTTGACCGATACAAGATTCTCTTAACTTCAGTCATCTAAAATGAGTCAACTAAGAGGTAAATGATATCTTCTATTTAATTTATGACATTATATAAATTATATTATATTTATAATTCATTAAAATTAGAATATATAACATTTAAAATAATCAAATAATATCATTATTCGTTTTTTATAATGATATAGCAATACAACTTCCTCGTAATCATTCATTAATCATGGTTGGTTCATGTTTGGGTCGATTTAACTACCAACTTGAACAATGATATGAATTTATATAATGAATGAATATCTGATCATAATTAATGGTAAAATATTTTATAAATATGTAAATAATCTTTTTTTGTTTTTTGTAAGTTTTTCTCAACATTTAACCCATTAATTAGGGAAACACTTTTCGTTCATTATGAATCACCAAAACATGATCATAATTGATTTTATCTTCATTGTTCATAATCAAAACTGACATGAAATGAAATTATATCTTTATAAAGTATATTCTTAAATCTATTATAGTTCATTATATTATCTAATAATGATTTTATTTGAAAAAATAATGGATATGAATATAAATTTTATGAAACTATTTCAAAGTGATAAATATTACTTACACCTTGTATTGAAAATAGTTAAAAACTTATAATATATATATATATGATGATTATAAATGAGGGGTAAAAATGGTTATATTTATGAATAAGGTTCTTGGTTATGTATTTAATTAACATAATTTTATTATTACAGATATTTGTTGGATGTGCATAAAATATCATGACCAAAGTACATGTTTTTATCAAAAATTCCTCTCCCTGAGACATGTTTGGTATTATACACATAATTTAATTTATACGGTTTATAAAATAATAATATTTTATACAATAAAATTAATTATATTTTAATAATTTAATTTTATGTTCAATTATAATACATATCCTTCAAGGGGTTTGGATTAAAGTGTTACTTAATCTGTAAGGGGTTTCTTGGTCTCAATTCCGATTATTTGAGACATGAAACAAGTTATGAACCATATTTACTTTATATAATTTTATATTTATTTAATATCCCTTGAATTTTATAAAAATTATTACCTTGTAATATATGGGATTAAATAATATAAATCAAGTTCTTTTCTTTAAATTTATTTTTACTCAAGTGTTACCCTAGTTGTAAGATTCATTGATAACTCAATCTTTGTTTATTAAGTTATGATCGTTCACTTGAAATTGTTTTATATAAATTGTTTTAATTAAACCCTTTGATTATATTATATGTAATTATATAATTGTATACATTTTTACCATATAAAATCCTTTTCAAATGTGTCATTCTTCATGGAGTATTTTGTCTATAAGCAATATGGATAACTCAAACATTATATCTTTGAGTTCCAATTTTTCATCTTGAACTTTGATTTTACATGATTGAGTTCTCTGACCCAAATATTTTATTACTTTGTATTTTATAATCATTTTTTAAAATTAAATTCTAATAAAAATTAATTTTTTTACTCTTATAATAAAATGAGTTAAAAATAATTGAAAATAATAAAAGAGGGTTTTTATTTAACATTGACATGGGTTTTCTCCATCTCATCATTTAACCAAGATAAATTTTTTGTATTTTTATAGTCTCCATTATTGTATATTATTTTTTAAATTAAAATTTTTCAAATGTTTTAAAGTCCCTTTTTCAATGTTACCTTTGAATGTGACATGAAAAGTTGTATTTTACATCAAGGTTAAGAATGTTCTATAAAATATGTTTTATGTTTTAACTTCAAATTCCCTTATTATTTTCAATGTGATTTACCCTAATGGGTAGTATGTTTCATGATTTATCATCTAATATATGTATAAAAATATATTATCATTTGGGGGATTGAACCTATATTATTAATCAATTAAATTGTTGATATCTTTCTTTATGATACCATTCAAAGAAATATTTTTGAAATAGTGTTCTTTATTAATGTCAACACCCTCATATATTCCCTTTGTTACTCTAGGGATATGTTCTTTTGAAACAATCAACTTTATTTCACTGGAAGTCTTATGATCATGTTATTACAAGAATAACTAAACTGTATACTCATTACCCAATACAGTGTGAACATCTCATTTTATAAATTTATATTAGAGGATGTTCACTTAGAAAGAGCATTTAATTATTGACATGTAGAAAATTATAAGTGTTTTGTATATTTTTATTCCAATACATTTTATTATAGGAAATTTTAATATGTATTATTTGATTATCATCCTTCTTTATATGTATGGATTATGATAATGTTATCCCTTTAATTGTCACGGGGAAAAATATTTTTATTCTTGGTGATTATTGATTTCTAAGGCATGTTGGTGATGTATTGAAATTTTATATCTTATAATATATGAATACCCATGTTATTATTCAGTAATAGGTTCCTTAGATAATGGTATGAAAGGTTTTTTTTACTCTTATGCTGAATAAATTGATGTTAATCAGGTGATTGGTGGGGACTGAAATTATATACCCCCTTGATGCATCGATAGGTCTTATGAGACAAAAATAGGTTGGGTTTTGGTATATAAAAATCCCCATAATAGGACAGTTTCTTGACACAATCCCTTGAAAATATGATTATGATATTTGACATTAATCATTCCATCATTATAAGATCAGTATTATTGATATCCATGTTTTCATTTGTTTTCATGAAAATTGCATGCTATGAGTTTCAAGTTGATTATGGATTCATGTAGGTTACTTATTCCTAATATTATGTTTATTTAATGTTTATTCTATGATTATCAAATTTTTATATTTTCCCTTACTAATCATCTGAGCTCACCCCTTATTATGTTTCCATTTCCCTAGTATATGAAAAAAACTAGTATATCTAACAAGTTTATAAGAATAAAATATTTAATATAAATTATAGGATAGGTTTAAGACTCATTATGGATCAAGTAGTTTCATGTATAAATAAAAAAACTCCTTCTTGTTACAAAAACATGTACTAGGTTTTTTACAGTTTTTACCTGTTTCTTAAATCTTTAAACCAAAAAATATCATTGGTATGTAATAGATGAAATAATAATTATTGGTTTTTAATTAAGTATGGTTGTATCTATAATTTTATAGATGGTATCAAATAGATTATATAAAGAATGTGTTTATTGCACCAGATCAGGAAGTATAGATCTAGATATTCACACAACTATGAATTTATATGATTTAAACATTGGTGATGATAAAGTGTTAATGTTTTTAAATAGAATATATTTTCCATATTTGTTAGAGTTGGGTTATTGGATAAAACTCAAGTCTTATATTTATACATACACCATATTAGAACCATTATATAAGGTATATACAAGAATATTTTTATGGGATAATATAAACTATGATATCACTAAATATATGAAAATATGATTAGAATTATAATAATTATAATATAAAATAGAACTACACAAAAGGAACTATGATATATATGCCTATACCAGTGTGAAAAATGGGACAATAAAATTATGATTTTTTTTATTATAATCCTTAAATAATTTAATGGGAATAACATTATATAAATTATAATTGATCATCTTACCAAGTATTAAAATTTATTATAAATTAAGTAGAGAAACTTTAAGATGTTTATTTACACTAACGAGAATATTACAACTAGTTAACACCCATAAATGGATAAAAGAATATAAAAAGATTAATTAAATATTAGGGGATATGTTTGAGGCATGATCTATTGAATCTATAGAGTACTAATATTATCATGTTTTATTTGTGGAGGTATTTTTTTATAAAAAAATACACTCAAGAATAAAAATTAATTTTTATGAGGCATTATACTAAAATAAATATTAAACCCAAACATTCTATGAAGAAGTTGGTGAAATGAGAATTCAAGGATAAATTTATATAGAAAATAAAATAGATAATGTAAAATTTATATAGAATCATATCAAGGAAAAATAGAAGTAAAATAAAATCTATGATGATAATTAAATAAAGGATCTTGAGTTCTAAGTGGGGATGTCATATTTTAAAAAATATCACCATTGAATGGATTAATGAGATTAAATAATAAAGGGAAGTTATTTTTAAGGATCATTTTCCATTTTATGTTATTGGAATGGATAGAATTTAGGATATATTGATTTGACATGATAACTTATCTATCTAATGTGAATGAAATCTTTCATTTCTCGCTTTATTAGGAAGTACATATAGAAAAAAACACAGGTAATCAACCCCTAAGGAATAAATCTTGATCCATATTTTTCATATGATTAAGATTAAGTATGAATTCTTTTTTATAGGGAGTGTAAAATATAAAATTGGAATATTTTATTGGTTATTTCACTCTCGAGAAATCACAAATTAGGGGAATCCATGTTATAACCTTGTTTTGTTAGATAAATAGATTTTTGATAGACATGGGAGTATGAGGAGGGGGTGAGTTGTCTAGAAATAAAATTTAAAACAAAAAACCAGAAAATAGATAATAACACAAGTTGTTTTTATAGTATTAAGATAAATAAGATCTTACTTATACTATTTGCACCACTCTAGACCTCAAGAGGTATGGTACACATGAAATTATGACTTTAAAGGGAAATCACAACCCAATTACAACCTTCCTTTTCAAATGGATGCATAAATAACATAAAATCATCATTTTACCATATAAAAACAACCAATACAGACACATGCCATTTATATGGGTCTATATAATACATTATGTGCTTTGTTTGAGGAATGTAATAAAAAAAGTAAATTAAATTATAGAGGAATAAATAAAAAATAAAATCCAAAACCATAAACTGAATTTAGATATATGAATCTTGAACATATACATAAGCCTGATAAAACTTCAATGAAATAAAAAAATTACTATTTTATATCTAGTATAATAGTTAAAATAAGATTGTGATAAAAAAAATTCAATTCCTAAAAAATCTTCTATGTCGATTGTTTTTCTCTATATCTATTTATTGAGACACATTTTTTTGAATAATGAACTAATTCAGATTTGGATAAACCTCCTTTAAGATATTCAAAATCATTATAGTAATTTTACCTTGAATTATCAGTTATAATTGAAAAATAAAAATTATAAAGTCCATACCTTTGAATTAAAATATGTCGAACATATTTGATTTCCCATAAAAATAACTTAAAATAATCACCTTAATTTAAGGCACTTGAAATCTTCATTTAAATCACATTGAAAATTTCTATAGGTTTTATATGAAAAATAATACCCAATCTTCATATAATATTTCTCTAATAATAGAATGTGCCGATATTATGATGTCATAATAAAAAATAAAGAATCATAAACAGTGAATTAAGATTGATAATACTCCTATCGTTCATAAAAACATTCATATTGAAAGTGTGTCTTTCCAATTCTAAACTATCAAAATATTTAGTGAATATATAAGACTAAATTATATTTTTCATTCATACTTAAATGTAACCTCATTTCTAAAATATCTCAATATAAGATTTAAAATTCTATTTTCAAATTTTAAATATCTAACCAAATTCTCAAACTGATATCATACATAAAAGTATATCTTCCAAAAACTTTAACTAATGAAACACTATCTAAACATAACTTTAAAAATATTATAGAACATAAAATTAATAGAAAAAACTTCATAATATCTTCCACTATAAACATAGGAGTGAATATTCACTTTAGAGATCATATGTAAGTTTGTTTTACTTAGTGAAAAAAACTTTTGAAAATGAAGGGTTTTTAAATTATGAAAATAATACATAATATATTTAACTTTTGGAAAAATTACATAAGATATTAAACTTAGTGAAAATATCAATGTATAAGATATTTACTTAATAAGTAATATGTTTACCTTATTAAAATATCAATGCATAAAATTTTTGAGTTTGTGAGATTTTTAGGATTGACACTAATGTGTATGTTTTTTAAACTGAGAAACAATACATAAAGTTTTATTACCAATATCCATGGTTTTTATAAAAACATAAGGATGTTTTTAATACATAATTTTTAACAATAATGCATTAGGTATTTTGGTTTTTCAAATTTCTAAATTTCTATACATATGGTTTTTTGAAATCAATATGTAATGTTTTTGAAAATAAGAAGAAATGATAATACCTGGATAATACTAATGAATAAAAAAAAGGATAGGTGAAAAAAATAATCAATTAATAATAAATAATAAAAAAATTATTTGAGGGAAATAATATTTAATAAAATTCCACAAAGTGAGAGGAAAAATGTAATTATCAAATCAAATAAATCAAACATATAAATTAATGTGGTGATAATACAATAAAAAACATAAGAAATAAATAATGGATATTAATCCATATGTATTCATGTATTGAAATTTTTGTTTTAATGATGAAATTATTTGGTGGAGGGAGTATAAATAACCAATATTTTATAAAATAAATGAATAAATACCATGTATCACTTCCCCAAGTGTACAAATATACACTTTATTAAATCTTAATGATCTAATAAAAACAAGATATATAAATTCAAAATTAATTCAGTATGTAATATTAAAATAAATATAAATGAAAATAGTAACTATAAGATAAAATTTTTCTATTATATAGCCCCCAACAAAAATTTAAGCTTTAAAAAATAAAATAAATAAGAGAAAATTAATCCTTTGAATAATAATTTTTTAAGATAAGTATGTTTAAAATGAATAGAATTTATCGGAACTTATAAAAGTTATATATCCATTATATTATAGTTTAAATAAAACAAGGTAACTATTTGAAAAGTAATGTTGTAATTGGAATAATAATGTAGTCATTAAAAGTAACTTAGGTTATATGTGAAATAATTTATTTGTTATATTGACATTATAATTATTTTTCTCATATTTAGATATGTACTTTCATAAATGGATACAAATTTGTATTCAATTTTTAAAAATTAGAAAATTATGATATATTTGGAAACAACCATCTTTTTGGCCAAATATAAAAATATGAAACATGTATATGATACTGAAAATGATTTTATTATGTTATAAAATTTCTCCAATAATAATATCTATTTTTTAAATGACTCAAAATAATTATTATTTTTGATATAACTGATTTCCAAATAATATAATCAACTTCCAAAGAATAATGTATTTATTTAAAATAAAACATATTTATTACATTAAAAAAATGTTTATGATTTCTTCTAATGTATAGTTTACTCCAAAAATAGATTTTAGTTTTTTAAGGGTATAAAATTTATTTAAAAAATAATTTTAATCAAATTCCATTTACTGTTAATGAAAAATCATGGGAGAAATACCATTTATGAATATTTAAATTTGAATATTTTATAACAAATATTTAAGGGATATAACTAACAAATATTAAACTATTATATGAGTTTTATTATAAATAGACCCCTCTAAACCCATTTTATCCCCTAAAAAAATCTAAATGATGATTATAATATCATTTTATCTTTTGAGTATCTCTTTATGAATACCTGATGCCTTTGAGAATTTTTTTCAATTTCTTGGAAGCGATAAGTAAAGTAAGAGATTTGTCTCTTTTTCTCATTTTAATATTAATTTTATAATAATAAAATTTTATTTTTTTTGTTTTTTATTTAGTTATATTATATATCAATTTTATTATTATTCATTTAATAACCTTTTAATTATATATTTTAATCCACCTCTTTAATATCTTTTCATGATTTCCTAAAAATTCAAGAATATTTATTCCTTTATTTTAGTAAAAAAAAATTATACAAGTTATTATGTACATCATTTACATTTTGAATTGTGGATATTATATTTCTAATATGGTTATATGTTCTATGTATTATATGATATATATGGTTATAGACACTAAAAAATTTGGCTAATATATCATAACCTTGATGTTGAAGAATTTCTAAAATGTTTTGATTTATGAATAAAAATGTATATAATCTAAACATATGAGACTATATAACATTTAAATTTCATGATTTAATAACCCAAAACCTATATGATCACAATACCAATATTTTTTTTATAATTACCTATAATTAAAAACTACCATAATTTTTTGATAAATAGATCATTCTACACATAATTTGCATGAGCACTTAAAGTAATCTGAGGAGATGATATCCCATATGAGTTATTATATCATGAAACTTCAAGTAAATATGAACTCTCATAAGTAATTATTGGGATAAAAAATACTTACACACATGAGAATAAAGTGACTCATGAAATTCCATTTATATTGGATTGTTTTATTGGCCACATTCTTCTGGAATAAAACTATATACCTTCAAAAAATTTTCTTAAATGGATTGATTTATATAGTGGATTATGTTTGTACGAATTTGGTAAATTCTCATCATTGGGGGATGGGGTGAGTTAATTAGTTTTGGGAACTTTTTAAACCAATAAATACTTTTTATACCTTTGCCTACTATACCTTTTAGGATACTAGTTCTCTCGTTCATTATTCATTTTCATATGAAAGCATATAAAAAAGTGATGGATGGAACATAATGTTTTTACAAGGTTCAAGGCCTAATAAGAGTAGATAGTCTTTTATGGGTATGGTTATTACTAGTACAAATATTCTATACTATAATAAGATATAAATTAATAATGGGGTTTCAAAGAAAAAATCAGGAACCCATGTGTTGCTCCATACACTTTAGGAGGGGGGATAAAAAATCCTAATTCCTTAAATTGGTGATTTCCTAGTATAACCAAAGCACCTTGATAGATATTTATAATACATGGTAGATAGTTTTTAAATTATTAATTTTCTTAGAAACATCAATAAATATCTCCACCATATTTAAATTCTCTTGAATATCATAATTCTTCCTTGACAACTTCCACTTCTCTTACGACCACAACAATATGCAAGGAAATATTTTTATACTTTTATTTTATAAAAATAAGTTAACACAACCATATTCATCTTCAGAATAGAAAACTGTAATTCATATTTCATTTCATATATTAAAGGATTCTTCTTCGCCTATACTAGTTTCAAGACCTATCTATAATATGTTGAACCTAGAATTCACAACACATTCTTTCTTCTTCTTATTCTTACTATGCGACAGAACAATACAACACTCTTTCCTTTTTCTCTTTTCTTCTCCCCCTTATTCTCATCTTATTCATTAGTGATTATTTTCAATAGTTATAATATAATTGTATTTGACTCAAAAAATGTTCATATGAATGATTATTACTATTCCAATTATCCTTCTTCTTAACACAAAAATGTTGTCTTTTAAATAATAGTGTTGAACCTATCTTATAACCTCTTCTTCACCATTTTTGTCTAGTTTACCACTTTATAGTTACATATTTACAATACATATATATATGTGATATTTTTTTATAAATAATTTATTCATTTGATACTTTTTTATTCAACACATTCATCATTTAACGCATTTTCATCCAATGCCTATTCAACGTTTGATACTTGTTCATTTGATAATTATTCATCCAATACCTGTTCATCTGATTCAAGTTCATACAAAATATATTATTCCAATAAATTTTAATTATAAACCCCACTTAATCATCCAACACCTCTTCAATTTTTCATTCATGACCAATACTTATTTTTTTGGAACTCTATGTCCAGTTCTCCTCCATCCAGCCACAAATTCCTCATGCTTTGACCTAAATAAAATTATTCAAATCTTCCTTTTTGACACCTTTTATTTCTTTTAAAAAATAGAATATTCATACGAAACCTTCTACCATTTATATATCCAGAATTGTTTTTCAAAAAATAATGGATTAATACAAAAAACAAAATAAAATATATCACTGAAAAAATTCTTCAAATTTAAACATCTTTCTTTATTCCTTCTTCAACTAAACCCCTAAAAATATCTGAATAAATTGGAGTCAAAAATCATAAAATAAAATTTTATCTAATATAAATTAAAAATATCTTAAAATATTACTAAAATATCTCATATAATCATAATAATTCAATTTTTATTATTGGGTCATTGAATTTCCATATAAACATCATCATAATGTAGGAATTTGAAAGAAATTTGTAAAGATCCAAACCCTAGTTTCTGATGATTCATATTTGGAGATTATATCTGGTAATATTTATATTTCTATATTTAGTACCAATTTTCCAAATAGAATGAAAATTTTAATCTAGTATACATAATATTTATCATAGTATAGTACAACTTTATCTGGTGGATTCCCAGAATTTTTCAGTCTCAAAAAACATATACAAATACTAAATTTGGTAACTTTTTTTTGATGGATTCACATAGATTTATAGGTGAAAATATTCTCTTGTAAACCATTATCTATTGACATTGATAAAAAATATTTGTTTGATTAACTCAATTGGAATCCTTTATCTGAAGAGCTTGCTCAAAAACCTTTGTTTGATAAATATTCTTGGAGTCCTCTATTTGTTGAATTTTCACTGAAACCTATTTCTGATGACTTTGTTTAAAAACCTCAAATTCCATTGAATCCTTACATTAAAAAAATAATCTAGAACCTTGAAAACCTTTAAATAATCATGATTTTATTTAATTTAAATAACAGTAATATATGATATAATTTTTATTTGTCTAGAAAACTCGGTCTGATGTCCATGAGAACACTTTTAGATAAACACTTTGTATTTTCATTCATCCACTCACATCATTCAACTAGACTATATCCAATAAACTTTGTACACTAGAATTTTATTTCTCTAACTATAACACTCCATTATTAATCTTTATGCGGTGGATTTAAATTTTTTATGTTATTAACAAATGTTCTTTTCCAAACATCAAAACACATGTTTGAGATATTAATGTGTGCTCACCAGTCATCATATACACTTAAAAATATTTTAATAATGTTTTATCTTCATGTAATGAATATATTTCAAATATTCCAAAGTAAATTAATCCATATATCATCATCCAATATGAAAAGACTTGGAAAATTATTCAATCCGTCCATAATATTGGATTCTTTATAGTTAGGACTTTATCATCACTATATTTATTCAACATCTAATATCTATCTTATTCACTACTTATTCAATATACTGTAATGAATAATAGTCTTTTATATTGAAACCAAGTATACAATAGGATTATTATTTACTAACTCTTTATCATATTTACATAAATTAAATCTCTCTAATTCATTGACACTTATTGACAACAAATACAACACTACAACACACACAGAGTGTGATCAAAATATCTCCCACTGTATTTATGGAATATACCTTCAAAATGAATATGTTAATATGTTAATATTTTAACATTTATCTCCCCTATTATTTCCAGAATTTATTTCAATTTCTCTTCCCCTAATTCATAATAAATGAAAAATACTTTGGAAAAGGGTATCGATTTATTATGAAGCAATGTCCCATTTATCATTTTACTCTAATTATATGTGAGTCATCCTTAGTGTAGATATAAAGATGATTTTATTTATATAATGAATGTATATTTTTTCCAATTTAACTTGATACCATGTCAAATGTGGTAGAAAATAATTAACTTTAATGAATGTTCAACTATATTCTAGGCTTAAATACCAATTATGATAGAAAATTGTTATAGAAAAAATTATATTGAAACTCATGTACTTCCTTCACAAAATATATTAAAATAATATAAGTATAAATTGGTTGTATAAATATACATGGTATAATTTCATTATTATAATTTTATTATGTCATTGATTAATTCAAATTTTTACCCTTTTTGTAAATTTTTTTATTTTTTCATTACCAAGGATGAGATATTAAGAAGGATATACCTTTTTAATGACCGTACTTCAAGAAATTTATGAAATAATCAGATTTTTTTAAGTAATGATTATAGAAAATTCTTCAATATATTCCAATTTTCTCCCCATTAATAAAAAAGTTCCCATGATCTTTATAATGATGAATATCTTCAATAGATATGAAATATCATATTTATATTGAGAATAAACCAAAATGGATCTTTTAATTGTTGTTGTTTAGATTTAAAAATTTCCACAACATAACCAAGTATGATATTTTTCAATATATTCCATTTTAATTTTAAATTTAAGATCAAACTATTATGGGATATTCTTCACTTTTATATATTGTGTTGACAATGAACAATTCAAATTCATCAAGGGTAATCATCCTATTATATTTTTTAGTATACCAATTTTAGGATTCATTCCTTGAAGGAAAAATCTTTATATACCTTTTTCCAATGTCAAAATCACATCTAAAAACATAGATTTTTACCCTAAGATCATTATTCACCTTTACTTCCCTATATAATAAGCAGACAAAAAACTGCAATAGTGTTATTTATTTTCTTGATGGAAGCTTCTTCTTTATTTACCAAATTATTTGGTCATTTATTCCCATAATATTTTGGTATATGTTAATATTATTATGAAACAATATTGTGACCACCATTATTTCCATATCACAAATATTTTCAAGCATTCCAAATCTATTTTAAGTATATAAATTTTTCTTAATATGCGGATTTTTCTTATTTATCTTTGAAATTATCCACCTTGGTATGGTCTTCCTTTGTGATTTTACATTCAGAGGAATGTATTTATAATACCATTCATAATGCCTAAACATATTGAAATACCCAAAAGTACCCAAAAATCTTGATCTTTTCACTTTATCTACTTGCTGACTAGATTTTTGACCAGACTATTTTTGGACTTCTTTCAATACTAGTTGGGATTCCTTTGGGGAACTAGTTTCTAAAATATTTATCATAATGAACATGATCCTAGTAAATTAGAGTCAATGTATAAATTATTACATTGGTACTATATATAAGAGATCAAATTCCAAAGGGTTAAATAGTTTACTAGTCTTAGTAAGCTAGGCATATACAAGATTCCCATATTACATTTTAATACAAAAATTAAAACATATTTTTTTGTCTAGAATATATTTATTCTATTTATAATATACTTATATATATATTTCATATTACATATCCTATATTCATAATAAATGATACAAAATAAGTGTTTGATAAAACATGTAGAAAGGTTTAAGTACAACCGAATATGTTATGAATCAATAAGGATAATTAACACAGAAACGATAAATACCTGAACACACATTACATTTAATTGATAACATGAATATTATAACAGGATAATAAATAATCAATATTTAAAATTAAATAATTTAAAAAACATTAAATTTAACCAATAACATGAATGTCATGGTTTGATAAGGAATAATCAATATGGAAAGGAAAATAATAGAAAACACATTCAATTTAATCAATAATCTGAGAATAAAATTCATCCAAAGAAAATATCATTGTAAAAATATCATTGATAAAAATCAATAAATTATTTATAAATTAAATGCTTAATTATTAGACTTAATGATCATATCCATCATGATACCTCTCCTATAAATACATTTCACAATATAATTTAAAACTGAAGGGCATGTATACACCAAAAACCCATTTAACTAAGGCTAACAAATTAATTCACCTCATGAGACTAATGATGAATCAATGGGATATCTATAAATAGGAACCACCCATATCTATATGTCCAAATGATTCATCATATATATAATAATCAATTTAATTCATGAACAATATTCCTTATCAAAAAAATTCTATATCGAGAAAGGAATATAGATTGATCAATATTTCCCTAGTTAATAAAATAATTTTAAAAGAAAACATAGTATATAAAAATAGTACATGGATTAGGAAATAATAAAATAAAACATATAATAATATGGTAATTTATAAGAAATTTAATTTCCAAGGAAAAAATACCACAATAAAGTCATTTTTTTCAATATAAAGTAATTAATCACAAAAGAAAGTGAGATCTTACAATAAATTTTACCTCTTTTTAGATTTTAAATTGCAATAACTTGAATAATAATCTTGAAAAAAATCATTAATCACCATGAATGAATATTTATTCATGTTAAATATATCAAATGGCCATTATATAAACCACATAAAAGTGAATATATGGATATTAACAAATATATATCAATGAAAAAGAAAATTGAGATGAAATCCATTAGCTCATGCTTACTTTTGGTTGAATGTAATTTAACCACATGTGTAATGGGTTAAATAATATTATAAATTTATTAAAAAACCATATCCATATTTATAATATCATATATGATCACATTATAACACTTTACCACCAATTTTATAGGAATATTTCTTTATTTTCATTGTTTTGGGTGTCAATTGGCTTGTTTTCTGATGTGTATTTTATCATGAAAGTTATAGTTATTGAATATTGTATATAGTTACATTATCTCTAGAATTATATTTATGTTATAAATATAATTTTTTTTATTATATACCCATTTTAATCATTATTTTAATTAAAATATGGAGAATTGATCACATCTCTTAATAGAGACAACATGTCATACATATACACGAGCAACCTTATCATTTATTTAATGGATGAAAGGGAAAGGAAGTGGGTGATATGTTACTTTTAAAGAATAAAAATAATTTCATATATATCATATATAATCACTAAATTTATCTTTATTACTTTCCATGTAAGTTGTAAGTGAAAAATGAATGACATCACTTCATAAGGCAGTAGTCCTCTGTACACATGAGCGACGTTCTCATAATTTAAACAGAATGGAAAATAATAAGGTTTATGTGATATTAATTTTAAATAAGTGTAATAATATCATAAATATCAAATAAATTTGTTAAATAAATCATTTTATCCATCCTTGAGATTTGGGGATGGAACATGAATTACATTGATCCATGAGGCGGTAGTCGATCGTACACACAATCAATGGTTTCATTTCCCATTTAATGGAAGAGAAGATGATTATAAATCATTAATAATAACATATAATTATATTTAATATACTTATAAAAATATATAATCATGGTTTAATAAGATTTTAATGAGCTGGAATAAAAAACAAAATAACAACACTCATTTAAAAACATTACCTCTTCTTTATACACTTTCTTTAGGATTGCACCAAATACCTTACTAGGTTGGATTTATGATCAAAACAAGAGATATAATATTTTGATAGGGGATTACAGAAGTGATATGGTTTGGTATTTTCTAATCCAAATGGATTTTGAATTGTGAATATGGGAGAAGAGAGGCATCCTTTTATAAGTGGGGGAGAGGACACACATGGAATTTTTTAAAAGAATCAATTACACCAACATTTTCATCATGGTAAAATCCTAAAAAAGGTCATTATTGAAATTTATAGGTGATAATATCTAAATATGTCCATAAAATGGGTGTTTTCAAATTTGGTAGGTCATTTTAACCCTTAACGTTTTAGTTTAAACCTTATTAAATCAGTTTTTACCTTAACCACTGTAATTATTTTTTATTGATTTTTTATTCATAATGGTAAAAAATTAAGTTGAAATTATTATATAATATATATTATTTTGATTCAATATACTTAATCCATTTTTTCAAATTCATTCAACATAATTGGTATAATCCAATTAAAAATTATACCCACCAATGTGATGAAAAATCAAGTTTCCATTGAGAAAATCTTCATAAGTACAAAACATATCAATATCAAAAATCAATAGGAAATTGATTAAAATTACATAAACTAGTTAAAATTTAATATAATTTAATTAATTTTAAATTAATGAAATTTAAAATATAATTTTTCTTTGTAAATAATTTAAATGAAAAGGTAGCATTCAATAAAAATTAGTATTGTTCACTTTTCATATAAAAATAAATCATTTCAGAAACTTCCCAAATATTAACACAAATATAATTTTGTTCTGGTAATTTAAAAAATGAATTTAATTTTATTTAATTAATTTTCTATTTGTGGTAAAAATTAATTTTAAATTATGTGTGCAGAGAGTGACTAAACGTCTTTTAGGACAATTCAAATTTTCATAAAACATTGATTTTTTATTTTAAATGATACTTATTTTATTTCTCATCAATAAATAAACAATTTATATTAATTATTTAGTTATTAATATTCATAACTTCCAATTTAATGTCTATTTTATAATGTTATACTATAACAATGTTCATTTATACTTGGGGTTATGTGATCCTCAAGCTATCAAAAAGGTTAATTTTATTTAAAAATAAATATATCATAAAGTCTTGGAATATTTCATTCTTATGAAATATTAGTGTTTCACATAATATATTTTATCAAACCCCATTTTATTCCTTTAAAATCGTGCAATATTACATTGTCCCCACCTTTAACAAATATTGTCTGCATAATTTAAAAAAAATATCAGTAATCCAGGATTTGACATTGGGAAATTTCTTTTTAAAATACTGACATAATTAAAAGGGTTAACAAAAATTCCTCTAAAAATAGGGATTGATTAAAATGAAAGGTCATATGGAATAATAAATAAATTGGTTTCCAGTTCAGATAACATAGGTGGGAAGCGAAGGTATGGGCACAGAAGAAAAGTGTAATGACCAAATAATAATGAAGTGTGAAAAAGGTCATTTATCAAAATAATATGAATGATAAAGAGAATGTAAAAACCTATAAAATAATAAATCTATGATGAGTGAAAGGAAAATTTATTCATCGAATATAAAGGTAATAAGATAAGAATTTTTTTTAAGATTTTTTTCAAAAATATAAATAATTCTTTTACTGTATAAGAATATAAGGAAAAATACTTGCTTGATATTTTTTATTTCATAATAAAAATTTCATCATTTTTTTGTGCTTAAATAAATTTCCAATTCATATCTTACTCTTGGAAATGAATATCAATGTGATTTTTTCTTCTAAGAGAACTATATTTTCTTTTTAATTGATTATTAGATATATAAAAGTGTGACAATTATTTCCACTAGTTTCTAAATAATTTCTATAATCAATATGGTTAGAACAAGTTATCTAATATAATAATTTAATCTCTAAACATCATTAGTAACACCATCAGTTCATCATTAATTTTTATTCATCAAAATGATTAAGTAAAAACAATGACATATTAACCAGAACATCATGTAAGCTAGTGGTAGGTGCAAAACCCTTATCATCTTTCAGTTATGGGTTCAAGCCCCATAAACTTTCTTGATGTAATGGGTTTCCACACATATATGGGTTATCCTTTTTATAAAACTGTATTAATATAATTACTATAATTTTAGCAAATTGCGATGACTGATAATTACTACAACATCAAAGATAATATAAATCATAAAGGTTTCTAATTACTTTAATCTTAAATCCAAAAAAGTAAAATAATTATTACTCAAATAATTTTTTTTTCTATACTAAACCCATGGGTTGTATTCCGATAATTTTTTTCCAAAAACATCCTTAATCATGTTACATTCCCACCTCACAAATTTTCAAAAGGGGTGCTTAAGAATTTGAACTTAGGATGATTCTTAAAACCATAACCCATGACTGTATCAATAAATAATATGATAAAATAGACATACATGCATATAAAATTTTACAAAATCCATATATGATTCATTATTATTATAACCAGAATACAATTGGTAAAAAATAATTCTATAATTTAATTTTTGAATCCCAATACATAATACTTCAACCATTTTATTTAAAAATTGGTTCATCCTTAGTATATGGGTTAAAATTTAGAAAAGTGTATGGGTTCATATAATTCGTAGGTTCTTCCAATTTAATACAAAAATCTATAAATAGATCCCTAGGATTATATTTATTTTTTTCATCATACTATTCATTTTCCTCACCAATTCATTGGTTTATACCCTTATTTTATACACATAATTTTTTTACCATTCCTTTGAGACACTTTATTGGGTGTCTCTTTCTACATTAATGAAATAAAGAAAGTCATTCCTTATTTCACCCAGGTCCTCCATCACTTGAGATATTAGAAAACTCCATTGTTATTTTCTTGGTGAGTTCAAGAGCTTGTTAAGGTAAGGGTTGTTAATAATATTTCAAGATAACTGATTAGGAATAATCATGATACCATTCACTCCTATCAGCATCCAATTTTTTTTCACAATCACTATATTTTCCTTTATGTTAAATATTAACATGATATCTTCAGGTTCCATCTATTGAGTAAAACCAAAAATTAGTGTGTGGGAAAAAATAATCATAGTGGGAAAACCATATAATAATTTATAGGGTGTCTAACTCATAAAACCTTATTTTCAATCTAATACACCTTTGGTTTAATCTAGTTCATTAATTTTTATCATCTATTTAAATCATTCATAGTGGTATGTATAAAAAATTTTAATTATCCAAATCATACCCCTTAAGAGTGTCAAACTAGGTGCACAGCAAGGCCCGTTGTTGTATACCAGGTAACACTCATGTCAAGCCAAATAAAAAAATTTCATAATTATTACCCAAAGGTATATATATTTAGAACCAAATTCTCATGTATTACCCAAAAATGATGTATTTATAAGAAAAACCACATAATATCTACCTTACCAAAACTTTAGGATGATCTTCTATACTAATCCTCAAATTCAAACATAGGGTTATGTTCCCAAATTTATGTTTTCCAAAATCTAGTTCCTATTGATTATATTGAATATTCTATTATACCAAAGGTATTGAACCCAAACCCAGTAAAATAGATTCATTGTCTAAATTATTACATTGGAACTAGATATAAGTGATCACATCCCAAAGGACCGAATAGTTTAGAAGACATGGTAAACTAGATATATTAATGATTCCCATATTATATTTGAATACAAAAATTAAAACATAATTTTTTTCAAGAATATAATTATTACATTTATAATATGATTTCAATTATTTCATAATACACATCCTGGTTTCCTATAAAAAAGGATGATCTCAAATGCTCCGTAAGGTTTAAGTATAGTTGAAGCTATTATGAATCAATTAACACAATCAACCAGGAAAGGTAAATATATGAACACACATTACATTTAATTGATAACGTAATTATCATAACTGGATAAGTAATAATAAATATGTAAAGTTAAATAAATTAACACACATTACATTTAATGAAAATATTTACTATAATAATTAGATAATGCATAATATTTATAGTAAGGTAAATAACTATAAACACTTACAATTTAATTAATGAACAGAAAATGAAATTCATCCATAGATAATATCATTGAAAAAATATCATGGATAATAATAACTGAATTCTTAGTGAAGGAAATGCTCAATTATTGGATATCATGATCTCATGAATCATGATACCTTAATTGTCAATGCCTTCAATAAGAGATTTTAAAGATGATGGGTATGTATACACTAGAGACCCATTAATCTAATTCTAGCCAACCGATTCATCTCGTGATACCACAAATTAATTAAGGAGATATTTATTATTAGTCACAAACCATATATACATTTTCAAATAATTACTCATATATAAAATAATTAATTTAATTCATTAACAAAATGTCTTATCAATAAATTTCTCTATTGAGTAAGAAATATGGATGAATCTATATTTCACCATTTAATAAAATAACATTCAATGTAAACACTATATGTTGAAATGGTATAAAGTTTAATAATTGATATTATCCATGATACATTAATATTTATATTTAAGTGAAATATAATTTCTAATTAAAAATTATCATAATAAAGTGATTATTTCAAGAGAAAATAAAAAATAAAAAAGAAAGTTAGATTGAACAATAATTTTTACCTCTTTGAAAACTTTTAAAATTTAACTCCCTGAATAATAAACTTGAAAAAAATAATTAATAATAATTAATAAATATTTATTCATGATATCTACATTAATGGAATAGCATATACACCACATAAAAGTGAATAGGTGCATATTAACAAATATGTCTCAATGAAATGGAAATATAGAAGAAATCCATTACCTCACACTTCTTTTTGTATGAACATGATTTAAACTACTATATAATGGTTTTAAGAATAATATTAATTTAAAACAGAACTATATAAATATTTATAATATCATATATGATCCCATTATAAAATTCTACCACCCTTTAGTTAATAATATTTCATTATTTTTATTTTTTGGTGTTTTAATTTCCTTGTGTTCTCATGTGTGATCTGCCATTAAGGTTTTCGTTTTTACACATATTATAGAGTTAAATTTTTTATATAATTATATTAATGTTATAATTTTTTTTCATTAGATAAATTTTTAGAATCGTTATTTAAAATTTAACATGGAGAAGGAATCACTTCACTTCGTGGAGGTAGTAGGCCGTATGTTCTCATAAGCGATGTTGTCATTTCATTAATGGGTGAAAGGGTAAGAACGTGATTGATATATTAATTTCAAGGAATAAATATAATTTAATATATCAGACATATATTTACTAAATTTTTCATTATTACTATCAAAGTAAATAGTATGTGGAAAACGAATCACATCAGTTCAAGAGGCATTAGTCCTCCATACATACGAGCTACGTTGCCATATTTTAAAAGTAATTCACAATAAGAAGGTATATGTGATATTAAAATTTCATAAGTATAATAATAACGTAAATATAATATATAAGTGTTAAATCAATAATTGTATCCATCCTTTAAAGGTAGTGATGGAAAATGTATTACATCAGTTCATGAGCTGATAGTCCTCTATACACATGATCAATAATTTAATTTCTCATTTGATGTAAGAGGGGAAGGATAAAGAAAATTAAGATAAAATAATAAAATATAAGTATATATAGGATAATTATGTTATTATATAATTATAGTTTAATAATATTTCAAATAGGTATAAGAAGAAAAAAATAATAACATTCATTTGAGAATGTTATATCTTCTTCAGACATCTTCTTTAGGTTTACACTAAAAGCCTTACTTGGTTGGATTTATGATCCAAACAAGGGCTGTAGGATTTTTTAGGGGAGTAATTTAGTGATTTGGTTTCACATTTTTCAAAAAAATGTCTTAGGAAGTGTGAAAATGAGAGGGGAGTGGGTGACCTTTTATAAGTGGGGGAGAGGACACATATTGATTTTTTGAAAAGAATCAATAACACCCACATTTTATCAAGAAAAAAAGGACCAATATAGACCCTTAGAAGTTATAAGGTATAAATATGTCAATATAATAGGAATTTTACAAGTTTTTAGATCATTGTAACCCTTATATTTTTAGTTTAACCCCCTGGTAAATTAGTTTTTACCTTAGTCGTGGGAGTTAATTTTTACTACTCTTACAGTTAATAATTGTCAAAAAATAATTAAAAATTATTAGATAATATAGATTATTATGACTAAAAATATTTAATCCATTTTTTTAAATTAAATTTTTATAATTTGTAGAATCCAATTTAAATTTATACCTGTAGACGCGATGAAAAAGCAGGTTTCCAGTGCGAAAATTCTCACATGTAAGGACACTTCAATATGAAAATTAAATATAAAATTATTTAAAATGTCCTAAATTAGTTAAATTTTAATATAATTTAACTAATTTTAACTTTAAAAAAATTTATAATATAATTTATCTTCGTAAATAATTTAAATGAAATGGTTGTCTTCAGTAAAAATCCATATTGTTCATTATTCATCCAAAAATTAAACATTTTAGAAAAATTCAAAAAAAATCACCCTAAGTTAATTTTGACATGATGATTTAAAAAATGAAAATAGTTTTATAAAATACATTTTCTAAAATTTCTAAAAAATTAATTTTAAATCATCTGTAAATCACAACTAAACTATCTTTTAGAAAAATATTGTTTTTTAGAAAACATTTATTTTTCTTTTAAATGATTATTATTTAATTTATAATAAATAAATGACCATAATTGTTATAATTTAGTTATTACTATTCATAACCATTACTTTAACAACTAGTTTATAATGGTATATAATATTATGGTAGATTTAGACTTAGGGGTTTGTGTTCCATAAGCTATCGAAGAGGTCAAATTTATTTAAAAATAAATATTTCATAAAGTCTCAAGGTGTTACATTATTGTATAAGCTCATGTTTTGTGTCATATAAGCCATAAAATCGAATTTTCATCTTTTAAAACCTTGGTTTGTTACACTTATTTTCTCCATCATGGACATGGTGGTAATATTATTCTATTTTTTCTTCATCCATACTTTTATAGATATTGTTTTCCAACTTGTATTATTCATGAAAATGTATTTAGATAAATTATTACAAGAAGATAACGATGGAACCTATTTATTCACAACTACTTATGCGATATTATTATATAATTTAACGGTATTATTTCCATATAATGTAGGTCTTTTTTTAAAATAATCCTCCATAGAATATTGGGTGAAAACATCAATTTTTTCCTCTGTTGTGAAGACTCAATATGTTTATTTTCAATAAATAATGGTCATGTTTTGAAGAAACTTTTACACCATTATAAATGTTTTTTAGGAACTTTTCAAGTGGGGATAATTCTTTTATCTCTTTTTGGAAGAGGTATTCTCGTGTTAGGGAAAATTGTCTTCTCTATGAGATGGGTATCTGATAAGGGACTATGCCTATTTATTATCTTGGAGTTACACTCTTTTGGGAGAGACCTAGATCATCTTATTTTTATGAAATTTTGGATAATGTCAATAGAAAGATCTCAACATGGAAGGGGGGAAGTCTTTTTATGGATGGAAGGATCAGTATGGTGAAGGATTTTATTGATTCTAAATTGGTTTAATCCTTCATGGTCTATAAATGGATGAGAGGGATTATCAAAAGGTTAAATTTATCCATCGGGAACTTTTTTTGGAGTGGTAATATACATTAAATAAAGATGGTAATTATTCCTTATAAGTCCTGATGTAAACCCTAACCCAATGGTGGCATGTTTATAAAGAATATTAGGATTTTTAATGTTTCTCTTCAAGCTAGACCCACTTTGAACTTTATTAATAGTAGTTTGCAATCTTTAGGTGTTTTTGGAGGCTCATTTCTATGATAAACTGAAACATGGAGATAATTTATACATTGAATCTTCTATTTGGCTCGTAATTAAATCTTCTTTTTTGACACTACTGGAAATATGATCTTTCCCAACACTTCTATACCAACGGTTTGTAAAAACCGTTGGTATAGCTACCATTTCCCAACGGTTCACCAAAACTGTTGGGAAAGCCATATATTTCCCCACCTTTCCCAACGGTTTGGAAAACCGTTGGTAAAGGGTCACTCTTTCCCAACGGTTTATGCTAAACCGTTGGGAAAGGGTGTGTTTTGAGCCTCTTTCCCAACGGTTCACCAAAACCGTTGGGAAAGAGTGACCTTTCCCAATGGTTCACTAAAACCGTTGGGAAAGGGTGTGGGAAAGAGTGACCTTTCCCAACGGTTCACCAAAACCGTTGGGAAAAAACACCCAAAAATCCAACCTTCGGCCTAAAAAACTCAACCCACCCCTAACCTATCCCAACGGTTTTGAAAACCGTTGGAATAGGTTCTTTAATTTTTTTCCATATCTACTAACCGAGAAAATTATATAAATCAAAATTTTAAATAATTATGATAATAAATATATATATTTATGAAATTATGTTTACAAAAGTGATGTTAGCTTAGTGGTTAAGTCGTTCGATTATAAACGAGGGGTCCTGGGTTCAAATCCCATCAGATGTTTTATTTTTGGAATTTATATACCAACGGTTCCATTACCCTTGGTATAGATTTCATATTACCTATACCAATGGTTTTTGGAAAACCTTTGGTATAGACCTATCCCAATGGCTTACTTGGCTACGGTTCTCCAAACCGTTGGTATAGGCTATACCAACGGTTTGGAGGACTATACCAACGGTTCCAAACCGTTGGTAAAGGTTATTTTTCCAGTAGTGTGAATAACATGACATGCTCAATATGGATTGTGAAAAAGAGCTCCAATTTGAAATTTTTGCTTGATAATTGGACTGGATCTATTATTTTTTGATGAGTTTCAACCACCTACTTTGAGTACTGATTCCCAAACTACTATTAAGTATTTCTTTTGGTGCACCTTATCTTTTGTTTTAAGATTAGCATCAAATTATTATTGATGCCTAATATTTTTTTCATGGTCCATATTTTCTAGTTTTAGAGCCATCCATAAATGGAATCCTTAATATTAAACTCTTTTATCAACATATCTTTGGAGACTATAATATTTATTTCAACTGGTTAAATACTTTCAAGAAGAAATGAATCATACCTTCACAGTTTACTCTTATCTGGAGGCTGGCATATAACATAATCCCCATGGATGATGTTATATAGAAAATTGACCATCATTTATGCTATCAGTGTATTATCTATCACCAACATAGATAGGATACAGAACATTTATTTCTTAGAAGTACTATAAGCTCAACTATATGGAATGGGGTCTTTGAAGTGTTCATGCTATATGGGTTAAGGTTCTTGGGATTTCAATCCTTTCTGCATCACTTCCCTTTCATCCAGCATTCTACACAGGCTATTAGAAATAGAGATCTTCATATTTCATGGAGTATTACAACTAATTGTATGTAATTCATGACTATTCTCATGATCCTTAACTTCATTATAAAAAATTTGTTTTTGGAGGCAAACATGGTTACAGATGGGCTTGCTAACATGGGCATTAGAGTGACTCTCACCTATCCAGACACGGTCCCAATTTAATTTCTTCCTTTTTAGGAAATTTATTACAATAAGTCCTCAAATTTTTGACTTTTTTAATATCGTTTTTTAAATAAATACCTTCACATTTTGGTCAAGGGACCTTTTCAAAAAAAATATTCTTCGTTTCAAAAATAACCAACTTAACTCTCAATTATGGACACATCATATTGACTATGATTTTATATCCTTCATTAAGAATCACCTTATCTTCACAATATGTTTCCATTCTATCAACCTTTTTATAATGAAACATATTTCGTTCTTGAGGCATGGTGTCGATCTCCTCAATTATCTTTGATTTTACCTCTAGGTGATCATCCTCCACATATATGTTATTTTTTAGTTTTTTTCCCTGTGCATGTATCATAAATTCAAGAGCCTTATTGGTCTCTTCCTTATCTTAAAATTATTTTATCTATTTATTCTCAGGTTTTAAAGAACTTTTTCATGTTAAATGTTTCATATTCCAAAAAATCAAACATGCACGGAGAGAATTATAGATTATAGAAAATTTTCTTATAAATCCTTCTCCATGTTATCTACTTCTCTTTCAATAAGTTCTATCACATCTTGATGAATTTTAAAAATACTATAAAAAAAGAAACCACTTCTTAGAGAAAATTTTATTTTATATCTTTAATGTTTCAAAAGACATATCCTGTGAATTAGAAAATATATGATCACTTCCACTTGGTTTTTCTTCATGTGAAAAGTTTTTACAAGAATTTTTACATACCTCATGACCACTTAACTTCCATGATTCAATCACGGTAGAAGTTTTTTTCCCTATAAATGATTGTATTTTTAACCAAATACTCTTCTTATTCATTTCTAGACATGCCTTCATATATTATCATGGCATGAAGATACCAATATTTCTTCTTCTTGTCTTATAAAGAACATCTTATTAGTCTTTATTTTCATTTTCATTTTTCCTATTTATCATTGTCCTAGTATAAATATAATTATTATAGGAGATAAATGAATCTTACGAAAAAAAATACTTAATTTTAAATACCAAAAAAATTAAATCTTCAGAAATAGAACAATTTATAATATAGTGAATCTAGTATAGGTGAACACTGTCTCTTATAAAAATTATTAGGACTACTTTGGGATATGATCAACATTAGGGGGGCTAAATCAATGCTGGAAAATGTTTAATCCAATTAATTATTTTAATCACTTTACCTCTTAGACCTATTAGGATCCTAGATTTATTTTTATCTCATTATTTTTTGTTTGTAAGTAGATGAAAGTAATTAATGGATGGAACATGGTGTTTTTACAAGGTTTACTACCCAATAAGAGTACCTAATCATTGCTGTGTATGGTATTGAACATTACAAAAAATCTCTATAATAATTATGTATCAATTTATAGACATAGAGAATATATTTTTTCTTTTTATGACATCAAAATATATTAAGTAATATTTTTAGGGACATGTGCTGAGGTGGTGAGTGATACCGAGGCCCAGTGAGCCCACAATTAATTTTATGAAAATATTAAATATATTTATATCACATACAAAAAAATAATAAAAAACAATGGATTATATCGTAAATGAATTCTCTAATAAAAAATTGGATACCATGGATGAATTTGGATCATGAGGTTTATCTTAGGCACGACCTATGGTTGGTCATCACTGGATGTTCGGTCGAGGGATCTATTGGGGGTGCGTTTATTTAAAATAAATAAGTGATTTTTTATATGATTTATTAAATGACCTAATTAAATATTATATAAATACCCAATTATGATGATTCTATACGGGCTATCGACATAAAGATTTATACATTAGAGAGGATGAGGAGAGTGTTCTTCATTGGAATATCATAATTGAATGATGAACAATGATTAGATCAAGGTGGATTGAAAGACAATAGATGCAAAAAATCATTATCATCATTGGAAAAAACATTCCTCCCCAATGATCGATCCATAATAAAGGCAGAGACTATCTATTATGGTTTCCTAACTTTATTAAATTATTTATCATGGATCTAATTAATATAATTTTAATTTATGATTTATCATTCCTTCGCATGAGCACAATTCTGGAAAATTAAATTATTGATTTAATATTATCTCTTATGACATGAAATTTCCCTTACTAATCCCCAATTCTATGATATTTGGTGAATATTAGTTTTCTAATGATGATATGAACTTTGTTTATATTCCTTTATCCTACCTGTTCTCTACATTATTCATCATTATGGGGTCACGATTCAATTATTTCTAGGTGGATTTCAGCACGATCGAACCCCAAAATTTATAGTGGATGTCTATACAATGACATGATTGGATTTAATGAGAATTAAATATAGAGTGTTATAGGTAGTGGTGATGTATTTATGGATTTGATATAAAAAGTGGCAATGACAGCGCCATGGGTGGTGACTGGAGACATCATGAGGGGTTTATATGGTTGGAATCTAGCCATCAGTGACAGATTGAGCATGAGAATCCTCATATCTAATATTCCAACATGATTGGAGTCCAAAAAATGCCAATGTAAATGTTTCAAGGATATGTGAATATTTCCTTGGTTTTTGTGGAAAGCCAGACTACACAGTATGTATTAGGTTGAACACATGGAATGTAGCCACCAAGTTGTGGCGGCTAGGGTTTAGAGAAAAAGATAAGGATCACATGCCATGTGGTTAGGAAAATATCATGTGACCCTCCCTAGGTAGACATTTTTTGTTCCAACTTCTTGTTCCCAATACCCCATGTGGTAGGACACACTATGTACTCTAGGAGTACATGAGAATTTTTCAGTTCTGAGATGTGACCAAATACATGAGCATGGCCCAGAGCACACAAGAAGGCCCCAGGCGGCTGAGACATGTGTTTTGGGCCCCATACGCACCATGTATAGTGAAATTGACATTGATATGTGTCCATATGAGAACACGACCATGTAGTGGAGTAGGACCACACGCTGTATAGACCCCATACACATCATATTATCCCTTTTTAAAGAACTTATACCTCTCATATCTCTTTCATTTTGACTCATATTTTGTCCCATGATTATCTTATCCTAATTATTTTTCCAAATAGGATATGACGGTATCCATTTTTGTGGAAAATGAGATACAATCCCAGATTTTCAGTGTGAAATGATTCCTTAGGCAATGCTTGAAAATGGAAGTGATCAGGCAGGATAATTGATGAGTTAAGATAGAGATGCCACTCCCATATTACACTAGGGCATGAGTCATCTATCCATGGAAAATGTACTCTCATGTCACACTAGGGAATGAGTCCTAAATAATTTATTTTTAGATAGAGATGGTACTCCCCTATAGAACAAGAGTGTGGGCCCTCTAACTATTGAGACGATACTCCCCTATTTCTCTAGGGAACATGGCCTCTATATTATTTGTTTAGATAAAGATGGTACTACCCTGTAACACTTGGGTGTGGGTCCTCTATCCATGGGGTTGATAGTCCCTTTCCACACCAGGGTGTGGGTCCTCCATACTCATTTTTTAGATAGAGATGATACTTCTTTTTTACACCATTGTTCAGGTACTCTATCAATGGAGACAACACTCCCCCATCACACTAGGGTGTGGGTCCTATATAATCACTATTTAGATAGAGAAGGTACTCCTCTGGGGAACCATAGTGTATGTCCTCAATCTATGGATATTGAACTCCCCTATTTCACCAGGGAGTAGGTCCTCCATACTCATTGTTCAGATAGAGATGGTCCTCCCCTATTGCAGAAGGTTATGAGACTTCTATCCATGGAGATAGTACTCCCTTATTGAACCAGGGACTAATTCCTCTATCTATAGGGACACAAATCCCCCTTTATACCATGGTATGGGTCCCCCATATTCTATAAATATATATTGAGACTATGCTCCCCCACATGGGTGAAGATACTCTCTTAATGAGTTTCATTCCCATGTTATACATGGGCATGGGACACCTATATTTTGGAGATTACCCTCCCTCTAATTATGGAGTTGTGGTGAGGTGTGGGCCCTCTTATTGATTTCTTTGGATAGACACAGGAGATGATGGGTACCAATGATAAACCTTTGTAGTTTCAGGCTTTCTTATCAACCGAGGTCGGGATATGATATGAAGATATCCTTTCTAACTTATTTGGGTTTGTTTATGAGCATATATTTTAGTATTGGGGTTTGTTTCCCTCTTTTTTGCATTGAGATGACTAATGATATAATGTCTTATATTTATCTCTCTTCAATTTTCAATACTTCCTACGGGGTATTCATATTCTCACCTCTACATAGGATTTTCATGCACATTTCATGTCTTATATATCCAAAAGATAGATCAATGGTGATTTTAGAGGAGCATAGGGATACTCAAGTGCATTTACCATGTGTAATTATCAGGGCTTGGAGATCAGGAGATGGGATCTCTCATCTATTTTCCATTACAGTTGTTGTTATGTTGAAAAATACTTTTTGGGTGGGCATGTATTTTTTCATTTACATTTTGGATTACACCATCACACTCTTTTTTATTTCTTAGAGGTTGGTACATTAATATTTTTTCTCTAGATTTTATTTCCTTTTATTATTATTCCTTTCCACTTATGTATAGATATGATTCGGTGTATACATAGAGAAAATTTAGGAAAAATCCTTCCAATTTAGTTATTCCTTCCTAGTTCCTATTTCCAGCCCATGGCCTATGGAGGTGGGATTGGGTTTGTGGTAACCCGGTCTTCCACCAACAAGGCGAGAACGTGTGGGTTGGGTATTTATACAGTGGGATTATAGGTGGTTCAACCTTGGGATGGTCTTTCATGTTTTCCACATATGATTTTTGGTCATGAATTTAGGGAAATATTATCAAAATGTCTCGAGTGAGACTTAAATTATAAGGAACCTAGTGTTGGTCTAGAGATAAATGTATCTATACACTTGGACTCCAACTACATGGTTATCGAATTTATATACCAAGAAATTTGTTATAGGGAACAATAGTACATGAATCAAATAATATTGAGTCCTTTTACAATCCTTCTTGAGTTAGATCCTTATATATATATGCTCATCTAATCGTGGTACATTCTTATTACTTTTAGGATTCCTCAACAAAGACATCCAGCCAAGTTACCAATTTAGGATCATGAGCATTATATGATGAGTGATGAGGCCTCATTTTAAGGGCTATCTAATTAGTTATTTCCTCTAGGTAAGATGATATCAGCACCCCTACGTATTGAGTATTATATTATACTAGTAGTGAAGGATGAAGATGTGTGTAGGATTAGTGAACTCCATGAGTAAAAGCACCAGAGGCCCCTAAGGTTCTGTGATGAGTTAGATCCCTAAGAAGCAGAGGATTGAATTGAGTTGGTGATCCATGTTTTTAGATTTATGATAACCCCAAATGATAATATGGTTGCATTAGAATCTAATATTTTAAATGGAGTTTCTGGAGACTAGTGGAGTCTATTCACATAGATTTATGATGAGGTGACAATTTCATGGTTAAACTTCTAGCAGTTTTTTATGAGGAGTGCTACCCCTTGTGATTATGTTCAGTTTAGATTCATGAGACTTTTGAAATGTAGAAAGTAGGGATTATAGTTTATGAGTATGATTCAAGGTTCAATTAACTTACACGGTACTCCCCCACATGATTTAGGATGGTTACTTCTAGGCGAGGAAGTTTGATTAGGGGCTCTATAGAAACATTTGTGCTAGTGTGAATCACTTATGAATTCCTACATATGTTGGATTGATGGAGTGGAAACTAGTGATAGAGAGATTCCTATCTGAGGGACACAATGTAGATGAGGCCGTCAGTAGGCATCCCAGGGCTAAGACTTCTGCAAAGAATGTAAGATAAAACATTTTGAGGCACACGAGGCATACTCATGCTTGGAATTTTGCATGTGGTCATGTGGCTCAAGGACCACATAGGGGACCAGGGAATCCTAGAAGAAGGTGATTCTATAATGTGATAGGAGAGGTCACATGGAATGTGATTGACTAACCCGACATACTTAGGATTGAAAGAATAAATTGGATGGACCACCATGGTAGAGGAAGCACCACGATCAGGGTTCTCCCAACCATGTCCATATATCCCCATAAAGAGGTGAAGTTAGAAGAAGAGTAGGTGGGGCGCTCAGAGGAGGATATACAGGTGGTGGATGAAGTTAGAAGCTACTTCAACCACCACTAACAAGAGGCCCACACCAATCAAAAGAAGCTAGCGGCGGGGGCCGTCAGCAGCTACATACCATAAGGGCTTATGACTCAATAACTCATGAGATGATCAGAGATACGATCTATGTTTATTATACTATTTATTTTTTACTATTTGAAATAGTTTTGAGTCATTTTTTTTATCTTTTTAGTCCTTGTGTGAGAGTTAGAGCTCCCACTTTAGACTTTATCCCATCATATTGGGATTGAGGTTTCTATGGGGAACTCTTATTCAATATCACTTATCTACCGGAAGTGTGAGTTATCTCTTAGTGGAGATATTTTCTCATGCGACCTCATAGTTATCATAATGATACCTTAATATGTCATCTTGGTAATTGTTTCATTGTCCATAGTCTGAGCCTAAATTGACCATCACTGTAGATGAGTCAGATTCCTTAAAAAAATGGAATGATATTCTCCTTAGTGGGAGAGAGAACTCATGGAGCAGTGGGTGGGTCTTATGAGAATGAATATGGAACCCAATAACCCATAATTTTCTGAGTTTAGACCACAAAACAGCGAGTTCTTCAAGTATATGGATTCATTTAGTGGTGGAAGATTATATGGAAATATTATCTGAGGATGTCCCGAGACTACCTATGAGGTGGGAGATAGATATTTGTATCAAATTAAACCCTGGGACCTCTTTGAAATATTTTTAATAATATCAGATATCCCCTAAAGAGATTTAGAAGATAAGGATGCAGTTATAGGACCTTTTAGAGAAGGGTTTTATCATACCTAGTGTGTCCCCCTGAGTAGATTCAGTTTTATTCTTAAAAAATGTTGATGAGAGCATGATTTTTTTGTTTATTATCATCAAACAAACAATGACATGATAAATAAAAATTACCCCTTGAAAATGATTTAAGGACTCTTTGACAGTTGTGAGGTGTGAGATGGTTCTCGAAGATCTATATCAGGTCTGGCTACAACCAATTAGGGGTTCACAAGGCTAATATTCCAAATCTAGAATTATGATGTCTTTATAGACAATTTGAGTTCCTAGTTATTAATTTCAATGTGAATAATTACTGGACATTGTTTATGGATTTCAAAAACTAGATATTCTATCTATACATTAACCAATTTATGATAGTCATCATTGATGAAATACTTATCTACTTAATATCAGAGGAGTGGAAGACGGAGCACCCGAAGATTGTCCTAGAATTACTTGGGAGAAATAAATTTATGGTAAGCTCTTTAAATTAAGGTTGTAGATCCAAAATTTTCAATTTATGGGGTATTTCATTTCTGATCAAGTACTAGCTATGGACCTGATGAATATTGATGCATTGTTTTCTTAGGATCCACCTAATAATGTGTTAGTGGTATAGAGTTTTTTGGGAATGATTAGGTACTATAGGTGGTTTTTGGTGGAATTATATAGGATTTCATCCCATTTAACCTCCAAAATGTGTAAATACCATCCATTTACCAGGTCTGAGTAGTTCTAGATAACCTTTGAGGAGTTGAGGCAGATGTTGACTAGTTCTCCTATTCTGAGACTACTAGAGGAGGGAATGAAGTACATAGAATATTTTTATTCATCTAGATATGGGATCGGTTTTGTGTTTAGGAATAGGTAGGTTGTGATTGGATATGGGTAAATGAAGCTAAAATCCCATGAGTATAACTACGTGACTCATGACCTAGAGTTGGAAACCGTAGTATTCTTCTTGAGGATATGGAGGCACTCTCTTCTAGGAGAGCACGTTTTTGTTTAATTAGACTATCTCAGTCTGAGGTGTGTCTTCACATAGATATAACTAAAACCAAGACATGGGCTCTAGTTTGAGTTCCTACTAGACAATTACTTTGAGATAGTCTACACTTATATGAAGGGAAACATGGTGGCATATTCCCTTAGTAGGAAGCCTCATTATCATCTTATGCAGGATGCGTCTGAGAAATTGGATTATTTGTAGGTTCCCCTAGTGGAGGTGAGAAGTGTAGTTTATTTTTAGTAAATGGTGTTTAATCATCCACTTATCTAGTGTGCAAGGGAGTCTCAGTTATGAGACATCCACTTTGAGGTCCTACATGACTAGATATCCTCAGAATATTCTCTAGATGGATTCTCTAAAAGAGGGAATAATGTCATCCTTTCATAGGGATAGACATTGGTTCTAGAAATGTTTCAAGAGGATGTGATGAGGGTGATTCAAAATTATCCTTTGGGTATACATACCATTGTAGGGAATATTTACATAGACCTTCAGTGATAGTTTTGGTTGTCTAGAATAAGGTAGGGCAGGGCCGAGTTTATCTCTCAGTGTCTTATATGTCAGGAGGTGAATGTTGAGAACCATGTTCGTATATGATCATTATAATATGTAGGGATCTTAGAGTAAAAATGGGATGGAATATCCATAGACTTTGTGACATGAATTCAGTAGATAATGAGAGGCCATGATTCTATCTTAGAGATAGTTCATCGACTTACTAAGTCAACACACTTTATTTTTATCAGGGAGAAGAGTTTAGTGGAGTGTTTGGAGAAGTTTTATATATGGGAGATCATCCGAATTCATGGGGTTACCTCAATGAATATATATAAACATGATTCATGGTTCACATACCGATTGTGGAGATGATTGAAGGAGTCATTAAGGGACCAGTTGTGGATGAGTACATCTTTTCACCCATAGATTGATGGGAAGTCTGAGTACACTATCCTTGTGTTAGATGATATGTTCATGGCTTTCATGTTATAATTCAACTAGATCATGGAGAATCACTTACCTTTAGTATAGTTTTCTTATAATATATATATATGTACTATTAATATGACACCTTTTTTGGCCCTATACAGGAGTCCCTATAGGTCACCATTATACTAGACCAAGATCGGTGAGGAATCTCCTTTTTTGTTAGAGATGGTACAAGAAACAATGAAGAAGTTCTAGGTTATTTGAAAATGAATGAGGATAGTTGAGACGTGACAAAAATCTTATTCATATAGACATCAAATGATGTTTTAATTTGATTAAGGAGACCATGTTTTATTTATATTCTCCCCACAATGAGGATTGTGGGGATTTAGATGGGGAGTAAAGTTATCCTTGAGTTTTATCAAGCCATTCAAGATCTGATATATGGTTGGAAATGTTTCTTAATACTTCATCTTACCCCAACTATTGGATTGGGTGTATGGCTCCTTCCACGTGTTGTAGCTAAGAAGATAGGTGCATGATCCTACACACATTATTGACTAGGGGAAGCTGGAAATTGAGGATAAATCCACTTTCCCAGAGTACCTAGTAGAGATCAAGGATATTTAGGATATAATCAGTTAAGGATGAAACATTCCTTTGGTTCATGTGCTATGGAAACATGGGAGTATGAATGAAAGATTTTGTGAGTGGGAGAGCCACATATAGGCTTTGTATCCTCAAATATTTATTTTGTATGTGCTTTTTGGGGATGAAAATATTTGAATGAGGGAATAATGTGGAGACTTTATTTTTTTACTTTTAATACTTTGGAATATATTAAAGAATATTAAAATATCTAAATGCTAATATAATGTGAGATTATGAGGCCCGATGAGCTTATAATTAATTTTATAAAAATATTAAATATATTTATATCACTCATATGCTGTTTCTTTTTAATAAGGTAATATCTCATGAATGGAGTCTTGAATTAAAAATATGATACCCTAGTTTAATCTAGAGTATGGGGTTTATCCTAGGGGTAACTTAAGGTTGGTTGGAACAAAATTTTTAGTTGAGGCAGTAGTATCAAGTGCATTTAATTAAAATATATAAGTAAATTATTTATTTGGTTTATTAAAAAACCTAATTAAGCCCTCTATAAATACCCTCTTATAATGAGTTCCCAAGTTTTATCCAAATAACCCTTTCTAGGTTGAATAAGAGGAGGATATAATTTTTCACTGGTGGGTTGATACCAAATGACAGACAATGATCAGATTGAGGTGGATTGACTGAAAGTAGACACAACAGATCATCCTCAATGCTAGAAAACTCATTCTTCACCAAGAATAGATCCATAATTGAGGTTGGTATTGTCATTTTTAGTTTCCAACCTTGATTAAATGAATTATCGTGGATATTATTAATCAAATATTGATCTACGATTTATGTTCCCATCACATGATCCTAATTCTACAAAATAAAATTATTGATTTAATTTTTTCTTCTATGCCATGAAATAACACATGATAATACCTGATTCCATGATCATTGGACAAGAACTTTTAGAAAATGACAATATCACTTTCATTATTGTTTCTTTCTCCTACCCATTCTTCACGTTTTTCATTGTTGGACCATGAGGTCACTATTCAATTATTCTTGGGTGCATTCAAGCATAATGGAAACACTATATTCACAGTAGATGTTTTCATACTGACTGGGTCATATTTTTGTGGATGAATTAGATAATATTACAAGTAACAATATTGTATTTATGGATCTGAGATCCAAAGTGGTGATGGATGTGACATAGGTGGTGATGGGAGAAGATCTGTGAGGTTTGGATAATTTGAAGGTGACCATTGATGACACATCGAGCATAGGAGGCCCCATATTTGAGACCCGAGACATCATTGGAGGTGGAAACAACACCGAAGAAAATGTGAATATGATGCGTGAAGATTTAATTGATTTCTATGAAAATAATGACTATAATGTGTGTATTATGATGAACACACACTCTGTATTCAACCAACTACAATAACTATGGTTTCAAGAAAAATATAAGGATCACACATTGTGGAACTAGACCATATGTTGTGGGACCCTCCCCAGGTATCTAGGTCATCTTTATCCTACACATGCCCTATACCCCATGGAGGAGGACACAAAATGTAATCTATGCGTACATGGGAATGCTCCGGTACATGTGAATGGCTAGGTACACATGCACAACTAGGTATACAGGCATGACTACAGACACACATGTAGGCCCTAGGTGGCCGAGACATGCCATGTGGGTCCCATACACACTATGCTTGATGACAAGGCCACAATGAAATGTACAGAAAAGAACATGGATAGGAAGAGGAGTGATACCACACACTGTTTGGACCCTATACACATTTTATACCCCTTTTTGAGGAACTTCTACCTCTTTTATCTCTTTCATTTTGACTCAGATTTTCAACCATAAATATCTTATCCTATGTTTTTTCCTCATAGAATGTGATGGTAGTATTCATTGCATAAAATGAAATATTATTTGATTTGTTAAATGTGGTATTCTTTCTTATGTGACAATTAATGATGATAGTGATCAGAAAAGATCATTAGAGAGTTCAGATAGAGAGGGTACTCCCCCATCGCACTAGGGCATGGGTCCTCTATCCATTGATATGGTACTCCCAATAACACTAGGGTGAGGTTCATCCATAATCATTATTTAGGTAAATATGGCACTCCCCTATCGCACCAGGGAATGCAACCTCTATCAATAGAGACAATACATCCCTATCACACCAGAACATCGGTCCTTCAAACTCATTGTTTAGATAGAGATGGTACTCCCCTATCAAACCATCCATATTGACAGTAATCCCCTATTTCACTAGGGTTTAGGTGCTCCATATTCATTGTTCAGATAGATAAATCATTACCCTATCACACATGGGCATATTTCCTCTATCCATGGAGATGGTACACCCCTATTGTACCAGGTCACAGGTCCTCTGTCCATAGAGATGGTACTCCCCTATCTCACTAGGGTCTGATTCCTCTATACTAATTATTTAGATAAAGAAAAAACTCCATTATTGCACTAGGGTGTGAGTCCTATATCCATGTAAACAATACTCCCCTATCAAACTAAGGAACATGTCCTCTATCAATTGGGATGGTACTCCCCTGTCACAATAGAGCTTGGGTCCCTCCATATTTTGTACATAGATATAGAGAAAATATTCCCCTATATAGGAACATGTCCTCATATAGTATAAGGGCATTGGCCCCCTATGTTTTGGAGATTATGCTCCCTCAAGATGTGGAGAAGATGTAAGGTACAAGCCCTTCCCATTAATTCTTTGGATAGAGACGCGAGATGCTAGAGATCGATGATAGACCTTTGGATATTCATGATTTATAATTAACCTGGGTTGGTTTGTGAGATTAATATCCCCTTTTTATCTTATTTGGGATTCATTATGATCAGAGATTTATGTATTGAGTTTAATTTTCCACTTTTTTGGGTTTATCTGACTAATGATATTGTGTCTTTTATTTATCCTTCTTCAGTTTTCAGGGTATCCTATTGGGTATGTATATACTCACCCTTGAATGTGATATTTCTGCATTTTTCATGTATTATGTTGATGATGGAAATATCATAAGTCAATTTATAGAAGCATATAGATATTCAGGTGTATTGACCAGATGCGGTGGTTGGGGCTTGGATATTTGGTGTTGGGAACTCATAACTATTTTCTTTTCCATTTTCTGTCAGTGTGGGGCATATTTTATGGGATGGAATTTATTTTTCTCTTAACATCTTGGATTCTATTTTTACACTCTTTTGTATTCCCTAGAGGTTCTTACATGCATGATTTTTACGCTCTGTGTTAATGTATTTTATTATTATTCCTCTACACCACTGCATGGAGATGGTTGGGTTCATACACATAAGTAAATTTGGTAAATGCCTACAATTTTATTTATGAATTCTCATAACATTTTTATACACCCTCAAAAATAGAGGTGGGCTTGCGGTTATGGCGTCCTAGTCTTCCATCAATCAGGTAAGCCTCAATACGTCAGGTCATTACAATATTGGTTTGACTCAGTAATATTCATAAACCCAAGTGAGGTTCTCTATAATTTGGTAGGGGGATATAAAATAATGATGATTCCATGAATTGATGATTTCCTAGTATAACTGTAACAAGTTTCTGGATCCTTATATTTCCTTCATATACAGTCTTCAAATTCGTCAATTTATTTTCCACACCTTGAAATTACTCCACCACATGTGACTTCTCTTCATTATCATATTTATTTATTTAATTCTCCCCTTATATTTCTTTCACTATAACATGAAATCAACTATTATCATTATTCTACTAGTGTATGGAATATATTGAAAAAACCTTCTTTATCTTCAAAAAATATACTAGAGTACTAATTTTCTTGCATAGATACATGACTTTTTCTTCTCCTATTATTTTTCTACTATATTGGATGCAAGACCTCTCTATAATATATGAAACCTGGAATATGTAACACTCTTATTTTTTCCATTTTTTTCTACACGTTATTATATTATTTTTTACCAATTCATATGTTCTTTATTGGTTATCTTCTACATATATTCAACTCACAACATGTGGTTATGAATGAAAACCATTAAGTCAAGTCTCATTTTTAATACCAAAATATTCTATTTTAAATTGTAGTTTTGAACCTCTATTACACCTTTTTCTTCATCCATGTTCATCCGGTTATCATCTTTCCAGTAACACCTATATGGTACCTCTCTATCTGATACCTGTTCATCCATAACTGCTTTGTATGATAACTACAATTATGATAAATTTATTGTTCAATACCTATTCATCTAATACCTATTTATTTGATACATGATCATCCAAAATCTTTTATTTTAAAACATTTTTTCTCAAATTGTCACTTCTTTCTCTGGCACCTATTCACTTTTTCTGTTGGGTCTCATACTTCTCATTCTAATCCTTTGTTTCTAGTTCTCTTTTGTGTGAAATATGATGACTGATACTTTGAACTAATTTTTTTTAAACAACACAATATTCAAATTTCCCTCTTATAAAAACAACATGAGATGAATAACAACACACTTACTCCCCCTTATATAGACATTATATCTACAAAAAATAATGGAGGAATAAAAACACAATATTCAAATTTCCCTCTCAAACCATTATTTAAATTTTAATTATCATGACCTGTCCCTCTGGGCCCATTCCATTACTACACCAAGCCCACCATCCATAGTCTCAGGGCTGGCGACTAGCACCAAAAAGGTGTATCCCTTAAATGGGAATGAAATGCCTTTTTTAACTAGTATAGACACACAGTCCAAGAACACAACAAAAATAAACCACACAGACTAGAACACAACAAGATGCAACCACAAAGTAAAATGTTGTAGTAAAAGAGTGTTGAAAGTAAAAAGGGGCCGAAATAAAAGCCTAACTATATAAGTACAGGTATGACTGGAAGTACAATACAACTAAAAGAAAAAGGAAAATTGTTACTGGGTCATCATCCGAGGTTCCTACCTAAAGGGTAAGTACAGATCACCTCTAGATCACTCCATGATCTTCAGTCTCCTCCGCGTCACATCACACCAAATTATCCACCTCCATGCATCATCCAGTCCTAGCTCCCTTAGCCTCAATCAACATTGTAAATCGTCTGCACTAGACACAACAAGGTGCGGTAGAAGCCCATGCATGGGTGAGTATAAAAATACTCAGTAGTGACCCCAAGACCCCCGTAGGTCTCCTAGAGTTCCGCAAAGGAAAAACCACAAAGCAAGACATCAACTCTACTTAAGTATATGCCCATAAAAACGCCTAAGTTATCAAGATATACACATCTCATTCATGAGGGAAGAATACCAAAAATGTAATGCCCTGAAGGTAACACCACAGAGGTAAAAGTACCACACGGGTAACACTAAGAAGGTTACACCACGAAGGTAAAAGCACCACACAATTATCACCACGAAGATAGTACCATGAAGATAGTACCACGAAGGTAAACGTGCCACATAGTTATCACCATGACTATAATACCACGGAGGTAAAAGTACAACACATGTATCTCCATGAAGATAGTACCACTAAGGTAAAAGTACCACACATGTATTTCCATGAAGATAGTACCCTAAAGGTAAATGTATTAGTTCAAACAGAGTCTTCGCTCGAACCAGGTACTAGTGAAGTATAGAAGTACTAATGATTAGTCGCGAAGCTATATCATCTTATTCTATCAAGAGGCACTGCTACTGACCAAATGGAGTCTGAACCACATTGGATCGATAGGTACTAACCTCTGTGGACCCACACAGGGTCAGTATGCATTGACCACACATGATCGCTAAGTGTTGACCCACACAAGATCTGGCCCACACAGGATTGGTATGTACTGACCCACACAGGATCACAGAGCGCTGACCCACACAGAATCGGTATGCGTTGACCCACATAAGATCATAGAGTACTGACCCACATAGGATCGATAGGTACTAACCCTCGTAATGACCCACACAGGATCCAACCCTCCCAGAGTCAATAAGTAACTAACCTCTGTATGATCGGTCTCCAACTTCCACCTCACTGCCAGCTACTAGATTCTGGCTAATAGCATGTTTGGGAGAACCTCTCCTCAATCCATCGCTCATACCTAAACCACTGTGAAGTTCCATGAACAATTATCGTAAAGTTATGTCATGTAATAAGGAACCCAACGTAACAGATGGTGCATTAATCAAACACTCGATCTTTATATTATTAGAGTTTTCGCTCCGCAGGCCCGGTGGAATTTGGGGTTCGATCCAACTCGGCCATACACCAACATTATCCAAAACTCATGTGGATTATACCAAAAGGATCGTCTCACTCCATGGATTCATGTTCCGTAGACGGTTCTTCAAATGGACACCCAGTTCTCAAATTACTTCCAAAAAGACGTATCTGGATCTAAATAGGATTGGGTCTGGTCCAACCCGGTCTGGGCCGACCCAACCCAGTTCCAGTCGATCCGACCCAATCTGGGACTAGCCAGGTTGGCCTGGTCCGCTGTAGGCCTGGCTTGCTGGGCAATGGTCTGGCCCGACCCGTGAAGGGGGCAGCTTGACCCAGCCCACTAGTGTGACCCACAGTGTAGCCAGCAGTCAGGTGGCCTACCGTGATGGGGTCTGCCCTTACCGAAACCCAGGGGAAGGCACCACCCCGATATTACAAATGGCCCGATGGTTGTTTTTTCACCCTGCTTGCATGCAGTACTGCAAGATGGTCCCGCTCAGTGCGTCGCGTCCAACTAAAACAGTCGGAGAGTTATCCTCCCAGCAGTGCGGATGCACACCGCTTCTCCACCTACGGCCGTCTAGGTTTCGGCCGCCCTACAACCTCCATCGCAACCAAGTGGCTACGACCTTATACTCTGGCGACGCAGATGCATGACATCGCTTCACTACACGGTCAGATGGATGCTTACCGCCACCCTGGTCTATCGCGGCCGATGGGTCGTGACCTCCTACTCAACTGGTGGCGCGGACGCATGCCGCCCTCCTTCCTCACGGTCAGCCGGGTGTCGGCCGCCTCCTTCTGCCACGATCCATCACGGCTTCGTTCCAAGCCCAAAAATTATGACATTCGCATATTAACAATCCTTGGGTCGAGATATCCGCGTCCATATGTCACTCACAAAAAAACATTATGTTTCCAACATCATTAATTATTTGGCATTGAAGAACGCATGAAGAACGCGTGAAGAATAGAAGAAAAAGGGGGAAAGAATAAGTGTCAGATGATGGGCATGTTTTTTGGGACATCATCATTGTGAATCTAGAATATGAAGATTCAAAAAAATATATTTAATCATAATTCAATTTAAAGTCCCTACCTTGTGAACGATGGAAGAACACCCACAGTCGAGGAAGTGGGTCGGTGTTCGCCGTTTCTGTAACAACATCCAAGGCCGTTGCTTGATCATTGATCCTCGTTAGGGGTTTTGGGGTCGATTTTCACCACTTCCAGAACCAGCTCCGTCTTCCAAGGGATCAGTGTCGTGGAACTTCTTCAGCACTTCGTTTCTTGGCAAAGCTGTGCTGACACCTCTCCTCAAGATCCATATAAATTTGAGAGGGGGTGTCTAACAGTGTCTGGAATTAATGGAAGCTCATTTATTATGAGGCTTCTCATTTTCCCAACTAAGCGGTTACTAGGATTTATGGGTCAAGACATTTAATGTTTTGACACATCACAGGTCCCACACTACTTGTCTGTTGGAGGATAAGATAGAAACAAAAATAAAATAATAAAATTATTTTATTTACTTTCATTAAGAAGTCCTAAAACCTAACTTTTTCCTCGGACCTACTACGGTCAATGTAAATCCTCCATTTAGTGAATCCCAGCGCTGTGGATTCAATAGTGCTAACCAGATTTTCAATCTGAGCATCGATTCAAAAGTTAGAAAACGCAGCCACACATTTACTGAACGTACCTGAAAAAATGTTCAGAATATTATTAACAGTCTCCCTCAACCAGCACCGGTCGAGTTTAGGATCTACCTAATTGAAAAATTCCCCAACGAACCCAACAGTACTATTAGATTTCCAATCTGAGTTACCATTTTGATGTTATGGATTTTACAATAAAATAATTTTCACTTAATTATTTTATTTACATCCAAAATCTAACTTTCTCTGGTGGCCCACAGCAGTCGAAGTTAGTATATTCATAAAGAAAAAATACCCTCATGAGTTCAGCGATGGACTCAGATTTTTTATCTGAGTTACCATTTGTGAGTTATAAGCATTTGAAAAATAAAATAACTTTATTTAATTATTTTATTTATGATTATGCCATTTTTGGGTTTTCTCACCATAAGCATGAACAAACTAAATTTAAGTCGCGCCTAGGGTAAACCCTCTATCCTGAGCACAATAGTGGCCTCATATTTCTAATCAGGGAAACCTTTTAAGAGTTATTCCACTTTTTCAAGAAAATTTATTTTGAGGGTTAATTAAATCTTGACAAAACTTCGACAGTTCATTCCGGGAACTCCGAGCCTAGATTGCTGCTGTTAGATTTCACGGTCTCAAAATAATTCCATATAATAAAAAAAATTATACAAAAATTCCGGGACATTACATTCTTCCCACCTTAGGGCTTTACATCCTTAAAATCCACAACATAGACTTGGAAAAAAATTTTGGGGGTTGGGGGGGGGGGTAATAAACACCAAACTGAGCCTCCCACTCCTATGTACTCTCTTGGAGGTTCCTGTGATGCCAGAAAACGTGCACCAGAGGTATCGACTACCCATGAAGGACCCACTCCTGTCGATCCTCAATCTCCACTGGAACCTCCGTAAACATCGCCTCACTGTATAAGTCCATATTTCCATGTTCGATAACATGCGATGGATCATGCACACATATCCTCAGCTGTGACACATGGAAAACATTATGGACCCTGTGAATCTTTGGGGAATGAGATAGACAATATGACACCTCACCCACTCTGTTGAGAATCTAGAGAGGTCCAATGAACCTCGGAGATAACTTGCTTCCCCGACCAAATCTATGCAAACCTCATCAAGGTAAGACCCATAAAAAGACATGATATCCCTTTTCCTGTCGACATAAGACTTCTCCTGGCTCTAAGTAGTTTTCACATGAAAAAAAGTCAGGCATCATGATACAAACTCTTTCACTAATTCCTTCATCCCTGGAGACTAGTGCTGATGCTGAAGGTCCTGGTACATATTCGCCACTTCTAGATGTACTACCAGAGGGGACATATAGAACTCCCTAAACACCTCCTCCCGTAGCTCCACCGGTACCATGAGACGTCCTATGAAGAGGATGATGTGATCCTGACCTTCAAAAAATCCTTCGGGAGACCATCCTGGGGATATCTGAGCATGTCGAGCCTCACAGTCAATGTCCGAAAAATGCGCCTTTCTGACTCACTGAAGTAGTGGGGGAGTGACAATCATATACTGGAGGAATGCAACTCTATCTCTTTCCAAAAAGGATAACTGCAATGTGACTAGCTACTCTAATGCCTCACTCAGCAACTGCAGATCAAACATCCTGTTGAGTGCATATGCTACCACGTTCCCCTTCCTAGGTGTATAAACTATCTCAAAGTCATAGTAATGGAGGAACTCTAGCCATTGTAATTGTATTAGGTTCAGGACCTTATGAGAGAATAAACACCTGAGTCTCTTGTGATCAGAGTAAACAATAAACCATTCACCCATTAGGTAGTGCCACCACATCTTTAGCGCAAAGGAAAATTCTGCTAACTCCAGGTCATGGGTAGCATAGTTCTACTCATCAGTATCTGTCTTAGCTCTTGAAATCTCTACTGACACTTCTCTATCCATAGGAAAGGATCCCCCTTTTTCGTCCAAGTTGACAAGGGTGTAGCTACCCTGGAGAAGTCAGGTACAAATCTCCGATAAGACCTATCCAAAGAAGATGTTCCTCTCCCTTCAGGGAGGTAAACCTAGAATCATTCTTTTGAAAGGATTTCCCCACAATCTGTCGCTTCTGTCAAAAACTGAAAACTCAAAAATCCCGCTACCAGAAGGGTAAGGCTGGCCGACTCAAGCATGATCGTCTGGACGCTCCTTTTCATGAGTTTGTCCTGTACTACCTGGGTTTCCTTTTTTGTCGACCAAGGAAAATACCATTCCAATATTGTAGGTAAAACACAAATTTTTTTCCTAATACAGTCTATCTGAGTATGAAATGTGGATGTCCAGTCCATAGCCAGACTAACGTCATAAGGCCTCGATGCTGCCACCAAGAGGTTCCAAATGAAACACTCACCCCAAGGGTCAGATCACACCATCAGTGTAAGTGTGATTATCGAGTCTCCTTCCAAAGGTATCTCCAGACATGAGGGTCACGTCAAAGGCTTGACTGGAAACTATAGGTTTTGGACAAGATTTGTGGAAGGAAGGAATTATTGGTACCTATGTCTATTAATACGGAATCTAGTAGCAGACACGGACCATTTATCGAATCATTCCTAGAGCCCTTGGGTCTGACTCCTTGACCATATGCAGATACTCCCTTCCCCTATCCTCCAGCTCCCTGAGCCTAGTGAGGACCACAAAAGGGGTGGTAGTAATATGTCAAAATATACACCACCTCATGCTGCTCTCCTAGATCTGCTTCCATATTTGCAGCCCTACAGATTAATCTGTCCCTAACACTTCTTCTTCCCAAAACATTTTTACATTCCCAAGTCTCTGAGACTGGCAATAGTTTTCTGCTTTCACACTAATAACATTTGCTCGTTGTATCCACTCATCCAAAGAACAATAAACCAAAAATGATCTCTCTATCACCCTAATATATTTCGGAATGTATAGAGGAAAATTGCTAGCTCATATGTCCTTAAACACACCTCACTCAAAAGTCTGAGCCCTGAAGCACTGATTGTATTGTATTCATCGAGTACCAGGAATGGTCGGTACGCTTCGATGAATACTCAACTACCATCATGTCCTCCTACTGAAGCTGTAGAAGCTCTAGGGAAATCTCATCCCTTAGATCCACAGGGCATGAAACCCCCTTATCTGAGAAAGGTTCTCCAGATTGTCCACAGAAAAGTCACCTCTTCGCAAGATTAGGGTAACCTAAACCTTGTAATCATCATGATGTGCCACGTAGAAGGTCTCAACCAGGACCGCCATCTAATAAAATGGTGCCCTAGTTAAATGGAAACTCGACCACCTCCTAAAGATAGTCTTTAGCCACCTATGAGTCAGGCACACCTCAGAACCTGAGGGGTATCTGATGATGAAACACATGTAAGGCACGAAGACTACATGTGTCCTCTACCAGTACCGCCGATTATAACTACTGACCAACGAGCAGTGATATAGCTGGCACACTACCCGAAGGTACCATCTTCGGCAATGGTCCACATCCCGAATCCTCATCACTATCTACTATATTGGTGTCTCATATAGGCAGAAAACTCTAGCCACAACCTCCATCCAATCCTCAACTTCCTGGGAATCTATCTCACCTCGAAACCTCAAAGGCCTTTATCGCTAGAAGTCATGCAACGTGCTCAGTCAGCGTGCATCCCCTACTGGTGGAGCTGGTGGTAATGGCTACCCAGTGGGTAGTGGTACTTATGGTACACCACCCGAAGGTGCTAATGCTGTAAGAGTGCCCTGCACTGAGGCCTCATCACTCGGTGGACCGTTATCATGTACTATATCAGGAATTCTAGATGGCTGTCTACGTGGTGGCATTCAGATAAGGAATAGGTGCACCACAATCATTAAGTTATACCTAGTAAGCTGACTCTAAACAAATCAAAATAAAAACTTTTCAAAAATACATGCAATCATTGTTTTCATGCACTGAGTCTGAAATCAGAATTCAGGGTCATGGTGTATGGATATGTCGACCGATACACCAACAATGGACTCCCTAAACTGAAAACCACACTCATAACACTTAACACTATTTATATAGAGAAAATATCAGAGTTCTAGTTCTTCGGTAGAACCGAACTCCTCTGATACCAGTTTTTCATGACCCGTCCCTCGTGGCCTGTGCCGTGACTACCCTAAGCCCACCTTCCATAGGCTAGGGTTTGGCGACTAGTACCAGAAAGGCATATCTATTAAATGGGAAATAATTACCTTTTTAACCTGTACAGACCCATAGTTTAAGAACACAACAAGTAGCAACCACACAGACTAGAATGCAATAAGATGCAACCACAAAGTAAGCTACTATAGTAAAAGAGTGCTAAAAGTAAAAAGGGGACGGAATACAGGCCCAAATGTAAAAGTTCAAGTACGACTAGAAGTACAATACAACTAAAATAAAAAGGGAAACAACTACTTAGTTGTCCTCTAAGGTTCCTATCTGAAGGGTAGGTACAGATCACCTCCTCATCACTCCACGTCCATCAGTCTCCTCCATGTCACTTCACACAGAATGGTCCACCTCCGTGCACCATCCAGTCCTAGCTCCCTTATCCTTGATCAATGTTGTACGTCGTCTGCATCAGACACAATAAGGTATGGGAAAATCCCATGTAGGGGTGAGTATAAAAATACTTAGTAGGTACCCCAAGACCCCCATAGGTCTCCTAGAGTCCCACAAAGGAAAAACCAAAAATAAAGACATCAACACTACTTAGGTATATGCCCATACATACACCTATGTTATCAAGATATACACATCTCATACATGAGGGAATAATACCACCAAGGTAACACCCCAAAGGTAACACCACGAAGGTAAAATTACCACATAGGTAACACTACGAAGGTTACACCACGAAGGTAAAAGTACCACATAGGTATCACCATGATGATAGTACCACAAAGGAAAACGTACCACACAGGTATCACCATGATGATAGTACCACGAAGGTAAAATTACCACATAGATATCACCACGAAGATAGTACCACAAAGGTAAAAGTCTTAGTTCAAACATATTCTCAGCTCAAACCATGTATTAGTGAAATATAGAAGTACAAATGATTAGTCGCGAAGCTAGATCATATTATTCTGTAAAGAGGCACTACTACATACCATAAAAAGTATAAACCATATATTATTGATAGGTACTAATCTTTTCTGACCCACACATGATCTCACCCACATAGGATCAGTATGCACTGACCCACATAGGATCGTTGAGCGCTGACCCACACAGGATCTAACCCACATAGGATCAGCATGTGTTGACCCACACAAAATCATTGAGCACTGACCCAAACAAGATCTATAGGTACTAAACCTCACAATGACCCACACAAGATCCGACCCGCCCAGAGTCGATAGGTAACTAACCTCCGTATGATCCGTCTCTAACCTCCGCCTCACTACCAGCCACTGGATTCCCGCTAATAGCACGTTTGGGAGAACTGCTTATCAATCCATCTATCATACCACAACCACCAAAAAGTTCTAGGAAGAAGTATCCCAAATGTCTGTCATGTCACAAGGCACCTAACGCAACAGACGGTGCATCAATCGGATGCCCGGTCTGTAAGTTATTAGCATTTTTACTCCGGGGGCCCGATTAGATTCGGGGTTTGATCCAACCCAGAAGAACTCAAACATTATCCAAAACAGAAGTGGAGTATACCAAAATTACTTTCTTTATTCATTGATTTTGGTGCCATAGATGGTTCTTGAAATGGACATCCGATTCACAAGTTACGACCAAAAAGGTGTATCAGGGTCTAAATGGGCCCGAGTCTGGTCTGACCTGGTCTGGGCCGACCGGACCCGGTTCGGGTTGACCCAACTCCGTCCGGGTCTGGCCCATCCCTCTATGCTATGGTCCGGCCTGGCCCGTGAAAGGGGTGGCTCGGCTTAGCTCGCTGGCGCGGCCCGCGGTGCAGCCCGCGGTCGGGGGGCTTGTTGTGGCAGGGTCCACCCTAGCTACAACTCTGGGGGAAGGTGCCCCGTGGTATTCTGAACAACCTGATGGTCATTCGGTCACCCTGTAGGCACAATGTACCACCCAACGGTCCCACTTGGTGCATCGTGTCCAGCCGAAACAGCCGGATGGTTCTCCTCTCAGTGGCGCGGATGCGCACCGCTACTCCACCTACGGCCGTCCGCCCTACAACCTTCGTCACAGCCTCCTGCTCCGGCGGCACAAACGTGCACTACCGCTCCACTATGCGGTTATCCAAATATCGGCTACTACCCCGCTCCGCGATGGCTGACAGGCTGCGACCTCCTGCCAACTGTTAGCACGGACGCGTGTCGCCTCCTTCCTCGCGGTCGACAGGGTGCCGACCACCGCCTTCTTCCTCGATCCATTGCAACTTCATTCTGAGATGAAAAATTATGAAGTTTTCATATTCACTATATTCAGGTCGATATCTCCATGTCCATATGTCGCTCTCAATGAGACATTGTGTTTCCAGCATCATTAATTATTTGACATTGATGGACACATGAAGAAAGCGTGAAGAACAAAAGAAAAAGGGGAAAGGAATAAGTGCGGGACGATGGCCATGTTTGTTTGGCCATCATCGTTGTGAATCCAGAATATTGAGAATTAATTAAATAGATTTAATCATAGTTCAATTTAAAACCCCTACCTCATGAAAAATGGAGGAACGCCCACGGTCGAGGAAGTGGGTCGGTGTTCACTGTTCCCGCAACAACCTCCAATGTCATTGCTTGATCGTTGATCCTCGTTCATGGATTCAGTGTCGATTGTCACCACTTTCTAGAACTGGATCCGTCTTCCAAGGGCTCAGTGTCGCAACACTTTTTTAGCACTTCTTTTCTTGGTGAAGCTATGATGACACCTCTCCCCAAGCTCCATATAAATAGGAGAGGGGGGTGTCTAACGGTGTCCAGAATTAATGGGATCTCATTTATTAGGAGGCCTACCATTTTCCCAATAAATCAGTTACTAGGATTGATGGGTCAAGCCATTTAATGTCTTGACACATCCTTGTTCCCCCCTTCTTCTCCGTTGGAGGATAAGATAGAAAAAAAAAATTAAATTATTTTATATACTTTCTTTAAAAAGTCCTAAAACCTAAATTTTTTCCTTGGACCTACAACGGTCAATGTATATCCTCCCTTAAGCGAATCCAAGCACTGTGGATTCAATGGTGCCCCTGGATTTATAATCTGAGCATCAGTTCAAAAGTTAGAAAACACCGCTCATGCATTTACTGAACGTACCCAAAAAAAAGTTCTGAAAATTATTTAATATCACCCATGAATCACGCCGGTCGAGGTTAGGCCCTAACAATGTGAAACACACCCCAAGGAACCCAATGGTACTCTCGTATTTCCAATCCGAGTTACCATTTAGATGTTATGGATTTTACAATAAAATAATTGTCACTTAATTATTTTATTTACGGCCAAAAACTAACTTTCTCTGGTGGCCCATGCCGGCCAAAGTTTGTATCTACCTAAATAAAACATACTCTCTTGAGTTTATTGGTGGTCTTCGATTTTTTATCTGAGTTACCGTTTGTGAGTTATAATCATTTGAAAAATAAAATAACTTTATTTAATTATTTTATTTATGGTTATTCCATTTTCAGGTTTTCTCACTGTATGCTTGAGCCGACTAAACATAAATTGTGCCTAGGATAAATATTCCATCTTTAGAACAACGGTGCCCTCAGATTTCCAATCTAGGAAACCTTTTAAGAGTTATTCCACTTTTTTAGGAAAACTACATATGTGTGTTAATTAAAGCTTGGAAAAACTTCAACGGTTCATTCTGGGCACTCCGGACCTCAGATCGCGCACCATCAGATTTCAAGATCTCTAAATAATTCCATATAATAAAAGAATATGGAAATTACAAGACATTACATTAATTTCCATCTTGAGTCCTTCTTTAGTTTTACATCTTCAAATATCTAATTAAATTAGTCTTAAAAATATTTATAGGAACTTTACACAAATATTAATGTAAAAAAGCTTTATTTATTCATGAAATATTGGAAATAATTATGATATTTCCTTCATTATTATATGGGAATTTAATTTGTAGCTCAACATCATCATAATTTAGGATTTTACAATGACTTTATAAATATCATCTACCATTAATCTAATACATAATAATTATAACTCTTCCATTTGATAATATTTAGATTTCTATGTCAATAATAAATTCATCTAATGGAATTAAAAATCTCATACTGTAGAATTCATATTTCTATCCATATGGTAAAATATCCTCTGGTGGATATAAAGAATTAATACATCTATAAATACTACACAAACACTCTATCTGATAAATTTTGTTTAATGACTTCACTCAGAAACTTATGATCGATGTCTTTGATAAAAAACATATGTCTGATGACCATTCTATAAATCATTTATCTAGTTACCTCACTTAGTTACCTATGTTCAATGACGTTGATCACAAACCATTTTTTGATAAATTTTATTATAAACCTATTTCTAATGACTTCTCTTGGAAACCTCTTTATGATGAATATTTACAGAAATATCATATTCTGTAAATTCCTTACTTTGTACAAATATAGGGAATACAATTAATAACTTGTAACAATCATGATATTTAGTAATTTAATGAACAAAAACTCATTATTGTTTAAAAAAACATTGTCTAATGTCCCCTTGAACACTTTCAGAAAAACACTTTTCCTTATCTTTCATCAAATCACCTTATTCTTATAGAATCTATCTGATCATGTTTTCTTTCTAGGCTTGTATTTATCAATCTGAAATAATCCATATAGAATCTTCATGCATTGGATTCAACATCATTATGTTGTTAAAAATTATTCTTCCCAAAACAGAAAAGTAAATGTTTGAGACATTAATGTTAGTGCAAAAATCATCAAAAGTAATTCAAAATCCTCAAATAATCTTATTCCTTCAAGTAATAAGTATATTCCAAATATTTCAAAGTAAAGAAAACCATATATCTTCTTACATGATAATGTGACTTGGTAACTTATTCTCTTATTAACTAATTTTGGATTCCTTATAGTTATTATTATATCATCATCATCTATATTCAACATCCAGGATATATCTTCTTCACTCCTTCTCAAATATATTATCATGAATATTAGGCTTGGATATTGCAACCAAACTTCTATGTTTTTTCTTCTTTAGATCCAATTCAATATATTGGAATCATTTTAATACCTATAATTCATTTAAAATCAATGAAAAAAACACAACACAAACAAATTTGGCTCATGAAATACTCAAAACAAACCCTTTTATGACCGCCCTTAAGATGAGATCATTTCACAATGATATTTGGCTCACTCACCAAACCATTAGTCTATGAAAATAATTTTCATTTATTCAAAAATAATACCCTTTTTGAAATTCCTTCACTTAATGAAAGTGTTGATATCCCAATGATACCTTCATGATGGTTCCACTCTATATATCCATATTAATTTCTGTTGTCATAGGTTCCCAAGTAAAAATATATATTTCTCTTACTTAATGAACCCACATTACAAATCCAACCTATATCAAAAAAATTTATCTAAAATGGGTTTAAGAACATTCTAGGATGTTTTCATATAAGTACCACTTCAATTCTATTTTCATATAAATGCTTAATTTACCTCAGTAGTCCACATTTTAATAATTTTTGGTAAACTAAATCGTCCATTTTTTAAGGTCATCTACCTTCACCGAATTTATCTATCTAACCCAAAATTAGGTATAAATATGTGTTAGTCCAATTCAAATATCAATCCTTGGTAGTGTCTTAAACATAGGGTCCTTTCCATGCAAACATAAATTATATGGTAAAGGAATATATTTCATGACCCAAAATACACATTCTATTCATTTTTAAAATACATTAAAATTCATATACACCTTCTTACATGAATTCAAATAGTAAGGACAACATTTAGGTAAAGGATTCATAAGTTTTTTTATATGCATTAAGGCTTAAATGTTCATTTCAAAAGGATGAGTGTTAGATCCCTATCAAAAAAATTTATATAACATTCTATACCATTATTTCATGAATTAAAACCAAAAGGACTATTTTCCAAAGATGAGGGTCATAACATTATATAAGAATATAAATGGTATATACACCACATAAAACTACAAGGGTCTTATTTACCTCACCTAGGATACATAAGAAGCCTCTCTAAGAATAAATACCAATATCATTTTCATCCATTTATTTTCTTTTCATACCATCTAGGAGTATTCATTAAAGGATATTATTTTATTTCTAGGATTCTCCTCAAAGGACACTACTTTACTTTGGTGTTCCCCAAAGGAACCACTATTGAATTCTTGAATTTATTTAAATTAAAAATTTATCTTTATATATTTACAATATAAAAGTTAACTATAGAGAAATCTAACCACATTCTTGGTTTCCTTTAAAATTTAATGTGAATTTTACAATATATGGGTGGATTTACACTAAAAATAGACCTTTATAATGTTTTTATAAATATTTAAACTATTGGAAAATCTCATTTCCTTCTTGGGAAACATTATACTCTAAAATTACTATTACAACCTTTCTATATGGTCTTAAACCACATAAAATATTCCATGTTTTTTTAAACTAAATGAATACCTTCTTTCAAGGTTTTAAACTATAATGTTTCTTCTATATGACATAAAACTATGGATTGATTTCCTAAAGGGATATAAATAAAATAGTTTCAATCTATTAGGATGAAAACTATAAAGAAACAAAATTTTCATTACTATTGAGTATAATAATCTTCGTGTAAATTTTTAAATTTTATAAATTTAATTTGATAAAATGGAAATAATGTTTTATATCAATATGTAAAAAATTTATTAAGGTGATTTTTTTAAAATTTTTCTGAGAAGATTAATTTTAGTGTGAATAGTTAAAATGTATATTTCTTGCAAAAATTCCATTTTTTATATAAATTATGTAAATTAAAAGGAAATTATGTTTTAGATTTTATTTTAAACTAATATAAGATTCATTTTATTAAATATTATCTCAATAATTAAATATGAATCAAAATTATATTTTTTATAAGTTCATTTTTATACTTAAAATACTTTTTAATGAACTATTTTTCATTGAGTTTTGCGCACATATATTAAAAGTAATTTCATCCACCTCTAAAAAATGAATCTAGAAAAATGGATTCAAAATTTTGAATCAGCTTTTTAAAATTTAGTAATGAGTTCAGTTTTATTTTTGGTTATTATGAATATTAACAATAATAAACATGTTTCACCGCTATAAATGGTAAATCGGGTTAATTAAGGTAAATACATTATGATAAGGCTACCAAATTTCATCTTAAATCATATTGGTATATGATATTTCTATACATGTCTCCTTAGATTCAAAATTGGAAAGTTTTTGAGCTACTTGAACATGTGTAATACATTTATAATATTTAAAATTTTAAAAGATATTACAAGTGTTCCATTCCCCTCACTTATAAAATAGAACCTCCTATCCTCTCCTCCTTAGACATTTCGTGCACTTTAGAATAGAAAAATGAGCATAAATATATTCCTAAGATCCCTAGAAACATTTTATAGGTCCTAGTATCACCAAAATACAAAACCTAGAAGGCTTAAGGTGTAATACAATGGTGTTTTCACAAAGAGGAGGATCTAGAGAACATAGAAAGATAGATATGAATTAAGGTAAAAACTTTTCCTTTAAATTTTTATTATAAATGTTTAAAAATATTTATCCTCTATATCCACGTTCTTTGATATATTTCTATAATTTTATTATATATGTTTTAAAGGTCTCTAAAGGTCAATTTTTACTATATTTTATTTTATTTATAATGGGTTAAAAAGGAATATTTTTCAACATTTTCCATATAGGTTATTTATAAATATTTAAAAAAGTAAAAAAAGAATTAGTTTTAATGTATAATACATGAATTAATTTTTCTACCATCATAATATTTATTCTTTAAAAATGTTTCTCCACATGTAAAAAAGGTTTTTGAAAGAATATCCTATTACCTATCTTTTTGGAATTTTTCATTTTAAGTGTTTTTTAAAAGGAAGAGATATTTCTCCACATTTTTTTGTGGAAATAGAAATTACTTTTATTATGGGTTAAAATGACTTTTTAAAGGTTTTTAGGATTTAATAATTAAATCCTAAAAATAGTTTTTTATGATATTTAAGTTAATGATTATATATGATTTGGGTTGACCTCGATATAGCTCTCCAATGCATTGGGTAATGTTGTAGTATTCGAAGGAAACAATGAAGGAGATAAAATAGATGGTTACACCTATTGAATTTTCTGGGATTTACTATTCTAAAATGATTTTAAAATAAGTTAAAATAGATTATTAATATAATTCCCTATGTCACTTATATTATGATTCAAAAAGTGTTTTTAAGGAAATAGTTTAATTTCATGAAGTAAAGAAAGTTTCTAGGTGAATGGTTTGTTTTTTAAACGAATTTTTTCATGAGTTCCCACAACCATTGATATGAATTCATGGGTTTTAATATGATTTATAATGGGTTTTATTTTAGTAATGTTTGATTTTCACTTATAGAATTTTTTTATTTACGTGATCAAAGTTTTATTGTGAAAAAGGTAATCATCCTCAAGGGTTTCTTATGTTTTTTACTTGTAAAATGAAATTATATTATTTTTAATATACCATATTAAGATTTTCTTTACTCATACTATATTTTCTAATGCTTTCTCATAGGATATAAGCATGATTAGAAATGGTTGTAAGACCATGATTTCTATTATGGTGGATCATCCAAACTGAATAAAAAGTGTCTTGAATGAAATAGGGGTGTACAATTAAAGCTCTATTTTTGTAAAAAAATGTATACTATGTGAAAGTGTCAAACTTGTTTTGTAATTTTATACCCAATTATATAAAAATAAAACTAAATATATTCTATAAATATTGGAAAGTTAAACCCTTAGTATAAATCATTTAATTATGATTTTTTTATTTCACATGTCATAATAGTTCATATTAGAGAAACAATTTATATAAAATTATAGGTTAGGAGAATTTAAAAAGACACATTAAAGAGAATATAATTTATGGCTATATTATCATGAGATTGATTTTGAATATTTCCATATTTATACATAAATTCCATGTATGTTCAGAGTAGTTTTCCACATAGGAACCATGGAATATGAAGTATGAAGGAATGAAGGGGATAATAATATTAAAAATTAGAAACATGGATTGATTGGAACATAGAATTTTGTGTCAGTGTTAAATCATCTAACACAGGATTTTAATGGTGAACCCATGAAAGGGGGAAATCAAATTCTCAGTAGAGGAACATTTCTATAGTGGATAATTTCATGAAACTATTCCCGCTGAATTTTAGTAGATCTTTAGAACTGATGAAATCCGAAGGATGGAACCATTATCTAGAAAAGATATTTGATATTTTGGGATGTATGGAACATCTAAAGTTAATTATTTATATTTATCATTTCAAGGTTGAATTTGATTGATGGTGGTCTCTAATTAAAAATACTAGAAAAAAAAGATGAGATTGATTCCATGGAGTGGAATATCATTAATGATATTTTCTTTAAAAAAGTATTTTCCTAATTTTATTTAACTTAGAATGGGAAAATATTTATTGATTTAGGGAAAATGATGAATTCTTAGTTGCCTCTTATGAGGAAAATTGTACCAGATTTTCCAGGTATGCAACAAATTTTGTTTTGGATGATGATTTTAAAATTAATAGATTTTATATAGGTTTAAAACCTATTTTATGAAGAGGCTTCACCTATCATGTATTGTAAAGTTATAAGGATTTTTTCATTGTACTGATAATGTCTAGATAGAGTATTAAAAAAATTATATACTTCATGTAAACCAAAATTTTATGTGGTTTAGGTGGAAGGAAATGGAGAAGAATTCAACCAATAAATTTAGAGGTAAGCCCCCAAAGTATTCAGAATTCGGTAAAAAAATAATGAATATTTAGAAGGATCAAGAAACTATTACCAATGTTGTAAGATCATTAGGTTATCTCATGACTATAAGTAAAAGATTTGTAGTTATACTAGTAATGTAAAAATAGAAATTTATCTTTCATTAAGAGGTCTTAGTTGTAATTGGTTGGGTAATTATATAAATGCATGTTCAATGCTAGTTACTCAATGTGGGAATCATAAAGAATAAAATTAGAAAAGTGTGGGAAAGTATTTTTTTATAACTATAGAAGGTGCTAGACCATAAAATGTATTTCTTATAGTTATATTACTCATTTATTTAAATTTTCCAAATGTATTTTTTAATTCAGGATCCACATATTCTCTTATATATATAAAATTTTAATGTAAAATAGTAATACTATGTCATGAAATTAATTCATAATTGTTGGTAAAAACTCTTAGGGGTATTATAAAGGAAATGAAAATTTATAATAATATTCTTACTATCATCTATAGAATGGGTTTTACTCTAAACCTTCTTGTCTTTCCCATTATATAGTTTGATGTTATTATAGTTATGGATTCTCCCTTAGTTTATTAGGAGAAAATATATTTCAAAACTAAATAAGTCTTATTCAATTTTCAGAGTGAGTTCAAATTCATATAAAATATTGATTTCATACCTTTGATAATATATCAAGGATCTAATAAACTGATTAAAGTTTGGAGATAAAGTTATCTTGCAAATATTATTGAGAAGAAAGTAACTATTCAAATTTGTTGTGTTCTAGTAGTGAATGAATATATCAATGTATTTATTTATGATTTCATGGTGTTTCTCCAATTTGGAAGGCTGAGTTTACTAATGAATAATTTCCAGAGGAAAATCTAATCTCAAAACATCCTTATATAATGGATTTAGTTGAGTAGTTATAATTGAAAAATTAATAAAAGGAGTTAGTTGATAAAGGTTTGAACCTCCCTAGAACTTATCCATATGGAGATCCTATTCATTCGTTAAAAATAAGGATGGTTACATGAGAATACTCATTTATTATAGAGAAATCAATAACATCCCTATTAATAGTATGTTTCTTTTGCTTCATATTGATGATTTGATTGATCAGATATAGAAAGCTCAATATTTTTAGATAGTCAATCTTTGGTCTAGTTATCTCTCAGTGGATGTGAATATGGAATATATTATGAGAGTCGTGTTCTATATTTGGTATGGGAATTGTGAGTTTTTAGTTATGCCTTCTGGGTTGCAAATGAACCTTATATATTTATAGATCTTATAAATATAATTTTTTGGAATATTTTTAATTTTTTTTTCATTAAAGAAAGTATATTTTATTATAAAAGTTATGAGGAACATGAGAAACACCTAAGGATTATTTTCAATATTTTAAAAGAATATAATTTTTATGAAAAATTAATTAATTGTGACTTTAGGTTAAAAAATTTCATTCTTTGCGAATATTGTTTCTAGAGATTCAATAACTATTAATCATACTAAAAATAAAGTTCTGGAAGAGTGTACATGGAATATAAATATCACTAAGATTTTATGTTTTCTTTTATTAGAGGGTTAATATAGATGGTTTGTTGAAAACTTTTTTTGGTTATCTAGATCACTAAATAAATAAACTTCAAATGGAGTTAAATTAATATGAACAAAGTAATGCGATGAATGTTTTTAGGAAATAAAAATATTATTAATTAATTCTATAGTTTTATCATTTCAAATAATAAATGGTGAATTGTTTGATGATAATAATTTTTCTTTTAATTGACTTGGTTTTGTCTTAATGCAAGATGATTCAGAAATTTCATATGCTTCATGTCAACTGAAAGTCGATGATAATAATTAACCTACACATTATCTTGGTCTTACAACTATGGTTTTTTCATTAAAAATTTGGATGAATATTTTTTACGGTGTAAAATGATAAATATGTATTGAACGTAAAAATATAATGTATATATTCACTCAAAAAGAGTTGAGCATGAGGAAAAAGGATTTTTGGAATTTATAATAGATTATGATTACATGATTCACAATTATCTAGGTAAATTAAACAAAGTAGCTAATGACTTGATTTGAAAAGATAATATATCTTTAATGATGTTATATTTGGAACATGATCCTTTGGTTAATTATTTAATGAATGTTGTCCTTGAAATTATGTATGTAGAAACTTATACTATTTTTTCTCACATATCAGTATAGTAATATTTGTTATCAGAATTTTGCAATGATTATAAGGAAGATCATGGTTTGAAAGAAAGAGTATAACTGGTAAATAAGGGAAATATTCATAATTTTAAGGTCAATAAAGAAGTTTCTATCAAATTTAGAAAGAGGTTATGTGTTTCGAGTGATTTCTAGCTGAAGAAGGAATTGTTGAGAAAATATCCTAACTCTCAATTTTTTATTAATATTATAAGTACTAAGATTTATATATATCTATAATAATATTACTAGTGGGAGGGAATGAAAAAGGATATTGATGAATTTACCCTATTTTTTTCAATAGGTTAAAGGTTGGTGACAAATACCGAATGAGATACTTCATCCTTTTCTACTAACTGGATATAAGTGGTAGAATATATCTATTGATTTAATGGTAGGGTTTCCAAATAAATATCTAGGTAAAAACATGATTCAATATATTTCTGATATATTGATTAAAATTGTGCTTTTTCTTTCTATTCAAGATAGAATTCCTCTCTATCAAATTTATAGACTTTATTCTAAAATGGTGATCATAGAAATTGGATTCCCTCTCTCTATTTTATATGATCATGGTCCAAGATTTAACTTAAATTTTTATAAATGACTTTATATTTTATTGGAAACTTAATTGAATTTCAACAAAACATTTCATCCTCAATCTAATAGATAATTGAAGTGAATGATTCAAAATTTTGAAGATATCCTTAGAGTGGTTTCATTAGATTATTAGGGGAGTTGGGATCATCAAATTTCACTGGTGTAATTTTTTATAATAATTATTTTCATTCTAGTATATAGATATAAAATTTGAGGAATTATTTTTATGTGGTGTCAAAATACATTATTTTTAGTTGAAGTCAATAAATTGAAATTATTCGGACTAGAACTAATAAATGAAATATTAGAGAAAGTAAATAAAATTAAATAACAAATGAGGATAGCTCATAGGACACATAATAGTTATGTATATCATAGTAGGAATAGTATCTCATTTGAGGTATGAAATCAAGTTTTTCTTAACGTATCCCCATGGAAAATTATTATGAATATTGGAAGAAAGGGAAGGACACGTCTCTAGTTTATTAGTACATATGAAATTTTGGAAAACATGGAATCTGTTGCATACTGAATTTCCTTACCTTTGATTTTATCTTAGGTACATGATATATTTCAAGTTTTATTGCCAAGGAAATATGTAGCTGGTGTATCTCAGGTTTTGAACCATGAAGTCGTACAATTAGAGGAGAATCTCACCTAAAAAGAAAATCTAGTTAAAATTTTGGATCAGAGAGAGTAGGTACTATGAAATAATATGACATAACGGGTTATGTTTTTATGAAATAATTACATGATTGTTGTAGCTAAAAGAGATTAGAAAATTCTATGAAGGGAAAATACCCTCACTTGTTTAAGTAATGAATTAAATTATGTGGATGAAATTTCATAAAGGGGAAAGAATATGAAAACACATTTTATTATATAAATAAATTAATCTTATGAACTATTGAAATTAATTTTATAGATTCATAATCATCATCATTTTATAAATAATTTATTAAAAGTTTTTAGTCGAAAAAGGAATAATATTATTTAACTAAATTGTTTTTCCATGAACTACATAGTCTTATTTAAATATTTTCTTATCTTTTATAAATTGAATTTGATAAAATTAAATTTATTTATGATATCATCATATCAAATTCTTATTAAGGTATATTTTTTGGATTTTTTTTGAAAATATTGATTTTTGAGTGAATTGGAAAAAATGAATGTTTTTGAAAAATGGAATTTTTATTTAAATAATGTAATTTAAAAGTATCATTAATTTTTTTACACGGTCTTAACGTAATATAATATCTATATTATTTTAAAAAATCTAAATAATTCCATAGTATTTAACATTATATCTCGTTTTTGTATAATTTCATTTTTATTACTAAAAACACAATGAAAAAAAAATTCATTGTATTTTGTACACTTATATTAAAATCAAATTATTCCAATTATAAAAATTGAATTTTGAAAAATTTATTAAAAATTTATAATTAGGAGGTTCAATTTTTTTAAACATTTTAATTCCATTTTTAGAAATTATGGATAGTAACAATGGTAAAAATCTATCACCATGGTAAATGGAAAATCAGCTTAATTAACGTAAATAATATGTGATAAGGAATATTTTTTATTAAATATTTTTTTATGGTATTTCAAACTTTATCACTTTTTATTTGAAATTGGATAGGCATCATGCCCAGAACATATGTCATTGTATCTCAAAAGCCACAATGGGGGGCCCATCATGTTCTACCGTGAAAAACACTTAGGATAGTCTGCTCACATGACAACATTTGAGTCCAAAAGAAAGAGATATAAGAGATAAAATATTCATAAAGTGGTACATGGCGTGTGTGGGGCCCACATGATGTGTGATCCCACCTCATCACCTAGTCATGTATCTAGCCATACTTGGGTACTGAACTGCTCACTAGTACACCTAAGCATGCCACTGCACTCCCAGAGTAAATGGAACATCGTACCAAAAGGATGATGAGTGGATGATGCAGATCGTTGGTCAGAAGGAGTGAAAACAAAACTCTAATGAAATTCCTTCTTAGAGAGCTCGGGATAACCAATTAGATCACGTTGTTACTATCCTTATGGAATAGAGCACATGGTTGACTATTCATTCACCTAAATGGACTCCTGGTGAGGAAGCTACATCTATCAGCATCGTACAAAAATGGTGCATTTTGGGGCCCACACCTCGATCCCATAACACATCATCTGAATTATAGCATAGAAATGTTCACAGAAAAACAAAAGAGATCGACTATTCATTCATACAAAATGGACACTCAGTGAAAAAGTCACATTTCACCAAAAATGAACAAACATGATTTGTCGGGCCCACAACTCAATTTTGGTTTAATCCCTCAAAACTGGACTTGAAACATTCACCTCATATTTGGGGTCATGAAGCCACTAACGACGTATTGATCAGACATTGTTTGCAAAAATTATGGTGGGTCAATTTTGTAATAAAAATAATACATTATTATTATTTGAGAATTTCGAGGGCCCGATCCATAAGTCTAAAATATAAAATTCTCAAACTAATCTAAAAACATCCATCTCGATGATAGGAATTCATTTACTAAGATGGCGCGTCAAACAAACGACCAGATTTGGAGAAATGGTTGTTTAATGTCGCCTCGGCTCGACCCACATCAGTCCGGCCCACTCCGTCTAGTCCGCCCCATGTGGGTCGGGCTGCCCCAGCTGGTCAAAACCATCTCACCGGCCTAGGGTCCAGCCGACTTGGCCTATTTTTCCTCCACACACCCACTAGCCCTGCAAACACCACCGTCCGTTGCTCCGTACAACCACTTATGCCCCCACACGCTCCGCACAACCTCCCTACCTGGTGGCCCCATCGCAACCTCCTACTCTGACCACCCCGGCCGTTGCCTCCAATGGCTTCTAGCTCCACCACCATCGGTAACCACAAGCAGTTGTGGAACATTGTGCACTGGTATTTTCTTCTGTCGACCACCTAGGCTTCTCCAGTGCTCGAAAAATGAAACCTATCCTAGATCTCGGATCTTTAGGTCCCGATCTATAAAGACCTCTGCTCCTTTCAAAGATTCATCGATTATTCAATGTGACTAAAAGTATATGCTACTTCCTCTTACCGTGGGTCCTCCTCCAACACTCAAAACTAAAAACATTAATAGATCTATAGTCCCTACAACACGACTTCCAAATAACCTTGCTTCTCTTGAATATCATATGTCTTTTTGATGAGGGAAAAAGTTAACACTGAATAACGGTGAAGAACGACGAAGAATGAGCGATACAAAAATGAATTGGTTAATGGAAATGTTAGTTTGGCCATTAAAAAATACATAAAAAGAATAAAAAATTCTGAAGGAGTAATTCTGATAAAAAACTTCAGTCGGGGAATTCAAAATCTAAAAGAAGAATCCTACCTAGATTTTGGATCCGTCATTGTGTCTGCTACGCTGTAATCTACTCAGATATGATGACTCAACATGATCTGCAAAATATTTATCTAGAATTCAACAACAGGAGGAGAATATGAGCTCTTCTTATTGTGGGAGAAAATGAACCAAACCCTTCTTCATTTCCTTAAAGACCTATTTATAGAAAATAATTAGGTCATCCGGCAACTGTCGCAAGATCTGAACCACTTGCACTCTCTCAATTTTTGTTGCGCTTAAGAAAAACAACCCGCTACGAACTAAACGACTGTCTCATATTTCAAATCTAAGTCCCAGTTCAACATTTATTTGAATTAACATCTATGTTAAATTAATTTTATTTAATTATTTTATTTACGGTTTCACCCTCCATGGATTTTCGACAAAATACCCACACCGACCAAACTTATGTCCCACCTTGGGTAAACACTATACTTCAGACTGAACCATAACATCTGATTTATAATCCAACCTATATTTGAGATATATCTCATTTCCTCCTTTTGTCTTGTATAAAAATTCTTCATATTTTTATAAAATTAATTACGGGAATACTTGGCGTCAGAATCACACACCTTCTCAGCACCTAGCCCTGGAAATATATATTGAGATATTCCAAAGTTTAAAAAAGAAAAAATATGGTCTCTACACATTAGGTGAAATCTTGGAATGATTTTGGAACATAAGTTAAGAGATATCTTCAAACCACACATTTATTTTAGTTTTTAACTTTCTCTATCTAACCCACTTTATCACTCTACTTGATGTTATATAATTATTATAAATTATGTATATATTTCTCTCAAATATATACCCAACTTATTATCTCTTATTTTGATGGGGTTATATAATTCATAATTTCTTTACTCAAATTCTACCCATTTCCTTCCATGGGTAATTTTTATGATTATTCCTTAAGATTACATTCCTTTTATGGAACATATAAGAATGTACATGTTATGATGGGTTTAACCAGATGGAACTCCAATGAATTGGGTATTTTTTCGGTCTCATGATACATTTTTATGGGATTAAGTAGTAAACTTAATCCATTATGGGACTATATATACTGTGTGATGTTCTCATGGAAGTTTTCCTTAACATATAGTTAATCCATGTTATATGATTTTTCTAATTTCCCATGTTTCTAATACAATATGATACTATATATATTATGTTACGATACCAAGTGATTATTCATGACCCCTATATTTTATGATATCATTTTATGTCATTTGAGTCACATGTTATGATTCATTATCATGTTTATTCCCTTTTAGGGGTTTCAACTCTACCATTTATTTTATGTATTCCCTAGGTTATCATATGATGTTTTAGGTGATCGAATGGATTTAGGACCTCGTTATAGAGAATAAAATAAATTTGACTTGTTTTATTTTCCTTTTATTTTTTATGAACCTATTCTTCAAAAGACGTCATGCATTTTGATCATGTGTATGTATTTAATGCGTATTTTTGTTAAAAAAATGTAATAATATTTGTAAAAGGAATTGGTAGATATAGTTGGTATAACAGGATTGACTAGTATTTTTTGGTGATAAGGCTAGAATAATTTATTTAGAACCCATGGGATAATTTCAAGTATAAGAAAATATCCTAGGATTTTGGTGAAGTATAGAGCGAGTGGTTTCCAAGAAATTACATCCTTGTTTGGATCTACAAGTGGATATGAGTTTTTGAATGTTGTATCTAGTGGTAATAACCCCTAAAGGTAACATTGGTAATTTAATCCATCATCACCTATTGTATGATATAAAGAATTTTTTCACACCTGTTTTGACATTACCAATGGATATGCTTTGGAAATTCACAAACTCTTTAAAAACCATTATGAAGGACTTGAATAAATTATTCAGTTATAAAATATCATATGAATATTTCCATGGATAACCTAGATTGAAATCAAGAGACTCATAAATTAATATTTACATGCCATTTAAAAATTATTCCTTATAACTTAATAGTTTCCCCATTTATTTTTTTTAGTTTGAGTATTCATATCAAGTTTTCCCTTTAATTTAGTTAATGGTGGGAAATATGAAGTACCATGACCAAAACTGACCCAATAAAAATGTGATTATTTCCCTAATGATATGCCTATTTTTTTATTGGGACCTATGAACTTTAATGTAGTACTAGATCATCTAAATAATGATTTGAATAATAACTTGAATCATCTGGAACACCATCCTTCTCATATCAAGGAGAAAGTTGTGGTCGAGTGATTTATAAAACAGATTACTCCTATATTTAGTGAATCATTTGATCCCCTCATTATATAACAATGGATTAACTCTATTGAGAAGATATTATATATCATATAATTCTTGGAACAAAGTGATGTCATGCCAGATATATATCAGATTAAAGGGTAATCCGATCTATGGTGGATAGTAATTAGGAACATCAAGTTCAAAGAGGATATCGATTCCATATAATGGGAAGGATTCAAGAATATATTTTTTCAATAAATATTTTTGAAAAATTTACATATTAAAATGGAGTGGTACTTACTCAGACTAAATCAAACGAAAGATGATTCTATTTGGGAATATGAGGGAAACATTACAAGGTTTGCATGATATGCTATCGACATTATCAGGAACATTGAAATATAAGAGGAAAAATTATTTACTAGATTAATGTTTTCTTTATGAATTTTTTTTTATATTTTAATCTTTGATATATAGGATTAGATTTCACATTTTTTTCATAAGTTCAAGATAGATATTGGTGAATCTAAGTGGTCTTGTGGGTCCATAGATAAAAATCATAAAATAAAGTTTAATTCTAGAGGAACAACAGATAAATACCATGGGTCCCAATATCCCACTTTTCAAAAGTGTGGTAATAATCATCCCAAAAACTATCTCAAGGGAACCATGATATCCTAAAAGTGTAAAAAATTGGGGTACCTTTACAATCAATGTTGAAGGGATATTAAGAAACCCACTAATGTGATAGAGAAAATAAGGTTCTAGTCAATGCTCAGCCTTTTGTCCAAGGATTCAACTACAAAGAAAACAACTACTATATAAAGTAATTCTTCAAGACAAGGTTTGGGAGAGATAATTTTAAATTACAACCTCAACAGCCTAGAGATAAAGAATGGGAATATTCTATCACTACTATTGAGGTGGATCCCACCAATGATGTCGTGATATATACACATGTTATTTATTAAATAATAGAGAACATACTTTTTTATTATGGTCTATACTTTCTTTTATCCTGAATGTTTAGAAGAACTATTAAAACACAACCTAAAAACATGGGGGTTGATATATCTATGAGAATAGTAAATGGATAAATTATTGCATCCCAAGTATATAACTCCTCCCTAATCAATTTTTTTTGGAATGATCTTGACATAAAATATTGAATTACTTTTTTTAGTGAAGTTTGATACTATATTGGGAATGTATTGGATATCCTTATATAAATCCAACATCAACTTTTGGGAGAGAGAAATTACTCTTCACATCATAAGTCATTCGACAATTCAATACAAGTGTTAGGTGGAGGATGAATCTACATTAGAATATTCTTCTAAATAATGGATATTATTGAATTTTGAGAATTTATATCTAGATCAAATGACCAAGTTAAATGATAGATTAATTATTGAAGATATTCCCATTGTGAGGGATTACACTGATGTATTCCCTAAAGAGCTTCTTGTTCTTCCTCCTGACTAAAAGGTTGAATTATCAATTAAACTTATAGCTAGATAACCACCTATATCAAAGACTCCCAACATAATGCCTACTATTGAGTTGAAGGAATTGAAGAAATAGTTATAAAAGAATATGGAAAATAGTTTTATACATTTCAGTGCTTCATCATGCGGTGGTCCAGTCCTATTTTTCAAGAAGAGGATGGTTCAATGCACATTTTAAAGGATTATCATGAACTAAGAAAAACCATAATAAGGAACAAGTATCCTCTACCATATATAGATTACCTGTTAAATCCTTAATGTGAGGACAAATATCTATCTAATGTGTACCTTCAGTTGTGATATAACCAAATAAGGGTGAATAAGGTTGATATCTCCAAAACTACATTTTGAACAGGGTATGGACACTATGAGTTCCAAGGTATTCCTTTTAGACTCACTAATTCTCCAAAAATATTTTGGAAATAATGAATAGATTCTTTAGAGATTAACTCAAAAAATATATGGTAGTATTTATAGTTAATATTATGATAGACTCCAAAATAAAGGAATAGAATGAAGATCATTTGAATTCTTTTATAAAGACATTGATAAAGGATAACCATTATTAAAAGTATAGTAAATGTGAGTGCTAGATGGAGAAAATATCATTATTGGGGAATATTATCACTATAAAAAGGATATATGTGGGAACTTCTATGAAAAAGGAAATTGAGGGGTGGGATAGACCAAATATGTGATATAGATCCATAGATTACTTGGAATAACTAGGTATTACTGATGATTTTGGAAAAATTATCACAATTTTCATACCCACTAACCGAGGTCACATGGAATGGGGTAATGTTTTTTTGGTCTGATTAATGTGAAGAGTGAATCATGGAAATAAAAAAGAGGCATATCAATGCACCAGTCCTAACACTACCCTCAAGTGGGGAACATTTCATTGTATATAGTTATGCCTCAAACAATGTCTTGAGATGTTTACTATTAATTAATAATAAAGTGATAGCCTACACCTCAAGGTAGTTGTATGTTCATGAGTTAAACTATGAAATTCATTATTTAGAGTTGGCTAAAGGGGTATTTTCATTGAATATAATGAGGAATCATCTATATGGGGATAAGTTTTAAATATATATGGATCATAAGAGCCTCAAATATATATCCACATAGAGGGAGCTTAATATGATGGCTAGATTTGATCACAGACTTTGATTTCTCAGTACAATTCCATCATGTGATATAAAATAAAGTGGTAGATTCTCTAAGTTGAATGGATCTGTAAACCATATCAATTATGGGAATTGAGATGGATCCAATCTTCTTATACTTTCAAAGGAACAAAATAAGAGTCATAAAGGAAGGAACATAATCATTTCATTCTCAAATGATTTATCAACCATCCCTTCTAGAGAAGATAAAGGATCCCCAAAGAGATAATTTTGAATTCAAAAAAGGTATAATCTATAAGAGAAGATAAATCCTTAGAGTTAAAAATTGAGGAAGGAGTTGTATGATTTGGGTAACTACTATTTTTTCTATAAAATACCAAGATAAACAAGGTGATGTTTAATGATACACGTAGCTCAAACATTTACATCCACCGAGGGAGAATGAAAATGTATCAAGATCTCTGAGACAACTATTGGTGGGATAATATGAAGAAGAAGATTTTATAATATACATTAAAATTCATGGTATGTTAGCAGGTGAAGGCTGATAGGAAATGGTCTAAGGGGATGATGAAACCATTACCCATACTTATATGGAAATCAGAAAAAATCATTGTAGATTTTGTCACTGGTCTTCCAAAGACCTCAAGATGAAATAATGATATATGGGTTCTAGTGGATTGTATTATAAAGACTTCACAATTAATCATTATTCAACAACACTTATAAAATAACCAACTTGTAAGGATATATATCATTGAAGTGTTGAGGCTTCATGGAGAACCACAATCAGTTATATCTGATAGAGAAATGAAATTTACCACTATGTTTTGAAAGAATCTCCAATATGGTCTAAACATTGAGTAGAAATTCATTATGACTTGTCACCCTAAACTAATGTCCAATATGAGTTGACAATCTAGACATAAGAGGAAATATTGAGAGAATTTCTTATGGAATTAAAATGATGATAAAATCAAAATTTATCTATGGTTGAGTTATCATAAAATAATAGATCTTAGAAAAACATCCAAGTAGCTCTATAAGAATCCCTTTATGGGAAGATATGAATAAAACCTATATTGTCACGACCCATCCTCGGGGCCCATGCCGTGACTACCCCAAGCCCGCCTTCCATAGGCTAGGGGCTGGCGACTAGAACCAAGGCGTAAATCCCGATAAAAAGGGGAAGGCATTGCCTTCGTAAAGTAAAAAAACACGACAGAGTAAGCAAGCAGTAGTAAACACTAAGTAAAAACCGAGTACAATAGTAAGTGTAGAAAAGTAAGTGGGCCAGAATACAAACCCAAACTGAAAGTAAAGTACAAATAGAAAGGAAGTACAACAACTATAAGTAAAACTGTAACGTCGATCCGTCACTGGAAGCCCCACCTGAAGGGTTGGTACAGATAGTCTCCACATCTCCAAGGGTCCAGCCATCCGCTCCGTGTATGTCCTGCCCAGTGGTCCACCTCCAGGTACCGACTCGCTCCACAAGCCCCAGCCACGATCAGCGCTATCTGTCGTCTGCATCCAACACAACGTAGTGCGGGCATAGCTCGTGCAGGGATGAGTATACACTACTCAGTAGGGACCCCGAGACCCCCGAAGGTCTCCCAGAATCCAGAAAGGACAATCCACAAAGGAATGATACAATCACGAAGTAAAATTCGACAGTACTAAGGTATATGCCCATAAATATACCTAAGTCATCAATCCTAGTTCGACTCCAGCATCCGAGCCCATGTTCGATCACGTCCACACATGATAGCACAACCAAACCACACAGGATAACACCACCCAATCCACATAGGAAAGCAAGTCAATCATATCAAAGATAATGATTGAAAGTCAAGACTCAGCTTAAACCAGAATTAAAATCATGATGTCGAAGCCATAGCTGTTGGGGAAACTCCTCCTCTATCGAGTAAAATGGGCCTGCCTCTACAACCAACCGCTTCCCATTAACCATGGACTGCTGTAGTACTCCACCTGTCGAGTATTGTGGGCTTGCTGCTACAACCAAGCGCTCCCCACCATGGGTATGCCGCTACAACCAAGTGCTCCCCATCATAGCCTCCATAGGTACTTCTTTTGTTGAGTACCACGGTCTTCCGCAACAACCAAGCACTCCTCCGCCGTGGGTCTTCCGCTACAACCAAGCGCTCCCCCTCATAGACTTTAGAGGTACTCTTTCTGTTGAGTACCGCGGGTCTGCTGCTACAACCAAGAGCTCATCTGCCGTGGGTCTGCCACTATAACCAAGTGCTCCCCACTGGGATATCCGATACACACAGAGTCGATCGATCAGCAGTCATCAAGTCTCAGCCAGCTCTATGGTTTCATAATGATTGAAAGTACCGTAGTCGCCACGTCGAACCCACGGAGGATTCCCGTACGAAATTCATCGTTGTCGCAGCCAGCTGTAGGGTTTCTGCACACAGCACGCTCGCTCCGGGAGGGTCCACTCCACGAGCCAAAAGGTTGATACATCAATTGACACGTAGTCCAGAGTTGATGTATCCCAAAGTTCCATCTCGTCAAAAGGAACACAACGCGACAGACGGCACGTCAATCGGACGCCCAGTTCGAGAGTTATTGGCATTTTCGTCCTAGGGGCCCGGTTGATTTTTAAGTCAAAACCAACCTGACCGCACGACATATACATACAAACCTTGAGCGGAGTAATCCAAAAGGTCTATCTCACTAAGATGAATCCAACAAAGTCAACGACACATCAATCAGACATCCGGAGCTCAAGTTATAAGCGTTTCTGCTCCGAGGGCCCGGTTGGTTGCGTGTTCGAATCAAACCGGCCATACCCAAAGTTCTTTGAAACCTTGAGTGTAATATACTGAAACGACCATCTCAATTCAAGCATTTCATCGCAACTGACGGTGCGTCGATTGGAGTTTTGTAGCCCATGATACGGGCAGTTGAACAGAACTGTTCGGAAATAGGGGGTTTGGGCCTGGTCCGACCCGGCCTAATACCCCCCCTGGGTCGGCCCGAACCGGGTCGACCCAAACCGGGTTAGGGTCCGGCCTATTAGGGCGCGGCCCGGCCCGACCCGGTGTGGCCGGTCTGGCCCGGGGTGGCTCGGCGCTGGCCGAGCGGACGCACAAGGGGGTGCTGCCCCCTTGATTGAAGCCGCGACCCCTGCGTGGGGCCACTCCTTGCCAGCGGACGTGGCCCAGCCCCGCGTCCCCCCCTCGGTCCTGCGCGACCGCGGAACCAGACGCTTACCGTCGCGACTTCAACCGTGGCGGTCCTTCCTAGCGGCACGCCGGGCGCCGCCGCCTCTTGGCGGCCGGCCGGTGCCGACCGCTGCCTCCTGTCACTGGCGCCGCCGCGCAGGCGACCCGCGCCGCTAGTGTAATCCGCGGGCCACCTGAGTTGCTCCGGTGGTCCGTTTTCAATTCCGTCTATGCCGGCGTTCATCTTGGGTCTCGAACTTTACTGCAGAATCATCAAACCACCTCTGCGGCCCATTCTGTCATCGCCTGACAATCCGCCGTCAATTAGACGATCTGCGGAGCCTTCGAATTGCCGCAACGGCGCGGCGCGACGGCGCCGCGCTTCTTCGCCCGTTCCTCAATTGTTTCCGTGCGGTTCCGTTGTACCGTGCCACCTTTACTCGGGCCGCAACAAGAAAAACCATCAAAGGGGGAGGAGGGTCGGTCGTGTTCGTGTGGTTCGACCTCCTCCCGTTATTTCGATAACAGGCGGCTCAAACGACTATCAACAATTAAATCAAAGGTCGAGGATATAATCCACATAAATTAATCCAAACCCCCCACCAATGTGACAACCGGGTCCTGGTGACAGCACAGACACCCTGCCTTAACATGGCCAGCGGGTCCTGGCCCACCAGGTACCCCTGTTGCCCCACAGACACGTGGGGCCCACCCCAGGGACCACCCACATGCCCGAACGGGTCATCTGACTAATGAAAGTTTCCACAGGCCAACATATTTACTCTCTAGTGTACTTTTTCCTCACTCACATACATCATGTGAAACTTCCCAGAAGGTCAGTCATCCTGATCACTACTCCAGGCGAAACACGCTTAACTGTGGAGTTCTAATCTGACAGTCTCCTGAAAACAAAGGTGCACCTTGTTGACATGAGTCATATAATTTAGTCATATAACCCTTTATCATTTGGGGATGTCACAATCACCCCCCCCTTTTTAGAGCACAACGCCCTCGTTGTGGGCCCTACATCTCAACCTAGGCAGTGCACCACACACTTAAGGCTGGGTTCCTCCTCTGATACCAAATGTGACAATCGGGTCCCGGTGACCGCACAGACACCCCGCCTTAACATGGCAGTCGTTTCCTTGCCCACCAGGTACCCCCAGTTGCCCCGAAGACACGTGGGGCCCACCCCAGGGTCCACCCACGTGCCCGAACAGGTCATCTGACTAACGATAATTCTCACAGGCCAACACATTTCCTCTCCAGTGTGCTTTGTCCTCACTCACACACATCCTGAGAAACTTCCCTGAAGGTCACCCATCCTGATCACTACTTCAGGCCAAACACGCTTAACTGTGGAGTTCCAATCAGACAGGCTCCTGAAAAGGAAGGTTCACCTTGTTGACATGAGTCATATCATTTAGTCATTTAAATCTTTATCATTTGGGGATGTTACATACATGATGGGATAATGTTTGGAAATGAAATCTACTGGTACATGAAATGTTCAAGGAATAAATAGAAAATGTCAAGACTTTTTAGTAACACATTATGGCTACTCAATGTCTGTATAAGCGCTACACTTAAAATCATCGATGAGACCTGGAGTTTGAGGTTAGATATAAAGTGTTCCTTTTCATATCAATATGGACGAGAGTCATGATATTTTGGAATAAGGGTAAGATATGTCCTTAATACGTCCACCCCTTTGTTATTCTTGATCACATTGGAGCCATGTTTTATCACTCAGAACTCCCACTAACCCTCTCTCAAGTACATGACATATTCCCCATATCCATCTTAAGGATTTAAATACCTAATCCATCACATGTACTAAATTAAGAGGTGGTATATGTTAAAAATTATACATTTTATGGGGATTATTTTTTAAATATCTTGGATAATAGAGATAAATCTCTAAAAAAGGCAACTCACCTTATCAATGAACAATGGTGAAACCATAATTTTGAGGACGCAACATGGAAACCAGAGAAAACGATGAAGGAGAAGTACCCTGACTTGTTTTTATATTAATATGTAAAATGAAATTTTGAGGGAAAAGTTTCTTAAGGGGTAAAAAAAATAACAACCCATAATTTGATCAGTGTAATTTCCCTTCTAAATATGGAATTTCATCACGTTTAGTATTATAATATTATATAATGCACACATACTGCAGGATAATACCAACAACATATTATTATTATAATTTGAAAATTAAATTTATAAAAAATATGAATATATGAATTTAATGTATTATAAAGAGAGAAATATAGAAATTAATAAAATAATAATAGGAAAATTTGGATCTTCCTGACCCCCTAGAATAATCACACTCATGAAAAACACTATACAAATAAAAAAGAATGTTAGTAATGAAATATTATTCTTTAAAATACAAATATATTTAACATTGAATTAAGTATAAGTGAATTAATAATCAATGAAACATGATGTATTTATAGAAATTAGGTATCCCATATAACCATTACAAATCTGACTTTTGAAATAGTTATCTAACTGTCGGAATAATAGACTAACCTTTTTAATTGAAATTTTATTGTTGGTAATAGTAATCTAACAATTAGAATGATATCCTAAACCATGTAAGTGTAAAAAATTATTTTGTTATACTATAAAATAAAAAAAAATCATATTTATATCATGATAAAAGTAAAAAAAAGCTAAAAATGACAAATACATATTTTTATTTTTGTAAATTGTAAATATTTTATTTTCATTTTTATAATAAATATAAAGATTTAAATGAATTTTTTTTTGATAAAATTGATTTATAAATTAATATTATAGTTTATTATAATTATGATATAATTTTATAAGTCCATATAGAATTCTCAAAGGGTCGGAAAATTGATCATAATGATAAAATTAATATTTTTCAAATAAATGAGGTTTTTATTTAAAAATTAAATTTTTTTCACATTTTAAAGATTAATTTTATAAAATTTATCTCATTTTTTGGGTTCTGCACATCAAAAAATTGTTAGAATTACTTTTTTGGTATTTTTCTAAAATTGTTGAATTTTTGCTAAATAATGAAATACATCAAAACATGGTATTTAAAATTATATGACAAATAAATGAATTTTTGAGTCATGTATGATGTAATAATCCAATATTTTTAATACACATGAACTATTTACTTTATATATTCATATGAATCTATATTATTGGTATTATTGAGATAAAATAATAAATAAAAGAACATAATATTCAAAAATGCCTCTCTCCTACCATTATAAATAAAACCCCTCACAGTGCCTCCTCCTTATAAATTTTCATCATTTTATTTTAAAATCCTAGGAATTTATGATATATAATTTTTTTTAAAATAAATTTAATCTATTCGATAGATTGTGATACACACAACTCCGAGTCTAAATGGACCGTAATATAGCATCATGTCACAACCTAGACATTAAATTGGTGGGTATGAATATGACTTACTAAATTACGAAATGTATATGATTTAAAAAGGTATAAAATAAATTTATTGGTTATCAATTGATTATAAATTAAAATAAAATACATTTTAAGGTAAAAGAAATGTTTTTTGGAAAAATCCTTTTTTTTTCTAGGAATGCATTTTTATCATAATAAATTAAATTAACCACTCTCTATGAATTATTTTAATGAAATTTGTATATTAAATATTAAATATTTTTTTTATCCTTCATATAATTTTTTATAGGAATGATATAAGAATAAATCCCATTTTTTGTGCGGAAACTATATTTTCTTGAAAAGCAGTTTCATTATATTTTGCGCACTTATTTTAATTTTTTTTGTAAAATTGTAGAAAATTTACATTAAAATGAAATTTATTTTTAAAATTAAAATTAAAATTTTATCTTGTATAAAATTTATGATAATTTATAAAAATTTTAAATTTTCAACAAATAGTTAAATATTGATTTTTTTTTAAAAAAAATTGTCTTTTTGTTCAAGGAATTTAAAATTTTAATTTATTTTAAAATGGGGTTGAATGTAAATATAGTTTAATTATATTATTATCAACACAATTTATTCCATTATAATATATTTCATATTTAATTATTATATAAAAACGTTTTATACTTAAGTATACATTTTCTTTTTAAAACTTTTTTTCATTAGATTTGTATGATTAATTTAAAATAAATTATAAAAATTATATGAATTTAATTTGATTAAATATATTAAGTATTTTTAATAAAAATAATAAATATTATTTAATAATTTTAACTTAATTCTTGGTTACAATGAATTGTTAAAATAGTAAAAATCTGTAACCATGGTTAAGGTTAAAACAAGTTTACCTGGGGTTAAACTAAGTGATGAGGGTTAAAATAACCAAAATATTTCTATAAATTATATTTTTTGATAATATTTTAATGCTATATAATATAATATTCCTCATAGGTCCATTTTGGATCCATTTTATCTTAATAATACATTAATATATTTTATTATTTTTAAAATTTAAATGTGGATCATCTCCCCCACTTATAAAAGGGAACCCATTCTCCTCTCCTATACACACTATAGGATTCATTTTTTCTACCAATAACTACCCATAAAAATTAATTACATCACTAACCATTAACTATAGTCCCTGTTTTGATTATATAACTATCCTAGGAAGTCTTTAGGTATAAACCAGAAGAGGTTTTCCAAAGAAGATATATAGTTCTTAACCATGCATTTTCATTTTATTTCTTCATCTACCCCATTAAATATTATTCAACCCTAATAAAAAAAATAAAACCATGATATTAAAAAAACATAGATTATATTATTTTAAAGGAATAACCTCTATCCATATCCTAATCCATCAAATGGGAAGCAAAATTTTTGATCATGTGTACGACCAACTATTGCCTTAAAAACCGATGTAATTCATTTTTCATCACCACCTATCATGGATGGATACAATGATTTATTTAATATATATATATATATATTTGATTTATTAAATAATAAAACTTATATAATTATAATATATCATAAACTTTCTTACCATCCAATCTATTGTAAAATAATAACATCGCTCATACGTACGTGTGGACCACCATCTCTATGAAGCAATGTGATTAATTTTTAATTTCTATTTTACATAGATGGTAATAATTAGGTATTTTATGAATATATATGATTTGTATGATATAATAATATATATTAAAATTTTAATTTTTTATTTATATTTATTTTGTTCTATCCTTTGAAAAATGAAAACAACGTTCATACCTATATACGACCTACCATCTCTATTAACGGTGTAATTTATTTTTCTATCTCTAAATTATATGAATGAATATAAATATGCATATTATAAATATATATTATCTTTATATCATGATAAAAATTCCACATATTCTGTAACTATGATCAAATTACAATAACCAAACTTCAGAACCAAAGTATTCATGAAAAACAAAGAAATTATCACCCAAAATAGTGATTTTAATAAATAATTATTTATAATAAGATGATAAATGGTTTTAAATATTCATATATGTTATGATATATATGTTTATTGTTTAATAATATATTAAATATAAATCTATATTTATTATACCAGAGGTTCAAACACGTGTGAAGGAAGTAGGGCCTCAAGTAAGGGTTTTGGGTTAAAATCTCATTGTTTTTTATTATATTTACAATGATAAAATATTATAATAAACCTCTCAATAAACCCATATTTTTTATGATATTTATTTATGGATATTAATTTTTTTCATTTCATTTTCTACTCTTTTATAACTCATGATATTAAGATATTTTTTTTAAGGAAAACTGAATTTATTTCCCACTTTGGTCCTAAAATATATTCATATCCATATCAATATTTTAGAAAATTATTTCAAGAGTGTTTTTAATATTATAATAGGAATGTTTAAATTAAGTTTAACCCACTTTTTAATTTTTAGAAAATAAGTTTAAAGGAATGTTATTTTCATATTCTAGATGAGGTAATTTTTGACTTTTTTTATTGAAAATGAGAAATGAATCATTTTTTATGGTACATAGAAAGAATTTTTTTTCCTAAAATAACAACCACAAAATTAATTAAGAAATTATTTACAAGTTTATATGTATATTATAAAAAAATATTTTTCTTAATATTTTAGAAATTTTTATATGTTAATTTAGTGATTTGAGAATGATAAGTTTATTTTCATCAAGAAATATTCATGAGATATTTTAAATGAATTTTCATGTAAGTTGATATAATTTAATGTTACTTTTTATTTATTAGATATATTATACAATGATACTATCAAATTTTATTTCTTGGATGTATTATGATGATAATTATTTAATTTTGAATCCATGAAACCCATTTCTTTTACATAGTTTAATTAAGTTATGAATGGCATTTATTTTCCATAGGATATACTGTGATGAAATGAGTAAATATTTATGAAACCCATTAAATTTTCATAGTTTATGATATGATGAATTATTTATGATATTTTGGTACACATATGTATTATTTTCATTATGTGATAGTTGGGCCCATAATTATATACCCCTCCAATGCATTGGGTAAATATGGATTCTCCTGAGATAAATGGGACTTGAATGGGGATAAAACCCTGTTTAGTAAGGGAAAATATCAGATATGATGGTCCTGGGGGTGAACATGGAATACTATAATGGTTTGATAAGTGAACTCAATCTACTATTAAAGACTCTACATTAATCCTTGCCAACAAATAAAATGATTTTCTATGATTATGTGTAGTCTAAAAAATTATTTATTATGCTAATATTATGATATCATAGATCATATTATTTTATTACATTATAATTCATGTCTTATGAACTTCCAAAATATATTCCATGACTTAAGATTATGATATACGATTTACAGGGTATGTTTTTCAATATTTTTCTAATTTTTTCATACCCTTATGCTCATGTTATGTTAATTTGATCATTGATATCTCCCTTGTTTATCCCTATTGATCATCTAAGATCACTTTATCTTATGTTTATATTCCCCAGGTTATAAATAATTTTATTAATTATGATATGTATTATAAGGGTTCTAGTTATAAAGAAATTAGTTGGAGATGATGTAGTTCGCCTATGAAATAGTTGTTTATTATTCATGTTTTCAAAGATACTAGACCTATACTATTCTAGCATGTATTATTATATTATATAATGTATATTTATATAATAAGATGCAATATCATTATATGAAAAGTTTGGGTTTCTATAAATATCTTTCCAAAATTTTACCAAATTTCCTTTCAAAACCTCTCAACCATGTCCCATTTCTTTTGGTTTCCATAAAATATCGACTCCATGTTCCTTAATGAGTATTTCAAGGAAGATAAATTTAGGAAGGAGTATTCTCAATTTACCTCTTTTAAATTATTCTCTCTTTTTTAGCTTTTCATCACATCCCTCATAAAAAATGACATATTGATTATAGTATCATATATATAATGTAATGTTATTGTTTTAATTTAATATCCATATTCAACACTCCCTATATTAACTTATAAAAATACAGATTTATTTACAATATGGTTGGTTCACTACCTCCATGAACAACACAGTAATGTTTTCTTCACCACATTCAAGGAGGGTCATAAAATTATTAATATTTTTAAATTTGATTATAATAATTATATTATAACTTATTTAATTTTTTGGAATTAATATATGTTCATAATATTAATTAAAATTAATCTAGTTCATGATGGTCAGTAAAACTTCCTAAATGAACTAATCACATAACATTAACATTTATACTCAATGATTTTACCAATGTTGGATGAAATAAAGAAACTTTGGACCACATCAATTTATTCAAGTTTATGAATATCATTTCATCTCACTTATGGAGTTTTTGTCCCATTTGATAAGAAATTAAATAATTTGTCCCAAGTGATTAGACCTTGGAGTCATGAAATGAACACTCTCAGAACAAAAAAATTAAATATCATATCTCATTGAAATGGTTATAAATTAACATTATTAAATCACAATCAATTAACTATAGATTGAAAAGGTTATTAATTAAGTATTTAATGAATATAATTTGACTGTATAGGACTTTAAGTGTAAGAGTATAATGATTCTATAAAATAATGTAAGGGATCTCTTCAGACCACCCTTTTAATTTGAGTTATTAAATTTTTATCTCTAACTGAATTTATCTCTATACTTGATTTTATGAAATGATACTAAATTATGTGTATAATTCTACCATAGATAAACCTATCTTATTATCCCTTCCTTTGATAGGTTAATAAAATACATGTTATTTTACTAAATACAACCCATTTCTTTCCATGGGTAATTTTTATGTTTATTCCTTAATATTTCTTTCCTTTTATGGAACACATAATCATATAAATGTTATGATGGGTGCACCCAGATAGTGATCCAATTAATTGGTATTTTTTCTCTTGATATGTTATATATGGGAATAGGGAGTAAACATAATCCATTATGGATCTCTTTGCACCATGTCATTTTGTCCTTTTAGATTAATTTTACACAGGTTTTGTCATGTTATATGTTTCTTCCACTTTCCAATATTTCCATGATCATATGATACCTTTTTTATTATTTTATAATCCCATGTAATTATTTATTATCCCTATCTTTTATGATATAATTTTATGTCATTTTACTTATATGATATGATTCATTATCATGTTTATTCCCTTACTAAGACTTTATCTCACCCATTACTTTTATGCAGTCCCTACATTATACTTGGAAGTTTTAAGAGGTCAAAGGGACCTAGGTTCTGATTATGGAGAATAAAATAAATATGAAAATTTTCATTTTCCTTTGATTAATTATAAACATAGTAATCCAAATACACATTAACTTTTTATTATTTAGATGTATTTAAAAACTATTTATGTTGAAAATCAGGAAATAGTATTTGTAAAAGTCGGATATTTCTATCATTGATCCCTACCTAAATCACTCCCCAACATCCATTCACACTTCTAAGAGGTCTTGGTCTAACCAAAAGACCAAAACTAGAAGTATTAAGGTGTAAGTTTTATTATTTATACATTAAATGTTTCTAGATGAATTTTTAACTAAATTTTAATTTCTCTAAAAAGGTTTAAAAAGAAATATTTTCAATTTTTTCTATAGGGGTTATTTTTTATTTTTAAAAAAATTGAAAAAATAATGTTTCTTAAAGTATATGACCATACCAAATTTTATTACTTTCAAATACGATATTCATTATTATACTTCATACACAATTTAACATCATTTTTCAATGAATATATTATTCTCACTCTTTTAAGATTTTTTAATTTGGAGAATTTTTTTTAAAGAAAGATATATTTCTCCTCATTGTTTTGTAAAAATAGAGGTTGATTTTCTTTGGGGTTCATATAAATTTTCAAGGGTTTTTTGATAACAAAATTCAATCTTAAAAATTATTTTTTTATGATATTGTATTTTAGAATTATATATTATGATTGGTGAGCCGAATATAGCTCATGACTATGAGTGAGACTAATATATATTTATAATTCATTGAGTTATATTGTAGTATTTGGAGGAGAAAATGATAGAAATAATCAAGATGTATACTATTATAAAATTAAATGGGATTCATTTATTCCGACACGTGTTAAACAAGAGTGAAAATTGGTTATGAATATAATGCTTCACATTACCAATATTGTGCTTTCAAAGGGTCTTAATGAAAATATTTTGATTTCATGTGGTAATTAATGTTTTAATGTGAAATGTTTTTTTAAAAGGAATGTTTTCTTGAGTTCCCCTATGCTCAAGATTACTTCATGGGTTTTCTTAAGATTCCTAATGGGTTTCATTTGAGAAACTTTTTATGTTCAATTATGGAAATGTTTTATTTATGTGTTCAACATTTTATTGTAAAAAAAGTAAATATATTCATGTGTTTTCATATTTTTCACAAGAATAATAAGATTAATTTATTTTTTATATCAATTACATTATATTTTTTCATAACTTATATTTTCATATGTTTATTAATAGGATTTAAGGATGCATAAAAATGTTATAAAGTTAAATATTTCTTCTATGGTGACTCATATTAAATGAAGAAAATGTTTCTTAATTTAAATTGGGAAGTAAAATTAAAGCTATTTTTTGTGTAAAAAATATACAATGTGTGAATGTTTCTAGTTTTTATGTAATATTTTATCTAATTCAATGTTAATAGAAATAAAAAAGATCATGTAATTGTGTAAAAGTGAAACCCTTTTTATAAATCATGTAATTATTTGGAATATATGTTATGGTTCATTATATGTGATGCTAAAAGATGCACTAAAGATAAAATTAATATATTTATAGGGTTAAAGTTAAAGTTATTAATAGTGTTATTGTCGTCTAAAGATCACATACGACAATACCTAATATTTATACCTCTATTATTTCGACTACCACAACACTTGTGAAACCTCATCCACTTTATCTTACACAGGTACTCCAAATAATTTTTTTTATCACCATGATATTTGTGTATGAATGTGAATTTTTAATCCCAATGATATATATATATAAATATGTCTTGAAAAAACCTAGAGGCATTTAAATCATAGAAATTGGATCTATATCAAAGGAAAAGTATAGGCCATGAATCCCTCATCCCTATTCCAAGCCATTTTAAGATTCTCTCTCTTAAATGATAATATGTATTCCTCCAATATATGGAGGAGGAATATAACATCATAGTAACCATGATATCTTTGTGGGACTCACCTAGTAGATATATTTTCTATAGTAGTCATTGTTACCATCACTTGGACCAAGCCAAAATAATAGATTCTTATATCAACTTCTCATGAATGGTTTCCTAGAAGAAGGTATCTCCAAGGGACACACATACCCATAATTTTAATGGAGGCCTATATCATTTACACTACAGAAACCTCCAAACACCACTATATCCTAATGTTGAATTCGGGTGAATTAATTATTATATTGGGGTAGAGGCCCCAACTACACTCTGGTCATGTTCTAGTGCCCCCTCTAGTTGAATCCTCTCCCCAAAAGGAATCCCATAGACATGGAATATCTCCCCTCAATGAAGAAACATACTATATTTTATTTTCTCTCAATTATAAACAAAGAAAAATCCATGAAGGTCCTCTCTATAAAAATGTGACAATTAACCTCTATGAAGGACCTCCTAATGAGGAATAATCAATCAACCGTCACAAAGGTCATTCCTATGTCAAAGAAAAATACCTCCTTGTAGACCTCTCATTAATATACACTAATGATCCATTATACGAGTCTTACCTACAATGAATAAGAGCCCCAACTAGGGGCCTTACCCTAGTTGATGCCAGTTCCCTGCCTGTAGAGGCACCCCCACAAGGGGCGTCCATGGAATGAACCCATTTCACCCTTGATTTCCTAATTTTTTTGAAGATATGAAGAGTCTATTTAAATACTATTATCATCCATCCTAAGTAATATACTATGATTTAAGGGTTGATGATAATAAATATATAGATACACATAGTCCCTGCACTACTCCATGAAGATGTTTTCATTAGAGTTATAATGTTATCTTTTTCTATATGTTCCTCTTATTCAATTGGTCATTCTCTGAGATAGTTTTATTGAGAACCAAGATACTTGAGGAAAGATCCCAAAGGTTTCCTATATCAGACCATAGAATATATTTGACCGAGAATCTTTTGATCCTCAAATAAATTTTGGGGTCCTCCTATAGAGAGGCACTCTAATAATTGGATCCAATGTCATTATATTTTCTACCACATGATGAAAATATACCATATCTACTTGTGGATTCACCATGGTAAAGGTAATAAATTGTACCACCTATAAATATATATTACTCAAGTATGGTTATGTTAAAAAAAATTCAAAGAAGACATATCCCCTTTCATTAAATTAGATAGAAAATAATTTTTACTATCAATACAGATAGGTCTGTAATCTATTGAATATGAATCTATATATGATGATATGTAGGAAATTTCTAGAAGAGGATAAAATAACTATTATATTCAAGTCTTGTACCACCCATCAATGCCTTTTTATTAAGTTACATGATGGGTAATTTTTACCATAATTCTAGATGAACATAAGGGAAACATTTATTAACCTCAACCACTAACACATCACATATGTGGGATATATCAAACTTATTATGACAATTAAAGATAATTATCTTCATGTTTACCTTACTTCACACCCCTTGACATGGAACTTGAAATTTGGAATGCACCATGGTGACATAGGACATGTGTGTTTTGATAATTTATTTTAATTATAGAAGATAATTAAGGAATCTTCCCCTCATATACATATTCATGTTTTGGTAAATTATGACACATTAAAATTATATTCTCCCACATATTATAAAGATAAATCTGGAATATGACACTATAAAAATCCTTTAGAATGATCATTCAAGGAAACATGTAATTTTATCACCCATGGTGACACTCAGAACAAAAGATGTATGGTTGATCATAAACTGAACTTGGAGAACACCCCATTTATGTAACTCATATTAGATGCACCTTCAAGGATTAATAAGTTGATAGGTTCCTAAAAGAGGTTTATTATATTATTTCTTCTACAAAATCTAATATATAAAAATATACTATAGGTCTAGTGTATTTTTTTACGTCAAAAATATCCCCACTCAGTACTCATTAGAAAAAAGAATAGTTTGGGTGACCACCATGATTCCATCTCGAGGAAAACCTCAAACCAAAAGTATGAGTAATTTGGAAATCAAATCCCTATGATATGTTTCCTAGGGAAATAGAGTTAACACCAGAAACCTCTATACTATTATCAATATAATAAATGTTTTTTAGGTTTGGGAAAAAAATCATTCATAATATTGCATTTTCTATATCATTTCAATCTATGCTCAATTTTTACCCATGGTATTTCTCTCATAATCACATGCTATAAAGAGATAGGTATTATTCTAGTCACCTGCATATGTCAAATAAGGTGGAAAGGTAATAGGATAAGGTTCCACATGATTTTCAAGGATATATATTCTACCCAGGGGTTTATTACACCCGTAATAATGAATAAAGATCATTGTTAAAACTGGAAAAATAATGGTATCCCCTACCTTAGAGATGAAGTTGTCCTAGGATCACTATGTATCATATCAGATAACATAATCATAGAGAGTCTTACTAAAGAATCTAGCTACTATACTAGCATGACTTTCAAAAATGGATTCTCTCTATTTTTCCATGGAACTAAGGGAAGCCTATGTTGAAGCTCTAGATAATCCTCAAGAGTTTGAAACTAAAGTATCCATTATTGAGGTATATCATGTGGAAGAAAGAGGACTTTATGAATTTTATATAGTCATTTCATTTTATGATAATGGAAGAGTGGTGATGGATGACATATTTAGACACTCTATGTCTTAAGGAAACTCGACAAAGTGAAAATTGAGCATGCCTTAGTGGATAAGGGTTTTAGAATTAATATCATAAGGGAATGAGCACTTCACTACCTCATATTTACAAAAAATTACTTAAAACAATCTAATATGATGTTATAAGGTTACTATAGAACATAAAAAGACCCTTAAGGAATTTTTTATTATAGAAATAAATTAAGGATATAGTATCTAAGACTAAATTCATTGTTGTCATCTAGGATACTATATTTAATAATCTTCTTAAAAAACCAAATCTACATCAAAAATGACTATATCACTACACTAACAATGTTTGATTTACTATATTAATGAAAACATATGAGTAATAAATGGTGATAATATTACATTTTATGCTTGATAGACTCATTATAATGATGTTGTATATTATAAAGAGAGTCAAAGTAACAAAAAATTGAGAATATTACATAGGTTGAAACCCAAAAGTGTCTGAAGGCTATCTTGGTCAACCCTTGGGATGATATAAAAGAGAGTTTCATATTCCCATTCAATTTAATTGAATTATGATTCAATACATATAAATTCATCTAATTATACTATTAATGGGAAGAAAAACCTTAAAAATTAATTTTCCTATAACAGAAAATCACACAAGATATTTAAACCACCCCTATATGTGGTAGAAAATAAGCTTCATCCTCTATAACCTATGAACCCCATGTAGATTGTTCCTGACTACATACATTTGTATCAGCGTGCATGATTAACCAATATTTGGTCAACCTGTCCAAGGAACTTCAACATGATAGAATAACATCACAAGAATAATCAGTGAGGCTTTAGGGCTTTCATTTCCAATAATACTGTCTCTATAAAACTAAGAGGCCACACACTCTCTAGATGATCATTCCCCCACTATACATAATAATATCCTAGTAAATAAACACCCACATATGAAAAAGATTATTAGTCCCCCATCCACAAATATTTTTGTAATAAATATCCAGATATTTACCTTCTTACTTTAGAAGAAGGAATGTATATTATAGTAGAAAACTTAATGTAGGTAAATGTTGGAAACTAATGAAGATATATTTCATTCCATAATAATAAACAATATTTTTTACATGGAACCATATAAAAATTATAGGATTATACCCCATTTGGAAATCCATTATCTAGGCCTACGATTTAGGCATTAGGGTTATAGGGATTTTTTTGAGCATACACCTGACTCATAGTACAATTGATGGGAATAACTTTACTATGTAAAACATAATATTGTATGTACAATATCCTCAATAGTTAGGTTATAATATCATAGTTGAAAATAAAAAAACAAATTATATTTTTATTGAATTCAGATACCCCAACTATCATTTTCCAAAGGATAAATTTTATGTTCTAATAATTTGTATATTAAATTAACTGATAATAGTCTATCAATAAATCTCTATCATATATTACATTTCATTTTATAAATATATCTTGATAAGAATGAGGAATATACAGTTTCTAGGGAACCCCAAGAAGTACACTGCTACTTGGAGATTCCATTATGTATAAATAATACCCATGAAACTGACCAATGAGTAATCTACCGTTTCTTTAATAAATTTTTGAAAAACTATAGAATGTTACATAAAACATTTTGTAGTAAAATTACAAAAATATTCCACTCACTTCACCAATATTGGGGAAGAATCTATTGGAACCATGGTTTTTTTTGCTGGAAATGAAGTATAGTTTGTGTTGTTTTTCAATACACATTGTGTTGATCAAGGGGTTTTCAAGTGAAGTTATCATACAATATAGGATGAATTAGGTGTTTTTGGTGAAGCTGTTTCCCAGTGTTTTCCAAATGATGGGCCACAAAATTGGGATTTTTTTGGTAAAGGAATGTTTTCCACAAAGACAATACCAGAATGGGATTTCTAGGAACAATTCACGGATCCTGAAATATGGTACATGAAATGATGAAATGTGAACAACATAGAAAGAAAATTTTGTGGAGTGGAAAATGGTATGTGGACTGCATATGATGAACAATCCGTGGAGCAAAGGAGGTTCTTGGGAAGGCCTGTAGTTCATGGAAGGCAAAAAGTTCTTGGGATGGCGTGTCATTTATGAAAATGAGGTGTAGTTTTATGAAGCTGTGAAGGGTGTCTTTTTTGAAAAAGAGTAGGGGATTTGTGTAACTGATTAACGATAATGAAGGTATATTGATCATGTAGGGAATATAGTTCATGGGAGATGCATGGTATACTATGGAGGCCGTGTTGTATCAAAGATTTGGTAAATCTAGGATTATAAAATTATGTAGATCTATTTTCCAATACACAAATTACTAATTTTAACTCCAAAACCCAGTTACCTAGAGTCGGTGAATTATTTTAATACATTGGTATGATTACAAGGAATCCAGTACCAAAGGATCGATCAGTTTAGCATTCTTGGAAAATAGATTACAGATATTAACGTTACAGTATACTTTCTAACATACATTAGAGCATAGATAGTTCTCTGAGAACACCATTGTTCCCTTATTTTCACCCTGCATCTCAATCATAAAACACTTCTTGGGATCTTGAAAAAATAAAAAATAATAAATGAGTGACATCAGATGCTCAGTAAGGGTAAATAATTTAGCGGAAGCTATAAACTTTTAAGGAAAGATGTTTAATAAAAACAATAGCCTTTTAAAATTAACTTGAACAAAATATGGAAAAAATAAATCAAAAATTACTATATTAACATGCACATGGATATTCTACATGAAAACTAATCACATGTAATAACTAATTTAACAATGAGGGAATTTATAGTACTAGACTTTAATTTCTGTGTCATGGCCTCGTGCCAGGACCTAGGGGCTAACTATAACCAGACCCCAAACCCAAAGCTCCTCTGTAACCGGACTCCAACCCGGAGAGGCTTAGTAACCGGACACCAACCCAAAGACTCTCTATAACCGGACTCCAACCTAGAGAGCCTCTGTAACTGGACTCCAACCCAGAGGGTTTTCTATTACTGGACCCCAACCGTGAGGGCTGAATTTTACCGGTCCCCAACCTGGAATATACTAGTCCAACACATTCATCTTAAGAAGAGGTTGAAATATAACATAAACATTCCTATTAAAACTAGCACACGAAATGTCAATACTTTAACCATAAACCATAAATGGCATAAAAATAGATTATCCACAGTCAAACATATCAAAAAAACTTAAATACAATATGGAATATTTTTATCATAATAAATCAAATTCAAACAAGTGTAAAATTTATGAAAGGATGTTGACATAGATGAAATCAAAACTATTTGAGGGAAATATCTCTTTTTATTTTTAAATCATTTAAGAGTCACATAATAATAAAGAAAACATTTATTTAAAAAATATTCTTTTAATATTGTAAGGGAAGCTTCGACGATGTTATAATGGTAGAAAATAGCTGCACTCACTTTATAAGTTAAAAAAGACATTCTTACCTTAATTTTGTCAAAATGGTTATAAATTACATTGTTTGGAAAATGACGAAAAGTTTCTTTTCAAAAAAATATAAGGTCAAATAAGGGTATAAATTACTTTAAATCATTGTCTAGTAAATAGTAAAAGTGTTTTTAAATACATTTTAAGAAATATGGATCTAGATGATAAAGTGGTCCAAGTAGATAATTAAGTATAAACAACCTCAGATAATGAAGAGATTGTAGAATTAACCCTTACATTGTACTTTTACTTCGATTGGGGGTACGTTTAACCTATTGTATAATGGAAATAGTATGTTATTAAATTATAATAGAACCATATTCATATTTATTATATCATACATGATTCATTTATGACTTTATACTACCAATTTAATAAATATTTCCAAGTTAAATTAACATTTCGGGTAATAATCTCTTTCTTTTTCATACGTATTTTAACATGTTATTCTTGATCGTATCTTTTAGATCATGATTTACATACTTCCAGAATATAAAAATGATTTATATATCATATATATTTAGAATATAAATAGGGATAATAGATATAAATAGGAAATGGAAAACAACTTTTATAGAGACGGTAGGACGTACGTACGCATAAACGATGTTTCTATTTTCATATCATATTGATTGGAAGTAAGTGAATGAGATGAATGTAAATAAAGACACACACACATATATATATTTCTAGTAGAATTATTTTGTTATAAATTACATACTTATTAATAATATATATTTTTATAATCATCATTGAATGGTAAACGAGGAAATGAATCTCATCACGTCGGGGAGACGGTAATCCGTACGTACGCACGAGCGAAAATATTATTATATTAATGATGAAATTTTATGAAATTATATGGTATATAATATATAAAAAATAATTAACATGTTGTACTTATTATTTACATCAATTATACTCATTATTATACTGATCCAAATAGTGAATTTTTGAATGACAAACTACACCATGACGTAGAGACGGTAAGCCGTACGTGCGCACGTAAGGTGAATTTGTCATTTATAGGACAAAGAGAATAACGAATATGGTTGTACCATATTTATAATAACATCACAGTATGTATAAGTTTCTGTATTTATTACATAATATGGAAACAACAAAGAAATAAAAGGTGGTAGAAGAAAAGAACTTGAAAGAGGGTGGTGAAATTACAACCTCTTCTTCATGTGTTTCCTTTTGAGTTGATCAAAAGGACTCATTAGGTTAGATTTATGACCAAATTAAGGCCTATAGGTTGAAGTGAAGAAATTTAGGAGGATATTTGGTTAGGGGTTGGCCGAGCCAAATGGATTTGGAGGTGTGAATTTGAGAGAAGGGGAAGTTCCCTTTTATAAGATGGTTGAGGGGCACCTTAGGAAAAAAAATAAAATATTATTTTATTAAAAAATCATTTTCTATTTATAATGGATAAAAATAGATTTATTTCAAAGATAAGGTTGGGATGGGTATAAATCCTTTCAACCAATAGGTTTTAGAAAAGTTTAGGTTACCATTTTAACCTTATCTTTTAGATTTTACTCTTAGTTAAATAGTTAAACTTTTACCGTGTCTTCTTCTATTCTTACAATATAAGGTTAATAAACATACTCTAAAAGTCCAAAAGAACCTCAAGTGGTTTATTAATGACATATATTATATTATTTAAGTCCTCTGGATGATATTTATATTTTTAGGAATATTATATCAACCAACAATATAGAATTTGTTTTAAAAATTAATTTATTTCAATTTTGACACTATTTAATATTTTATTTTTGTGAATTTAATGACAACATTATCACTTAAAAAAATTATCTAATCAACCCTAAAATGTCATATTAATCTATAAACTTAGTGGAATTCATAAGAAGTCTCAAATTACATTTATTTGGATATTTATAATCTCAATTATTTTAGTATCTCATTAAGAAGGTAATTACTACATCATCATTGTGTCATAAATAAAATTAATTATTTAATGTTTAAAAATTATAAATAAAATACAATTATGTATGAAATAGTTTTATATTTCTAATGAATATTTATAGCTGAATTTAGATTTTGTATAACACTATATTAAAAATGTTTTAGTTACGAAAACATGAATTTAACACTTTTAACTCTTCTATAAATTAAATAATAATAAATGTATTAATCTAATACAAGTGGACCTAAAAGATCAAATTTTATTCCTAAGGTTGTTTTAGGTCGAATTACACTTATCCAATAGAATTAGGACATGTCTCAGGGTAATTATAATATCATTTTTACCTTTAATTACCCTATGTACTTTTAACCGTGGTAAATAAAAGTCAACAATTACTATTGACAAAATATTATTTTCATCTTATTGAACCGCATTTTACTTAATGAGGTTAAACATGTCTCTCGGATTTTTGAAATTCAACACACAGAAGAGGTAAAATTATGTTTTGTGCTAATTTTCAAATGCTCCTAAAGGTGGGTAAAAGACAGTAAAAAGTTAAATAAAATTTTATATATCTAAAATTATTATAAAATGACTCCAATGAAATAAATTGAAAATATATAGGTATTATGTATCTATTTTGAACTAAAATAAATTTAAATATAATAATTAATTATATAAATAAAAAGTCAGTTTTAAACAATAACGTAGTGTTTTCACTATTCATCAAAAAATGGAAGTTTTCAGAAAAATACCAAAAAATCACCCTAAGATAATTTTGATATTATGAATTCAAAAATGAATTCTATTTTTACAATTTCAAAACATATAAGTTTCATTAATTAATTTAAAATTAATTCCCGTTGTCAAAACCAAAAAGCGTATTTTTAAGAAATAATAACTATCAAATGATTGACACTTGTTTATGTCCAATTTCAAAGTGAAATTAATTCCAATCACCAAAATTCAATTAAATGGTAAAAATATAATCTAATTATACTTAAAATTAATTAAAATGTATAATTGAACACTATAAATTATTTTGATTTAAAAAGTTGTTTTCAGTTAAAATATAGTATTTTTCACTTATTCACCCAAATATGAAAGTTATCAGAAATACACAAAAAAGTTATTGAAACTAAATTTTTATTTCCCGATTCTAGAGAAGATGTTTATTTGGTAAAATTTAATATATAAAAGTTTCAAATATTGGATTTTATGAGGGTTCACTTTTAAAAGGTGGTAAAATTTCATTTTTTTTGAAAAATACTTCTTTTATCTATGAAAATGAATTTGTTCTTAAATTATATCTATACAACTCATAATATGGATTCTAAAATTATAAGGATTATATAAAGTTCAAAATTCAGTTAATATTATTCATAACCTCTTTTGAATGGCTAGTTTGGTATGTCGTGGTGTGCTTGAACTCGGTGTTGCGTGTAGTGAAAGTTATTGAATTACTTTGAAGAAATAATGTACTATGAATTCTTGGGGTGTTACATTCTCCCCTCCTTCAATAAATTGTGTCCTCACAATTTGAAATTGTTCTTTGAAAATAAAAGTTTGAAAATAGAATATACCTTTATGGAAAACCCACATCGGAAATTGGGTTAATAAAATTTAGTCTTAATAAGTGGGAAAGGGAAACAAAAGGGTTACCACCAAATTATGATATTGAATAAGAGTACATTGGTGGAAATTAGAGACACATAATTAGAGGAAAATGTAAATATTTATAGAGAGTTATTGAGGTCATAAATCATAAGCAAGTGTAAAATTGAGGGCCTCAAATCCATCAATATATGATGATTTAAAATAGCATCAGTTTAAAAAAAATAAGGTATTAGGATAACAAATTCTTTATTTTAAGATCCATTCCCTAAAGTTTAAGAATTAATTTATCCACAAAATAAGAGGAAAAAAATATATACTTGACAAGTAGAGTTTCATGCTTTAACTAATTCCTACCACAAAATCATCTTTCACTCCAAAATATTTCAAAAAATACTCTATTTATCCTAATCGTATAGGGTTCCAGAAATAATGAATTTATAATTCACCTATCAAAAGTTTTAGAAAAAGAAACTACATTATACAATATTGGACATCAAGTAGGCCAGTGGTAGGTGATGCACCCTTGTCTCCCTTCAGTTGTGGGATCAACTCTTGCGACCTTGCCGGACGAGACGAGTTGTCGCCCGACCTCCAGGTTGTCTTTTTTATAAGAATCCAAAAATAATTTTTATAAAATATTTAACCATAACAATAGTATCCATTGTCAAAATTGATCCATTCCAACCTTTAGTCTTATCCAAAATACTTTTGTCCAAACTCATAGCCCAAAATTTATAAGGAAGGTAAACACAATGAAGATCTTTTTTTCCACGTAAAAACATGTGAATATCTTCATCGTGTATACTTTTAAAACAAGGTAATACCCTGAATTACCATAAAACCTTGTTGATTACATTCATGCTCCATTATTATTTATAGAATACTATATACATTCCTTAAATCCAAAAAATTTTGAATACTCCAACAATGATGAAATAAACAAACCATTAATCAGTTCCAAGGTAGTCAAGATTATCCAAAATAATTTATCCAAATCAACCATATATTATTCCAAAATTACTACCTCAGTATCAGGACCATATTAAGGTTTATCTTTCCTCCAAAGATGTGTTTTCCAAAATGTTTTACTTGTTGTTGAGTCAATTTTCATAGAACCATATAATCTCAAATCCTTAATGAAATAGTACTACAGTACAATCCTTATTTATTTCCATAATTCATATAATTGGTACATCATTGATACAACACTAAAATGACCTAATTCTTCAATAGCAATATAAGAACATTAGTTATTCCTCTTCATCTGTGGTAGTATCATAACTTTATTATTATCCAATAGCATAATTTGTAGTATACTCTGATGACTAGGACATTGATTTTCATAGTGTCCAGATTCCTTGCAGATGAAGCATTTTACATTTGAAACCTTTTTCTTACCCTTGAAATCACGTACTTGGTGTCTTTTTTCTACACACTTATAACAAACTCCCATTCCCTTCAAGAATTTACCAAGGTGATTTTTTCCACAGTTATTACATATAGGAAAATACTTCTTTCTCCTCTTTCCTTTATCCATCATTCTCTCTACCATCTTTTTCTTCTCCTGCTTTCTTTCAATTCCATAGGACTGAGAGAATTATTTACTTATCTTATTAACACATGATATTATTTCTTCATATGATGAGAATATGTGGGAGACTATTTCCTGTCTAAATTTTGGCTTAATACCATGAAAGATATGATACTTATTACTCTTTGGATCAAATGTATTGCTGGAGTTATCATTCCTTCTAATGGGTGCCATTTCTAAACAATGGCATACACTCGGTCAGTTTATGAATTGCAATGCATAATTACAAACCTATAAAATACCTAACGTAAATTGAATAGTTAATGGATATAATCCATAATCATAAAAAAAATTTCTTTGAGGAAGTATTTACTCCTAAATCCTTCATAATGGCTTGTAATGAAAATATGAATTATCCTAATCATAACCCCATTAGTGCAAAAAACGTTTTAAACATCGGTTATTTTTCATTTTTTACGTCGGTTTTTAGCCGACGTTAATACGGACGATGTTATAAATATTTTTTTACATCGGTTCTTTACAAACGAACGTAAAAAAAATAACATCACGGTGTTTATAACATTGGTTATTAATTAACTGATGTGCAAAAACCAGGGGGGAGGGTTTATCACACCGGTTATAATATAACCGATGTAATAAAACAGTGCGGGGGTGTTTATCACGTCGGTTATATAATAACTGATGTGATAATCCATTTCCCCAGCCTTTATCAGGTCGGTTATTACATAACTGACGTGATAAACCGGCACGAGGGGGGGGGGGGGGGGTTATCACATCGGTTATTATATAACCAACATGATAAAACGGTACATGGGCCTTTTATCACGTCGGTTATTAAATAACTGACATGATAAACCAGTCCGGGGGCCTTTTATCACGTCGTTTATAAAATAAACGACGTGATAAAAGGCCTGGGTAATGCTTTATCACATCGGCTATTATATAACCGATGTGATAAACTAGTCTGGAGTCCTTTTATCACGCCGGTTATGAAAAAACTAACGTGAAGGACCATTTTTTTTAAAATGAAATGCAGTCCTCTGCTCTCCCCAAAAAACAACCAGAAACCAAATCAAGAATTCGTACAACAAAAACAGAAGTATACCAAAAAGAGAACCAAAGAAGAATTAAGCATTTACCCCACTAGATAGCTCCCACCACACCCCTAGACTGCCCCCCCCCCCTCGATTCCCTGGACAGCCCCAAACACCCCAAGAAAACCCCCCACCCTCATGTATACCCCCCCACACCCTGGACAGCACTCCCACACCCCTAGATAGCCCCCACCACTTGGACAGCACCCCCGACCCCCTAGACAGCACCAAACACCCTGGGACAACCCCCACCCTCATGTATACCCCCCCACACCCTAGAAAGCACTCCCACACCCTTGGACAACCCCCTACACCCCTGGACAGCCCCCACCCCCTGGACAGCCCCCCACACCCCTGGACGACCCCCACCCTCCTGGACACCCCCACACCCCTGGACACCCCCACCCTTTGGGACACCCCCCACCCCACCGGACAGCCCTCCCACACCCCTGGACACCCCCAACCCACTGATCACCCCCCACACCCTTGGAACCCCTCCCCCCCAGACCAGAATCCATACCAGAAAAACCAACATAAGTATACCAAAATAAGAATTAGAGAAAAATAAAACATTCACATATACAACATTCAAAACTTACACTTTAAACTTAAAAAAAAACTAAATCCAACCTAAATTACTAGAAAATACACAATTACAAGGATAATATTAAAAATTTCATTTTACACTAGAAACAACTAAAATTCAATTAAACCTCTAAAATAATTTGAACACCCCACTTGTAAGTGTTTGATGTTCTCAACAGTATAGGGTTGAGGGTCATCAAATAGCTACAAATGAAAAGGATAGTAGTTAAAGTGTATAATGAATAAATCAAATTGAAATATTTTGGAAAAGTTTAAAAGGAAATCTTTCCAGGTCAAGGTTCACAACTTTCCCAGTTGTTATTATTTCATACATAAATCTTAACATATAATATCCGCATTCGATGATGCCTTGTTGTTCATGAAAATTCTGTTTTAATGAGTGTAAAATCAATATATTATTTTTATGTAATAAATCAAAAAGTACAAATTATAAATAGATATTTACCTTCGTATTTACATATTTGATCTTTGCACTCCTTTTCATTGTGTTTTTTCAAAAGTAGAACCATGCCCTATTAGAAAATAATACGAATGGGGTAAATTTAAAATTCATTATAATATATAAAACTATTGAGAAATTGAAACATACATTTCCAATATATTCATAAAACTTTCCCGCACATCATCATGGATAGAGAATATCCAACAATGTGTTTTCTCCCTTGAAAAAAACCCCTAACATCCAATGATCACTGATAAAAGAAAATTTAAGGTTAGTGGTTTTTTATGTTAAAAGATAATGAACTCTTTGAGAGATATGTGTTTCATACCCCTCACAAAAAGTCGTCATCCAACATTGTGTGACTATATTCTGTTCAGGTCTTTCAGCAATATAAAGCATTCTTTGTTCCTCATCCAATGCACATGCTTCAGGGGAAATCAATTGTGGGTCCATGAACCAATATACATCTGTTAGCTCATTCCTCTCACAAATTTTATAAAGATACCTAATACAGAACAGACATAAGTATACATTTTTAATAAATATAATGCTGGGAAAAAGTGTTAAGACTTACATGGAAAAAAATTTCACCATGTTGATGCCCAACTTATCTCCAGTAACAAGCACTATGATATCAGTTTTCATAATCCCCACAGTTATTGCACGTCAACAAACATGAGCTTCCATTGGAAACTCATAATTACCCGCTAACAAATTTGAATATCTTGACAATCTGTCAAGACTACTAGAATCTGTATCTGATGTCATGGCCATTTTTCTTTTTTGTTGGCTATACAATATTTCTTTACCTTTGAATTATTCCTGTAACACCCCAAGCTTCCACGGTACGTTTCCCTTCGAATAATGCAATAGCGTGTGTTGTACGCAACCTCGAGCTCTAACACACACCACAACTAATTAAACTAGACGTTGTGAATAGTAATACCTACTTTTTGATATTTTATAAATTTTATTTATCAAAATGGACTTCATTTTTGGATTCAGAATATCGAAATTAGCCTATGTTGAATTTTTGGTATTTTCCTAAGAACTTCTAATTTTTTATGAATAGTGAAAAATACTTAAACAAAACTTTTTTAATTAAAATAATTTATAGTGATAAATTATACTATTTAGTGGTTTTAAAGTATAATTAGAATATATTTTTAACATTTTATCCAATGGTGGTCATTAGAATTAATTTAACATTGAAATTGGACATAAACAATTGCCAATCTTTTGATATAAATTGTTTCTTAAAAACACGCTATTTGTTGTGACAGTGGGAATTAATTATAAAATAAATTAATAAAACTTATATTTTTGGAATTTTTTAAAATAGACATCATTTTTGAAATCGGAATATCAATTATATCTTAGGGTGAAATTTTGGCATTGTTCTGAAAAACTTCAATTTTTGATGAATAGTGAAACCACTAAGTGGTAGTGAAATAACTGATTTTTCATTTAAATGAAATATTACCACCTCTGTGATTTGATTTTTAAAAATCCGACATACATGGTTGTCATTAAGAAGTAAAATGTGGTTCAATGAGATTAAAATAATTTTTGGTGAATAGTAACTTTTATGTTCTTAATCGCGATTAGAGGTAATTAGTGTAGTTTAAGGTAAAAATAATGTTTTAATAATATGAGATGAGCTTGACACATGTCCTACCCTCATTGGATGTGTCATGGCCGACCAATACAATACATGGGTCAACTTGGGGACCCCATGGAGCCACTTTAGTTGGAAAATGACATAAATACTTTTTATTTAATGTTAAAGTAAAAAATGACACAAACATGAAATGTTTTACTAAAACAATTTTTACATGGGGTTATACAAGTCATATGTTTGACAATAAATAGTCATTGGAAAGATAAAAATATTTCCTAAATCATAGTATTTTATTATAATTTTTAGACATTAAATAAATTAAATTATTTATGACATCATGATGATGCAGCGATGACCTCATTATTTAACGATTTAAATAAAATGAAAAGATAATGCGAAATCCAAGGCTTAAACTTGTCCAAAGCCTATAGGATGAGGATATTTAGAACCCTTATCACCTTATCCACGAAGTATATAAGTGTGGTACCTTTATAATTCGAAAAGCATTGTATAATAATGTAACATTTCAATCTTTCCGAAAGAGCCCCTCCTCTCCTCTTATAAAAGGCCCCCACCTCTACCACCTTATTCACACTTTCAAGCCTTTTGGTTCGTCCAAACTCTGCCCAAATACTCTCCCAACTTCTCTCCCTTCATCATAGAAGCATTACTTTAGTCAGAAAGCCATCCTAAGGAGTCCTTTTGATCAAATCAAAAGGAAGAACCCGAAGAAGAGGTAACGTTTTCATCACACTCTTTCAAATTTCTTTCTTCTTCCACTCCCTCTTTGTTTATTATTTCAATTATAAAATTATAACTACAGTATATTATATATAATGTAATGTTATTATAAATATGGAACAACCATATTCAGTATTCTACCCATCATTTGAATGACATGTCACCATACGTGCGTACGTACGGCTTACCGTCTCCACGTCGTGGTGTAATTGTTATTAAATATATTATTTTTTATATGGGTATAATAATGATATGTAATTAATGTAAATAATAAATATAACATGATAATTATTCTGTATATATGATATACTATCCAATTATATATTATTTTAATATCAAAATAATGATATTGTCGCTCGTGCGTACGTACGGACTACCGTCTCCACGAACGCGATGAGATTCATTCTCCGTCGTATCCATTCAAGTATAATTATCATTTGATGATTTAAAAATAATGTTTAAGGACATGATATCATTCTGTATATGAAAAAGATACAACCTATCCATGAAAAACATGACTTACGTAACAAAACATATAAAAGAAAATGAGTAAGTTAACACCCGAAACAACGATAAATCTAAGATATTGTTAACAAAGCAATGTTAAAAGATCATATATGATATCATATGAATGTATATGATTCTTGTATAATTTAATAACAATTATTTCACCATTATACAGGAGGTTAACCTACCCCAAGCAAGGAAAAGTACATGGTAAGGGTTTACTTCACAACCTCTTCATTATCCAAGGTTGTTTATACATAATTATCTACTGGGACCTCATTATCATCCACATCCATGTTTCTTAAAAATGTCTTTCAAAACATTTTTACTATTAAATGGAAAATGGGTTAAAGTCATTTATACCCTTATACATTTTGGAAAGGAATCTTACCGTCGTTTTCCAAACAATGTACTTTTTGACCTTTTTGACAAATTTAAGGTAAGAATGTTTTTTTAACTTATACGGCGGGTGCAGCTATTTTCCGCCATTATAACTTCGTCGAAGATTCCCTTACAAGCTTATAAGAATATTTTCAAAGTAAATGTATTATTTTATAATTATGGGACTTTTAAATGATTTCAAAAAAAGAGAGATATTTCTCTCAAATAGCATTGATTTCATCCATGTCAACATCTTTTGATGGGTTTTAAGTTTAATTGAAATTGATTTATGATAAAAAAACTCCCATTGATCATTTTGTGAAATATTTGACTGTGGATGTGTTATTTTTATACCATCCATAGTTTATGGAGAAATGTTTGACGTTTCCTATGCTAGTTTTAATACGAATATTTATGTTATGTTTAAACCTATTCATATGGGGAATGTATTGGACTTAATAAGTGACGGGTGGAGCCCGCTATAGCTCCTCGATGCATCGGTAGGTCTCATGAGACAACTAGACGTGGAATTGGCCGAGGCCCTTTCCCAATTTGATTTATGGTTTTGTCCGAGGCCTTAATCATTTTAGACGTCTTGGCCGAGGCCTTGACAAAATGTTTCAGAATGTCTGGCATTATACATTCCCTCATTATGAAAGTGGTTATTGATATTGCATGTGATTATTTGAACAGTAGAATATCCATGTGAATAAGTGAATGGCATTATCTCATTTTACTTTTTCCATATTATGTTGAAGTTCAAGTTTAAAAGGCTTTTGTTTTAGTTATACATTGCCTTAAATGTTTATGTTTATTGATGAAATATTCCACTATATTGTTATCCTAACTGAGCATCTGAGCTCACCCCTTTCAATGTTTTAATATTTTTCCTGGATGTGAAGAAGTATTTTATGAATGACCTGCAGGGGTAGTCAGAAAGGGATATGAGTGTGGACTATGAAGACCATGTTATTTTAGTTTGATTACTTTTTGATATAATGAAAGACTTATGAATGTATCTAGTGTTTCCAAGGCTACTAAACTAGTAGGTCTTTCGAGACTTGATCTTTTTCGATCATGCCAATGTTACGAAGTAATGCACTGACTCTGGGTAGCTGGGGTCGGGGCGTTACAGTTGGTATTAGAGGCAGTTTAGTACTAACCTTGGAAGCTAGATTTAGATAAACTCTGATTAGAGCACATATCCTGAAGATAGACTTTGAGGATTAGTATAGAAAAACTTCCTAGAATTTTGGTATTATAGAGATTTTGTGAGTTTTCCGAGCAATACATCCCTGTCTGGATACGAGCAGGTGGAGGCGGCTCTGGAACAGATGTACCTAGGGGTAAAACCTGAAAACACCGCTTTGAGCTAGACTCGAACGAGAACTGGTGCACGACAACGGGCCTTGCTGCACTCTTGGTTACGACACTCCCGGGGGATATGCTTAGGATAATTCTCATTTTCTTTACAAACCACTATGAAGGGTTATGAGTATATACTTCGTCAAAGGAAACATTTCTTTTTATGATTATGGATTATATCCATAAATAGTTCAATTTATGTAAAGTGTTTTACAAATATGGAATTGTGTATTTTATTTCATAAACTAATCTAGTTTATGCCATTGTTTAGAAATGGCGCCTAGTGGAAGGAATGGAAATTGTATCAATGCACGCACTCTGGGTAGGGATTTCCCTCCTGATCAAGATAATTATGGTGGAGCTAGTGATACAACTGGTGCTGATCAGCTTCTCATCGTATTGGGACAACTCACGCAGGTTATGGATAATAACCTTACTCGTATAGAGCACCCTGATCCGCAACGTGGAGGATCAATGCTAGACCGTTTCATGAGGCAACAACCACCAACCTTCAATGGGAGTACAAATCCTATAGTAGCTTAGCAATGGATAAATTCCTTAGAGAAAATATTCCATGCCTTGGGGGGTAGTGAAAGGGAGAAAGTTGTCATGGCAGTTTACTGCCTCACTGGAGATGCCGATCAATGGTGGTCACTAATTCAAAACAAAAAGGAAGATGATTAATTAACAAACATGGAATGGCAGGATTTCAAAGAGTTGTTCTTAGAAAAATACTTTCCTCGAGACCATCGAGAGGATATGGAAAGGAAATGTCTGAGTCTGAGGCAGAAGGAGGATGAGAATGTCGCAAAGTATGAGGCTAACTTTACAAGGTTAGCGAGGTATGCTGCAGATTACATACGTAACCCAAGAAGTTAGACTAATTGTTTCTTTGATGGGTTAAAACCATTTCTCCGTCGAGCTTTAGTATCAAAAACCTTCTCTTCATATGAAGTTATTGTCTCGTGCCCTATCAAGACGGAAAAGGAATTCTCTAAGTCTTATGACTTTAAATCAAAGCAAGATAAGAAGAGATCCGCTGAAAACTCTGGGAAAGGAAATAAGGAAACAAGGAAGAAGGGTAGAAATGAATTTCCACCCTGTGATAATTGTGGTAGGAAGCACCCTGGTGCCTGTCTAAAAGGAAAAGGAGTATGTTACAAGTGTGGTGAAAAAGGCCACCAGATCATGAATGCAAGGGAAAGAAAGCGGCTGTCAACGTGGAATGCTATAATTATAGAGAGAAGGGACATTATTAAAATGAATGTCCTAAGCGTCAGGGGAACTTACCTCAGAAGAGGCCAAGGGATCAGGGCCAGGCTTATGCTATCACTACTGCTGAGGTGGAAGCTCCGAAAGACGTGGTGGCATATGCTTTGAGCAGAAAAGACCATGGAGTTTTGAATGTGATGAGAATTGAAAGGGATCCAATTTTCATGTATCTATTGAAGATGGACATGGGAATAACTAGGGAAGGTGAAACATCAATGCTTTTTCAAATGGTTGCCAAACCATCATTACTAGAAAGGATTAAGAGTTCTCAGACCGATGATGAAGAATTTCAGAAGAAGATTAAAGATGCGATTGATGGAAGATTAAGGGACTTTGTGTATAAGGATGGAATTTTGAAATTCAGGAAGAGACTTTGTGTTCTCAATATACCTGATCTAAAAAGGGAATTGCTGGATGATGCTCATAGTTCCAATTTCTCTATACACCCTGGGAGCACCAAAATGTATAGAGATTTGAAGGAACATTTTTGGTGGGACAATATGAAGAGGGAGATTGCTGATTTTGTGTCGAGGTGTATGGTTTGTCAACAAGTGAAAGCGGGAAGGCAACATCCTGGTGGAGTATTGAAACCTCTTACCATACCTGAGTGGAAATGGGATAATATTACGATGGACTTTGTCATGGGACTACCAAAGACTCCTAGAAGGAATGATGCAATATGGGTCATTGTGGATCTTCTTACTAAGTCAGCACATTTTCTGGCTATACGGGAGGATCTACCACTTGAACGTCAAGCAAGACTATATATTAATGAAGTTGTAAGACTTCATGGAGTACCCCTGTCGATTGTTTCTGATCGTGATCCTCGTTTTACTTCAAGATTCTGGAAAAGTATTCAAAATGCCTTGGATACTGAACTACGTTTGAGCACTGCCTATCACCCTCAAACATATGGACAATCAGAACAGACTATTCAAACCTTTGAAGACATGTTGAGATCATTCTCTCTTTACTTTCAGGGTATGTGGGATCAATATTTACCACTGGTAGAATTTTCCTATAACAATAGCTTCCATTCAAGCATTCAGATGGCACCTTATGAAGCGTTATACGGAAAGAGATGTCGTACAACAACCTGTTGGGATGACGTTGGTGAAAGAAAACTTGTGGGACCAGAGCTGGTGGAAGAAACAATGGAAAAGGTGAAGGTAATCCAAAACCAAATCAAAGCAGCTCAAAGTAGGCAGAAGAGCTATGACGATAACAGAAGAAAGGTTTTGGAATTTCTGGTGGGAGATCATGTTTTCCTAAAGGTATCTCCATGGAAGGGAGTTATATGTTTTTTTAAGAAGGGTAAGTTGAGTCCCAGGTACATCGGACCTTTTGAAATTCTAGATCATATTGGGGTTGTAGCTTATCGTTTGGCGATGATGCCAAATCTCTCCAAAGTTCACGATGTTTTCCACATATCACTATTGAGAAAATACATGCCCGACCCAACACATGTACTTACTTATGAGGAATTATAACTGGAACCCGATCTATCTTATTGCGAAGAGCCCATCAGAATTCTTGATGTGAGGGAGCAGGTGATGAGAAACCGGACGACTCGTCTGGTAAAGGTTTTGTGGAGAAATCATAAAATGGAAGAGGAAACATGGGAACCTGAGGAACTTATGATGAAGAACCACCCGAGTCTTTTTATGCAGTAATACTCTAGAAATTGCGAGGACGCAATTATTTGAAGGAGGGGAGAATATAACACCCCAAGCTTCCACGGTACGTTTCCCTTCGAATAATGCAATAGCGTGTGTTGTACGCAACCTCGAGCTCTAACACACACCACAACTAATTAAACTAGCCGTTGTGAATAGTAATACCTACTTTTTGAAATTTTATAAATTTTATTTATCAAAATGGACTTCATTTTTGGATTCGGAATATCTAAATTAGCCTATGTTGAATTTTTGGTATTTTTCTAAGAACTTCTAATTTTTTATGAATAGTGAAAAATACTTAAACACAACTTTTTTAATCAAAATAATTTATAGTGATAAATTATACTATTTAGTGGTTTTAAAGTATAATTAGAATATATTTTTACCATTTTATCCAATGATGGTCATTAGAATTAATTTAACATTGAAATTGGACATAAACAATTGCCAATCTTTTGATATAAATTGTTTCTTAAAAATACGCTATTTGTTGTTACAGCGGGAATTAATTATAAAATAAATTAATGTAACTTATATTTTTGGAATTTTTTAAAATAGACATAATTTTTTAAATCAGAATATCAATTATAGCTTAGGGTGAAATTTTGGCATTGTTCTGAAAAACTTCAATTTTTGATGAATAGTGAAACCACTAAGTGGTAGTTAAATAACTGATTTTTTGTTTAAATGAAATATTACCACCTCTGTGATTTGATTTTTAAAAATCTGACATACATGGTTGTCATTAAGAAGTAAAATGTGGTTCAATGAGATTAAATTTTTTTTGGTGAATAGTAACTTGTAAGTTCTTAATCGCGATTAGAGGTAATTAGTGTAGTTTAAGGTAAAAATAATGTTTTAATAATATGAGATGAGCTTGGAACATGTCCTAACCTCATTTGATATGTCATTTCCGACCAAGAAAATCCATGGGTCAACTTGGGGATCCCATGGAGCCACTTTAGTTTGAAAATGACATAAATACCTTTTATTTAATGTTAAAGTAAAAAATGACACAAACATGAAATGTTTTACTAAAACAATTTTTACATGGGGTTATACAAGTCATATTTTTGACTATAAATAGTCATTGGAAATCTAAAAATATTTCCTACATCATAGTATTTTTTTATAATTTTTAGACATTAAATAAATTAAATTATTTATGACATCATGATGATGCAGCGATGACCTCATTATTTAATGATTTAAATAAAATGAGAAGATAATGCGAAATCCAAGGTTTACACTTGTCCAAAGCCTATTGGATGAGGAGATTTAGAACCCTTATCACCTTATCCACGAATTATATAAGTGTGGGACCTTTAGAATCCGAAAATAATTGTATAATAATGTAACATTTCAATCTTTCCAAAAGAGCCCCTCCTCTCCTCTTATAAAAGGCCCCCACCTCTACCACCTTATTCACACTTTCAAGCCCTTTGGTTCGGACAACCTCTGCCCAAATACTCTCCCAACTTCTCTCCCTTCATCCTAGAAGCTTTACTTTAGTCAGAAAGCCATCCTAAAGAGTCCTTTTGATCAAATCAAAAGGAAGAACCCGAAGAAGAGGTAACGTTTTCATCACCCTCTTTCAAGTTTCTTTCTCCTTCCACTCCCTCTTTGTTTATTATTTCAATTATAAAATTATAACTCCAGTATCTTCTATATACTATGAAGTTATTATAAATATGGATGAACCATATTCAGTATTCTACCCATCATTTGAATGACATGTCACCATACGTGCGTACGTACTGCTTACCGTCTCCACGTCGTGGTGTAATTGTTATTCAATATATTATTATTTAGATGGGTATAATAATGATATGTAATTCATGTAAATAATAAATATAACATGATAATGATTCTGTATATATGATATAATATCCAATTATATATTATTTTAATATCAAAATAATGATATTGTCGCTCGTGCGTACGTATAGACTACCGTCTCCACGAACGCGATGAGATTCATTCTCCGTCGTATCCATTCAAGTATAATTATCATTTGATGATTTAAAAATAATGTTTAAGGACATGATATAATTCAGGATATTAAAAAGATACAACCTATCCATGAAAAACACGACTTATGAAACAAAACATATAAAAGAAAACGAGTAAGTTAACATCCGAAACAACGATAAATCTAAGATATTGTTAACAAAGCAATGTTAAAAGATCATATATGATATCATATGAATGTATATGATTCTTGTATAATTTAATAACAATTATTTCACCATTATACAAGAGGTTAACCTACCCCAACCAAGGAAAAGTACAAGGTAAGGGTTTACTTCACAACCTCTTCATTATCTAAGGTTGTTTATACATAATTATCTACCGGGACCTTGTTATCATCCACATCCATGTTTCTTAAAAAATTCTTTCAAAACATTTTTACTATTAAATGGAAAATAGGTTAAAGTCATTTATACCCTTATACGTTTTTGAAAGGAATCTTACCATCGTTTTCCAAACAATGTACTTTTTGACCTTTTTGACAAATTTATGGTAAGAATGTTTTTTTAACTTATACGGCGGGTGCGGCTATTTTCCGCCATTATAACTTCGTTGAAGCTTCACTTACAAGCTTATAAGAATATTTTCAAAGTAAATTTATTATTTTATAATTATGGGACTTTTAAATGATTTCAAAAAAGAGAGATATTTCTCTCAAATAGCTTTGATTTCATCCATGTCAACATCCTTTGATGGGTTTTAAGTTTAATTGAAATTGATTTATGATACAAAACTCCCATTGAACATTTTGTGAAATATTTGACTGTGGATGTGTTATTTTTATACAATCCATAGTTTATAAAGAAATTGTTGACGTTTCGTATGCTAGTTTTAATACGAATATTTATGTTATGTTTAAACCTAATCATATGATGAATGTATTTGACTTAATAAGTGACGGGTGGAGCCCGCTATAGCTCCTCGATGCATCGGTAGGTCTCATGAGACAACTAGACGTGGAATTGGACGAGGCCCTTTCCCAATTTGATTTATGGTTTTGGCCGAGGCCTTAATCATTTTAGACGTCTTGGCCGAGGCCTTGACAAAATGTTTCAGAATGTCTGGAATTATACATTCCCTCATTATGAAAGTGGTTATTGATATTGCATGTGATTATTTGACAAGTAGAATATCCATGTGAAGAAGTGAATGGAATTATCTCATTTTACTTTTTCCATATTATGTTGAAGTTCAAGTTTAAAAGGCTTTTGTTTTAGTTATACATTGCCTTAAATGTTTATGTTTATTGATGAAAGCTTCCGCTATATTGTTATCCTTACTGAGCATCTGAGCTCACCCCTTTCAATGTTTTAATATTTTTCCAGGATGTGAAGAAGTATTTTATGAATGACCTGCAGGGGTAGTCAGAATGGGATATGAGTGTGGACTATGAAGACCATGTTATTGTAGTTTGTTTACTTTTTGATGTAATGAATGACTTATGAATGTATCTAGTGTTTACAAGGCTACTAAACTAATCGGTCCTTCGAGACTTGATCTTTTGTGATCATGCCAATGTTACGAAGTAATGCACCGACTCTGGGTAGCTGGGGTCAGGGCGTTACAATTCCTGTAAAAAAATAGACAAATAAATTAGTTTTCAAATGATAAAACAACTTTAATAAAAAAATAAAATAAAAGATATAACATTCATACCTCTATGGTAATGAGTCGAATAAGTCTGGATGACCAAATTAAAAATGGCCAATACTATGTCCAATTGTCGTCACCTCATCTGTAGGTAATGGTACTCGAGCTCATATATCTATAATATCCTATATAGTGACCCTCTGATTATCTACCTCTATTTTTTGATGATGAACTATATCTCCTATACAATATACCAACCCATATGAAACTATATGTTGTTGAGGATCATCAACATACAACTCGAAATAAGTAGGAAGCTGCGGCGGAGGAGTAGGATAAAAAATGGGATCCGCAGGCTGAGGTGGGGGAGTGGGAGCTACTGGAAAAGGTGGAGGATAAATAATGGGGTCTACAAGGGGAGGTGGAGGAGTGGGAGCTATAGTCTGAAATTTCCTTTGCATGTCTACAAACATAGACTGTACCGACACTCTAATCTTTTCCTCCATCATCGCATTAATATTATGAACTTCAGCCTTCATGGATTCTATTTTTTTGTAAACACCACCAACGTTAGAAGTTGAAGAACATGGTAACACTTTTCTTACCGATACACCTGCCAGATATCGTCTTACACGACCAGGATGTTTAGTATTTTCCAATGCTATAGATAAAATATCTTGCCTTCTAGTTGCTGTAAATACCCCCTGTGAGCTCTGCTCTTGAATATAGTCATGTATTATTTAATTGAACATTTCTGTAATGATTGAAATTATATGAAGAAAATAGTTAACTTAACTAAATAAAATAGATATCATACAATCCTCTCAGCTATGATTCTCAATTATTCCAAAAGATATTGCCCTTTTTTCCCATCCGAGCTCTCTTCCATTTTTTCTGTCTTTATGGAGGGGATGGAGGGGCCACCTCTCCAGAGCTTGAAGTCTCAGCTCTTAGTTTTTGAAAATTTTCCACCATCATTTGATCTTCCAAAAATGCATACCCTCCCCAAGATAAACTATGAGGGTATACATTTTTAGATTGGATCTCCTAATGAGCTTTCCTTGTTTTCTGTAAATTAAGAATAAGAAATCATTAACAAAACATTAATAAGATCATTTATATAAGAATGCTTATAAAAGTTTACATTTCCCTTACCAAAAATGACTATTTCCTTCTACTTTCAACAAACTGTCTCCATGTGTCTTCATCTATAAAAGGATATATACGACATGGATTTTCATGAATCCTATGACCAAAAATGAAATCAGATGAGAGGGTTGATTTGAAATCCCTCCATCTCCTGGGAACCATCGATAAGAATTTCTTCCTGACTCCTTCAGTGTCAGGAATATCAAATGTCATCTGATGAAGAAGAGGTTAAATATATTATGTATACTAGAAACATTTAAAGAATAGTCAAACAATAGAAAAAGATCTTACCAAAATCTTCTCCCAAAACTGAGAGATTGTTGCTTTATCCACACTTCTCCAGTTATTATACAAAATGCTTATTTTTCTCTTAGCCTGAATTGATACATAACCCTTTAAATCTTTTGCATTTGGACCTATAGGAATATCATCATCATCAAACTCAATGAGTATCCTCTGATCCTATGTATGAGAAAGTGCTAATTTTGGTAAAAGTGTGCACCCACGTTTACCAACTCTTGAACTCTTTATCGTAATAGGAGCACATGAGGAAGATTGGGGAACATCAAGAGGAGCATGTGAATGTTCCTCCCCAGAGGTATGACCAATATGATCATCTACAGAATCATGTGGTTGATCAAATGAATGATCTGTCATTATCCTTCAAATAAAAAAACAAACATTAGTTCACAAATATACAAATTCAAATATTTTAATACTACTGTAATCTGAAAATAGAAAATTATACTAAGTTATGTAATAGTAAACATTGTTAATATGGTAAGCATGTTAAATAATGGTAATGATGATCAAGATGGTAAACATAGTAAACTTGGTAAACCTGGTAAACATGGTAAAGTAATTGTCACTGAACAAAAATAATAGATATATAATTCATGTAATGGTAAACATGATAAAGTAAACTAAACAAACTTAAAATAAACAAAAACATATACTTATTTTTTTTCAATAAATGTTATAATAAAGAAAAAACTTTCAATATCTAACATTTTATGAAAAAAATAAATGAAAACAAGAAATAAACATATGTTACCTATAATTTTAGGAATGTACAAATGGATTGTTTTCCCAAATTCCTTCACCGTGATCGTTCCTTATGGCACAAACCATGTCTTCAACATGCTCATATTTATGTTCTGTTAATCTTTCCATGGAAGTAGCGATCTCACATAAATCAGTTTCTTCATCAAGTTCATCCACACCAACATATTGTTTTTTTCCTTGTAAAACAACAGCCGACTACATATCTGATTGATCTACTACATAGAAAAGTTGTTTTTCATGTGTTGCCATTATAAAAGAATAAGATGTGTCTTCCAATCTATTCAGATTAACAAGTGTCATTCCAAATTCATCGTTTTTGACACCGTTGTCACCGATACACCATTTACAGTTAAAAAAAAGAACTTTAATGTTAAAGTAATAATCCTCTCATATATCTTCAATCACTCCATAATATGCACTTGATGCATAAATTGGATTTTTGTCCTTAGCACTCAAAAAATGCATTTCTTCTGCAAACACCAATACACCACTATTCTGAACTGCACTTCTATTGTCCTGAGCTTTCGTATGAAATTTATAGCCATTAATGTCATAACCATACCGTGTTATCACATTTAAACATGGACCACCCACTATCCATTTTAATGTTTCTGATACATCTAATCTACCAAGTAAGGTATTTTTAAACCATGAAAAAAATGTATTGTTGTGCTCATTCAAAATCCACATTTCTTTGTTCTTTGGATGACATTGTTTCAAAAAATTAATATGCAATGTGATATATGATTGAGAATCAGCTTTGTTATTCAAGATTTATGATTCTAACTTCTTCATCTGTTCAGCTGGCAATGATTTGTCTTTCTCAATCCATGAATCCCCTTTCCCTCATTATTATCTCATTCATGGCGAGATGGAGGCAAACCTATGTGCTGCGCCGCATCCAAGTAGCTCGTATAAAACTTTGCAACCTCCTCAGAAATATACTTTTCAATAAGGGAAGCTTCAGGTCGATATGGATTTTTAACATACCCCTTCAATATTTTCATATTACTTTTAAAAGGATACATCCAATGAAGATATACAGGTCGAAAAATCTTAATTTCTCGAACCACATGAATCATTAAATGCACCATTATATCAAAATGATTTGGTGGAAAATATATTTCCAATTGAAAAATTATAAAAATTGCATCATTTTCCAAAATTATCAAAGCATTCACATCAATCACCTTATTACAAATTGAATTCCAAAAATAACACAAATTCATTATAGTCTTTCTGACATGGATGGGAAATATTCCACGCAATGCAACTGGTAGATTTTTTGCATCATGACGTGACAATCATGTGATTTCATACCTATAAACTTCATGTCCTTCAAGGAGAAATTTTTTTTTACATTTGAAGAATAACCTTTAGGCACTTTGATATCATGAAGACACTGAAATAAGCTAATTTTTTACCTCTTCCATAATTTATGACAAGCCGGGGGAAGAATGTTCGTCTTCCTTTAGGAGTGGGAGCTAACTCCAAATGTATTCCAATTGATAGTAAGTCTAATCTTTCATTCAACCCATCTTTTTTTCTTTCCTTTAATATCTAACAATGTTCCAATCAAAAAATCACAGATATTCTTCTCCACGTGTATGACATCAATATTATGTTTAACTTCATGATATCTCTAATATGGTAGCTCAAAAAATATTTTCCTTTTCTTCCAAATTAGCCTATCATTACCAGATTTCTATTTCTTTCCCAGTGTCACATCAAGGTTTTTCACCCTCTCAAAATATAGAATAGGGGATAAAGGTTTTGAAACAATATCAAATTCTTGTGATCCATTTAATTCCTTTTTTAGTCTTCTATAAGGGTGATCCATAAGGAAAGAATTTTGATGACCCATGTACACTATTTTCCTCCCATGATGCAATTGACAATATGCCGTCTGTTGTTCGCAAATTGGACATGCTTTATTCCCTTTAACACTGTATCAAGACAAATATCCATATGCTGGTAAGTCATTTTTAGTGAAAAAAATCACTGCATGTAGTGGAAAATATTCCATTTTATAAGAATCATACACCCTAATACCATCATCCCATAAAAGTTTCAAATCATCAATCAACGGTGACAAGTAAACATCAATATCATTATCGGGTTGCTTCGGACCAGAGATCATTATAATCAACATGAAATATTTTCACTTCATAAAAACTTTAGGAAAGAGGTTTTAAATTAACAATAAAACAGTCCATGAACTATGTGCGATACTAAGGGTTCGGTATGGATTCATTCCACTTGTGCACAACCCTAGTCTGCGATTTCTAATTTCATTTCCAAATGTAGAATAATGCTCATCAATTATCTTCCATTGTGGAAAATCAGTTGGATGATGTATTTTTCCATCACATAACTGCTCATATGCATGTCATCTTAACCTTTTTGAATCATGTGAATTAGAAAATAAACGTTTGAAATGATGAATTATAGGAAGATACCAAAATACCTTTGAAGGGATCTTTGTAATCTCTACATCAACCTGTGATTTTTCTTTCACCTTATACCGTGATGTCCCACATTTAGGACACTCTGACAGAAATTCATATTCCTTCCTATATATAATACAGTCATTCAGACATGCATGTATTTTATTGTATCCCAATCCCATCCGGAATAATATTTTCTTGGCCTTATAATGTGAGTATGGAAGATTGTTATCTTTTGGAAGAATGTATTTCATCAATTGTAGTAGCTCTGTAAAACATCTATCACTCCATCCATGTTTCACCTTCAGGTTAATCAATTTTAACACCACCGACAGAACCATAAAATCTGTACAACCAGGATATAATGGTTTTCAGAATCACCATATAGACGTGCAACTGTCGGTTCAATCTCAATTTGTTATGCTGCAATATCGCGAATCATTTCTTCAATTCCATCGGAGTTACCATCTTGAGAATCATCATCATCAGTGACATTCTGTCCAGTTTCACCATGCCAAATCGAAGGGATGTAACTCAGATTAAACCCATGACAAATCAGATGATCTTTTATCTCTCTACTTTTCAAATTCTTCATATTCAAACATTTTAGGCATGGAAAAAAATGTCACTACTTGGAACATTTTGTTTAGAAAATTCCAAAAAGGCATCAACACCTTCCTCATATTCATTTCTCATTCGATGTGCCGTAATCCAATTTCGACTCATTATTACCTATAACAAATATCAAAATTATACATATTTTTAAGATAAGAAAAATATATGTTTATATGAAAAAAATCATAATTTGAATGTAAAACAATTTTGATATATAAAACAAATCTATGCATATTTAAAAAAATATGCTTGGATATGATTTTAAAAAGAAAATATAGTCAGATATAACAGTTTTAAATTACATTGAATAAAAGAAAACCGTGGGGCCTCCAATGGACACCCTGGACCCCCCCAACCCTCTGGAAAACCCCCCAAACCCTCTGAACACCACCCCCACCCCATTGGACACCCCCTGGACAACCCCCAACCCTATGGATAGCCCCACCCCCTAGAAAGCCCCCACCCCTATAGACAAAACCCCACCCCTCTAGACAGCACCCCCACCCCTCCTAGACACCACCCCCACCCCCTACCACCTTAGACACCCCTTGGAAAACCCCCAACACTCTGTACATCCCCCAAACCTCTGGACAGCCCCCCCACCCCCTGGACAACCCCCACCCCTCTAGACAACACCCCCACCCCTCCTGGACACCACCCCCAGCCCCTACCCCCATGGACACCCCCCTGGACAACCCCCAACCCTCTGGATATCCCCCAACCCTCTGGACAACCCCCACCCCTTGGACAACCCCCACCCCTCTAAACAACATCCCCCCCACCCCTCCTGGACACCACCCCCACCCCTACCCCCTTGGAGACCCCCCTGGACACCCCAACCCACTAGACACCCCCACCCCCGGTCAACCCCCAAACCCTCTGGATAGGCCCCCACCCCTTGGAAATCCCCCACCCCCTTGGACAGCCCCCACCCCCTTGGACCCCCCCCCCCCCCCAACACACACACACCCCTAGAATCCCCCCCACCTCCATGGACACCCTAGACACCCCCCAACCCTCTAGAAAGCCCCCCGAACCCTCTGAACACCACCCCCACCCCCTTGGACACACCCGGGACACAACCACCCCCTTGGATAGCCCCCACCCCTCTGAACATCCCCCACCCCTGGACATCCACCACCCCTTTCGACATCACCCCCACCCCTCTAGACAGCACCCCCACCACTCCTGGACACCACCCTCACCCTCTACCCCCATAGACACCCCCTGTAAAACCCCCAACCCTCTAGACAGCCCCCAACCCTCTAGATATCCCCCCCACTCCCTAGACAGCCCCTCACCCCTCTAGACACCACCCCCACCCCTCCTGGACACCACCCCACCCCTACCCCCGGGGACACCCTCCTGGACAACCCCCAACCCTCTGGACATCCCCCAACCATCTGGACAACCCGCCACCCCTGGACATCCCCCACCCCTCTAGACATCACCTCCCACCCCTCTTAGACACCACCCCCACCCCTACCACCTTGGACACCCCCTGGACAGCTCCCCACCCCCGAACAACCCCCCAAAAACTCTGGAAATCCCCCACCCCCTTGGATAGCCCCCCACCCACCCCCTTGGACAGCCCCCACCCCCTTCGACACCCCACCCCCTTGGACCCCCCCACCCCCTAGACTGCCCACCCCCCACCTCCATGGACACCCTGAACACCCCCAACCCTATGAACAACCCCTCGAACCCTCTGAACACCACCCCCACCCCTTGGACACCCCCTGACACCACTACCCCTTAGACAACCCCCACCCCTCTGGACAACCCCCAACCCCCTGGGCAGCCCCCACCCCTCTAGACAGCACCCCACCCCTCCTAGACACCACCCCCACCCCTACCCCCTTGGACACCCCCCAACCCACTGGACAACCCCCACCCCCGTACAACCCCCCAAACCCTCTGGATAGGCCCCCACCCCTTGGACAGCTCCCCACCCACCCCCTTGGACAGCCCCCCCCCCACACCCTTCGACAACCCCCACCCCCTTGGACCCCCCCCCCCCCCCCCACACACCCCTGGACTGCCCCCACACCTCCATGGACACCCTGGACAGCCCCAACCCTCTGGACAGCCCCCAACCCCCAGGAGAACCACCAACCCTCTTGACAGCCCCCAGAACCATGTGATTTTAACCTCAAGCTGCTAGTTTTGGCATATCTAGGGATTTTAACCTCAAGCTACTAGTTTTGGTATCATGCAATTATTCAAAATGAAAACCATGAACTGTATCTCCTACTAGTCTAAAATGATCTATTGTGCATTTAATCGGGTTTTAATAGAATACGATGACTTATAATAGTCCACAAAAATAAGCTATGTAAATAGATTATGGAACTACAAATACTGATACCCAAAATAGAAACAAACAAGGATCCAAAAAAACATTCCACCATGAAAAACCATATATACTTATAAAATAATTCACACTGGTAAACAGAATGGGTGTATCACAATTATTTACATATAAATTACAGTAATATAGGCGAATGAGATCATTAGTTGTCAATGAAAACAAAAATTACCATCAATGTCAGGCATCCTCGAAACAAAAACAAACGAAATAGAAGTAGGTGAGGCTTACGTGAATATTGCGAGTCGATCTAATAGATCTGGTTATAATAAATAAGATGATGATGAAAAAACGATGTAAGAGGGTTTAAAATCGAAGAATATTACCTAGTTTAAACAGTAAAATTAGAAAACATAAATATAGACTATCTGAAAAAAAACAAATGAAATAAAGTTGTGGGAGGATTACCTGATTATTGCAAGTGGAGATGATAGATCCGAGGAGAGTAAATATGATAAACGATAATGGAAAAATGAGTTTAATGAAATGAGATTGAAGATTCGATTAGGGTTTTTCGCGCGAGAGAGATGAGTCATCAGGCTGTCCATCGAAAAATCATAATTGACAAGCCATGAGGAGTGTTAATTTTTTAAATATTTTATAATGTCGGTTATTTAATAACCAACGTTATAAATTTTTTTTATTACATTTATAATGTCGTTTATTATAATAACCGACCTTATAAATGTATCAGATAATGTAGTTTTTAAGTCAGTTATTTTATAACTGACGTAAAAAAAGCCACGTGTTGGGTTTTTACGTTGGTTATTATATAACCGACATAAAAAACCAATCAGAAACCACATTTTTTACGTCGATTATTTTATAACCGATGTAAAAACTACCGGGTGTTGATTTTTTACACTGGTTATAATATAAATAATGTGAAAAATTCAGCAAGTTGGTTTTTTACGTCGGTTATTTGATAACTGACGTCACAAATGCCTCAGATGCTGCCTTTTTTACGTCAGTTATTTGATACCAGACGTAAAAAATTCGTAGATACCTCATTTTTTATGTCGGTGATCAAATAACCCACGTAGAAAAATGTTGCGCTTTGGTTTTTTACGTCGGTTATAAAATAACTGACGTAAAAAACCAAAGCTCCAGATTTTTTACGTCTATTATTAAAATAACTGATGTAAAAAATTTACTATCCGTATTTTTTTTACGTCGGTTATAAAATAACCGACGTAAAAAACCACGTATCATAGCTTTTCACGTCGGTTATATATAACCAACGTAAAAAATGGTGGCATTAGAAACGTTTTCTGCACTAGTGCCCCTGGGAGTGTCGTAATCAAAAGTGCAACAAGGCCCATTGTCGTGCACTAGTTCTCGTTCAAGTCTAGATCAAAGTGGTGTTTTCTGGTTTTACCCCTAGGTACATCTGTGCCAGAACCACCTCAACCTACTCATATCCTAATAAGGATGTATTTCCTTAAAAACTCACAAAATCTCTACATTACCAAAATTATAGGAAGTTCATATTTACTAAACCTCAGAGTCTATCTTAGGTTAATGTGATCTAATCAGAGTTTATCTAAATCTACTTTCCTAGGTAATTTATAAACATCCTATGATACCTACTGTAACACCCCGAACCCGGTTACCCAGAGCCAGTGCATTATTTTAATATATTTGCATGATTACAAGGAATCTAGTCCCGAAGGACCGATCCGTTTAGCATTCTTGGAAAATAGATTACATACATGAATGTTACATTACACTTTCTAATATACATTACAACATAGATAGTTCTTTGACAACGCCATTGTTCCCTTATCTTAACCCTTCATGTCAATCATAAAACACTTCTTGGGATCCTAGGAAAATAAAACATAAGAAAGTGGTGAGCTCAGATACACATTAAGGGTAAATAATTTAGTGGAATCTATAAACTCTTAAGGAAAGATGTGTAATAAAAACAACAACCATTTAAAAATAAACATGAACAAAATATGGCAAAAAAAAATCAGAAATTACCATATTAACATGCACATGGATATTCTACTAGTCGAATAATAACATGTAATAAATAATTTCATATTGAGGAAATGTATAGTAACAGACTTTAATTTTGGTGTCAAGGCCTCATGCTAGGACATAGGGGCTAACTGTAATCGGACCCCAAACCCAGAGATCCTCTGTAACTGGATTCCAACCCATAGAGACTCTGTAACCGGATTCCAACCCGGAGAGCCTCTGTAACCGGAATCCAACCCAGAGTGCCTCTGTAACTGAACTCCAACCCATAGGGTCTGCTGTAACCGGACCCCAACCCGTAGGGCTTACTTTTACTGGTCCCCAACCCAGAACATACTAGTCCAACACATTCATCTTAAGAAGAGGTTGAAATATAACATAAACATTCATATTAAAACTAGCCTATGAAAGGTCAATATTTTAACCACAAACCATGAATGGCATAAAAATAACTCATCCAAAGTCAAACAAATCACAAAACCTTAAATACAATATAGAATATTTTTATCATAATAAATCAACTTCAAACAAGTGTAAAATTTATCAATGGATGTTGACATAGATGAAATCAAAACTATTTTAGAGAAATATCTCTTTCTACATTGAAATCATTTAAGAGTCACATAATTATAAAGAAAATATTTATTTTGAAAATATTATTATAAGATTAAAGGGGAAGCTTCGACGATGTAACAATGGCAGAAAACAGTCACACCCACCGTATTAGATAAAAAAAGTCATTCTTACCTTAATTTTTCAAAAAGGTTATAAAGTACCTTGTTTGGAAAACAATGGAATGATTTTTTTTCAAAACAATATAAGGTCAAATAAGGGTATAAATGACTTTAACCCATTGTCTAGTAAATAGTAAAAATGTTTTTAAATACATTTTAAGAAACATGGATGTGTATTATAAAGTGGCCATAGTATATAATCATTTATAAATAACCTCAGATAATTAAGAGATTTTAGAAATAACCCTTACATTGTACTTTTCCTTTGGTCAAGGGTACGCTTAACCTCTTGTATAATAGAAATAGTATGTTATTTAATTATACCAGAATCATATTCATATTTATTATATCATACATGATTCATTTTTGTCTTTATACTACCCATTTCATAAAGATTTCCATGTTAAATTAACAGTTTGGGTAACAATCGCTTTCTTTTTCGTACGTATTTTAACTTTTTATTCTTGATCGTATCATTTAGATCATGATTTAAATACTTATAGTATATAAAAATAATTTGTAAATCATATATATTTAGAATATAAATATGTATAATAGATATACAAATGAAATGGAAAACACAATTTATGGAGACGGTTGGCCGTACGTACGCATAAACACTGTTTCTGTTTTCATATCGTATTGAGTGGAGGTAAGCGAATGAGATGAATGTAAAAAAATATATGTATATATATATATATATTTCCAGTAATATTATTATGTTATAAATTAAATAATAATTAATAATATATATTTTTATAATCTTCGTTGAATGGTGAACGTGGAAATGAATCTCATCGCATCGGGGAGACGGTAATCCATACGTACACTCGAGCGAAAATATCATTATATTAATGATGAAATTGTATGAAATTGGATGGTATATAATATATACAGAATAATTAACATGTTATATTTATTATTTATATCAAATATACTCATTATTATACCCATACAAATAGTGAATTGTTGAACCAATAGGTTTTTATACAAATTTAGGTTACCATTTTAACCTTATCTTTTAGATTTAACTCTTAGTTAAATAGTTTAACTTTTACGGTGTATTCTTGTATTCTTACACTATATGGTTAATAAACTTACTCTAAACATCCAAAATAACCTCAAGTGTTTCATTAATGAAATATATAATATTATTTAATTCCTTTGGTCAAACCTTATATTTTTAGGAATATTATATCAACCCACAATATAGGATTTGTTGTAAAAATTAATTTATGTCAATTTTGACACTATTTTATATTTTCTTTTTTATTAAAGACATAAAAATTTTATCACATTGAAAAAAATTTATCCAATCAACCCTAAAAAGTCACATTAACCTATAAAATCAGTGGAATTCATAAGAAGTCTCAAATTATATTTATTTGGATATTTATAATATCAATTATTTTAATATCTCATTAAGAAGGTAATTACTGCATCATCATTGTGTCAAAAATAACTTTAATTATTTAATGTTTAAAAATTATAAATAAAATAAAATTATGTAGGAATTTTTTTTATATTTCTAATTAATATTTATACTCGAATTTATCTTTTTTATAACACTAAATTAAAAATGTTTTAGTTATGAAAACAAGAATTTAACACTTTTAACTCTTCTTTAAATTAAATAATAATAAATGTCCTAATCTAATCCAAGTGGACCTAAAGGATAAAATTTTATTCCAAAGGTTTTTTTTGGTCAAATTACACTTATTCAATAGAATTAGGAAATGTGTTAGGGTAATTATAATATCATTTTTACCGTTAATTACCCTATTTACTTTTAACCGTCGTAAATAAAAGTCAACAAGTACTACTCAGAAAAAATTATTTTCATATTATTGAACCAAATTTTACTTAATTAGTTAATCTGTGTCCCTTGGATTTTTGATATTCAACTCACAGAAGCGGTAAAATTAGGTTTTATGCAAATTTTCCAATGCTCCTAAAGGTGGGTAAAAGACGGTAAAAAGTTCAATAAAATTTATATATCTAAAATTATTATAAAATGACTCCAGTGAACTAAATTGAATATATATAGGTATTATGTATCTATTTTGACCTCAAGTAAATTTCAATAAAATAATTTTTTATTTAAATAAAAAGTCGGTTTTAAACAATAACATAGTGTTTTCACTATTCATCAAAAATTGAAAGCTTTCATAAAAATACAAAAAATTCACCCTAAGATAATTTTGATATTTTTAATTCAAAAATGAATTATATTTTTACAATTTCAAAATAGATAATTTTATGTAATTAATTTAAAATTAATTCCCGTTGTCAAAACCAAAATGCGTATTCTTAAGAAATAATAACTATTAAAAGATTAACACTTGTTTATGTCCAATTTCAAATTGAAATTACTTCCAATGACCAAAATTGAATTAAATGGTAAAAATATAATCTAATTATACTTAAAACCCATTAAAATGTATAATTTAACACTATAAATTATTTTGATTAAAAACGTTGTTTTCAGTTAAAATATAGTATTTTTCACTTTTTCACCCAAATATGAAAGTTATCAGAAAAAATAACCCATCCACAGTAAAACATATCAAAAAACCTTAAATACAATATTTAATATTTTTATCATAATAAATCAACTTCAAACAAGTGTAAAATTTGTCAATGTATGTTGACATAGATGAAATCAAAACTATTTTGAGAGAAATATCTCTTTCTATTTTGAAATCATTTAAGAGTCACATAATTATAAAGAAAAAAATTATTTTGAAATTTTTTTTATAAGCTTTTAAGGGAGGCTTCTATCGATTTTATAACAACAGAAAATAGTTGTACCCACTGTATAAGTTAAAAAAGTCATTCTTACCCTAATTTTGTTGAAAAGGTTATAAAGTACCTTTTTGGAAAACGACGGAAAGATTATTTTCAAAAACATATAAGGTCAAATAAGAGTACAAATGACTTTAACCCATTGTCTAGTAAATAGTTAAAAAAATTAAATACATTTTAAGAAACATGGATGTGGATGATAAAGTGGTCCCATTAGATAATTACATATAAACAACCTCGGATAATGAAGAGATTGTAGAATTAACCCTTACCTTGTACTCTTACTTTGGCTGAGGGTACGTTTAAACTACTGTATAATGGAAATATTATGTTATTAAATTATACAAGAATAATATTCATATCTATTATATCATACATGATTCATTTTTGACTTTATACTAGCCATTTAATAAATATTTCTATGTTAAATTAACATTTCGGGTAATAATCACTTTCTTTTTCGTACATATTTTAACTTTTTATTATTAATCACATCATTTAGATCAAGATTTAAATACTTAAATAATATAAAAATTATTTTAATATCATATATATTTAGAATATAAATATTTATAATAGATAGACATATCAAATGGAAAACACTGTTTTTGGAGATAGTAGGTCGTACGTACGCATAAACGGTGTTTCTGTTTTCATATCGTATTGAGTGGAAGTAAGTGGATGAGATGAATGTAAATACATATATATATATATATATATATATTTCTAGTGGATTTATTATGTCATATATTACATAATTATTAATAATATATTTTTTTATAATCATCGTTGAATGATGAACGTGGAAATGAATCTCATCATGCTGGGGAGATGGTAATCTGTACGTACGCACGAGTGAAAATATCAGTATATTGATGATGAAATTTTGTGAAATTGGATGGTATATCATATATACATAATCATTAAAATGTTATATTTATTATTTACATCAATTATTCTCATTATTATACCCATCCAAATAGTGAATTGTTGAACGAAAAACTACACCACGACATGGGGACGGTAAGCTGTACATACGCACGTATGGTGACTTTGTCATTTATATGATGAAGAGAATAATGAATATGGTTGTAAAATATTTGTAATAACATAAAAGTATGTAGAAGGTACTGTATTTATTACTTTAGTATGGAAACAACAAAGAAAGAAGAAGTGTAAGAAGAAAAGAACTTGAAAGAGGGTGGTGAAATTATTACCTCTTCAGCGTGTGTTTCCTTTTAATTTGATCAAAAGGGATCCATAGGATGGAATTATATCCAAAGTAAGGCCTATAGGTAGAATGTAGGGAAGTTTAGAGGATATTTGGGCAGGTTTTGGCCAAGACAAATGGCTTTGGAGGTGTGAATTTGAGAGAAGGGGAAGTGCCCTTTTGTAAGAGGGGTGAGGGGCACCTTAGGAAAACCTTAAAATATTATTTTATTATAAAACCATTTTCGGTTTATAATGGATCCAAATTGATTTATTTAAAAGATATTGTTGGGATGGGTCGAAATACTTTCAACCAATAGTTTTTGGGCATGTTTATGTTTCCATTTTAACCTTATCTTTTAGATTTAACTCTTAGTTAAATAGTCTAACTTTTACCGCGTCTTCTTGTTTTCTTACACTATATGGTTAATAAACTTACTATAAACATCCAAAATAACCTCAAGTGGTTCATTAATGACATATATAATATTATTTATGTTCTTTGGATGAACCTTAGATTTTTAGGAATATTATATCAACAAAAAATATAGTATTAGTTTTAAAAATTAATTTATGTCAATTTTGACACTATTTAATATTTTCTTTTTGTGAAAGTCATAACAACCTTATGACTTCAAAAAAAAATTTCTAATCAACTCTAACATGTATTATTAACCTAGAAAATTAGTTTAATTCATATGAAGTCTCAAATTACATTTATTTGGATATTTATAATATTAATTATTTTAATATCTCATAAAGAAGGTAATTACTGCATCATAATAGTGTCATAAATAACTTTAATTATTTAATGTTTAAAAATTATAAATAAAATACGGTTATGTAAGAAATATTTTTTTCTTTATAATGAATATTTATATCTGAATTTTTCTTTTGTATAACACTGTATTAAAAATGTTTTAGTTATGAAAACATGAATTTAACACTTTTAACTCTTCTTTAAATTACATAATAATAAATGTCCTAATATAATCCAAGTGGACCTAAAGGGTCAAATTTTATTCCAAAGGTTGTTTTTATTCGAATTACACTTATACAATAGAATTTTTATGTGTGTTTGGGTAATTATCATATCATTTTTACCCTTAATTACCATATTTACTTTTAACCGTGGTAAATAAAAGTCAACAGTTACTATTCCCCAAAAACTATTTTCATCTTATTGAAACACATTTTACTTACTGGGGTTAACCGCGTCTCTCAGATTTTTGAAATTCAACTCATAGAAGGGGTAAAATTATGTTTTATGCCAATTTTCAAATGCTCTTAAAGGTGGACAAAAGACGATAAAAAGTTCAATAAAATTTTATATATCTAAACTTATTATAATATGAATCCAATGAATTAAATTGAACATATATAGGTATTATGTGTAGATACCCAAAAATTTCAATGAATTTTTTTCTTAATTTCTTTGGAATTTTACGAGTACGTAGTTTCTGACGACACCTGATTCTGAGGCCCGGTGTGCCTGGAATAATTTTCTGAAGTTTTGTTAAGCTTAAATTAACGCACGTAAGCAGTTTTACTGAAAAAGTGGAATAACTCTTAAAGGTTTACTTGGATCAGAAATACGAGGGCACCATTGCGCTCAGGATGGCGGGTTTACCCTAGGCGCGACTTAATTTTAGTCGGCGCGGGCCTCCTGTGAGAAATTCCAAAAAATGGAATAACCGTAAATAAAATAATTAAATAAATTATTTTATTTTTCAAATTATTATAACTCATAAATGGTAGGTCAGATTAAAAATCCAAGACCACTGCTGAACTCGTGAGGGCATGTTTTATTTAAACAGATACTAACTTTTTCCGAAACGGGCCACCCGAAAAAGTTAGTTTTTTGCCGCAAATAAAATTATTAAGTGACAATTATTTTATTATAAAATTCATAACTTCTAAACGGTAACTCGGATTGAAAATATGAGAGTATCGATGGGTTCTTTGGGGTGTGTTTTACATAGGCAGAGCCTAACCTTGACCGACGCGAGTCGAGGGTGACTGATAATAATTTTCTGAACTTTTTTTCGGGTACATTCAGTAAACGTACATGTGAGTTTTTCTATCTTTTGAACCGGTGCTCAGAATTGAAATCTGAGGGCACCGATGAACTCACAGCGCCAGTAATTGCTTAAGGGGACCTTTACCGCAGTTTCGTTTTAAGCAGGTTGAATTTTTTTGGGGATTTATTTTAAAATAAATAGAATTGTTGAACAATTTTATTTTTATATCATGGAAGTTAAACTCTTCAAAGTGTGGATAAATGAGAAGTGGGGCCCACACGAGCCTCAACCTCTCAACTTCCTTAACTCTCTCTAACCCCCCTTTAACACCTCTCCAATTTAATGTGACAACTCCCCTTATTATGGCAACCCATCACCTCCCTAATTAATATTCCATCGAAGGATTGAATTACATGGCATGTTATATTATGGAGAGCTTTTTTTATTATTTTGGGGGTTGGAAATATTTGTGGAGGAACTATTGAGATGACATAGAAGGAAGTGTTCTTCTTTGATGAAGAACACCTACCTTCAACGGAGAACAACTCCGCCATGAAGAATGTGGGGGATTTCTCCATCGTTGTTTCTACTTCGGACACACCCTGACGTCAACGAAATAGACGTCCATCTTCCACGACGCCGCATTCCACGAATCAATGACGTGTGACGTTAATTACAGAGGTATGGGGTTTTTGTTTATTTAATTTTATGTGATTCTTTCCCTCGATCATGGAAGAATATTCTTTTGAGTGTTTATTCGAACTACTAACGTGGTGGGTACGAACTAAGAACAAGTCCGGATCCACTGCCAACTTGTTCTTGATGTGCGGCGGCATGGGGTCAGGTGCGTGGTAATGGGAGGTGGCACGACAAGCGGATGGGGGGCCATGCGATGCAGCTGGTTTGAGGCGCGCCGGCGCTGGTAGCCGGGGGCGGTGCGGCGGTGCGGCAGGAGGCCAGGATGGCGGTAGGCAGGAGGTGGAAGATCCAACGTGAGAGGTTGCCGGGGGAAGGCCAGGCTGGTTGGGTTTGGGGGAGAAGAAATAATGAATGGAGAAGCAGATTGGAGAGAGAAAACGTTTAAAGGAAATAAATTAAAACTTAAATAAAGAAAGAGAATCCAATGAATAATTAGGGGTTTCCATGCTTGAAATAGAGGGAGGCGCACCAATAAATGGAGGGAGGCACACCAATTGGAGAGAGAGGGTGGTGGTGCGTGACATTGTGTTTTTTGAGGTAAAATTAATTAAAAATAATAATATAATAATCTTATTATTATTATTTTTTGATAAAACACGTTTTCGACCACAACTTATTCGTGAAACCTCGGTTTAACGAACCATCTGCGGTAGTGTGAACCTGATTTTGAGATGGACATTCCGAGTCCAATATTGAATGACTTTTTTGGGTTTTTGGATCGGGTACCCGAAACACTCAAATAATAATAATAATATATTATTATTTAATCTTGGACCTGCCATAACTCCTGCGTGCGACGTCCGATTGGCTTGCCGTCAGTGGTGATGTAATAATGTTAATAATACGGCCGATTCAAGTCTAATTTTGGATACTAAATTCTGGTTCATGGCTCGGGTCCACAAAACACCCAATAATAATATTATTATTATTATTATGGGATTTGTATCTGACATATGTCTCTCATACGGTGTCAGAATGACGAACCGTCTACGACGTTGCGACCCTGGAATTAAGACGAATGTTTCAAGACCAATTTTGGATATTTAAGTTGAGGTCGGGGTGCGGGCCCCATGAGGCCTGGTTCACGCGTGTTGCGGTGAAATGCAACTTTTTCACCGGCTATCTGTTTTGGACCAATGGGTAGTCCATCTCGTGTGTTTTTTGGTATGGATCACAATGATGTGACTGGTTTGGTTAACCGGTGTCATTTGAAGTATGGCTGGGTTGGTTCGAACCTGAAACCAACCGGGCCATTGGAGTAGAAGCACTTATAACTTGAGTTCCAGATGTCCGATTGATGTACCGTCAACTTTTTTGGATTCCTCTTGATGAGACAGTTCTTTTTGCATACTTCACCTAGGGTTTGGACACAATTGGAGTAAATCCGGGATGGATTGTACCCGAAATCCAACCGATCCCCTGGAACAGAAATGCTAATAACTCTCAGACCGGACGTCCGTTTGACGAACCATCAGTGGCGTTGGTAATCAAGTTGAGAAATGGTTCCTTTGAGTATACCCCATGAGTGTTAGGGGTACAATTGTGATACGGTCGAGTTGGTTAGTACACGAAACCAACCGGGCTCCCGGGACAAAAAGGCTAATAACACATAGTCCAGGCATCCGATTGACGCGCCGTCTGTTGTGTTGAGTTTCCTATGACGTGGAAGACCTTTGGTGTACTTCTTAGTGGAACCTTGAGATACTTGGAGTATCGACCAGTATCTCATAGAGCGGACCCTCCCAATGACGAGCTAGCAAAGTATAGAGACCTAATAGCTAGTTGAGACTTGACAACTGCTGATCGATCGACTCGGAGTGATTCAGATAGCCTAGTGGGGTGTTCTTGGTTATAGTGGTAGACCCACGATAGAGGAGCGCTTGGTTGTAGTGGTGGACCCACGGTACTCAACAGAAGGAGTACCTTTGAAGGCTATGAGGGGGTGCGCTTGGTTGTAGCGGCAGACCCATGGTGGGAAGCGCTTGGTTGTAGCAGCAGGACCACAATACTCGACATGTGGAGTACTTCAGCAGTCTAAGGTTAGTGGGAAGCACCTCAGAGTTGTTACAGGATCACAGTACTCGACCGAGGAGGTCCTCTTCAGCAGTTGTGGTTTCGATAATGAAAATCCTAGTTTGAGCTGAGTCAATAACCTTTGTGTTACCTCATGATTGAGATTGGTTACTTGATAACTTAGGTATATGTATGGGAATATACCTAGGTAAAGGTTATATGTTGAGATCTTTCTTTGTGTTTTATCCTTGTTGGATTATAGTGAGACCTTGAGGTTCTCGGGGACCCTACTGAGTATCGTTATACTCACCCCTGCACGAGCTACGTCCACACTTCGTTGTGTTGGTTGCAGACAACAGACATCACTGATCGTGGTTGAGGCTTGTTGAGATGGACGGTACCTCGAGGAGGATCTCACGACGAGTCGGTACCTGGAGGAGACAGACAGACGGTCGGTCAGACGCAGAGTGGTGAGGAGGACATCTGTACCTACCCTTCAGGTAGGATCCATGGTGGACGATCCAGGAGCTACTTGTCACCTTTCAGCTGTTGTCCTTTGAGTTCTAATTTACTTTTAGTTGTAGTTGTACGTTTCTGTTGGGGTTGTATTTTTGTCCCCTTTGTATTTCCATAACACTTGTTTACTACTTTACTTACTGTTTTCTTCCGCTTGTACTCTATTGTGTTGTTTACTTTTATAAAGGCAATGCCTTCCATTTTATTTGGTATTTACGCCTTTGGTGCTAGTCGCCAACCCCTGGCCTATGGAAGGCGGGCTTAGGGTAGTCATGACATGGTCCCTGAGGACGGGTTGTGACAAATTGGTTTCAGAGGAGTTAGTTCTACCACAGAACTAATAACTTTGATCATTCCTTTCTATGAATCAATAGTGTTAAGGGTATGGAGTGTGGTCTTCAGTTCAGGGAGTCCAGTGTTGGTGCAGCGGCCGACGTATCCATACCCCAGGACCCTGACTACTGATTTCTGACTTAGTGATCGAAAACCCTGAATGCGTGTGTGTTTCAATTTTTTTTTCTTCAAGTCAACTCAAACTAGTTCATCTCACCAGGTTTAAATCTTTTGACCGTGTCGCATCTGCTCAGGATGTCTCCACGCAGACAGTCAGTTGGAGTTTTCGAGAGAGTACTCGATGACGGCTCACTAAGCGATGAGGCTCCGGTGCAAGGCCCTCTTTCTATGTTGGCTTCCTCGGGTGGTGTACCAGCAGCACCACCACCCGTTAGGCAGCCGATTCCACCAGCCGTACTAGCGGACGATGCACACTGACAGAGCGCGTTACAGGAGTTCCAGCAGCAGAGGCCTCCAATGATACGAGGCGAGGCAGATTCCCAGGAAGCAGTGGACTGGATGCAGGCGATTGGTAGAGTTCTACAACTTGTTTAGAGCTAGTAGAGCAGATGGTGATCTTAACTACTGGTGTTTCCAAGTGAGTGACCATGAGGTTGGTCCACATTGTGATGAGGCTTCGGTACGTGGACCGATGCCTGAGATAGTACCTTCGGGTAGTGTGCCAGCTATATCACTACTTGTTGGTCAGCAGTTACAACTGGCAGTACCGGTAGAGGACGCATGTAGGCTTAGTGCCTTACACATGTTTCAGCATCAGATACCCCTCAGGTTCTGAGATCAGCCCGACTCATAGGCGGCTGCAGACTGGCTTGAGGAGGTGGCTGAGAGTATTCTAGAGCTTATACAGCTTCGGCAAGACGACATGTCAGTAGTTGAGTATTCTTTGAGGTGTACCAATAGTTCTTGGTACTTGATGAATACATTACGATCAGTTCTTTAGAGCTTAGACCTCTAAGCGAGGTGTGTTTAAGGATATCCGAGTAATCACTCTTTCCTCTATGCATTCCTACTTACGTTAGGGTGCTAGAGAGAACCTTTGTGGTTGAATGTTCTTTGGCTGATCGGTTATAGCCAGTGAATGTTAGCAGGGGGAAGATACGAACTGCCACCAGTCTTAGAGACATGGGCGTGTAAAATGTTTCAAGAAGAGGAAGTGTTAAGGACAGATGAATCTGTAGAGCAGCAGACGTGGAAGCAGAGCTTGGAGAGCAGCATGAGGTGGTGTACATTTCGACATGTTACAACCACCCGCCTTTGTAGTCCCTGCCAGGCTTAGGGAGAAGAAAGGTAGGGGAAGAGAAGAGCTGCATGCGGTCACGAAGTGTGACCCAAGGGCTCTAATAATGATTTGAGGTACAGTCTGTGTCTACTACAAGCTGCCATGTCAATAGACATAGGTACCAATCATTTCTTCCTTCCACGAATCTTGTCTTAGACCTAGAGTTTCCAGTTAAAATCGTTGACTTGACCCTCACGTTTGGAGATACCATTGAGAGAAGACTCGATAAACACACTTATGCTGACAGGTGTGATTTGACCCTTGAGGCGAGAGTTTCGGTTGGAACCTCTTGGTGGCAGCGTCGAGGCCTTATGATGTTAGTTTGGGTATGGACTGGGCAACCACAGTTCATACACGGATTGACGGTATTAGAAAAAAAAAGTTTGTGGTTTACTTACAACGATGGGATGGGTTTTCCTTGGTCAGCGAAAAGGAAACCTCAAGAAGCACAAGAACCTCTAGGAGACCACATGGGAGTGGAAGGCTCAGATTCATGCTCAGTACCACTTTTGTTTCCCCTAGTGTGTGTTGAAGATTTACGGGGGTGTAAATCCCTGAGGTGGGAGTAATGTAGAGACCCAAAAATTTCAAGGAAATTTTTTTCTTAATTTCATTCGAATTTTAAGAGTACGTAGTTTCTGACGACACCTGATTCTGAGGCCCGGTGTGCCCAGAATAATTTTCTGAAGTTTTTTTAAGCTTAAATTAATGCATGTAAGCAGTTTTAGTGAAAAAGTGGAATAACTCTCATACCATTACTCAAATAAGAAGTCCTAGGGCACCGTTGCACTTAGGATGGCAGGTTTACCCTAGGCGTGACTTAAGTTTAGTCGGCGCGGGCCTCCTGTGAGAAATTCCAAAAAATGGCATAACCGTAAATAAAATAATTAAATAAATTATTATTTTTTCAAATGCTTATAACTCATCAACGGTAGCTCGGATTAAAAATATGAGACCACCACTAAACACGTGAGGGCATGTTTTATTTATGTAGATACTAACTTTTTCCGGAACGGGCCACCAGAAAAAGTTAGTTTTTGGCCGCAAATAAAATAATTAAGTGAAAATTATTTTATTATAAAATTCATAACTTCTAAATGGTAACTCGGATTGAAAATCCAAGAGTATCGATGGGTTCGTTGGGGTGTGTTTTACTTAGGCAGAGCCTAACCTTGACCAACGCCGGTCAAGGGTGACTGATAATAATTTTCCGAACTTTTTTTCAGGTACGTTCAGCAAACGTACATGCTGGTTATTCTATCTTTTGAACCAGTGCTCGGAATTGAAATCTGAGGGCATTGATGAACTTGCAGCGCCGATAATTTTTTAAGGGGACCTTTACAATAGTTGTGTTTTAAGTGGGTTGATTATTTTTGGGGATTTTGTTTAAAATAAATAAAATTGTGGAAAAATTTTATTTTTATATCTTGGAAGTTAAACTCTTCAAAGTGTGGATAAATGAGAGGTGGGGCCCACACGAGCCCCAACCTCTCAACTTCCTTAACTCTCTATAACCCCCCTTTAACACCTCTCCAATTTAATGTGACAACTCCCCTTATTATGGCAACCCATCACCTCCCTAATTAATATTCCATCAAAGGTTTGAATTACATGGCATGTTATATTATGTAGAGATTTTTTTATTATTTTGGGGGTTGGCAATATTGGTGGAGGAACTCTTGAGAAGACATAGAAGGAAGTGTTCTTCTTTGGAGAAGAACACCAACCTTGAACGAAGAATGACTCCGCCGTAAAGAATGTGGGGGATTTCTCCATCAGTGTTTCTACTTCGGACACACCCTAGCATCAACGGAATAGATGTCCATCTTCCATGATGCCGCATTCCGTGAATCAATGATGTGAAACTTTAATTACCGAGGTATGGGTTTTTTATTTATTTAAGTTTACATGATTCTTTCCCTCGAGCATGGAAGAATATTCAGTTGAGTGTTTATTCGAACTACTAACGTGGTGGGTACGGACTACGAACAAGTCCGGACCCACCGCCAACTTGTTCTTGATGTGCGACGACATGGGGTCGGGTGCATGGTAACGGGAGGTGGCACCGAGAGTGGACGAGGGGCCAGGCGATGCGGCTGGTTTGAGGTGCATCGGCGCGGGTAGCCTGGGGCGGTGCGGCGGCGCGGCGGGAGGCCAGGATGGCGGTAGGCCGGAAGAGGCAGATCCGGCGTGAGAGGCTGCCGAGGGAAGGCCAGACTGGTAGGGTTTGGTGGAGAAGAAACATTCAATGGGGAAGGAGATTGGAGAGAGAAAACATTTAAAGGAAATAAATTAAAACTCAAAGAAAGAAAGAGAATCCAATGAATAATTAGGGGTTTCCATGCTTGAAATAGAGGGAGGCACACCAATAAATGGAGGGAGGCATACCAATTGGAGAGAGAGGGTGGTGGTGCGTGACATTGTGTTTTTTTGAGGTAAAATCAATAAAAAATAATATTATAATAATCTTATTATTATTTTTGTTGATAAAACACGTTTTCGACCACAACTTATTCGTGCGACCTCGGTTTCATGAACCGTCTGCGGCAGTGCGACCCAGATTTTGAGACGGACATTCCGAGTCCAATATTGAATGTCTTTTTCGGGTTTTTGGATCGGGTACCCGAAACGCTCAAATAATAATAATATATTATTATTATTAAATATTCGACCCGTCACAACTCCTGCGTGTGACGTCCGATTGGCTTTCCGTCAATGGTGATGTAATCCTGTTAATAATACAGTCAATTCAAGTCTAATTTTGGATACCAAATTCTGGTTCATGGCTCGTGTCCACAAAACACCGAATAATAATAATATTATTATTATTACAGGATTTGTATATGACATATCTCTCTCATACGATGTCGGAATGATGAAGAGTCTACGAAGTTGCGACCCTAGAATCAAGAAAAATGTTTCAAGACCAATTTTGGATATTTAAGTTGAAGTCGGGGTGTGGGCCCCACGAGGCCCGGTTCGCGCGTGTTGCGGTGAAATGAAACTTTTTCATCGGAAATCCGTTTTGGACCAATGGGTAGTCCATCTCGTGTGTTTTTCAGTATGGATCACAATGATGTGACCAGTTTGGTTAACCAGTGTCATTTGAAGTACGACCGGGTTGGTACGAACCCGAAACCAATCGGGCCGTCGGAGCAGAAATGCTTATAACTTGAGTTCCGTACGTTCGATTGATGTACCATAGACTTTGTTGGATTCCTCTTGATGAGACGGTTTTTTGGAATACTTTCACTTGAGGTTTGGATGCAATTGGAGTAAGGCTGGGTTGGATTGTACCTGAAATCCAATCAGGCCCTTGGAACAGAAGTGCTAATAACTCTCAGACCGGACGTCCGTTTGACGAACCGTCAGCGGCGTTGGTAATCACGTTGAGAAACGGTTCCTTTGAGTATACCCCATGAGAGTTCGGAGTACAGTTGTGATACAGTTGGGTTGGTTCGTACACGGAACCAACCGGGCCCCCGGGACAAAAAGGCTAATAACAGACAGGTCGGGCGTCCGATTGATGCGCTGTCTGTTGTGTTGAGTTTTCTATGACGTGGCAGACATTTGGGGTACTTCTTCGTGGAACCTTGAGATACATGGAGTATCGACAAGTAGATCGTGGAGTGGACCCTCCCGATGACAAGCTAGCAGAGTACAAAGACCTAATATCTGGTTGAGACTTGATGACTGGTGATCGATCGACTCAGAGTGATTCAGGTAGCCCAGTGGGCTGCACTTGGTTGTAGTGGAAGACCCATTACGGAGGAGCGCTTGGTTGTAGTGGCGGACCCGTGGTACTCAAAAGAAGGAGTAACTTTGTAGGCTATGAGGGGGTGCGCTGGGATGTAATGGCAGACCCCTGGTGGGAAGCACTTGGTTGTAGCAGCAGGCCCACAGTACTCGACAGGTGGTTTACTTCAGCAATCTAAGGTTAGTGAACAACGCCTCAGAGTTGTGACAGGATCAAAGTACTCGACCGAGGAGGTTCTCTTTGGCAGTTTCGATAATGAAAATACTGGTTTGATCTGAGTCAATGACCTTTGTGTTACCTCATGATTGAGATGGGTTACTTGATAACTTAGGTATATGTATTAGAATATACCTAGGTAAAGGTTATATGTTGAGATATTTCTTTGTGGTTTATCTTGTTGGATTTTAGTGAGACATTGAGGGTCTCGGGGACCCTACTGTGTATCGTTATACTCACCCCTGCACGGGCTACGCCCGCACCTCATTGTGTTGGTTACAGACAACGGATATCACTGATCGTAGTTGAGGCTTGTTGAGCTGGACGGTACCCGGAGGTGGATCCCATGACGAGTCAATTCCCAGAGGAGACGTACGGACAGTCGGTTGGGCGTAGAGTGCTGAGGAGGACATTTGTACCTACCCTTCAGGTAGGATCCATGGTGGATGATCTAGGTGTTTCTTGTCACCTTTCAACTGTTGTCCTTTGAGTTCTACTTTACATTTATTTGTAGTTGTATCTTTCTTTTGGGCTTGTATTTCTAGCCCCTTTGAATTTCCAGCACACTTGTTTACTGCTTTACTTAGTGTCTGCTTCCGCTTGTACTCTGTTGTGTTGTTTACTTTTATAAAGGCAATGCCTTCCCTTTTATTTGGGATTTACGCCTTTGGTACTAGTCGCCAGCCCCTGGCCTATGGAAGGCGGGTTTGGGGTAGTCACGGCACGGGCCCCGAGGACGGGCCGTGACATTATATATCTATTTTGACCTAACATAAATTTAAATAAAATAATTAATTATTTAAATAAAAAGTCGGTTTTAAACAATAACGTAGTATTTTCACTATTCATCAAAAATTGAATTTTTTAAGAAAAATACAAAAAATTCACCATAAGCTAATTTTGATATTCTGAACTAAAAAATAAATTATATTTTTCTAATTGAAAAACATATATGTTGCATTAATTAATTTAAAATTAATTCCCGTTTTCAAAACCAAAATACGTATTTTTAAGAAATAATAAGTATCAAAATATTGACACTTGTTTATGTCCAATTTTAAAGTGAAATTACTTCCAATGAACAAAATTGGAATAAATGGTAAAAATATAATCTAATTATACTTCGAAACCATTAAAATTTATAATTTAACACTATAAATTATTTTGATTAAAAAAGTTGTTTTCAGTTAAAATATAGTATTTTTAACTTATTCACCCAAATATGAATGTTATCAGAAAAACACAAAAAATTTATTGAAACTAAATTTTTATGTCTCGATTCTAATGAAAAAGTTTATATTTTAAATTGAATATATAAATGTTTCGAATATTGGATTTAAAAATGGTTCGACATTAAAAGGTCGTAAAATTTAATTTTTTTGAAAAATACTTCTTTTATCTGAAAAAAATGAATCCATTATTACATTATGTATAAGAAACTAATAATATGGATTCTAAAATTATAAGGATTATATAAAGATAAAAATTCAGTTAATACTATTCATAACCGCTTTTGAATGGCTAGTTTGGTAAGTCGTGGCGCGCTTGAACTCGGTGTTTTGTGTAGTGGAAGTTATTGAATTACTTTGAAGAAATAATTTACTATGAAATCTTGGGGTGTTATATTCTCACCTCCTTCAATAAATTTTTTCCTCGCAATTTGAAATTGTTCTTAGAAAATAAAAGGTTGAAAATATAAAATACCTTTGTTGAAAACCCACATCAGAAATTGGGTTAATAAAATTTAGTCTTAATAAGAGGGAAAGGGAAACAAAAGGGTTACCCCCAAATTATGATATTGAATAGGAGTACATTGATGGAAATTAGAGAAACATAATTGGATGAAAATGTAAATATTTATAGGGAGTGATAGAAGTCATCAATCACAAGAAAGTGTAAAATTGAGGGCCTCAAATCCATCAATCTATGATGATTTGAAATACCATCGGTTCAACAAAACATAAGGTATTAGGATAACACATTTTTTATTTTAAGATCCCTTCCCTACAGTTTAAGAATTTATTTATCTATATAATAAGAGGAATGAAATATATACTTGACAAGTACAGTTTCATCCTTCAACTAATTCCTACCACAAACTCATCTTTCACTCCAAAATATTTCAAAAAATATTCTATTTATCGTAATAGTATAGGGTTCCAAAAATAATGAATTTATAATTCACCTATAAAATTTTTTTAAAAAAGAAACTACATTATACAATCCAGGACATCACGTAGGCCAGTGGAAAGTGATACACCCTTTTCGCCCTTTAGTTGTGGTTTCAACTCTCACGGACTTGCTGGACACGATGAGTTGTCGCCCGACCTCCGGGTTGTCCTTTTTATAACAATCCAAAAATAAATTTTAGAAATAATTCAACCATAAAGATTGTATCCATTTTCAAACACAATCTATTCCAATGTTTAGTCTTATCTAAAATACTTCTATCCAAACTCAGTGTCCAAAATTTATAAGGAAGATAAACACAATGAAGATCTTTTTCTCCCCGTAAAAACATGTGAATACCTTCATCATGTATAGTTTTAAAACATGATAATACCCTGAATTATCATAAAAACATATTTATTACATTCATGCTCCCTTATTCCTTATATAATACTATATACATTCCATATATCCAAAAATTTTGAATACTCCCACAATGATGAAATAAACAAAACATTAATCACTTCTAGGGTAGTCAAGAATATCCAATATAATTTATCCAAATCAACCATCTAATATTACAAAATTACTACCCCAGTATCAGTACCATATTAAGGTTTCTCTTTCATCCAATGATGTGTTTTCCAAAAATTTTTACTTTTTTTTGAGCCACTTTTCATAGAACCATATAATCTCAAATCCTCAATTAAATAGTACTGTTGTACAATCATTATTTATTTACATAATTCATATAATTGGTACATCATCGATACAACACTGAAATGAAACAATTAATTAATAACAACATAAGAACACTATTTATTCATCTTCATCTGTGGTAGTATTATAACTTGATTATTATCCAATAGAATCATTTGCAGTATACTCCGATGACTGGGACATTGATTCGTGTATTGTCCAGACTCCTTCCAGATGAAGCATTTTACATTTGAAACATTTTTCTTACCCTTGAAATCACGTACTTGGTGTCCTTTTTCTCCACACTTATAACAAACTCCCATTACCTTCAAGCATTTACCAAGGTGATTCTTTCCACAATTATCACATATACGAAAATCTTTCTTTCTCCTCTTTCCTTTATCCATCATTCTCTCTACCATTCTTTTCTTCTCTTGCTTCCCATCAAAGCTATAGGACTCAGAGAATTATTTACTTATCTTATTAACACATGATACTATTTTTTTCATATGATGAGAATATTTGGGAGACAATTTACCTTATAAATGTTGGCTTAATACCATGAAACATATGATAATTCTTACTCTTTAGATCAAACGTATTGCTGGAGTTCTCATTCCTTCTACTGGGCGCCATTTCTAAACAATGGCATACACTAGGTCAGTCTATGAATCGAAATGCATAATTCAAAACTTGTAAAATACCTAATATAAATTGAACAGTTTATGGATATAATCCATAATCACAAAAACATTTTCTTTGAGGAAGAATTTACTCCTAAATCCTTCATAATGGTTTGTAATGAAAATATTAATTATCCTAAGCATATCCCCTAGGAGTGTCATAACTAAGAGTGCAGCAAGGCCCATTGTCGTGCACCGGTTCCAATTCAAGTCTAGCTCAAAGTGGTGTTTCTAGGTTTTACCCCTAGGTACATCTGTACCAGAGCCACCTCTACCTGCTCGTATACAAACAAGGATTTATTGCTTAGAAAACTCACAAAATCTCAACACTACCAAAATTATAGGAAGTTTATCTATAATAATCCTTAGAGTCTATCTTAGGGCAATGTTCTCTAATCACAGTTTATCTAAATCTACTTTCCAAGGTAATTTTTAAACATCCTCTAATACCAACTGTAATGCCCCGAACCCAGTTACCCAGAGTCGGTGCATTATTTTAATACATTGGCATGATTATTAGAAATCTAGTCCCGAAGGACCGATCAGTTTAGCATTCTTGGAAAATAAATTACATGCATGAATATTACATTACACAATCTAACACACATTATAGCATAAATAATTCATTGAGAACACCATTGTTCCCTTATCTGAACCCTGCATCTGAATCATAAAACACTTCTAATGATCCTAGGAAAATAAAACATAAGAAAGGGGTGAGCTCTGATGCCCAGTAAGGGTAAATAATTTAGTGGAAGCTATAAACTTTTAAGGCAAGATGTGTTATAAAAACAACATCCTTTTAAAAATTAACTTGAACAAAACATGGAAAAAATAAATAAAAAATTACCATATTAACATGCACATGGATATTCTACTAGTTGAATAATCACATGTAATAACTAATTTCATAATGATGGAATGTATAGTACCGAGATTTAATTTTTGTGTCAAGGCCTTGTGCCAGGACCTAGGGGATAACTGTAACTGGACCCCAAACCCAGAGATCCTCTGTAACTGGACTCCAACCCGGAGAACCTCTGTAACGGGACTCCAACATGGAGAGCCTTTGTAACCAGACTCCAACCCGGAGAGCCTCTGTAACCGGACTCCAACCCAGACAGTCTGCTGTAACAGAACCCCAACTCGGAGTGCATACTCATACCGGTACCACACTAGGAACATACTAGTCCAACACATTAATCTTAAGAAGAGGTTGAAATATAACATAAACATTCGTATTAAAACTAGCATATGAAATGTCAATAATTTAACCATAAACCATGAATGACATAAAAAAACTCATCCACTATCAAACATATCACAAAAAAATAAATAGAATTTGGAATATTTGTATCATAATAAATCAACTTCAAACAAGTATAAAATTTATCAAAGGATGTTGACATAGATGAAATCAAACCTATTTTATAGAAATGTATCTTTCAATTTTGAAATCATTTAAGAGTCACATAATAATAAGGAAAAAATATATTTTGAAAATATTCTTAAAATATTGTAAGGTAAGCTTCAACAATGTTATAATGGTCAAAAATATCGACACCCACCGTATAAGTTAAAAAAGTAATTATTACCTAAATTTTTTCGAAAAGGTTACAAGGTAACTTGTTTGGAAAATGACAAAAAGATTCTTTTAAAAAACATATAAGGTTAAATAAGGGTATAAATGACTTTAAACCATTGTCTAGTAAATAGTAAAAACGTTTTTAAATACATTTTAAGAAACTTGGATGTGGATGACAAAGAGGTACCAGTAGATAATTACATATAAACAACCTCAGATAATGAAGAGATTATAGAATTGACCCTTACCTTATACTTTTCCTTTTGTTGAGGGCACGTTTAACCTATTGTGTAATGGAAATAGTATGTTATTAAATTATACTAGAACCATGTTCATATTTATTATATCATACATGATTCATTTATGAGTTTATACTACCCATTTAAAAAATATTTCCATGTTAAATTAACATTTTGGGTAATAATCACTTTCTTTTTCGTACGTATTTTAACTTGTTATTCTTGGTCGTATCATTTAGATCATGATTTAAATACTTCAAGAATATAAAATTTATTTATATATCCTAAATATTTAGAATTTAAATATGTATAATAGATAGACATATGAAATCGAAAAAACCATTTATGGAGACGGTAGGTCGTACGTACGCATAAACATTGTTTCTGTTTTCATATCGTATTGAGTGGAAGTAAGTGAATGGGATGAATATAAATAAATACATATATATATATATATATATATATTTATAGTAGAATTATTATGTCATATATTACATAATTATTAATAATATATGTTTTTATAATCATTGTTGAATGGTGAACGTGGAAATGAATCTCATCATGTCAGGGAGACGATAATCCGTACGTACGCACGAGCAAAAATATCATTATATTGATGAAGAAATTGTATGAAATTGGATGGTATATTATATATACAGAATCATTAACTTGTTATATTTATTATTTACATCAATTATACTCATTATTATACCCATCCAAACAGTGACTTGTTGAATGACAAACTACACCACAATGTGAAGACGGTAAGCCGTACGCACACACGTATGGTGACTTTGTCATTTATAGGATGGAGAGAATAAATAATATGGTTGTACCATATTTATAATAAAATCACAATATGTAGAAGGTACTGTAGTTATTTCTTTAGTATGGAAACAAAAAAGAAAGAAGAAGTGGAAGAAGAAAAGGACATGAAAGAGGGTGTGAAATTATTACCTCTTCTTCATGTGTTGCTTTTTGAGTTGATCAAAAGGGCTCTTTAGGTTGAATTTATGACCAAATTTAGGCCTCTAGGTTGAATTTAGGGAAGTTGGTAGGATATTTGTCCGGGGTTGGCCATGAAAAATGGATTTGGAGGTGTGAATTTGAGAGAAGGGTAGGTGACCTTTTATAAGAGGGGTGAGGGGCACCTTAGAAAAAACTTAGAATATTATTTTATTATAAAATCCTTTTCTGTTTATAATGGATCCAAACTGATTTATTTTAAATATAAGGTGGTTATGGGTTAAAATACATTCAACCAATAGGTTTTTGACAAGTTTAGGTTACCATTTTAACCTTATCTTTTAGATTTAACTCTTAGTTAAATAGTTTAACTTTTACCGTGTCTTCTTGTATTCTTACAATATATGGTTAATAAACTTACTCTAAACTTCCAAAAGAATCAAAAGTGGTTTATTAATTAAATATATAATATTATTACGTCATTTTTCTAAACCTTATATTTTTAGGATTATTATATCAACCAACAATATAGTATTTGTTTTAAAAATTAATTTATGTCAATTTCGACACTACTTAATATTTTTTTTGTGAAAGTCATAACTAACTTATCACTTAGAAAAAAATTCATGTAATCAAACCTAACATGTAATATTAAACTATAAATTCAGTGTAATTCATAATAAGTCTCAAATTAAATTTATTTGAATATTTATAATATCAATTATTTTAATATCTCATTAAGAAGGTAATTACTGCATCATCATTCTGTCGTAAAATAATATTAATTATTTAATGTTTAAACATTATAAATAAAATTAAATTATGTAGAAATATTTTTATATTTATAATTAATATTTATAGTCTAATTTATCTGTTTTATAACACTATATTAAAAATGTTTTTGTCATGAAAACATGAATTTAACACTTTTAACTATTCTTTAAATTAAATAAAAACAAGTGTTCTAATCTAATCCATGTGGACCTAAAGGATCAAATTTTAATACTAATATTATTTTTGGTCGAATTACACTTATCAAATAGAATAAGGACATGTTTTTGGGTAATTATAATATCATTTTACGCTTAATTACCCTATTTACTTTTAACCATGGTAAATAAAAGTCAACAGTTACTATTCACCAAAAAATATTTTCATCTTATTGAACCAAATTTTACATACTGAGATTAATTGTGTCTCTTGGATTTTTAAATTCAACTCATAGAATCGGTAAAATTAAGTTTTATTCAAATTTTCTAATGCTCTTAATGGTGGGTAAAAGACGATAAAAAATTCTATAAAATTTTATATATCTAATCTTATTATAAAATGACTCCAATGAATTAAATTGAACATATATTGGTATTATGTGTCTATTTTGACCCAAAATAAACTTAAATAATATAATTTATTATTTAAATAAATAGTTGGTTTTAAACAATAACACAATGTTTTAACTATTTAGCAAAAATTGAATGTTTTCAAAAACATACCAAAAATTCACCCTAAGATAAATTTGATATTCTGAATTAAAAAATGAATTCTATTTTTTAAATTTCAAAACATAGTAGGTTCATTAATTAATTTAAAATTAAATACTGTTGTCAAAACCAAAATGCGTATTTTTATGAAATAATAACTATCAAAAGATTGACACTTTTTTATGTCCAATTTCAAAGTTAAATTACTTCCAATGACCAACATTGGATTAAATGGTAAAAATATAATATAATTATACTTTAAAACCAGTAAAATGTGTAATTTAACACTATAAATTATTTTTATTAAAAAATTTGTCTTTAGTTAAAATATAGTATTTTTTCACTTATTCACCCAAATATGAAAGTTATCAGAAAAACACCAAAAATTTATTGAAACTAAATTTTTATGTCCCGATTCTAAAGAAAAAGTTTATTTTGTCAAATTGAAAATATAAAAGTTTCAAATATTGGATTTAAAATGGGTTCGCCCATAAAAGGTTGTAAAATTGCATTTTTTTGAAAAATACTTCTTTTATCTGAAAGAAATGAATTTTTTCTTACATTATATCTAAGAAACTCATAATATGGATTGTAAAATTATAAGAATTATATAAAGTTAAAAATTCAGTTAATACTACTCATAACCACTTTTGAACGGCTAGTTTGGTATGTCGTGGTGCGCTTGAACTCGGTGTTGCATGTAGTGAAAGTTGTTGAATTACATTGAAAAAATAAATTACTATGAATTCTTGGGGCGTTACACTAATACCATTATTAATTGATCAAAAATATAATTTCATTGCAGTAATTCTTCTATATAGGGATTCGACTAAGTCCAAAAGAGGTTTGTTCATAAGCAATTTTTCCAAAGGGTTTTCTACAATCCACAATGGGACAATCGTTCCACATAGAAGAGTCTGTACATGGAGTAAGAAATAAATTCCTGGTTCTCTGACTGTACGTGGAGAAATTGAGGCGTTACACAAAACAAGGTATTACGTAATGGAATGCGGTAGGTGAAAGATGGTTCGTGGAGTAGAATTTGGTCCATAGTGAAGAAGTGGTAAGCGAGAGAAGAATTGAAGGTAGTACATGAACATAGTTTGTGAAGGTGGTATGCTGTCATATTTTGCAGAGGCAATATGTATAGGTGGTACATAGAGAACTGCAGTACTCAGAGTAAGAATTCCAGTTCGCAAAGGAAAAGTTCGCAAAATGAATAGTAAGTAGAATAGAAGATAACATCCTTAGGAAAAAACATGACTTTAACATTGCATCTATTTATTGTAAAGGTTGCATGATTTAATTCCATTCCATTGAAGAGATATTCAAGTTGATAAATTGAGTTCAAATTCTTCCTAATGAAGTGAGTAAGGGGGATTCAAATGAAGTGATCTGAGGGATGCAGTGTGCTTTCCTTAAACATTTCTAAAGGCAATGAGAATGTCACAGAGTGACTATGCTAATATTTGTTTACTACAAAAATAGAGAAGATTATTGGAATTTGGTATGACAAAAAACCTATCAGCATATGCTTCTTGGACAATGCCCTTAGTGGTGAACCATGTAAAATTGATGTTTCCTTACTTTTCATGCAATTTTTTTATTTTCTTCACTTTCTGATTAGACAGGTTTAAGAGGTTCCTACTAACATGAGAACAAGATCCATTGGTTTAAAAGAAAAATTTTACACCCTAATTCACACCTCCCCTCTCTGGGTATTTCATGCTCTTTCAATATCCCCTTATTTTTTACTACAGAACTTAAAAAATAGACCCATTGAAATATAAATTTGGGTCAATTGTATGATATTTATTTTATTATTGGTTTGATGTAAAATAATTATATTTATGTTTGATTAAAATAATACAATAATTGAAATCATTATTTATAGAACCTATGTTTGTTGCGGTCAAATCACACTAATGTTGTGATCACTTTACAAATATTAAGTAAATGTTTTCAATGTTTTTACCGCTTAACATAAATATGAACCCCTTGAAATTAATATTTAGATTTATTTTTGGAAAATTTCCTAGTTTATTTATTAGATATAATTCAATTGATTTAAAATTTAATAAAAATATGGAAATCATTAAAATACCCCCTCTATAGAAACTTTGGGAATTGAGAATATTCCCTAGATGTTTTGTTTACATTCAAAGATTGATTTCAAACCATTATAGTCAATGTTTACCCTTAACTGAATTTATTAATATGGGAATAATTTATTTCAAACCATTATAGTCAATGTTTACCCTTCACTGAATTTATTAATATGGGAATAAGCTACTAGTGGGATCCATAATTCTAAAATTATTTTTAATTCATTAAGAAACATCACTCGTATCCCTTAATTATTATGATAATTATAGAAATAAATCCATCCATATATGGAAAACCACTTATCTAATAGATGGTATACTTGGAGTGATCCCTCAATTCCCTTTGACCTCGAAGAATGATGATGGAAAAGAGAATAAAATGGACTACCACAAATAAAAATGTTATAGGTTGAGTCCTAGTATAAAATCATTGGGATGAAATAACTTTTATTACTCTTTGTAATCAAGAAGTTTCATCATTACATACTGTATCTTGAAGTCTAACAGATCTTACATCTTCATCCCCCAAATTATGTCCAAAATTCATCCAGGCTAACATGATGATTAGTTAAATTAGTGGTAATATTTTTTTTATTGATATCCAATATGTTCCTTTCAAGGATATTAATAAACACAAACTTATATACATCCTAGAATCCCACTTGACCCTATATAATATATCCCAAGATATTGTGTTCCCTAAAGAAGGATACATTTCTATTCGTAAAACCTTATAGGATTAATAAATATAATTTAATGGTTAATTCTATTACCAAACTAGGAAACGCATGGAGACACCCAAGAATAAAAGGGTTAGACTTGTTTTTTAATCTTTATCTATCTGAAAATAGAACTCATTCTATATTCACTCCCCCTATTAGAGGGATACACAAATAATAAGGAAGAACATTAAGACATTATCATTGGTATTGAATTAACCATTGAACTCTATATTTTCTAGTTTCATGTGAAGTGTTATATGTAATTGGAGATCAATTAATTAAATGGGAATTATGATATAAAGAGGAAAAAATTAATACACATACTTGATCATACACAAGAGTAAATGGAATATTTTTCCATTGATGTAAAATTATCCAATATTTTTAGGCATCATAATTCTAAATGAGACAATTTTATAACATTTAATCATCTACTTTAATCTTAGTCTATGTTAAGATGGTTATTCATGTGTCAGATAAAAGAGTGATAACCCCTTTTTACATTGAAATAGGAAGATCAAATCAATCCCACTTATGAGTAGGTTGAATTCTTTTCATCTCAAGATTGTTAAATAAATAATTTGATGACCACAATTGTAGGAAACATCTTAAATGAGAAATTTCCATAGGATTGAGCCATGAAATAGAAAATCCGCATATTATTGAGAAATTTAGTCCTTTATGATATCCCAAATTCGTAAAATCACATTTATAAATGGATTTTTAATGAAATAGTTCTCAGATTTATCAAAGGTGAGAAAATTTCTATAATAATGAAAAGATTACATTCTCAAACACGTGGTTCCCATTAGACATGAAATAAGAAATCTCACAAAATGAAAAATAATTTTTTACTTTCATCTTCTTTCGATGAAAGATTTTATAATGTTTATAATGAAATTTTAGATCCACACCAACTTCATTTATTAACTATTCATGTTATTACATGACACTAAGTATTCATGGCCCATTTTTTCTTGTTAGGGGTTAATGTCATTGGAATATACCATTTATTGAATTTAATTGTTTAAATTCATCATATATGAAACTGATTTTTTCTATAAATGGGTTGAAGTATCACCCTTGAAGGTGTAAGGATTTAAATTCATGACAGATATTATAAAATCCTACATCATAAATAGATTTTTAGTTCCTCACACTGTCCTCATAGATAATGTAGAAAACTTATACAGGTGTAAGATAAAAAATATGCAATATAATTATAATATAGAGTCTAACTACTATTCCTTATATAATGTTATAAATAATGGATATATAAATTAATTAAAAAAGCACCTATGAAAATATAGTTGGGGATGATAGAACAAAATAAGAAGATTTTTCCTGACAATATCCTCAACTCTTTATGGTCTTGTTTCACTACCACATTAGCTCCTATCAAGGTGACCCCACATTCCTTGGTTTATGGAATTGAAAAAGTGTTTCTCCACAAGTTTTAATTTACCTTTATATGAACAACCATATAGTTTTAATTTACCTTTATATGAACAACCAAATAGATGGATATAAATTTTCACAAGTTCAATTGGATGAGTTAATGACCCTCAATGAGAAATGGAAATGAGTGTTACATAGATTTTATATTTATCAAAACCATGAAACCCAAACATTATACAAGAATTGCCACATTGTGTCATTAATTATAGGAGAATTGTTACCATATTTGAGTCCTATTATGATATTAGTTAAGAAACATATGAAATTTGGAACCCATATAGGAGGGTCCCTTTATGATGATAAAGATGTACTATAACGACCCATACTATCTATTCAACACAAATAGATAATTCATCTCCTTGGTATCTAAATCAATATTTATTAATAAATAACATTTTTAGAAATTCATTACATTTATAGGATTATTTACACATAATTTTAATATGTATAGTACCTTGTCCACCCTACATGACATTACATAGTATAGAGTGGTCGTTATCACCTAATCTATAACAATATAGAATCCAATCCTCACTATAAAATTTTAAACTATATTGTATAGAGGTATTTAATGTGTGAACATAAATAGAATTTTATATCATCAAATCCTATTTAATAATGTTAAACTATAAGGATTTTTTTTTCAATTTTATGATGTTAAATTTCATAACACCATTATCTTATTTTTAATAAGTGACTAGAATCTAAAAATTTTATTTGGGAAACCCTCCATATTTATATAAAAGTTTTCCTATTTTCATTCATGTTGAGTTCATTTATATATTAAACAATTCTTGTCTTAAAATGTTGAAATTCTAGTATTCCCTTTTTCACGTCAAGGATCACCAAACATTTCAAAAAAAGACCTTTATTTCATAATTATGTGTAGATTATTTCTTTTTTCACATGATATATAGTGATTCCATTACCTTCTATATCTAACCTAATAATGTTTCTTTTTGTAACCAATTTCCCATTCCACCTTAGTTTTTGATTCAACACTAATTCGCATCGGGCCTACTTTATCCATTTCACACCTAGGTGCCCTTCATTTTCTATCCATGTTGGTTCACCCTTTTATTGATTATACATCTTTTAAAACAACATGTTGCTTGATTTATATCCATATATGATATATAATGGTGCCAATATAACCCATATAATACATAGAAATGTGAATATTTTCTTGTTTATCCTTTCATTATTCACACTAGGGTTACACCAATATTTTCTAAATGATAATAAATTCTATGTTATATTGTTTAAACCTACCATATAATGATTAACTGTGAGATATAGGATCATACACACCATATAAAATTAAAAATCATGGATTCATACAACCCTAAAATATATAAAATTTTTACATTTGGAATCCCATATTCATGGATTTCCATTTTCTATTATTATTCAATTTTTGGTTCCCAATTCCACAACCATGTTAGTTCACACCCTAAACTGATAATACAAATTCAATAAATATTTTTGGAAGAAAATACATTCTCACAGGGTAGAAAGAGGCACCCAAATTTTATTGTTTCAGACTTATAACTCCTTTGAGTCACCTATCATCATTTATATCATTGATAATTTATCATATAAATTCATTTATAGTTATGTTTGTGTAACCACGAAATACTAGGTGTTATTTTGTAACCTATTCCATGATTATCTAGGATTTTTAGAAGTAATTGTATAAAAATATATCATAGTAACTACCCAAGGGTACTCAAACCCTTATTAAACATATTATTTTTTTGTAACTTATTTCATGTCTTGAAATACATAAGTCCCATCAAATTTCTAAAAGATATTGGAAATAGGCACATCATATTATCTAAATGTAATCTAATCATTGTATGGTGATGGTATGTACTCTACCAATTTAGATCAAAAAGACTTTTTTGGGTGCATATATCAGAGAAAATACTTTATAAGTTCATAATACTTTGACAATATAACAATTACACCATGTTTTAAATTTGGCCAATGATCATCCTTAGTCCCTCTATGTGATGGTATGATGATGAACCTATCAATCAAATGTGTAAAATGATCATATAATACTATCCATCATCATCTCATTATACATAATTTGGGAATCTTAAGTTGAAATGACCAGAAAATATATTTTACCAACCATAATCACACTATCACTAACCCCAAGTGTGTTCCTTGATCTCTATGGTATTATTATTACAATTGATGGTCCAATGTGCTTTTTTTGGGAAAAATTTACACTCTTTGGAAAATAATCACATTTAAAGATAGATTTAGATAAAAATTCAGCATAACTGATCCATATATTAAAAATTTATAAAATTTAAACGTATACCATAAAGGGTACTTAATGTACTATTATAACAATATAAATTCATATGTATATATATTCTACCAAAAATATAATATAACTATCCATATAGATAAAATATTATATACTCAACTAATATAAAAATATTGATATGGAGATATATAAAAAGAAACCCCAATAAATGATGACCTATTATGATCCAACACTTTAATGAAACTAAACCTTCTAATTTTACATTAATATCCATAAAATATATAAATAATTGAAATAGCTACCAATGTACTTGTTTTTACATGAAATATCACATGTCAAAAATGCATGTTCATTGTGGTTCACATATATGGTATGTGTATGAAGACTATATAAGACATACAAGGGCTCGTGAGAATAACTCTCTAAACCATGATTTAGAGTTATACATAATATTTCTTTCCTTAATGTAATAGAGGAAGTATCTATTTGGTGTGTTATTCAGGGTATACATCAACCAAAAAATCCACAGGTTTATATTTTCTCAGCATGTTTTAAATCTAAGGAAGTCATAGTGTATTATTATTTTTCATATTTCTTTTTTTAGATATTCTATACACCTAGAAAGGGTAATGTTGTAATTAAGTCCCTTAGTAAGAAGGCCTAGCCTCAGATAGTGAAAGAGACAAAGAAATAGTAGAAGCTTATGTATTTGATTGATGATCCCCATTTGGATGATATTGATAATTTAGAGGGGAAATTTTCATACTATATTGAGATTAAATTATACATTATAAATTGTTCCAAAGACACCCATTTATCTTACTATGGATCTATCATTATTCAAGAAATATTTGATGGTGGATAGATCCTTGAAGGATGGTCATAGAGATTAAAATATTTATTTTAAATTGATGAAACAAACTATGTTCCTCTATGTATAAGAGGGTAAGTGATGAAAAAGTATCACTTATCCAGTTGAATGTTCATTATAGGGTTATAAGAACATATTATTATATTTGTCAATAAGTTTTGGGTCCTAGAATAAAAATAAAGACCAATGGTTTCTTATCTAATTTCCTTAATTTTACAAAATTTAAGGCAGGATATCAATATACCATGATCATTTTACAACCACTCTCTTTAACATTATAGAAATTAATGATATCATGATAGATTTCATGACTATATAACTATGATTATCAAGAAGAAGTACTATAGTTTGGGTGATTTGGACTACATCACCATGATGACTCACTTTTTACCTATCAATTAATCATATTATGTGGAAAATATTGGGAAGTTATACACTAATAATATCATAAATATTCACGAGGTACCATTAAAATCATCTCTGATCAATATCCATGATTTACATACTGATGTTAGAAAAGGTAATTGTTGGATATTTGTACTCAAGTAAAATTGAGTTCATTTTATCATCCTTAAATGGAAAAAAGCCAAAGTGAACCTCTAATATACTAGTAGGTATATATAAGGATATATTCATGAATTTTTTTGGATCATGGGGATATCATATATCATTGGTAGAGTTTTCCTATAAAACAGTTATTAGTCATCTATCAATATGGTTCCAATTGAGGTTCTCTATGGTAGGCCTTATTGTTCTCTATAATGTTGGAATAAAATTGGTGAATTATATTTTTTTGGTTTTATCACAGTCCAATAGATGACCATGAAGGTTAATTTAATATAGAAATTATTGCATTCAAATTTGATAAATCAAAAGTGTTGTACTGATCATAGGAACAAACCATTATAATTTAATATTGGTGATCATGTATTTATTCTAGTTTAACTATAACCGGGTCACCAAAGGCTAGGGAAGGAAGGGGAATTAACTACAAGATTCATTCCCATAGAAACCATAACAAAACATCATGAGGAAGAGAAACTTGATGGTGGGGAGGTTATAATGACCCTCATACTATTGGATTAGTTTTATTATTTAGTTTTCTATCATTAATTATTAAACTAATGAATATTTTATTTTAATAAATATTAGAGACTAATGGAGTATTGGAGGAGGTGATGAAATAAGAAGTAGATATTACAGAGGCACTAAAAAATCAATGAAGGGGTACCCGGTGTGGAAACCATGACTCCAATACCAATATCCTATCTATATCACACCGCCAAAATATATTTTGTGCACTTCCTAATTATTAAAGGCTAGTATAAATTCTATGGTTTTAATTAAACATGATTTATGGATGATTTTCCACTTAGAATAATAAAATTAACATTATGAGTCCCTTAAGAGTTGTTGATACGTCATATTTAATAAATTATAAAATATGTGTATAATAAGTTAATCAAAGGAATCAGGTGAATTAATAAATAATATTACATAAATGAGTTTATATGAATATGAAATATCACAAAACCATGGTTTAAAACATCCAAACTGTATAAATACTGTGTAAAATAGACAAAAAATACATGAATATATATAAAGAAATAAAAACATTCCCAATTGAAAACTATAGAAAGTATAATTTATGTAATTCCCACAATAACAAAAAAAGAAAACCTTTATGTAGTGGCTATCATATGCCTTGGAATATTGTTTTTGAACCCATGTTAAACATAGTATAGTTTGAATCAGGTTGTCTTCGGAGAGGAAAGATTTTTAGTGACTTTTTTGTTGTTTATGTAGCTTCATTTTGTATCAGAAAAAAAGAAGTGTGTGTATTTGAATGAAAATAAAATAGTAATTGAAATCTATTTTTAAAATAGTGATCATGAATCATATTTTTCCTAACCTTACATTTAAATATGGATTTATTCGATTAAAACTCTCCAACTCCCCAAATGACAAGCTAAAACCTCAACTAATTACCCTGTCTCAATATTTTTAGTTCAAATAAGGATGTATACTTATCATTGAACTTACTGATATTATATACCTTAATAATAATAAATAATTTATTAAAAATAGTATAAACTCTACTTCCCTCAAAAGTATAGGAAATGAAGTGGGTCTAGGTGGCCCATGTGTGTAACTCGAGAAGAAGAGAAGGATGAATTAAAATACAATAAGCATAAAAATATTATAAGTTCAAAAAAATAATTATTTAAGTAATATAAAGTATATAAAACCCTAATATTATAATATATAAATCTTTTTTACATAAATAATGATTTTTATTAGCTTTCTTCTCACGTAACACCGAACTAAAATGTAACTATGAAACATTATATTTAAATAATAAAATAAGTATTAAATGAAACCATTATGTTGTAGTTGTTAAATTGTGGGGTATAAATAAAATTGACCACATTTTTAAATCTATTTATTAATAAAAATATTTGTCATTTTTATAAATAATTCACTGATAAAATTCAATTAGTTTAGCAAAAAAACTAAAATTACTATTTTAGGCTTAAAAATTCATTTTATGAAAAATTTCATTTTTATGCACTATGAATTTTATTTCTCGAAACTAAGTATATATTTATTAGATGGTGATAAAAAATATTGTTTATATGAATAATATATTAACACTAATTTAATTAAAAATTTATAGGAAATAAGAATAAGAATTGTAAACATTTTAAAAAAAATATTTTCCTATGGAAAAAATTTTCATTATATTTTATGGTTTTATTTAAAAGTTAAATTATAAAAATTTTATATTTTGAATTTGACCAAATAAAATTAATTTTGTAAAAATTATCTTAGGATGAATTTTTCTGTTTTTTTTTAAATGATTAATTTTTAGGGGAATAATGAAACATATCATTTTTAAAAATATCAAGAATTTTATGACATCATTAGGATATAAGTACAACATAAAAATTTATTAAAAAGTTTTACTAATATTATATATGTTTAATATATAATAATAAATAATTAAAATATTAATGTTAATTTATGAAACACATGTTTATCATTTTGTAACTGAATTAATATTTTATTCCAATAAAAACCATTTTTGGTTTGTTTATTTGAACTAAGTATCCACAAGGTGGAATTCAATTTTGGATTATTTTTGAAGCCACATAACTCTTATTTGGATAAAATTAAACCAATTAATTTTACATAATCTAATAGGATTGATAGTTTTATCTTAATCCTAATTTAAAAGTTTAAAAATATACTTTTTTTGAAAATAGTTCATACACTTTTTGTGCGCTAATATTAAAATTATTTTTCCCACCCATAGAAAATTTATTTTTAAAAATTATATTAAATTTTGAATGATTATATTTAAATTATTTAATAAGTATCATCTTATTTTTAGGCAGGAAAATAAAATTACTTAGTTACCATGGTAAAACCTAAAAATATCTAAAGTTAAAAATATAAGAGTAAAAGAAATAAAAATATGCTAAAAATATAATGTTTCATTATCTCACACCTTATAATAGTACCTGGACTAATGGTTTCCATTGTACCACAGGTGCACCTCCCCATACCACAAAGGCTATTAAATAGCATATGAAGTCTAAGATGCTACAGTGTTGAGACTATACCCTCTATATTAAAGTGAACAACAATAACAAAATAACCAAATATCAACAATCAATATAAACTAAAATAATAAAAAATAAATATAAATAAGTCATAATAATAAATGAAATATGTTAAGGTCTCAAACAACATTATCATATATACAACCAATTGCCCCTTGGATGGTTACATATACATAAAATAATAAAATGAAAATACAAACATGACTCTATTATATCCTCAAGCCACAACTTATCCCAATATCGAACATCATCCGAGAAGGATCACATACACAAGTTAACCAGGGCTTCATCCCAAACTTATTCCTATAACGAGGTGAACATCTTATTGGGTATCAGAATTCAGTGGTAGCCTGAGTTGGTTGTGAGTACATAACTTAGTAGTGAATTAGTGATGTGGTACTATACTATATTGATAATGTCATGACATGCCCATGAAACATGCTTTTATGAAAATTAAAGAAACATCAAAAAAATAAAGAACCCCATTACCTACTTTGGCCATTGATAGGGTATCTATGAGCATTTCATTTTGACCATCCCAACCCATAACCACATAGGGGGATAAAGTCCTACCCTAGTACCCATATCAAGTGTCAATCCTTATATTCATGTCCCTAATTAATTACACCTTCTTTGGCCTGATTCCAGACTATCTATGAGCATGTCACACTGATGGTGATGACCATAATAATGACCCAGATCCACATCCATGAAGGCCCTAGTGTAATATCACCGACCTTTCCATAAGGAACAATTCACTATTTAGGGGATAAGATGATAAGTATCACAAAATAAAAACCAAGATCACTCTGATATACTAGATCATCCACTCCTAAAAATATATTAGTCCCTCAATAGAGTTTAGGCTCTGAGCCCCCACCATAAGTCCCCCACCAAGCTAGTATGTGAAGGTCAGCCTGATCATCCCTACTCCACATCCATGGAAGCTCAACCATATATGATCTACAACTCTATGGTATCTCTATCAATATGGGATTTAAATCTATGGAATCCCCATCCATCATTCCTCTATTTTCATGGGATCCCCATATATCTGAGCTCTAAATAATGGAAAACCAACAAGCATCACATACCTCAGCTGTGAGAGTATCGTCATCCAAGGAATAACCCACAAAGCCTACCAAACCTACCCTATTAGAGTGATGTATTTATTTCATATTCCTTATAATAATTTCAACCCTAACTAATGTGATTTTTCATCAATTTATAAAAATTTCCGATGGAACACACAATATTAATCATCAATATAAAAAAATTATAAATATTGATGGACATCAACCCAACCCAGTAGGAAACCAATAGTATGATTACCCAAAGTATGACCTCACATATAATTGTATAAAAATGTTTGAAACATCGATCTAGGTTTTAAGGTGATCCCCAATGTTATTTATAATTGTTTCCATAACTGTCTTCTCAATTGGTTCACTTGTCATAGGGAACCTACTAGGGTCTGTTTGGTCACATACAATGGTGGAAATCCACTTGGTGGCCTCAATATCTACTTGAAATTTTATGTTGAAACGTAAATATATAGTAATTTCATATACTAAAATATCATCAACAAGTTATAATGAACTTTCCATCTCTATGAAGCCTCACCTCATAGAAGTATTCAAGAGATTTACCGTGATCTATCTAGGTCGTTAAGATCACTGTAGCTCATTACTCTCTCCAAAACCAATCTTGGTCTACCTAAGATCTACCCCCTTATACTTTATGTTATTTAACACACCATAATCAGTCTGTAATCACCAATCAAGGGGTTTTAGAGCCACCAGTTATCTCAAGGATCTCACCAAACCCTTACGATCCGGTCATTCCAAGTCACAACAACCCTTCCTCATGGGGTGATCAAGGATTCCACACTAGGGACACTATGTCTCAGTTGGTTTGAAATCACCTCTAAGGAGGCAAGGAGTCCCCCTGTTATCATAATAGTTCAAGCCTCAACCATTACTAGGCAAGGTGACAAGCTATCACACAAGGGGTATTCATGACCCTTAACACCCATCCATTTTTATTAAAAATTTCAAATTATTAAAGCATTCCATTTTAGTTTAATTAATTAGTGGATATACCTTAATGTCATTCCTGAGCACTCACGTGCGACATATATGAAACATAAATTCTATAGGTAATGTGTTCAAGACAACTTCACTCTTACCAAATATTTTCCATTTTATCACCACGTTTTGGAAACAACTACGAAAGCCTGTCCAATACTTTCCATCCTTAACCATGAGAAACCGAAATCGTCTGAGCACCCTGAGATCATAGCTCAATATAAAAACCAATAATTAATTAATTATAGGATATATATATAGTTAATTAATTAATTAAATTCAACCTCATCATAACACTAGTTAACTCACCATATTGACGCATCACACCTGAATCGAAGCTAACTTCTCACGAGTGGTCCATAAAGGACTCCCAACACCATTCATAGGAAAATACCTAAAAAATGAAACCTATTCCACAATAAAAAAATATAATTTAAATAAAAAACCTTATAAAAAATTAAGTTATGACTTACCATTGATTAAATGATGTGTGCAGACAGTCGGGCTCCATATTGGGATGTTTTCTTCAAAGGATATATGAAAGCATTCTCCAATATGGCTTCTTTCACCATCCTTAAGTGATGTCAACAAATCACACCTAAAATGAAATTATACTGAATTAATAGGTAATATAATGATAAAATATGAGAATAGGTAGAGGACACTTCACCTTCCATTTTCATTAAAAACACAAAGACAACACCACCCAATTCAAGGGGAAGAAGAAGGTGGAGAGGAGGGCTGACCCACTTTATGTGCAGACAAAACAGGATGAGAATTGGGGGGGGCTTCTAAAAAATGAGGGATAATACTTTTAAATATTCCCCATAGAAACCCCACAATACAGTCCTTGGATTTACTTCCTCAACATCCCAACCTATTTCGGGGCTCCTGTGAGCCCCAATATAACTATCGATCCCCTGTCTATGCATGAAACACATTCGCCAAGCTATCCTAAGCCTCATAAATCACTTCATAATCTCATTTAAAAATGTGACCCCTCACTTTTTGGAAATTTCATGCTCCAATTGTGTTTTTAACATCCGTATGGATTTATATTTTTACGACCTCTGAAAATTAATACTTCTAAACCCAAGGAAGCCTAAATTGACATGAAAACAAACATCTTGACCAACCTCAACCATGAATTTCCACTCAAATAGATACGTTATACCATTTAATATTCAACACTCCTCTAAGGATCCACTTGAACATACAATTCATAAACCACCAAAACCTGATCTAATGTTCACAACCACCAAAACAACCATTTAGATGGTGTTTACCCAAACCCATCTACCATAAGGAATACTCATTACAGAATCCAATAAATAATTAGGACTATGGTGCTCGCCACTATATGACATAGATTCAATGTCCCATTATGATGCAATTACACTTTCATCATTGGAATTACCTATGGAACATGCCTCCATATTCCCCCAGATGTTCCTGACATGTTCCCACTCATCATACCTAATCCAACACAATAACACCAACCACAGTTCCCGATTTGGATCTAAATTGGTTGAAAAATGGTTGAAAAAGTTTAAAACCTGATCATACTATATTTTATTTGAAAATACCTAACTAACCCTTGAAACTCCCCACCGCATTTCTTATGATGTTATTAGTGTAGTTATTGTGTAAATATATATTATTTCATGCAAGAACCCAAGGCAACCAACCAATTTGTAACATTCTAAAATAATGATCGGATCTATCCATTGACACCTCACCAAACCAATTCACAATTCCTTCATCAAAAAAGGGATTCTACAAATTTCCAAGCACAATCATCAAAACACAAAATCAACATCTTGTAAAATTACTTGGGTAAACCTTCCACTATCTATTTAAATTTTAAGGCCACCCATGAAAAATGATGCACCCCAATCCAACACCTACTCAGACCACCTAAAATAAATCCCAAAAAATGGAACCCACTCCCATACTCCACCAGATATAACAAAATATACTGATAAATAGTATTTACTAAGGAATATAGCAATACTCTAGTCCATTTATCCACTAAAATTTTAATTCAAAAACAACCATCCAATGGCTAGTCCCATACTCCCAAGATCTTTCTCACATTAGGGTCACACAAATTCCATCCACATCATGCTCTACACCTTAGAAGCGTCCTTATCTTTTTAGAACCAAATTAATTTTTTTTGACCACTATATCCCATGCCCCATTCATTACCAGACATAATAACTAATGTAGATAAACACACTCATTTTAGGGAACCACCTCAAAAAATTCCATAGAAAAAAAGAGTGGTCCTCCTCTTAATACATTGTTATGAGGTTCTTGGGCTACTTGGACCAGACACAAACAGATATTATTCTATTAGTGCTTGTCCCCCTCATGTCCATCGCCGACTCAAACACCAAATCATTCCCCTATATGTCACTCTACACCAAATTCAAGATGATTGTGCTCATCAACACCTGAGTATCAAGACACCATGAACTCCCATGGAACTCATATCCAAAATTAGGGACCTTACCCATTCCATGATTCATCACCTGAATTTTTATTAAAAGTCATTATTATAGAAACATTGGTGATCAAACTCAATCCAAGGCATTTGAACCTCATAAACAATCTTAGCCACCATTGGGATTTATTCCAATAACAAAAATATCCTCACACTTTGACCATTATACTAAATCCGCTCCTGCTGGTCAATGGGGCCAGCCACCCAAATTGTCTTTCCCACCAGTAGTAGTATTGAAACCAATGAACTGTAGGTGCTTCATCAAAAACCAAATGAATCATCATGCCTAGTTAAAATTCTTAGTTGCACTTAAGGTGTATCAATCTTTCCACAGTCATACCACCATGCTCATAGCCTCTAATGGAACAAAAAAAACCTAGTTCAACCCCACTAATGGGTTTCCCAATAACAAAATAACACACTGACCAACTGAGGTCTGAGTCAAAATTTCAGGTCTTTATGTATCCCATATATCCCTACTGGTCAAATGTCTAACCAAGGTGACTTCTCATGGGACATCACACATGAACCCATATCAACCCATGGAAACACATGTGCTGAGAACCAAATGATGGGGCCTCACATATAGTGTAATAACATGCCAACCACTACCCAGGACTAGAGAACCCATCCACATGATAATCCAACAATAAGAATTCTCCCTCAAGGATCATATTTCACTAGTCAACACTTTCCATAAACAACAACATCATCATAGAAGACCCATTACAATTTAACACAAACAGATGGTTTTGTTTGGTAGAATTAAATTCCAAGATATGTGAAAAATTTCTATATAAGTTGTTATTGGAACATTAAATAATTGATCCTAAATAAAAACACCATATAATGTGTTAATCAATTAGGTACCGTGTTCCCATCCCGACCCACTGATGTCATGAAACCTCCTATGTACATGGACTATGTCATTGTACCCATCTTCGAGCATTAAATCATAGAACCAAATTTACTTCTATCAAAAGGAAATCTATATACAAATCGTCTTAGTTGAGAATAATTCTCCAACTTAATTATATAAGAAAAAACTACATGATTAGTATCTAAAACTTTAAAAGATCAAACCTCTATCATTAGTGAAATAAAACAATAGATGTAATATAACATATGAATCCTACATATATGATATTATGCATGATAATCCTCTTGAAACTATAGTCTAAGAGTAAAAATATATCCATTGACCACGTACCAATGGTCCAAGACAAAGATAACCATCATAAATCATAAAATACAAACCACATGTGAATTGATCAAAGTAAAAATCATACATAACTATAATGTTTCAATACTAGAACAATACTCCTATGCTTGGAAATATATACTTTCTATTAGAACATGTGTTCTCGGTACATGAGACTGATATCCATAAAAGGCTCAAACACATTCATAAATATACCTTTTAGTAAATCCTAAAATAGTAAGAAAAAATTAAAACTGCAATGATACCACTTTGTAATGTTCCACCACACTAGACCATAGACCAGTGACCAGATCTGTAGGTTTTGAGTGCATTGGATGTGGTGTTTTGGGAAAGACGAACTTTTTTTTTTCATGATTACTGATTAATCCGAGATTTACATGACAAGAAATTCCATGAACAACATAATTGAATCAAAAAGTATATAAAATATAAAAACAATAGATGAAAAGAATATTATCTTATCATATTATTTATAATTATGTTAAGAAATTAAAGAATTAAATTGTGTGAAATTATTTCTTCATTGATGGATCCGACAATATATATAAGTTGTATCATCTTTTCATTGTAGGAATCAAAAATTGATTTCCTCCAGTGGTGATCCACACATCTTCCATTAACCTCTGAACGTCACTGTAGGAATCTATAAGTTCTAGAAGAGAAGATCCTAACGCTAGACTAGTTCTCCTTTTATCACATCTAAAATCACTTCAAAAGAGGGTTATCCTTTATCTCTATAGACTTGATATTGGTGGTGTAATAGGATCACTATCCATTATTGAGAGCATTCTTGGAGAGGTATTTATCTAGGTTGTCATGAGGATTCTCTCTAGATCTCACTGTATAAAATAAATGAATTGAATATCATAATAAAATAATTTAATTGGAATTATATACCACTACCCTTATAAAATAATAATTTTACATGAACCCTTATTATCTCCATAATCCCTGAAAAACCCCATTTATACAATAATAATAATATTATAAGTACGTAAAATGCCCTAAAATCATGAATTAAATTAAATATTATTCATCAAAATAATATTCAATATATATTATTCCTCAACAAAACAATAAACTCAGTCTCTAATTCCTCCACATTATTTAATGGTTCTTAAATAATGACTATTTATTTAATAAATAATATCACTGCATTACTCACCAATAAATAAAAAAGTATTATATTCACTAAATTTCAACTAATTTTTTAATTATTTTCATTATTTAATATTCTCTCAAATAGCTAGGGACGTAATATACGAAATCAAGAAAAAATGAATAATTATTAAACCACATGAAAGAATAATATTTATTCAGAATTTGAAATAATAAATTATAATACTATTTAACTGAGATTCTAGATACACTTAGTGTGAAACCCTCTAAGCCACATTATTAATGTAATTAGGTGAAAGAACCCAAAGTATGAGGTTATCATCTTGTAAAATGCCAAAGAACCTCAAGCAAAAGAAGTTAAATCTTTAATGACATAATACCTCATATGTAAGATTATTGTGTAATATAATCCATTTATCATGATATCTCTAATTAAGTAGGTTTAATGATGGTTACATCAACATATGTGATTTATGTATATTTTATTTAATTTTCAAAAATAGAACATTACTATAGAACTACATGGACATGGATTTATTTAGGCTATATCATTTCCATCAAAAGTACTGATATATCAAATTCCATTAAATAATATAAGCGGTAAATACTTCCTCACATTATTATTAAAGAAATATTATTAATGACACACCCAACATATCCTAACTCACCATGAATATATTTAATCCCAATTTTCATCAATACATCAAACTAAACAACTTATTATATTCATTAATAATACTCTTAATTTATAAAGATGAATACACATTTTTACAAATAGGAACATCCAATGACACATATAAATATGGATTTTGTTTTTTATGGTATTTTTCGTATAATATCCTACAATAGATATTAAGAAGGGTATACACCATGATAAATTTCCCCAATGTCCTATTAGTATAGACCCTTCATGACTTGTATTATTTGTGCCCCTAAAATTATTTTATCTAGATATATAACATATATTTAAGAATATTTTCATGGAAATTCCGGGTTCTCATTATAGTGGGGAACTATTTTTACCTTTTAGTGTAATAGATACTCTTAGAATAATACACATACTATGTTACACAAAATAACAATAATGATGTGATAATGAATTTTTTATCTTTTAAAAAAATGAATACATATTACGATAAAGTACAAATTATTGGGTTCTAGGGAACCAACTCCAATAGAATCCAACATACACTAGATCCAACTGATAATAACTTCCATTTTTCTATCTCTCACATGATACACATGCTTCAGCTGATATAGACCTTTAGTCAAGGTTTCCACCATGTTTTATTATATGAAAACTCTTCTTACTAAAAATTCACCCATCTGAGAGAAATATCTCAAAAAGTGATACTTTTGATGTATGTTCTTTGTCAGTTGGTGTGACCTTGGTTCTTTTTCAAGAACCAATACTATAGTATTATCACAATAAAACTTCATAGGTTAATTTTTGTTACCAAATGAAGCTCATGGGAAATGTTTTGTATTCAAACATATTCCTTGGATTCAAGAGAAGCTACTATATATTCAAAATACACTATAGAATCCATGATAACAGGTTTCTTTGAACACTTCCAGCTGAAAAATCCCCCACTAACACATAAAACATATCCTAATTGTTACTTTAGATCAGTTTGATCTAATTTAATACTAGATTTATTATAACCCCTGATGAACATATCCTCATCTCCTCTATACACTAGGAACATATCCTCAATTATTCTCACATACATAAGTATAACCTTAACAAAAAACTAATGTTATTCTCCTAGATCAGATTGATATACGACTATCATGCTCAATGGGTAGGAAACATCAGGTATAGTATATAACATGACCCACATGATTGATCCTATCACTAAATATGATGGGATATTAATCATTGTCCCTTTCTCTTGATATGTATGAGGACTTGTTTTCTTAGAAATATGTATACCATGTGACACTATAACCAATACCATCTTGGATTGTCTATACTATAACTATTTAGTATCTTGTCAATTGAAGTATATTGAATTAGTCTAATAAGCATATTTAATATATCATGAATGATGTTGAACCCTATAATATAGACTGATTCACTTAAGTCCTTCAAAGTGAAACAACTTTTAACAAGTCATTAACAAATTGAAAGCCTGTTATTTCATTTCTAATAAGTAATACATGATCATGAAATACTATGAGGATAATGACTGCATTCCCACTTAACCTATTATAAATACGAGAACCACATCCATTCTTAATGACACTAAATTATTTTATAGCTTTTTAAAATTTAATATTCCATGACCCGAATGCTTGATTTAATCCATAAATGGATCTCTATAACTTTAATATATTTTTAGCATCATCTAGATTCAAAAACATTTCGATTCTGACATATATACAACATACTGAAGGTTCTTGTTAATGAAATAAACTTTGAAATCTAGCTTCCAAATATCGTAGTCATGGTATGCTACTATAGCATATAGAATTATAAAGTATTTAAACATATAAAATGGTGAAAGGTATTCATCATAGTTAATTCACTGACTCTATTTAAATCATTTAGCCTCTATCCTTGCATAATAGCTATTTACATTACATATCATGTCCATTTTTCTCTTGAATACCCATTTTCACCCTATGATATTTATTTCAACTAGCACATCTAATAGGACCAAAAATTGGTTCTAATATATGGAATTTATTTTAGAATTCATGTCTTCTTTCCATATTATAACTTTTGAAATATATACTAAATCTTTATCGGATAGTGGTTCACCATTTTAAACTAATAATTAGTCACCATCTTCAAAGAATAGAAAACCATATCTCTCTAGTTATCTTACCCCTCTAGTTATCGTATACTATACTTGTGTTTCAGAAAATAATTCTTACATAGGAACCTATAAAATCTAATCTTGAACCAACCAGGGTGTATCTTGAGCATCAATTTTTTCAAACTCAATCTTGATCCAACTTTTCTTTTTAAGGAAATTTTTCCTCTCACGAAAGTCATCTTGTATGGCGATAGTCACTTTCTTTTTTAAGGGGATATATATGTAGTATCCCTTTTGTTTCTTAAGGATAGCCTATAAATATTCAATTTGTTCCCTGGGGGTTCTATTTTGTTTCCTAATAAGGCCTTAAAAATGCCTCACAACCCCATCCATGTGTATGTGATAGAATAAGTTTCCTTACACTCCATACATTAAAGGGAAATCCATTTGCTGCATTAGTTGGTACTTAGTTTAGTGTATATGTAATTACCTATAATTAATACCCCCAAAAGGATATTATAATATCTATATGACTCATCATCAACTATTCTATATCTAAATGGTACAATTATTCCTTTCACTAACAAAATTCCATTGTGGTGTGTAAGGTGGAGTGAAATGAGGAAGAATACCAAACTCTTTTAAAAAGTCGATAAATACTTGGTTAATATATCCACAACCTCGATTTGATCAAAGATTATTTATCTTATTTCAAAGTCGATCCACTACATCATTCATGAATTCATCAAATTTATCAAAGGACATGAAATCATACCTTATCAAGTAGACATATCTTTATCGGCTCAAGTCATTAGTGAAATTTATGAAGAAAGAATAACCACCTTAAGATTCTACTATAAATGATCCACACATATCAGTGTTTACTGATCCTAAAATCTTTGTGCCACTTTTACCCTATCCATAAAATGGTGGTTTGGTCATTTTTCACTATAAACAAGAATGAAATCTTTCAAGTAGTTTTTTCTCAAAAGAATGTAAATAATCATCATGATAGTGCTTTTCAAATGGTTATCTTTTACACGACCAAGATGATAAATCTATATTTGTGTGTTATATGATTCATGAGAACATTATTTTTTATCTATTTCTAATTATTGGGTTTTTATTTAATACATAAAGATCATTATTTAAATGTTCTATACCATAACATACGATGTCTTTATAAAAGAAACAACTTTTATTTATAATTTTGAAAATTTAATGAAATGTATCTAGGAATTATATAGAAATTATATTCTTGGTAATTTTTTTTACATAATAAAAATATTTTAAAAACAATATCCTTTCAATTGGTAATTAATGGTGGTAATTTCTAATTTCCAAAGAATTCAACCTCCAACCATTAGAATCTTGAAAACACTCCTCTCATCTAGAAATATTTTAGAATCTACATGGTTCCTATATTGGGATACATATGTTAAAACCACATTATATATCTAATACCCAATTTGTAGATATTCAAAATATTACAATTTATAGCAAATGAACCATTATCTTTCCCTTGCTTTTGGGTACAGTTATTCTTCTAGTGGCCTTGATTGCCACATGAAAAACATACTACTTACTTTTCTATTCCCTACCCTTATATATTATTATTCTTGGGTGGATAGTTCTTGGGAAATTTATACTTTTTTTGAGTCTTTATCCTTTTTCTTCCATTTCTAATTCACTATAAGGATTTTGGGGTAGTTATGTACCATATCCACGTACACTTGGAGAATCAGAGTAAGAAGTTCCAAAAGGATATTTTCATTATTTATCATTATATAATTAACAATAAATCTAGATAAAGGATTGGGTTGTGAGGAAATTATGAGATCATTACACAAATCATTTTCTAATTTAATCCCTATGGTGTATAAGTGTCCAATGTATCCAATAATCTTGATGACATGAGGACCACCTGGTTACAAGCCTCCATGATAAGATATAAATAGAGAATTGGGGATCTCATATATCTCTTATCTCACATTATATTTCAAGAGATCCATAAGTCAAGAAATCATGATATACACCACTATTTCCTCATTTTTCTTCAAAATCCCATCATTCATGGATGATAGCATGATAAACCAAAATAAAATAAAATAATTAAATTGTTTCTCATAGAGAGAGAACTGTTCCTCATGATGAAGAAAGTTGGGGCTTGAGAGTAGAATGGAGCTCTTAAGCCCGAAACGACGTCTAGGGTTCTGCCTTGTCATGAAAATAATTCTCTGTAGATTCTTCTGCCCCGTTAACTAATGGAGGGTTTTGATCCTGAATGGGAAAATTCTATTGAAGTTCCAGCTTCCAAAACGAATTCGGTTGAAACCCTTCTGATTGAGAAACCTAAATTCATCTCCTTCCAGGATGCGCTCAAAGGTACAAGTTAGTGTAACATTTCTTCGATGAGGGTTCCTCTGTGAAAGCAACTAGAAGATGGAATATATGCGGTAGAGGCCGATCCGGATTCTCTCCATGAATGCTAACAACTCTGTAAGTTTTCGCTGATGGGTCACATATCATATATAAAAGGATATACACCATGGTAAAATGCTGATTTGAATTCTATAATTGCACACGTATGGGGCTTTTCAGATTGGAAAATTGTTCCAATTGGCAAAGGTTATATATATATGATCTTAAAATCGAAGGATTCTCTTGATAATGCCTAGAAAATTGGGAATCTCAATCTCAAACCAGAAGTTTTTCTCATATTTGAATGGGATCACATGTTCAACCCGAACAATTCCTAGAAAAAAATGGTGCCAATCTGGGTTAGGCTCCATGGGTTTAACTGGTATTTCAGGAATCTAAATATATTGAACTACATTTCTTCATGCATTGGAACTCCTCTAAAAATCGATCAAAGAACCATCAATGCTGAAATTGGATTGTATGCTAGGGTCATGGTGGAGGTTGATATTATAGACAATCTCCCAGAGACCATACTTTTCAATGCAAATGGATTTAAAACTGAGGTCCGAATAGAATTTGAACATATGCCTCCGTATTGTGAACAGTGTAAGATTATAGGACACTCATTGCTCAAATTTATGATCGTTAAGAAGTAGGTTTCTTAGCCGAATGATGATGGTTGGATGGAAGTCCGTAAGCAGAAAAATAAAATGGAAGAGAACCCTCGCGAAGTGTCCAAGAATAAATTGTAAGTTTGGATGTAGAATCCCACCTTTCCCAGTGAAAAATCAAGAAAAAGATGGGCGGATATGGTAGAAACTGAGGAGAATTTGGAGGATGATCTACACATTATAGAAGAGATTGAATATATTGTTCTTTCTGATTGTAAGAAAACTCAAATATCTACAGTCCCAGTGTCTGCTACTCATATTAAGGTCTCGGAATTCCCCAATGGTGGTCTCAAAAGAAGATAATCTATATATGAACCAGGCCTCGAATTGGAAACATGAGTTTTTTGATGCTCCGGATGGCGCTGGACAGTTGGTTGATAGTGCGCCGGACAGTGAGACATAGGTGATTAGCTAGTGTCTGCCTCTGGAAATGGAAAACCAAGTTGTAGATGATAGTTCCCCTTTGGTTGATGCTATTTTGGCAATTCTGGACAAAAAAAAGAGGTACCTCTATTATAAAGTCTCCCAATTTTGCAATAGATATTAAACAAAATAGGGGTGCTGCAGCTTAGAAAAGTAAAGAAACTGCCACTTTTTTAGCTCCATTGGATAAAGATTCCAATAGTTCTCATCAAGAACACCTCCATCCATTTAGTGAACCTACACCAGCTTTGCACACATAGATTTCTCCCAATAAGAGTTCTGTATCCAATATGGATTACCAAAAATAAAATCCATGAGGAGAGGGCTTGCAGCTCACTAGATAGGACTCTATTACCCATAAAGACAATACCTCATTGGCATCAAAGGTTAAACATAATAGTCTACCTGAAAATATGGAAACACCTAAAAATATTCAGATTATTCCTATTACAGGTACTATTAAGGAAATTCATGTTTCTCATATGAATGAACATGTTAAGCAATCCAATCAGCCTCCTTCCCAAAGTGTCAGAAGATCACAAAGTAAGAGGGGCATGGGTGGATCCATAAATAAAAAAGGGGGCTCTATCTTCAAGAATAGGTCTTAATGGATTGCCTCTTTTGGAATTGTCAGGGAATTGTAAGCCCTGCCACTTTTTCTACTCTTAAAAGATGTATCTTGATGCACAATCCTAAAACTTTTTCAATTCTTAAGCCAAAAATCAATTTCTCTTTAAATTTTAGACATCTATGTGATTATGGTTATAATTATCTAGGTTCTTGAAAAACTGGGTCTTTTATTGAATCTCTTAGGATGTTTTATCATGACTCTTTACAAAATGTTACTGTTTTATTTTCCACTGAGAAAATGTTAAATTGTAAATTTTATCTTGATGGAAGGACTAATATTTTTACAATGATCTATTCCAAAAATAGATATCAAGATCGTAGGTTCATTTGGAAATATATTGTTGATTTATCCCTCAAACCTAATGACCCCTGGATTATGTTAGGTGATTTTAATTCTATTATAACCTCAAGTGAGAAAATTGGTCATTTTTTCTCCTCTATTTCTTCGAGAGAGTTTAGAAGTGCTATTGAAAATTGCAATCTCTTAGAGATCAATCTAACTGTCACCAAGTACACATGGTACATAAGACACTACAATAGGGTAGTTGCAAGTAAACTAGATAGGTATTTTTCTAACTCCCAGTCAATGGACTATTGGGATACCATCTCTAGCATCACTTTACCCACATTTAATTCTGATCATCAACCTATCCTTGTCAGTCTGATATCTAAAAATTTGAAAACCATTCATCCTTCTATATTTAACAATGCTTGGACTTCTAACTTAGATTTCTCTAAAATCATAAAAAATTGCTGGGATTCTATGAACCATAAGAAAGATTCTTTTTCCTGAATTATTAAAGTAAACCACCTAAAAAAATTCCTTAAGGGTAGTTGAAACACAAAATACAAAAAAATGGACAATGACATATATATCCTTGAAAAAGATATATCCCAAATTTATAAAAACTCTACTTGCTCTGATTTTTCTACTGACCCTCAAGATGAAGTCAACACTGCTCTCAAACTAAAATCTCTCATTGTTTTAAAAGAAAACATTAGTAAACAATGTTTTAATTCAAAATGGATTTTGGATGGTGAGAGAAATACTAAATTTTATAACTCTCTTCAAAGAATGAGGAATGTTTGTCGTCCCCTTTCCTTCCTTAAAGATAATGGAAACCTTCTTGAAATAGAGGAGGCCATTACTACCCATGTGGTTAGCTACATTGAAAACATTTTTAATAGACCAAATATTAATAAAAAACATTTCCATGAGGTCAGTCCGATCCTGGTGAATGAAGAATATAACCTCTCTCTTCTAAGAATACCTCTTAAACACGAAATCAAAGACACTGTCTTCAGCCTTAACCCTGATAGTGCTCCGGGCCCCGATGATTTTAATAAAGTTTTTTTTCAACATCATTGGGATGTCATTAACATGGATGTGTGAAAACTTGTGAAAGACTTATTCTCTAATGGGGTTCTCACTAATTTTCTTATTGCTCAATTCCTTAATTTAATCCCTAAAGTTGACAATGCTTCTGAAATCCATATTTTCCGGCCCATAGCGCTTATTAACTCTCTCTATAAAATTATCACTAAACTACTTTCCAACAGAAATTCTTCTCTTTGCAAAAAATTATTTCATGGAATCAATTTGGTTTTATAAAAGGAAGGAACATCCAAGATTGCATTTGTCTTGCCTCAGAATGAACCAACACTCAGAAGAAAACTAATAGAGGAGGTAATTTTTCCATTAAACTTGATATTAAGAAAGCCATTGACACCATTGACTGGAGATTTATATTTAAAGTCTTAGAAGCCTTCAGTTTCGGTGATATTTTTATTAGTAGAATCAATTCCTTATTCAATTCGTCCTCTTTTTTTGTTCTTGTGAATGGATCTCTTAAGGGCTATTAAAAATGTACCAAGGGCATCAGACAAGGTGATCATTTGTCTGTGATCATTTTTGTTATAGCCGAAGATTATCTTAGTAGGCTTCTCACCAACCTGGTTAATCATAACAAACTACAACCTATTCAGGCGACTAGAAATTTAACTATGCCTACTAATATTTTTTATGCTGATGACATCATTCTTTTCTTAAAATGAGATAAAAAATATTCAAAATCTTTGAAATGCCTTGACCCATTATGAATATCTCTCTGGTCAATCTATTAGCTGGGTGAAATCTTTTGTCTTCTTTGGGAAAATTTTTCCCCTGATAGAAAAAATGACATCATCAATTATCTCAAAATCAAGGAAGGATCCTTCCCCTTTAACTACCTTGGGGAGCCTAGTTTTTCAGGGAAGTCCTAAAAATATGTTTTTCTAGCCATTGTTGACCAAGTAGTCAACAAAATCTCCTCCTAGAAGGGTAAATCCATCTCCATGGTAGGAAGGATCTCTTTGGTGAAATCTACTATTGTGTCAATGTTGGTCTACTCTCTGATGATCTATAAATGGCCAATTGGTCTTCTTAAGAAAATTAAAGCCAAAAGCAAGAATTTTATTTGGACTGGTAGCATTCTTGAAAGGAAACTTGTGACCATACTATTGGATACTTGTTTCAAGCCGTTTGATAAAAGTGGTATTGGTATTAAAAATTTTCGGCACTTTAACGATGCTCTTCAATCTAGGATCACCTGGAGATTGATTAATAATAACTCTGATTCAATTGCATTCCTTAAAAACAAATTTAATGATAAACATAGGAAAGGCAATTTTAACTATGTCTAATCGTCCATCTGGCCCTCCATTAAACATTCCATTTCTCACATTATGGCCAACTCTAGGTGGATAGTTAGTGTTGACTCTTCCATAAATTTTTGGTTGGATAACTGGACTGGAGATCCTCTCATCAGTAAGTTACCTACTAACTCCAATCTAGTAAACACGAATTGTACTTTCAAATATATCATTCTATCCGGTGGATACGACCTACCTGATAATCTCATTCATATTATTGATAATTATCCCTATTGTAATGAATATCTTCTTTTTTGGGAACCTTCTCCGAAGGGTATCCTTGACTCAAATTTTTTTACAATCATAACATTACTAATTTAGATCACAGCTTTGTTTGGTTAAACTATATTAATAATAAATGGATTAAGCCCTTGAGACTTAATCTTGTCTGGCTTATTTCCCATAATCATGTTCCCATGGAAGTCTGTCTTCAATCTTTTGGGATACAGCTTTGTTCTAAGTGTTATTTTTTCCATCAGCATAGGGAAGATGCTAACCATCTATTTTTGTCTTGTGCTACAACTTCATCACTTTGGAATTATATTACTAACATGTTTTGTTGTAGATGGTTACATTCCAACTCAATTAGTACACAAATAAAGTATTGTGTGGAGATAAATTCTTCACAGCAAATTAAAAATATCTTCTTAGTAGCGGTGGAGGAGTTTATATACATGATCTGGTAGGATATAAATGACATTATTCACAAAAAATACTCATTCATCTTTAATGAAGGTCGTATGTGAATTCGAATGGACATCAAGGATGCTGCTTCTATTCAAAAATCCGATTGTGACAACTCGTTTGGTGATTTCTAGATCCTTCATCGAATAAGAGTTGATGGTATCTATAGGCAACAGAAGCTCACCTTTGATGTTTTCTGAAAAAACCCTCTTCCATGCTGGATTAAAGTTAATGTTGATGGAGCTTCCAAAAGAAATCCTGGACCTGCTAGTAATGGAGAGATATTTAGGGATTCTAATGGGAGATTCCATGGATGCTTCTTCAGTAACTGTGGTATGAAATCGTCCTTACAGGCGGAAATGATGGGTGTGATTCACAATGTGGGCTTCATCATGCAAAAGTGCTGGAACAACATCTGGATTGAGAGCAACTCATCCACTATTGTTCAAGCTATATGGAATGGGGAATTACATCTAGCCTAGCCTATCACTACTCTCTAGATGAGATGACTGTACTCCCTCATAGAGATCAACTACATTGCCACACACAACTTTCGTGAGGCAAACGAGGTTGGTGATAGTATAACTAACATGGGTATCAGTGGGGATCTTACTTGGAAGGAGGATCTTCCTGTTGAACTTCTTTCTCTTTATGAAAGGTATTGTAAAAAATTCCCTTATTTCAGAATCATATAACCCCCCTTTATTTGTTTTAATAATAAATTGTGTCTCGGTCCTTGACTGAGACAAAACCTATTTTAAAAAAAAGAGGACTGTTCCTCACTAGCCTCATTATAATACACTCTAAGATTAGGGTTTTCAAGAATATACAATTTACTTTCATGGAATAGGATAACAAATAAGTACATTTTCCACTCTTGGGAATTTATACCAATGATAAGGTTATCCTTTCCATGTATGGATCATGATGATATGTTTGAAGTCATTATTATTACCATTACTACAAATTAGAATAAAGTTTTTTATTACATTATCTGATAAAATTAGAGAAATAAATAAATGTTATATTTATTAATCTACCAATATTTTATCAAAACCTAATAGCCATCACCATTGGATTTAGAATATCATGTTGTTTGGAAATTATAGTGGCAACATTCCATATTCTTCTTCTCATCCCCGCAACATTGGATGTTCAATAAAATTGAAGGGTTTTAGGTAGGCATTCCAAATTAAAACTACATTGACTCACAATTAAATTATTTATAGAGTGGACTCCCCTGTCCTAAAATTATTAAATTGGATTTATGAAAACTTTTTCTCTATGTTATACCAAGTAATACTTTGGAAGTCAACCTGGGACGTGAACTATGTTATGTCAACCCAAACATTCAAGTTAAAATTCCTTGATAATTGAATGCACCCCAACTTTGGCTTTTCATGAACTGTGAATTATGTTTTTATTTTAACTTATGTAGAGTAAAAATATACAGTCATAATATATATAATTGAGGGTTTTTTCTTTATATGTAAATTTAAAATTATATTATTTATTACAATCTTGTTAATATTAAGTGGATTTACTTAAGTGATTAATAATGTCATAAATAATATTTACGCATAAGATAGTTTGTTTTTTTATATCATGTATACTTGTTATTTCATTAATTCATGTGATCATGAAAAATAATCAATAATGAAATAACAATGAAATTGGATAGGAATAAAATAATAAATTTTTATGATAATGATATTTTACAAATGGTTAGTGTATATAGTGGATGATAAACTATCACCAACCTAGGAAAAAAACCTTCAAATATTTATGGTTTGTGTTTCAGATTTCCACTTATCCATATATGTATCTCTATTTTATTAGGTTTTCCTTAACTCGAAACTTGAACCACCTCCAATAGCTCGGGAGATCCATCCATTACATATTCTTTTACTTATAGGTAGTCGAGGGGAACCAAATGATTTGTTAAGAGGTTTATATAAAAGAAAACATGGACACACATTCCCATAAAAAATTAGTTAACGGGTGAAATACTTGCCGAAAGTTTAATTTAATAATGAAATAAAATAAACCAATCAAATAAATAGGTTTTTTTCTATTATCAAGACCATCCACGCACATGCAAATAATTACACATTTAATAAAATAATAATTAAATTATAATAATAATTATTTAATATAAATTTTTCTAGAATGAATTAATTTAATTCCTTGATTTATCAATTATTTAATAATAATTACCATAATAATGTTCTAGAGATTATCATCCATCATAATGTTGAACAAATTTAAAAAATTTATTTAAAAATAACTATGTAAAAACATGTACATTGGCCGAAATATAGTATGTACTCGTCCAAACTACCCAATGTGTATTATATTTTTATACTATTTACTCACATGAAATATAATATAAAAGAATTATCACATAATATCACATCATATACTTTCAAATTATTGATCACACATAACATATGGAATTTTATTTTTATGTAATATTTTGATGCATATAGAGTAACAACTATAATATGATTTATACGTGATATGATATTCTTAACATTACACAGAAAATTTATTAGACCATTAATATATATAAACCTATCACACATAGTTTACTTTCACCATAATGACTACACATAACACCTTTTGATAATTTTTCAGTATTATAATGAATTAATTTTTAATTCTATGTAATTTGGTAAAAGTACAAGACATGTACATTCAAGATACATGTCATGTATTATTCTAATCATCTATCCAAAACACACTCCTAGGGACTCAGTGTGTATCCATTCCATGAAATAAATTAGAGTACACATTGTGTACATAGGATATACAACATCTGGTCTTTGAGTTACATGGTTACTGATCATATAGGATGTGTAAGAAGAATAATGACCCATCAATGATTAATGTATTACACATAATGTACAGAAGGCACATGATGTTTACTCCAACTAACCATGAACCATGATGACCCGATCAACACATGGTGTGTAATTAAATTCACATAATATAAAAATTCACACTACTTGAAATAATTTCAAATTAATTCAGGGTTCATTAAACATGGGTAAAAGGTGTGTACCTCTATGTTACACAATGTCTACTCTTGTGTTGTGAGGATAGGAACCTTGACACATTTAGATGAGATCAATGAACTTATTTCATTCAAAAAATTAATAGATTCCATCATATTTTCAAGAAATAATAGAAAGAGGATCATATCTCTAGATTCTTATTAAATAATGATATAAAAGAAATTGAAAACTAACCACAAATGTGTAGTTAAATCAATGATATTTATATAATTATAAATAATTATGTGACCACCCTAATACAACTTGTAGGTGGATGGGGCATGCCGAACTCTACTTCCATTCTTGGTCAATGATTAATATTTTTTTTAAAAGATGATAAATTAAATAACCAATAGAATTGAATCAATTAATATTTATAATGGAAGAACAAAAAAACCAAAGATGAGGATCTTCATATATTATTTTTAATTAAATTTAGTAATTAAATAATTACCATGGGAGGGATAATATATTCATTAATGGATCTGACAATATCTATATGTTGTACCATTATTGTGCTTTATGAATCAAGAATTGATTCACTCCAGTGGTGATCCACATGTGTTCTATGAACCTCTTAACATCGCTATAGGAATATATGGGTTCTAGAATGATAGATACAAACACTTTCATCATTTTCCCTTGATCACCTAGAGAATCACTTCAAGGAAAGATTATCTTAGGTCTCTTTAAAATTGAGGGTGGTGGAAGAGGATGATTTCTCTATGTTCTTGAGAGAGTTTTTAGGGAGGGAACTCTCCAGGTATTTGAGAGGATTCTATCCGGATCTTTTTATGAACAAAAAAAAATGAATCGTCTCTTTTAAGAAAATAATATAATTGGGTTTATATACCACTAGGGTCAAAATCTAATAATTTCACATGCACTATTACTATATATTTAATCCCTACAAAACCCCATGTATATAATAATAATAAAATTATTATTTATTAACATGCACTGTACTCTAAAGTTAATTTAAATATTATTTTTTAAAATAATATGAAATATATATTATATTTTCAGTGGACCAATAAACTCAGTCCGCCATTACACCATAATATTTATAGGTCCTTGAATAATGAATATTTATTTTAATAAATAAATATCTTTCCATTATTCTCTAATAAATAAATACATATTATATTCAATATATAGAAAATAAATATTTATTAAATATTTTTCTCACATAATATTCTCTTGAAAAACCGATGATGGAATATATGTGATCAAGAAAATATGAATAATTATTAAACGATATTCTGGAATAGAATTTATTAAAATGGATAAATATTAAAAAAATATTATTATTTAAATTATATTATGGATACCCTTAGTATGTGACCCTCTAGGTCTGTTTCTCAGTAGTATTAGGCGAGGAAGCCCATTGTTCAGAGTTAGCATATAGAAACACACAAAAGAATCCCATAGAGAAAGATGCTAATTCTATAATGACATAATACCTCATATAGAAAGGTAATTTGTAATATAATCCCTCAATCATGATATATCTAATCAAGTATGTTACATGTTGGTTTAATTAACCTATGTCCTCCATGTCTCATTCATTGAAATTTTGGGAAATTGAACTTGCCTATAAAAAAACAAAACCATGGATTTTTTTAGGGAATATAATTTTCATCAAAGGACCTAAGAAATCAAATTCCATTAAAATATAAGGGAAAATAATTTCTTGAATTATTCATTAATGAAATATTACTCATGAGACACCCAACATATCCCACCTCTCAATGAATATATTTCATCACAATTTTCATAAATTCATCAAATTATGTGACTTATAACACCCATTAATAATAATATTGAAGTCAAAGGATAAATATAGACATCTAAAAATAGGAACATCTAATGAAACACATATATATATATATATATGGATTTCCTACTAGGGGGTCTCATTCCCATATTATCCTACACTGGATATTACCAAGGGGGTAAAAAATGAGAAGGTGTCTCAAAGTACTATGAGTCTCCAACCCTGATAGCCAGTATCATTTATGTCCCTCAAATGATTTCATCTAGATAAATAACATATATTTAAGAATAATATCATGGAACCTCTTAGTTCACATCATAGTGGGGAACCTCTATGACCGTTTAGTGCAAAAATTACTCTTTGGAAATTATAAAATACTATGCTATGCATAAGAAAAATCATGATGTGATAATGAGTTTATTAGTATTAAAAAAATGAAATGATGTCATCATAAAATACACAAGTGTTGGTTCTAGGGAACCAAGTCAAATAGGATCGACGATCACCACTATACCTCAGGTTCTCCTCCCCATATTCCTAAGGCTTTTGAAAAGTAGTTGGGGTTTAAGATGGCACTATACGAAGACTATACCCTATATCAGAGTTCATAATAATAATAAAATAACCAAAAATTGACCATTAAAATAAAATTAAAGTGGAATAAATAAATTTAAATAAGAACAAATAATAAATGAAATATAAGAAGGGATTGAATAGAAATGAAACACATACAATTGACTCCATATTGGTATGATAAGATATATATAATAGAATAAAATGAAAATAAAAACATGCCTCTATGAAATCCTCGAGACACAACTCATCCCATGTATTAATATCACTTGAGGTCTCGCTCAACCATGCATTCTCGATCCTCAACCCAAAACTATGATTGCAACCACAAGAATGCATTCTTGGGTACTAAAGTGTAGTGGTGGCATGAGCAGGGTACGAATAAATAACGCATTAAGGAACTATGAAAATGATACCATAATATAATATAAATTTCGTGATATGACCATAGATATGCTATGTTAAAAAAAAACAGTAAAAAAAATATAATCATATTACATGCTTAGTCCAATTATTGGGTTTATCTGAGCATGTCATGGTGAATCTTCCAAACCATAACCACTCAATGGAACTAATTACTACCCATTTATTAGTATGAAATTTCAATACATAGGATCATGGCCTTGATCAAACATAACTATTTCATCCAAATGCCAAACTATCTGTGAGAATTTCATATTAATCATACCAACTGTCATAATAACCTATCTCCACCACAGTGGAAAACACAACATAGTATCACAAACCTCCCCTTATGATAGATTAATCATATGAATAATAAGTCCCAAAGTATCACAAAACTAAAGCTGAGATCATCAATGTAACACCTCGACCCCAGATGACCTGAAGTCGGTACATTACTACATTTATTGGCATTATTACAAGGAAGCAAATCCTGAAAGTCAGTATAGTTTAGCAGTCTTGGAAATCCAGATTACATACGTGATACCCATAATACCTTGGGAAAAAAAATAAAAAATTTTATAGAGTAATTGAAATATATTTCATCCTTGAGATCTTAATAAAAGTTATCTTCAACATAACATGGGGATAAAAACATAATAAGGGTGATCTCAAATGCTCAGTAATGATATGTACAACAGAAGAAACAATCAATCTACATAGAAAGGTAAATATCTAAGAATACTTTCCATTTAAAAAACTAGATTGGGAACAAATAATATGGAAAGGAACTAAAATATATACCATAAATCAATAAACTGAGAATGAACTAATTCCATAGATATGTCGACACAAAATATTATGGATAAATAATAATTGAAATTTAATGAGGGAAATACTTTATTTAATGAAATCATGTATCATGCACATGAGAACTTATTAATGTCACGACCTTTCACAAGACGGTTAAAAACTAAGGGTAGACACCAATTTTTCCAACTAATTCCTCTCATGAGAACCAGTCGATGCATCGAGGAGCTATATAATTTCTGGGCTCCACCCGCCATTTCCAGTCCAAAGTATTTCTCATATTGAATAACCAAAACAAATAATATTCCCTATCAAATAACTATATTGATCACGTAATATAGATATATAAATAATTCCCAAGAATAAAATAATATAATATCATGAAAATAATTAGATTCATTATAACAAGTCAAATGGTAGAATATACACTCTATAAATGGTATGAGTTGCATAACATTGCAATATGCCTCAATGAAATGAAATTGAGACAAAATCTCTTACCTTAAGTCTGATACTCATTGTATTTTTACAAAAAACCTATAATATTGTATTGTTAACTTATATTAGAATCATAATAATATTTATTATAACATATATTATTCTTTTATGACATTATATTACCCATTTGTTAACAATTGCATGTTAATGCAACATTTTGGGTAATAATCGTTTCGTTTATGAAACGTATTTCGACTTGTTATTCCGAATCATATTACATAGATCATGATTTAATTACTTCAAAAATGTATAATATGATTTATATATCATATATATTATTAATACAAATATATATAATTTATAGATATATTACAGGAAATACACTATTCATGGAGATGGTAGGTCGTACGAACGCATGAACGCTGTTTCCATTTTCATAGCATATTGAATGGATGTAAGTGAATGACACACACACACACACAGATATATATATATATATATTATTCAAGTATAATTATTATGTCATATATTTCAAAATTATTTATAACATATATCTTTATAATCATTCTTGGATGGTGAATTTGGAAGATGAGGCTCATCGCTTCGTGGAGACAGTAAGTCGTACGTACGCATGAGCAATGATATCATTTCCTTAATGGTCTAATGGTATGGATTTGGATGGAATATATATTTTAAATAAATTATTTCATGTTATATTTATTATTGAATAAAATTTTATTCATCAATATACCCATCGAAATTAAGTATAGACGTAAAATAGTTTACACCAGAGTGTGGAGACTGAAAGATGTACGTACGCACACATGGTGATATTGTTATTAATAGGATGGTTAATAAAGAAATATGGTTATACCATAATCATAAAAACATATCATCATATAGTATATTCTGGATTTATTTTTTATTATGGTAACACCATAGTAATAGGAAGTAGAAGAAGAAATTAACTTTGAAAGAAGGGATAAAACGATTACCTTGTATTTGGGTGTCACCTTTTGATTTGCACAAAAGGAATCCTTACATTAGTTTAATACCCAAAGGGTAAAATCTAAGATTATTTTAGGGAATATTGGAGGATATTTGGGTATTTTTTGGATAATACAAAGGGCTTTGGAGGTGTGAATTAAATAGAAGGAGAAGTGCCCTTTTATAAGAGAGGTGAGGGGAAGTTCAGGAAAAGATTGAAATATTAATTTATTATAAATTAATTGTATATTTATAATAGCTAAAAGTGATTTATTTTGAGTATAAGATGATAATGGGTCTAAATACTCTCAACTAATAGGTTTTAGACATGTTTATGTAACAAAATTAACATTATCATTCAGCTTTAACCCTTAGTTAAAATCATTAACCCTTACCATGTCTTCTTGTATTTTCTAATATATGGTTACTATAATTACAATAAAATTCCAATAGAACAATAAATGGATATTTAATCACATGTTTCTCATTATATAAGTCTTTTGGATGAATATTATATTTTTAGGATTATTATATCACTTAATAAAATAGTATTTGTTTTAAAAACTCATTTATGAAAATTTGGAAACTATTTAGGAATTGATTTTTGTTAAAGTCATAAAAACATTATTACTCAGAACCAAAGGAATTAAATCAAATATAATTTTTCAATATAATCTAAAAAATTCATGGATGGATTCAAAATGTACAAATTAAATTTTTTTAATATTTATAATATCATTTTTTTGAATCTGTCATTAATAAGGTAATAACTACATCGTCATTCTGTAATACATAAATTTATTTTTTAATGTCTAAAAATATTTAAATAAAATACCATGATGTTTTAAATTTGTTTATATTTCTAAAATGATATTAGTTATAAAACCCTATATGAATTGTTTTAGTAAATTATACATGTTTATCTTATATTTCTCTTTACTTTAAATTAATTCTTATAACAGGTCATTATCACACCCAAGTAGTCCCATGGGGTACTAAAATCTTTCTAAGAATGACCATTTCTGGAAATATCTCATCTAATTAGATTAGAACATGTTTTTGGTTAGTTTAATATTATTATAATATTATTTAGTTACCCTTATTTACCAGATTTACCCTTTTTACCAAGGTAAATAAAAATAATTACAGAAGTTACTATTCATAATTTACAAAAATAAAAGGTACCTATTTACAAAATTTGGAACTTATGATTCCAAATATGGCATCCATTTTCCCAAATTCATAACATATTAATTTCACTAATTAATTTAAAATTAAGTTTTGTTGTCAAAACCAGAAAGAGAGTTTTTTTAAGAAGTAAACTCTATCAAAAGATTGACATTTGTTTATGTACAATTTAAATGTGAATTTACTTACAATTACCATAATTGTATTAAATTATTAAATCATAATCTAATTACACTTTAAAACCAATTAAAAATACAATCTAACAATATAAATTAAATAGATGAAAAGATAGTTTTTAATTAAAATGCAGTATTTTGTACTATTCATAAAAAATTTGGTACATTTCAAAAAACTACCCAAATTTCACCCTAAGATAATTTTGATATTATAAATTCGAAAATGAATTATATTTTGAAAATAAAGTTAATAAAATTTTAAATTGTGGTTAAAACTATTCATAACTGTTTTTTAAACGGATAATTTGATAGGTCGTGGTGTGCTTGAACTCGGGGTTGCATACAACGCAATCCATTGAGTTATTTAAAAAGAAGCATAACGTGGAATCGTGGGGTGTCACATTATCCACACCTTCAAATAATTTCAACCTAGAAATTTATAAAATATCATGACATAAAAATATTTGGGTGGTTCTTCATCATATGTTCTTTAGGTTCCCAGGTCGCCTCTTCCATTTTATGGTTTCTCCAATGAACTTTTACCATACATGTTGTATGATTTCACAACCCTTGTTCTTTGGTATCAAAATATTGATTGGATCTTCACAATAAGATAGATCGGGTTCTAGTTCTATTTCTTCCTGGGTGAGTACATGTGTTGGGTATGGCATGTATTTATTTAATAGTGATATGTGGAGCACATCATGATCTTTCAAAGGACTTCGAGGCATTGTAATATAGTAGGCTACAACTCTTATTTGTTCTAGAATTTCAAAAGGTCTGATGTACTTGGGATTTAATATACCCTTCTTACTGAATCCTATAACACCCTTCCATGGAGAGACCTTCCAGAAAACATGATATCCTACTTGAAATTCAAAATCATTCCTTTAGTTGTCAACATAGCTATTTTGCCTAATTTGAGCTTTTTTGATATTGGTTTATATAATCTTCACCTTCTCCATTGTTTCCTCAACAAGTTTTGGACCTACAAGTTTTCATTCACCAACATAATCCCAACAAGTTCATGTATGAAATCTCTTTCCATATAACGTTGCATATGGTGCAATATGAATACTTGAATGGAAGCTATTGTTAAAGAAAAACTCTACTAGTGGAAAATATTCGTCCCCCATACCTTGAATATCATGTGATCATGATCTAAAAACATCTTCTAATGTTTGAATAGTCAATTATGATTATCCATCTGTTTGAGGGTGGTATGTAGTGATTAAATGATGTTCAGTATCTAGGGCCTTCTAAAGACTTTTCCAGAATCCTGATGTAAAATGGGGATCATGATCAGAATCTATCTATAGGGGTACATCATGAATTATTAAAACTTTATTAATATATAGTATTTCTAAATCTTCAAGTGGTAAACCTTCTCTTATAGAATGAAAATGTGCTAACTTGGTAAGAAAATCAATAATAACCGATATCACATCATTTCTTCTAGGAGTCTTTGGTAGCCCAATGGAAAAGTCCATCATAATATCATCCCATTAACACAGAGGTATAATAATAGGTTGCATGAATCCTCTAGGATGTTTTCTTCCAACCTTCACCTGTTGAAAAACTAAATATTTCGATACATAATCCGAAATCTCCCTCTTCATGTTGTCCCAAAAAAATGCTCCATGAAATCTCTATACATATTAGTTTCACTAAGGTTTATAAAGACATTAGAGATATGAGAATCATCCAATAATTTTCTTTTTAGACCAGGTATAGAAAAAACAAAAAGCCTCTTCCCAAATTCAAAATTCCATCTTCAAATATGAAATCAATCAATCTCCCATCTTTCACATCTTTAATTTTCTTTTAAAACTCCTCATCATGAGTCTGAGAAATTTGGATCCTTTCTAGTAATAATGGTTTGGATACCATTTGAAAAAGTTGTGATGATTCACCCTCAATGATATTTCCCATATCTATATTTACTATATCAATGACAATAGGATCCCTTTCAACCCTCATCTTGTTTAAAACTCCATGGTATTTTTTGCTCAAGTAATCTTCCACTTTATTTTCCTTCTCTGGGTGGTAGTGTATTGGGAAATGAAAATCCTTGAGTAGCTCAAACCATCTCTTTTGTCTAATGTTGATTTATTTCTATGAGAAAATGTTTTTTCAAACTCATTTGATAAATATATATATCATATTTTTTACCATAGAGACAATGTATTTATATATTCAGAAAAAATATTACCATAGATAAATCAAGATCATGAGTTCGATTGTTTAGTTCATGGGTTTTTAATTTCCTTGATACATATAAAATAACCCTATCATTTTACATAAGGTAAAAACCAAGTCCTTTCCTTGATGCATCTCTATAAATAACAAACCCATTATTCCCAGATGGTAAAGTCAATATAGGATCATCGACTAATCAAATTTTAAATTCATACAAAAATTATTCACACTCTTTTTTCCAAATGAATTTGATCCCCTTACATGTGATATTGGTTAATGGGTTATCCAATCAAGAAAAATTCTGATCAAAATGCTGATAGTAACTTGATAAACCAGTAAAACTGCTTACCTCAGTTATACGTGTTAGTGATGGCCATTCTTGAATTGCATTTTCCTTTGAAGGATCGACAGAGATTCCATACGTGGAGAATATATGGTCAAGGAAAGAAATTTCTTGAATCTAGAATTCACACTTCCTAAATTTACCATATAATTATTCTTTAATGAGTCTTAAGAATGATTCAAAAGTGATACTCATGGTCTTCAATGCTATTATAATATATCAGAATATTTTCAATGAATACCACAAAAAATATTCATGATATTATATGAATACTGTATTCATGAGATCCATAAAAACTGAGTGTAAATTAGTCAATCCAAAAGGAATTACTGTAAATTTATAATGACCATACCTCACCTGAAAAGCTGTCTTTAGAATGTATTCCTTCTTCACTCATAATTTATGATATCCATAACAAAGACCAATATTTAAAAATAATTTAGATCCTTGACGTTGATCAAATAAATAATCGATATGAGGTAGAGGATACTTGTTATTTATTGTAATCACATTGATTTCCCTATAATCAATACACAACCTCATGGATCCATATTCATTCTTGACTAAGAGAATAGGGGCTCCCCATAAAGAAACAATAGGGCAGATAAATCCATTTTAACACAAGTCTTCAGGTTGTTTCTTATCTCTACAAATTCCATAGTCTTCATTATATTGGGAGTTTTTGACAATGACCTTGCATCAAGGATTAAATTAATAAAAAACTCAACTTCACTCTAAGGGGGGTGCCCAGGTAAATCTTTACGAAAAAATCAATGTATTCCTTTACAATAGGTATATACTCAATTTCAATATTACCTCCTTCATCTATAGATGTTGTTTTCTCTTCATCCTCAATAATATCATTCATTAAAGCTACTAGGGATGGATTTTGATAAGAGTCCCTTAATTAAGTTTCTGATATAAAGATAATGGAATCTACATCTTCCTCACAAATCACAACTTCCTTATTCTTGCAATTGGTTTTCACATCATACTTTTAAATCTAATCCATACCGAGGATTTTATCAAAGTAAACCACGGGTATGATAAAAAAATTTGAAATTGAAGCATTTTTATATGCCATAATAATAATTTCTCGACACATATTTTTTATGATAATGTTCCCACTGGGAGTTCTAACTGACAATTCAATTTTCATGGTGAATTGGAAATATCTAATTTTTAATGAAAAATGGGAAGATATAAAGGAATGCGATGATACCGAATAAAATAAATCTTTTTCTAAAGTTGGGGAAATAATTAATGTACCTGCGACCACATCATTAGGAAATTCATCCTCAACAATTGTGTTCACAAAATTTTGGCCATTTTCCATTGACCGCTTCTGTGGTATATTCCCTTAATGTTTGGATAATTCATTTAAATAATGTCCATATCTTTAAAATTGTAGAACTATACATCAGTGACTTGTTTCTACCATTTTCATTCACGAGCCTGGTTTCCCTTGTCTCAGCACTTATAACCAACTCCCAATCCCTTCAATCATTTCTGAGGGTACTTTTTTTCCACAGTTTTCACAAGATGAAAATCGTTCAATATTATTCTTCACCTTTGATTCATTCCCTATTTTATGGTTCTTAGATGTAATCTTCTTATATTTTTTTTCCTTTGAATATATTGATACTAGAAAATTACTTCTCCATCTTGATGGTACAAAAAACCATTTCATCATATAATGAAAAATTCAATGAAATCAGTTCCCTTGAAAGATTTGACTTAAGATCTTCAAAGATGTTATCGATATTTCACTCTGTGTTTCATATATAATCGATATAAAACATGGATAACCTTATAAAGGTAGCTTCATAATCTTCAAAACTCTCTTCTTACTTTTAATTTAATATATGGAACTTCCTCTTCATCTATATTTTTTGATCATGAGAAAATTATTTGTCAATGAATGTCTCCTTAAAAGTTATCCATTCCATAAGATCAATTTCTTCTTCATCCCTAGTATTTGGGATCAATTTCCACCATTGATCAACATAACCTTTGATACAATAGACTAAAAAAGTAACATTTTCTATTTCACTACATCCCAAGGCCATAAATATATTTTCTAGAGACATAATACACTGCTCAGCTATAATTGGATTAGTAATCCCACTAAATGATGGGGTTTTTTTGCATAAAGTGATCCAGTATAGGATATTCCCTATGAAGAATGGGTTGTTCCATTTGGGCAAGGTTATTTTTCATAACTTGATTATGTTTCCTTAATATCTCCTTAATTCACTCCATTATAATACCAGTTGTATTGGTCTCCTCTATGGGGAAATCCCTATAATTTCCTCGAGTATTGATACCATTCATCCTTCCAAGTTCCATTTATTTATAATGACACATATTGGATTAGACTATCAAATTATGAGTTTCAAATATGGTGAAACACTCAATATAAATTAAACAATTATGCATCATAAATACTAAACTTTTTTTAGTTTGGGTAAATTATCGTAAGTGTATCCCCAAAGTCTAACATAGGGTATGTTCCCTGATATATGTTCTCTAAATCTAGTATCCAAGGTTGTTTCGAAACTTCCTCTTATTCCAAATATAATTCCCCGATCCAAGATAAATTGAATTTGGTGAATAACTAAAATTTATTGGCATTATTACAAGGAAACAAATCCTTAAGGACCATATAGTTTAGCAATCATGGAAATCCTGATTACATATATGATTTTGATAATAGATTGGAAAAAAAAAATAAAACAAGCTATAAAATAATTGAAATATATTACATCCTTTAAATCTTAATCAAAGTTCTCTTATATATAACCTATGTAGATAAACATAATAAGGGGGAGCTCAAATTCTCAGTAAGGGTATGTAAAATAGAACATATAATCAATCTTTAAGGAAATGTGAATATCTGAGAACACTTTCCATTTACAAAACTAGATAATGCACAAATAAAATGGAATGTAAAGAACTGAAACATATGCCATAAATCAATAAAATGAGAATGAACTACTTCCATAGATATGTCTACAAAAAATCTCATGGATAAATATTAACTAAAATTAAATGAGGGAAATACTTTATTTAAGGACATCATGTCTCATGCACAAGAAAAATTATTACCGTCAAGACCTTTAAAAAGACGATTAAAAAATAAGTGTAGAAACCCATTTGGAAAAAAATTTCATCTCATGAGAACCTTTGGATGCATTAAGGATCTATATAAAGTTTAGGATCCACCCTTCATTGTTAGTCCAAAGTATTTCTCATATTGAATAACCAAAAGAGATAATATGCCATATCAAATAAACAAATTTATCAAGTAATATGGATATATAAATAATTCCCATGAAGAAAATAATATAATATCATGAAAATAATGACATTCATGATAAAAGATAAAAATTTAAAATATACACCGTATAAAAGGTACTAGGTGCATAACATTACAATATGCCTCAGTGAAATGACATTGACACAAAATCATTTACCTTAAGTCGGATAATCTATAGAGTTGTTCGAAACTCTTGTATGATGGTATTATTAACTTATAATATAATCATAATAATATTTATGATATCATATGTGAATTTTTTATGACTTTATATTACCTATTTATTAACTATTCCAATTTAATGCTATATTTTGGGTAATAATCACTTTCTTTATCATATTTGTTTTGACTTGTTATTCTTGATCATATTACATAGATCAATATTTACTTACTTCCAAAATGTATAATATGATTTATATATAATATATATTCCTAATATAAATATATATAATAGATGGATATATTACATGGAACCGTTCATGGAGACGGTAGGCTGTACGTTTGCTTCAAGGCTATTTCTGTTTTCTTATCGTACTGAATAGAAGTAAGTGAATGAAATATATGTATATATATATTACTAAAGAAGAATTATTATGTCATATATTTTAAAATTATTCATAATATATTGATTTATAATCATTATTGGATGGTGAATGTGGAAGATGAGTCACATCGCGTTGTGGAGACGGTAAAACATACATACGCACGAGCGATGATATAATTTTATTAATGGATTAATGGTATGTATTTGTATGGAATATTATTTTTAAATAAAAAATATCATGTTATAATTATTTTTAAGTCATTTTTATTCCTCATTATACCCATAAAAATAAATTATAGATGAAAAATAGTTTACACCACGGCATGGAGACTATAAGCCGTATGTACGCACACATGATGATATGGTTATTAATAAGATGGGTAAAAGAGGAATATGGTTGTAACATAATCATAAAAAATATATAATAATATATTATATTCTATAGTTATTATTTTATTGTGGTATGAACTTAGTTAGAGGAAGTAGAAGAAGAAATGAACTTTAAAAGAGGGGATAAAATGATTACCTCTTCTTCGGGTGTCTCCTTTTTATTTGCACAAAATGACTCCTTAAGTTAGTTTTATTCCCAGAGGGTGGACTCTAGGATAAATTTTGGGAAGTTGGGAGGATATTTGGTCAGGGTTTGGCCGAGAAAAATGGCTTTGGAGGTGTGAATTAATGATAACGAGAAGTTCTCTTTTATAAGAGAGGTGATGGGAACTTTAGGAAACACTTGAAATAATAATTTATTATAAATTAATTTCAGGTTTATAATAACTAAAAAGTTATTTATTTCTAAGATAATATGATAATGGGTTGATATAATCTCAACAAAAAGGTTTTAAAAAATTTTAAGTCACAAAAGTAACCTTATCTTTTAGCCTTAAGCTTTAGTTAAAAACATTAACTCTTACCATGTCTTCTTGTATTTTCATAATATATGGTTACTATAGTTACAATAAGATACCAATATAACCACAAGTGGATAATTAATGAAATTTTTAACATTATATAAGTCATTGGGTAAAATATTATATTTTTAGGACTATCATATCATTTAATAAAATAGTATTTGTTTTTAAACCTCATTTATGTCAATTTAGACACTGTTTAGGAATTGATTTTTCCTAAAGTCATAAAAACTAGATTAATTCGAAAAAAGGAATTAAATAAAAGATTATATTTGAATATCATCCAGAAAATTCATGGATGGAATCAAAATGTTCAAATTATATTTATTTAAATATTTATAATATCATTTATTTGAATCTTTCATTAATAAGGTAATCACTACATCATCATTGTGTCATAGATAAATTTCTTTTTTTATTGTATAAAAATTATAAATAAAATAAAATGGTGTAGGAAATAGTTTTATATTTCTAATTAATATTTATAGTCAAAGCTATAAGTTATATACCCCTATATAAAAATTGTTTTAGTAAAAGATACATGTTTATGTTATATTTCTCTTTACTTTAAATTAATTCTTATAACCTGTCATTATCACATCAAAGTGGTCCCATGGAGTCCTAAAATATTTATATGGATTCCCATGGTCATATATATATCATAAAATATGATTAATACATATTTTATGGTAGATTAATATTATTATATCATTATATTTTACTATTATTTACCCACTTTACCGTGGTAAATAAAAATAATTACTAAAATTAATATTCACAATGACCAAGAATAAAAATAACCTGTTTAAATTTATTTTCTCATATAATTCCCAATATGGAATCAAGTTTTCAAAATTCATAATATAGAAGTTTCAATAATTAATTTAAAATTAATTCCCAATGTCAAAACAAGAAAGTGGGTTATTTTAAGAAGTAAAAACTATCAAAAGATGGACATGTATTTATGTACAATTTAAATGTGAAATTACTTAAAATTACAATAATTGGTTTAAATGGTAAAATATTAATACAATTATACTTTAAAATCAAATAAAATTACAATCTATAAATATAAATAAATTAGATGAAAATGTAGTTTTTAATTAAAATGCAATATTTTTCACTATTCCTCAAAATTGAAACTTTTCAGAAAATTTCCAAAATTTCACCCTAAGTTATTTTTGATATTTTGAATTAAAAAATAATGTATATTTTAAAAAATTAAGTTTATAAAATTTCATAATGTGGTTAATACTATTCATTTATAATGTTTAAATGGATACTTTGATTGGTGTTGTGTGCTTGAAATTGGGGTTGTGTACAACACAAGCCATTGAATTATTTAAAAAGAAGTGTAATGTGGAATACTGGGGTGTTAAATCTAGGTAGACTAGGAAAACCATTCCTTAGTAGATAGAAGGACCTTGATAGATCACAGGCATTAAGACCCCACCGTAATACCCTCTTCAGGCTAGAATGTGATGGGGAACCAGATCATAGCAACTCAAAATCCTTGGAAACCAGACCATATTCAAGATACAACACCATAGAATCTTAATCCATTCAGGATATGACTATATAGTGGATCCAACCATTTTAGATCTAACATTATTCATGCACTATCCATTCGATCTCAAAATCATGGCATCCAAACCAGTATCACACACCTCCCTTATGAGAATTTCTTCATCTAGGTAATAAACCAAAAGGCAAAACAAAACTCCCCTATAAGAGTAATCCATTGGGGGTATATTCCCTATTATAATTTTATCCCTTCCCTATGGTATTATCCATCCATTCCTCAAAAGTTCCCATGGTAAATACAGTATAAATCATAAAAAAAATATTAACATGAGTAGAAATATTCCTAACCCACCAGGAACCCTATAATCAAACTCCCAGAGCACAAAGTCACATTTCAAAACCTAAACAATTTTGAAACATAAATCTATGGTGACACCCATAGTTGTATCTACCCATTTATATAACCAATCTCATGTAGGGGTCACTTGTCACAGGGAACCTTTTAGGGTCCCTTTGGTCACATCCGAAAAAGTAAATACCCTTAGATTCCTCAATATTAGCTAAGTTTCTTAGGTCAATGACCAAATCTCTAGGGACATCACATCCTACAACATCATCAACAAGGTAGAATGGCCTTAGATTCAATAGAAGTCCTCACCTCATATTAGCAGCTATGAGATATCCCCCGACCTATCTTGGTCCTAAAGTTCACTCTTGGTCTGTCCTCTGATCCAACCCAATCATGGTCTACCTATGTTCTAGCCACCCAAGCTTATAAATTTTCAAACAATATATGCATGGTCTTAAATCCCCACTCATAAGGTATGTAGTCCACCATGTGTCTTAATGGTCCCACAAAAATCAAATGGTTTGGTCATCCCATGTCTTGAAACCCCTTACTCAAGGGGTGATCAAGACTCAAACACTAAGGAAATTAATTCTCAATTGGTCTGGAATCACCTCTCATGAGTCCTTAAGGAAACCCAATATCCCAATAGTCATAGCCACATCCATCGATATCTAATGTAAAAATCTATCACATAAGGGTTGTTCATGACCCTTGGTGCTCATACAATTTTATTTAACAATTATAATTAATTTAAAAAATTTACTTTTAATTAAATTATTTAGGTATCCACCCTTAGTGGTGTTCCCGAGTGATCACGTGTAACATATATAGAACATAAATTCGATAGGGTAAGTATGTGATACCACACACCTTTTACTGAAGATTTTCTAAATTTTTTCTAAGTTTCAATTGTATCTACCAAGACCTATCCAGATTCAACCATGAAAAATCAAGCTCCCATCAACTCCCCAAATACCCAATTCAAAAAAATAAATCATTAATTAATTATAAAAACCATAATTAATTAATTAATTAATTAATTAATTAAATTCAACCTCAACATAATTCAGAGTAAGTCACCACATCTTTGTGTCAAGCCTAAATCAAAGACAAAAATTCATGAGAGGTCTGGAAGGGATACCCAACACTTTTACTTAGTAAATTCCTGAACAAAAAATATATTCCTTAATAAAAAATATAATTAAAGAAAAATAATATAAAAAATTTCGTGTGGGACATACCCTTGATGAAATAATGAGTAGTGATAGGAAGACATCGTCTTGGGACATCTGCTAATGTGGCTACATGAATGCTTCATATGAAATAGAAAATTTTCACCATCCCTAATGAAATCTCAGATTCTAACCAAAAATGAAATGTTGTTGAATATTTAGGGAATCTAAAGAGAAGATATACTAGGAGGTAGAAATTCTTGTACCCTTAATCATCCCCAAAACACAAAAAAACACCCCCATGTCAAGGGGAAGAAGGGGGGGGACCCCTTTCCACATGGTCAAAATAAGGGAAGGGCTAAACCCCTTATAAGCATTGTGGGGGAATAATTATAATTCAACCCCTTCAAAACCCCACCATTTGGCTAGTGGTTCCCACCACCTAGTCATTTTTCCCACCATCGAACTGGTGGCTCTATTGTATCCAAGGTAGTAGTATGCACCGAATCATTCCCAGGGCTTTTTTAATCTCTGAGGATGACTCTTGATCCTCCATTCAGGCATAAAAAATATTATTTGAGGTGTACTAAGTCTTATAATTCACTTCAAAATCTTGATGCAAAATATTTCCCCTCCCAAATTTCGAAAATCACGTTCATCCTAAATTCAAAACATCCATACCAAAAAATGTTTTAAAAAATATTAGTTGAAATGTATGGTTGATGGTTTCATGAAATTACACATTCCCCCACTCCATTATTTTTCATTATTCGATCCACTTGACATTTGAATCCTGAATTTTACACTTATATTATAAGAAACATTTCACTCCTCTCACTTTTAAAAGGAATAATCACCACCCCACTTCTCCTCACACCCTAGGCCTATTTGGTTCGATCAAAATATACCCAAATAACTCCATAAAAATTTTATAAATACCCTATAGGTTATTTAATTTTCGAAATACTGTCATCCAAATAATTAATACAATTCGAAAAGGATCCCTTTCAAGGATTAAGGTTAAATTATAAATTACACCTTTTCATTTTTTCCCTTTATTTCTTATTCTACCTCCACTGAATATGATATACTCATATTCAAATAATTGGATCATTTTCATAAATATATTGAAATGTTATTATGTTAATTGTATAACCATTTTGTTCTTCCCTACTAACAATTTGAAAAATGAAAACATCACTTGTGTTGCATGCAGACTGCCACCTCCATAAGCGATGTGATCTATTTTTCGTAACCACATTAAAAAGATAGTTTAAATGGAATATTTAATGAATAGATACAATATTTAAATCATTATTAATATTCGGAAAATATGTATTATTTCCTAACTCCCTTACATTCTATGTAAAATGAATATGTCATCCATATGTACATGCGGACAACTGCCTCCACGTACCGACACATTATTTTCCATCATCACCATACCTTGATGATTATAATAATGTATTTACTTGATAAAAATTATATACATAGAATTAGGAATGTTTTTGAGGATTTATATTAATATTTTAGTTTTTATCAATTTAATATCATTCCCTCATTAAAAATTATCAATATAACTCATCATCGATTCCATCTTCAAAAATCATAGCTAAAATAATTTTAAAATGTAATTTGAAATTTATAAATATTTAAAAAAAATATTCCAGTAAATTTAATTATCCAGTATTCATAAATATAGTATAAAATGAACAAGGATTGATATCTCTATTACAAACTCATATGAAACAAAAAATTAAAAACACTTTGTGATGAGAACAAACTATAACTAACTAATGAATGCACAATATATGATTATAAACAACGGGTAAAAGTGTTATAGATATGAAAAGTTTTATAAAATAGGTTATTAATATAGTTATTTTTATTAAAATAGAGGCTAATGTGATTTCATGGAAGATGAGAATTAAGGTAAGGGTTTCCATATAAATTTATATCTATTAAGGCTTGTTTTTAAGTTATAAACTAACTATTATTGCATATGATGTACCAAAAAACCCATTGGATCATATTATAACAAATAATATTTTCTTAATGGGATTTACATGTCTATTATTGATATACTCCTTCTAACTCCTTTGATTCAACCAATATAATTTTTTAAGGTATTTCATATCTCAATTTTTTTCTTTGAGACTTATGCCATATCCACCACTTGTTTTCTTCTAAGTTTTCACATACTTATCTATGTTTGTTTTCAACATACTTTTAAATAGATTTTAAAATCATTCTTATGTTTCATCTTTTTAAGTTATTTCTATTCATGTTTTAATAAATCCATAAGGATTATTGTAACAAAATTTCATTTCTTTGAGTTATAATGATTATTATTAAACCCCATTAATCTATGTTTATTTATTTTAAATTATAATTGTAAAAATATTAATTCCATTTTTATTTCTATGGATTTAGAATTCATTATAATTAACTCGTTTTCAATGGATTATTACTTAAATAATTATGATATTCAGAAAGTATTTTTTTAACTCAAAAATAATTTTTTGGGTTGTAATGTTACTTATTGAACTTTTATCTTCCAAGTCACCTATATTATTCCATTTAATATATCATATTATATCCCCTATTCTACCCAAGGTAAAGTGTAATTTTTAATTCAAAACCTATTCTTTGAAATGTTTTGCATTATGAAAGTATAACATTATTAGGAATAATGCCCATTTGTCCAAAATGAATTTTGTAGGTTGACTAATATACAAGTTGTAATTATTCTATAATATCAAGATGAATAATCTTGATATGATTATATTTTATATATATCAATTTTAATTCTAAAACGATTAATGTAATATTGTGGTGAAAAATGAAATATGTTACAATCATAGAGACGATAGGTAGTATGTATGCAAGAGTAAGGTTTACATTTATTTAAATACACTTATAAATATTTCATGAATATCATATATATATATATATATCTTAAATCAACCATTATATAAAAATATATGTGGTATTAATAGAAAAAAAATTACCTCTGTTCGCAAGGAAGTATTCCACCGCACACACAATCGATGGATTCATTTCTAATTTGATGGATAATGATGTGTATATAGGTTTTTAAATTAACATAAAAATGTATCATTATATTTAATATACATGTGTTAATATTTCATCATGTTTTAATAAGATTCCAAGTAGATTGAAGAATAAATATTACAAAAACATTTTGTTAAAAGATATAACTCTTCTTTAGTCAACCTTTATTGTTTTAAAGATTAATCCCACTAAGTTTGGTATTATGATCAAAATGAGAACTAAAAAACATGGGTATAAAATTTGGTAAGGTATTTGGATATGTATTGGTAAATATATATATAGTGCTGAAATGGTGTGAGGAATAGAGGAGATGAGGTTCCTATTTATAAGTGAGGGGATGAGCATTCATATAATTTTTTAAATTTTTAAATTATCATTTATGTTCAAGTGGCTCCAAATTAACATAATTATAATATAAGATGATTATGGGAAGAAATAATGGCATACAATAAAATTTAAACAATATTATATTTTTTTTACCCTAATCTCTTTTTTCAACCATCGTAATCCGTTTTGACAACTACAATGATATCAATGTTTTTTTACTACTTAGGGGTCATTAAAATAAATATAAAATGAAGAAGACCCGTAAATGGACCACAATTTATTTTTTTAACCATATAAATGTAAAGTTTCCTAATATTGTATTTTTGTAAATTTTATATCATTAATAAAATATTTTTATTATAAAATATCATTAATTCCATTTTTGGTACAATGAACTTACTTTGGATTTAAATTCATAAAAAAATTTATTCATGTATAATAGTTTAAAAGATAAAAAAAATCTATTTTTTAATCTATAAAATTCCTACAAACCCTTAACTTTCTCTTAAAATATGAATTTTAGTATATTTGAAATCATATATTTGATTGTTTACCCCCACAAGCACAGTGTCAGTGTCATGTAAGAATTTATGGTAATTATATAATCAATAAAACTTATAAATTAATTAAAATCATAAAAGTAAGTTACTTTATTTCAATATAAGACATTATATTAACTCAATATTTAAATTTACTCTTATCTATGTCAGGATAAATTATTTTATATGTTTTTTTGACTAATCTAGCATTGCACATGCATTGCAGAAGTATTTCGATATGTCATGTGTTATATAACTCAAAAATTATAATATATCCATAAAAAATGAATTATCATTATTTTTTTAAATTATATTAAATTCTCATCCATTTTCAAATATTTTATTTATGACTAAAAATTTACTTTTCTAGTGTTGTGCATTCATTGTGTCGACACTAAAAAGGATTTTCATATTTATAATGGAATAAATTTTAATTTATTTGTTTTGAATTATTTTTGTATTATATTTTTAATATGTTTTAATCCATTATTATTTACATAATTTTTAATTTTTTATCATATTTAGGTTTTCTTGATATCCTAAAAGATATTTTATTTTATAAAAAAATGTTTTTTTTTAATTTTCACCAAAAATTTACCTTCTTTAGAAAAATATAAAAAAATTAGTAATAAGATAAATTATATTTTATTAATAATATAATTATTTTCACTTAAATAAATTAAATTATTATATGTGACATGAATCACTTTTAATATAAATATGTAAAATGCAACAAAAAAGTGTATTTAGAATAATGTTTTTTTAAGACAAAAAATTAACTTATTCAAAAAATATAGTATAAATTTTATTAATAAGTAATTAAATATATTATTTATAACTAAATTATTATTATATTAATTAAATTTAAAATTAAAATTTTAATGGGTATTTTTAATTAAAAAATGACAGTTTTACAAAAATCATTATTTTTTATTATTCATTGAAAAAAATGTCTTTTTAGAAAACTCCCCAAATTTTACAACAATATAATTCTAATAGAATGATTTAAAAAATAATTTCCTTTTTATCAAATAAATTTTCTAAAATTGGAGGAAATTAATTATAATATTCCCTCACAAAAATAAATAAAAACTATTTTTGAGGAAAACATATTTTTAAAAAATAAAATGAATACTAAATATTTATCTATTTTTTCTAAGAATTAATAACATTGTACTGGTTATAACCATTATATATATAATTCATAATTTTGAAACTCCTATTCACATACTCCAATTCAATGAATTTTCTATATCATACATATTTAAATAATAATATTTCATTATAAATTTATGTTTGGTGTTACATTTTTTACAAACTATCAAACATAGTTCTCCATTAAAATAATGTGGTGTTAGAATAATTAACTGATGAGTGTATAATAAATGATTATAACCAAGGATTAAAATTGTTATACATATGAATATGGTTCTGAAATATTTTATTAGGATAATTATATTTATGACATTTGAGGTTAAAGTGCATTCATGGAATTTAAGAATTAGGCTACGTTTTTCCATATTAATTTCCATTTATTGAGGCATGTTTTAATTATTAGCACCTATTTTCATTTTATTTGATATTCCTACTCCACCATTATATTATATTTAAATGATTAATTCATCTATCATGGGATTTATAAAATCGTGAGTTTTAAGAGACTTTATTATTATTGTTATTATTAACGTATGATATGATATATATATAAAATTGAAATTAATGTTTTAATATCAATGGAGTAGTAAACTAAAATTTTACGATATTAGTAATTAATTTTAATGGTATTTGTAAATCATATTTAGTATAAAGTAATAATAATATTTTTTAACTATTTAAAATTTTATAATAATAGATTAAATTGAAATTTTTTAAAATATTATTTATAAAATAACATATTAACCTATTTTAAATTATAAATTTTTATGAAATAATATTAAAAAAAATTCATGATCAAAAAATTAATTTTTAGTAAAATTTATTTATTATTTTTATTTTCAATTAAAACAAATTTTATAATTTTATAATTCTAATTAGATAAAATGAAATTAATTTTTTAACTTATAATGTCAAAATTATGTTAGCATGATCTTTTTTTTTCTTGAAGGATTGTTTTTTAAGGTGAATAGTGAAAAATAATATTTTATCTAATAACATGATTTTTAAGAAATTATTAATATATAAATATGAATTGGAAATTTATGAAACCATATTTTAAAACCATATATGTATTTTATATGAAAATTTCTAATTTTAAAATGTAGTTTTTTAATTTAGAAACCCATATGTGATATTTTTTAATTTATAGTTTATTTTATAATTTAATATATATTTTTTGGAATTTCATTAATAAGTTATACAATTGGTATTACAAATTAATTTTATTTCTAGGTACAAAGGTTAAATTACCTTGGTAAAAAATTATGATCATGGTGAAAACCGAAATGGTAAAAATTAGTAATTTAAGAGGTAAAGAGGAAAAAATATTAAAAACATGTTTTAATTGAGTGTTTCTAGTATATATCTACCTTATATTTTCTCAAATTTATATTTTCTCAATTTTGGTGTGATTTTCCTTGATATTGACTTTCCATATTTGAAATTTTCTGCGTATTTACAAAATTCCACTCCCTTTCACTTATAAAAGGGTCACTCTTCTGCTCCCTTACCCTCATAATGAAACCCCATTATTTTAGTACAGAATCTATCCAAACCTATTATAAACACTTATATAATACTTAATGAAGTTATGGTATTCTTAAAATAACATCCCTCAATTGTTTTCACCCCTTAACATTGGAGATAATCCAAAAAGTAAGGTATAAGTTCATGACCTTTAATTCTCTTCTTTTTCCTCATGTGCATTTATTTGTTCTAAAATTTCATTTCAATATTTAAAAATTATAAAATAATTATCATTATTATACGAGTATGATATTATAATGATGGTATAAGTTTAAGGACTTGACCTTAAACATTACATAATCTTAAATTATGTTAATAATTCACATTGAGGAACTCTTCAGGTTTAGATTTTCTGAGAATTAGGCCATAACTATTACATTACATATCAAATATTACAAATTATACAGTTCTACTAAGTTTCCACTTTCTTTATAAAATAAAAACTCATAAGAGAAAACAAGAATTAGTTTCTTGATATAAATCTTCATGAATTATTCTTTTCTATTACCCTTCCTTAAACCCTATAAAAACATTTCAAAAACATGGGATGAGAATAAAAAGCTCGGTAAGGTTTATAAAATTAAAAAAGGAAAAAATTAGTCCTTCAATACATACATAACATAAGCTCTTTTACGTACCTCAAGAAATCATAAGTTTTATGAAAAACACATAGAAATCATAAATCATAAAGGTAACTTGTGACATCCATATCATACTTACATTGTTGTTTTCACAGCTACATATGGTGTTATATTGGAATACCAATCATAGTATATTACCTAAATATATTAAAAGAAACATTAAAATTTACCTCCATCATGTTACCAAATTCATTGGATAGCTATCTCGGGCTCACCTATCCTAGGTTTATCACGGAACCACCCATATACATAAATGATGACCAAGAACCATAGCACATAAAACAAACATAAAGGAAAGATAACATTTCAACATTGTAATCACAATATATAATTTTAAGATATTGAAATAATCAATGATTTCTCAAAACCATTTTCAATAAAAAATACATAAAAGGGTATACAATATTTATTTTCTTTTTAAAAAATATTATGACTTGTTAAGGAAGTCAAAGATAAAATAATACTCGTGGCGGTAGAATGGTTGGTGTCACCGTATACGTTAAAAAAACATTCCTTTTTTTTATTTATTAAAACACTACATAGAAAAAATATTCAATTTGAATGAAATGAAATTTCAAAGGGGTTTATAAACCATATAAAAGAAATTCGTGTATAAATCAAAGTATGCCTCAAAGAAAAGTGATTGAGACGAAGTCCCTTACCTCATGTCTGAATTGAATCCTTCGTTCTTCAATCTACTAAATAATAAACTAAATCTAATTTCTACTTGCTTCAGAACCTTTTTCAAGTTTATTATTCCTTTTATATGACTTATTACCATGTTATAAACATTATATAATCATTTAAGTTAATAGCATTCATTTTGTCAATATTTGGCACCTGAGTCAAAAATGAAATTCTTATAATTAAAAATTGTCCTTGTGGTGAAAATTCCATTATCTATAGAATGATATTCATGATTCAGATATCATATATATCATATATATCCAGCATATATATGTATTTATAATAGTACATAACATTTGGAGATAAGAAATGAAATGCACCATTCATGGAGACGGTAAGTCGTACGTATGCATGAACGCTACTTTCATTTCTATTTCAAATTTAATGGAATGAAAAATTAAGGATACACAGGGATATTTTAATTCTAGAATAATATCATATATAATTTCTTTAATTCCATCCTTTATACATTCCATGTATGGCATGAACAAGTCATATCACTTTGAGGGGGTGGTAGTCCACATTTTCTCAAATGAAATTATCGTATTTACCTATTATGAAATCCACAAAGGTATGATAAAAATGGAAAATAAAGAAGCTTATAGACAATATAAATATAATATATATCAAAAAATAAATACAGTTCCATCATAATGGACACCATGAGAGGCGGTAGGAGATAATTGAATAATAATTGTTTCACGAGGCAGTTGTTTGCCATCCACACAAATAATATGTCCGTATCCATTAGATGGAGGTGTGTGGATGTGTAATTAAAATACTTATCATAAAAAATATATATTATATTGAGTATTATTTTGTTTTTATGTGAACAATGAATAAGAAGAGTATAGGGAGTGAAGAAGTAAAATAAAAGAAGAGAACTTGAGGAAAGACGTTACCTTTAAATTGGGTAACTTCCTCTGGTTTGAACCAAAAGGATTTATTGAAGTTCCTTATGTATAAGGTGGGGCTTTTATGAGTATGAGAGGGATTTTGGGAGCTTATTTGGGTATATTTTGGGCTTCCCAAGGGGCTTGAGACGTGTTTTTAATAAATTATAACTATTAAAATATTGACACTTTTTTTATGTCCAATTTCAAAGTGAAATTACTTCCAATGACAAAAATTGAGTTAAATGGTAAAAATATAATCCAATTACACTATAAATCAATTTAAAAAGATGATCTATGCATATAAATAAATTATATTAAAAGGCAGTTTTGAATTAAAATGCAGTATTTTTCACTATTCATTAAAAAATGAACTTTATCAGAAAAATACAAAAATTTCATCCAATGTAAATCATGATGCCCCATTTTTATAGAAGAATTTTATTTTCTCAAATAAAACATATAAATGTGACAAAAACTAGATTTAAAAAATGTTTCTCTATTAAAATGAGGTAAATTGACCTTTTAAAGAATATTAGAGTATTCATGCTTAAAATTGGATTTATTCTTATTTTAAGCCTCTAAAACATACTGGATAACAGTAAAAACATTTTAACAAAAATTTATAATCATATTGTAGTTAGTTATGCCCATTCCCACCAATAAAATGGATATAAATTAACTACCATTTAAAATAATAATAATATATTAAAATTGTTTCCAATGTGACTCAGCATTGTGTGCAACATAGGACTTCAGGGAAACCCATTGTTGCGTGTCGAGTACGACATTGAACATAGAATCCCCTTTAAAGTAAAATTAATATATAATTCTTAAATATTAATAAATATGAAAATGTCACATTCTTTATTTACCTGGGATGTTACATCCTACTCGCCTTTTGTAAATTGCATCCTCAAAATTCTATTCACTTATAAAATAAGTGAGGACATTTATCCCTCATATAATTTTCAGATTCCCATATTGCCTCTTCAACCATATAGTTTTTCCACAAAACATTTACCTGAAAAATTACCTTATTCCGTAACACATGGTCTCTTCGGTCAAGAATATGGACTGGTTGTTCGTCAAAAGAATGATTCTCTTCCAATTGAACTACCTCTACACTCAAGACATGAGATAATTTATGAAAATACATTCTCAATATTGAAACATGAAACACAATGTGTACGTTTTATAAACATGAAGGTAAATCCACTCTATATGCAACTGATCCAACTTTCTCTAGGATTTTATATGGTCTAATGAATTTCAGACTCAGCCTTCCTTTCTTACAAAAATGCAACACACTTTTACATGATGAAAATTTGAGAAAGAAATGATCACTTACCTTAAAAGAAAGATCCTTCCTCCAATTATCAGCACAAATTTTCTACCTGCTCTGAGTTGTTCTCATGTGCTTCTGAATCAATTGTACTTTTTCTGCCATCTCTTCTACCAATTATGGTCCCATCATCTTCCTTTCCCCTATATTATCCTAAAAAGTTGATGTTCGACATCACTTTACATATAATTCCTCAAATGAAGCCATTTTTATATTGAAATGAAAAATGTTATTATAAGAAAACTCAACCAAAGAAAGATGTAGGTCCCAAATTCCCTGGTAATCTATTGAGAAAGCACATAACATATCTTCCAATGTCTGAATTGTTCGTTCTGACTTCCCATCTGGTTGTGGATGAAAATATGTACCAAAATTTTATTCAGTACCCAATGAATTCTGAAGGACTTTCCAAAAGATAGAAGTAAACCTTGGATCATGATCAAATACAATGGAGAGGGTAACTCTCTACAACCTGACTATCTCTTTAACATACAACTGAGAAAGTTGATCTAGAGACAAAGTATCTCGAATGGGATGGAAATGAGCATATTTAGTCAATCGATCAACAATAACCCAAATTTAATTATTACCTCGAGAAGTATTTGGTAATCTCACAACTAAACCAATGGAAAATTTTACCATTTTCACTCTAGCACTGGTAAAGGCTGAAGCACCCCTTTCAGTAACTACAGCTCTGCTTTAATTTATTGACAAGTCAAAAAATTCACAAAAAAGTTAGTAATATCATTTTTTTCATTCCATCCCACCAATAATACTGCCGATGATATATTTACATCTTAGTACTAATAGGATGAACTGAAAACAGAGAACTATGTGCTCCACATAATAACTCATTCTTCAATTGTGAATCACATGGCACACATAATATATTTTCAAACCTCAAAAAAAAAATCATTAACAATGTAAAAACAGGAAACATACCATTCTGAACAAATGCTACCTTTTTCTACAACTCACTATCTTCCTTCTATACTTTCTTAATTTTGTCTCATAGAGATGGTTTCACTAACACCTGAAACAAAAAATAGAAATTTTATGCACTAAAAACTTCTATTCCAAATTACAAATGAACTTGAAACCTTTTTGAGTTAACTTTGTCAATGTGATAGATAACCATGAAACATTTTCAATGAACCTTCCATAATAACCTACTAAACCATGAAAATAATGGATCTCAGTTAAATTTGTGTGTCCTATCCATTCTTCAACAACTTTTGTTTTAGAAGGATCTATAGTTATGCCATTTTTGGAAACAATGAGACCAAGGAAAGAAATCTGTTTTAACCAAAACTCACACTTTCTGAATTTCCAATAAAATTTCATTTCTTTTAATGTTTTCTTGACAACCCTAAAATGACTTTCATGCTCCTATTTAATTTTATAATAAATCAAAATATCATCAACTAACACAACCATACACTCATCCAAGAACTCATAAAAAATTCTATTCATAAGATCCATGAATATAACAGGTGCATTGGTTAACCCAAAAGGCATAAATACAAATTTATAATGTCCATATCTGGTACGAAGCATAGTCTTCAGAATGTCTTCTTCTTTTACATTCAACTAATGGTACACCGACCTCAAGTCAATATTTGAAAAATACTGAGCTCCTTGGAGCTGATCAAAAAAATAATCAATATAAGGCCAAGGATACTTATTCTTAATAGTGAAATTATTCAATTCTCTATAATCAAGGAAAATTCTTATTGAACCATCATTATTTTTAACAAAACACAAAATATCACCCCAAGGTGATGTGCTAGGTCAAATGAAACTGTTATTTAGTAACTCCTTCAATTTCTTCTTTAACTCTAAAAGTTCAATTTGAGCCATTCGAAAAGAGGGTTTTGAAATTTTCTTAGCATCAGGAACTATGTCAATAGTAAATTCAACTTCCTGATCAGGTATTATACCAAGAAACATATCAGGAAAAACATCAAGGTACTCATTTACTATTGGTATATCATTAATCTGAACAGTTCCTTTGTTTCAAACAATATATGAAAGGTAACATCCATTTCTACCATTTACTAGATTCTCAGTTTCCTGATTTTTTATCAAAAGTAAGTGTTCATGTTTGTACACAAACTAAAATTAATTCTAAAAAGAAACCTCTTTATCTCTGTAGTCAATCTTAGCATGATAAATAGAAAGGAAATCCATACCCAAAATAACATCAAATTATCCTAGAGGAAAAACAATCAGTTTTGCAGGTAGATTCTTTATACACACAAGGACAAGAAGGTTATTATAATTTATTTTTTGTCTCAACATTTCCTCCCAGTGTTTTTACCGAAAATTTAGGATCCATATCTTGAGATTGAATTCCCAATTTACTAGAAACTTTCTCAGAAATGAATGAATGTGTAGACCCTAAATAAAACAACACATTGACATAATCTGAATAAACAATTAGTGTACCTTATACTACTTCATTTGATGGCCCAACATCAACTGAAGTAGTTGCAAAGGATTCCAGCACCCCTTTCTACTTGTATTATAACTAATTTCCTTCATTTGAGTTCTTTTTTGGAAACTCATTTTCACAATAACCCTTTTCGTTTCACTTAAATCATTTTATTAATTGTAAATCATATTTTTTCTTACAATTACCCTGATCCTTTTTAGTGGAATTTCGATACTTATGCCCCATTTTACCACATCAGTAGCACTTATGAGAATTCAAAAGGCATTCCCCAGTGTTCTTTTTACCACAATTTTTACGAACTGTAAACATATGTTTCTTACCATCATACTTTTTTTAAGAGTTCTTACATTTTAGATACCACCTCGACCTTTTATTATTCGGTTTTTCAAATAACACCTAATCATTGACAAAATCCATTTCCACCTTCTCCGAACATTGGATATGTTATTCATAATTTTTTAACTCATGAGAAGTTATATTCCTTCGATACTTCAGATTTAATTTTGAGTAAAAATGATTGATTTTACTATTGAGATCTCATATAGAATTTGGACCATACCTTGCCACTAGATTGAACTTTTCTTCATAATCAGTCACTGAGTCGTCCTCCTGCCTCAATTCTAAGAATTGGTTTTCCATCCTAAGTCAAACCGCCTAAGGAATATATTTCTCAAGAAACTAACCTTTGAATTCATTTCAAACAAGAGCATCAATCACCTCACTATCCTTGATATTTTTCACCATTGACCACCACTGATCGATTTCACCTTAAAAACGGTAAATAACATGACTAAACTTTTGATGTTCTAAACACCCCATGACATTAAAAATATTTTTTACTTCTTTAATCCACCATTTTTCAAGCATATGGTCAGATGATCCTCTGAATGATAGGGGATGTTGCCTCATGAAATGCTCTACTATTGACATGTTCTTCTATGGTTGATATAGTTGATATCATGCATTGATACCACCATCATTTATATTTTGATTCAACTATGACATCACTGTAACAAACTGTTTAGTTTCAATTCCGACCATCTTAGGTTGATGATTTGATAGGTTGTTTTCCTCTTGATGTTATCCCATCACAGCTGCCATGTTCCCTCTGTGGAAATCCATTCTGAACACAGAAATATCTTAGGTGAAGAAACATGGTAATCTATAAATTCAATATCATTTCAATATTACCATAAATTAATTTATGGGTATTAATTTAACAATATCTTAACTCTAAAGGTTATTTAAGCTTAACTATGATACTAACTTTAAGGAACCAACATTAAACATTACATAATCTTGAAATAAGTTAATAATTCACATTGAGCATCTTTTCAGGTTTAGAGTTTTCGAGAATTGGGACATAATTGTTACATTATATCTTCAATATTTCAATGTATAAAATTCTAATTAGTAGGAAGTTTTTTCAAAAAACAAAAACTCTAAAAAGGAAACAATAATTCTCTTCTTGATATAAATCTTCTTAAATTCTTCCTTTCTCTTACCCTTCATATTACACTGTGAATTTTTTTTCAAAAACTTGGGATGAGAATAAGAAGCTCCGTAAGGGTTATAAAATAAAAAATGGAAAACATTAGTTCATAAATACATACATAACATAATCTCTTTAACATACATCATGAAATCATAATATTTATGAATAACACATAGAAATCATAAATCATAAATGTAACTTTTGAAATCCATATCATACATACATTATAGATTTCATAGATACATAGGGAGTTACGTTGGAATACCCATAAGAGTATATTCCCTAAATCTCTTAGGAAAAACATTAAACTTTACCTCCATCACATTACCCAATGCATTGGAGATCTATCTTGATCTTACCCACCCTATGTTTATCATGGAATGACCCGTATACGTAAACAATGCCCAAGAACCATAACATATAAAGCAAGCATAAAAGAAATATAACATCTCCACATTGTAATAAAAATATATCATTTCATGATATTGAAAGAATTGATGCTTTCTCAAAACCATTTTCAATACCAAAATTTGTAAAAATGGTATATGGTATTTATTTTCTTTTTATAAAAACACTACGACTTGTTACGGAAGAAAAATATCAAATAATATTTGTGGCAATGGAAAGGTCATTATCACCGCATACATTAAAAAGAAACATTAATTTTTGTCATTTAGTAAAATTATATGTAGAAAAAAGATTCCCTTTGAATGAAATGAAATGTCAAAGGGGTTTATACACCATATAAAAGGAATTCTTATATAAATTAAAGTATGCCTCAATTAAAGGTGATTGAGACGATGTCCCTTACCTCATGTCTGAATTACTAGTTTGATCTTTAATATCTTGAATAATAAACCAATGTTTATTTCTAATTTATCCAGAACCTTTTTCAAGTTTATTATTCCTTTTATATCACTTATTTTTAGGTTATAAACATTATATAATCATTTATGTTAATAATGGCCATTTTGTCAATAATTGGTATTCGAGTCAAAAATGAACTTCTTATAATTACAATTTGTCCTTGTGGTAAAAATTACATTATCTATAGAGAATGATATTAATAATTTAGATTTCATATATATCATATATATTCCGTATATATATGTATTTATAATAGTATATAACATTTGGAGATACGAAATGAAATGCACCGTTCATGGAGACCGTAAGTCGTACGTATGCATGAAGGCTACTTTCATTTATATTTCATATTTAATGATAGGAAAACTTAATAATACATTATTATATTATAATTACAGTATAATATCATAGATAATTTCATTAATTTCATCTTTTATATGTTCCACATACAGAATGAACTAGTCATATAACTTTGAGGGGGCGGTAGTCTGCACTTCCTCAAATGAAATTATCATAATTATCCATTATGGAAACCATAAAGGTATTATATAATGGAAAAATACATAAGCTTAGAGAAAATATAAATATAATATATTTCACATATAAATACAGTTCCATTATAATGGCCACTAATGAGAGGCAGTGGGAGATAATTGAACAATAATCATTTCATGAGGTAATAGTTCACTGTCCGCAAAAATAGTATGTTCCTATCTATTAGATGGAGGTGTATAGAAGTGTAGTTAAAATATCTCTCATAAAAAACCTAGTATATTAAGGATACTCTTTTTTATGTAAACAATGAATATAAAGAGCATAGGGAGTGAATATGTAAAATAAAAGAATTAACACGAGCGATGATATTACCTTTAAATCGGGTAACTCCCTTTGGTTTGAACCAAATGGATTTATTGAAGTGAATTATACATAAGGTAAAGAGTCTATAAGTAAGACAAGAATAATTGTATCTTATTTGGGAAAATTTTGGATGAGCTAAGGGGCTTGAGAGGTGTTTTTATGAAATAATAACTATCAAAAGATTGACACTTGTTTATGTCCAATTTCAAAGTAAAATTACTTCCAATGAACAACTTTTGATTAAATGTTAAAAATAAAATCCAATATCACTTACAAAACATTTAAAAAGATAATATAACCATATAAATAAATTATATTAAAAGGCAGTTTTGAATTAAAATGCTGTATTTTTCACTATTCATTAAAAATAAACTTTATCATAAAAATACCAATATTTCCTCCAAAGTAAATTTTGATGTCCCGTTTCTAAAGAATAATTTTATTTTGTCAAATAGAAAATATAAAAGTTATGAAAACTATATTTAAAAAAAATCCATTAAAATTTGGTAAACCAACCTTTTAAATAATAATAGAGTATTCATGCTTAAAATTGGATTCATTCTTATTTTAATCGTCTAACACTTATTAGATAATAGTAAAAACATTTAACAAACATTTTTAATCACATTATAGTTTGTTATGTTCATTAATTCTAATAAAAAGGCTATTAATTAACTAACTTTTAATATAAAAATATTATATTATTATTTTTTTCTTGTATGACTCAACTTTGTGTGCAACATAGGACTTCGGGGAAACCCGTTGTTGCAAGTCAGGTAAGACATCAAACATAACATCCCCTTTAAAGTAAAAATAATATTTAGTTCAAAAAATTAATAAATATGAAACTTTCATATTTTTTATTCACTTGGGATGTTACAATAAGATTTAACCACCCTTCCCCCTTTCCCTAAGAAAAGTGAAAACAACATCTATGTGTGCGCGGACTTCCACCTCCACAATGTGAAATGATTCATTTTCCATAAACACATAATAAAATTGTTCCTAAAAATAAATTTAATAAATATGTATGATATATATATAATAAATTATATTAGGAAATGATAAATCATAATATACATTTCTCCCATTCTATATAAAATGAAATCATCAACCATGAATACATTTATATTGTCACCTCTATTGAATGATTGGTTTTTTTCTCTTTTAATAACCAACTCTCATGGATAGTCATTATAATGAGTTTAATGGATAGATATTTTATTAATATACTATTATGTTTTTTTAAATTTTATGTATGATCCCGTGGTTTTGGATGGGTTGAAATTTTCCAAATGCATTTGATCTTTTCATTTAGTGGACATGCCAAATTGTAAACTAAGTTTCCATACATAATTAAATGAGTTAGAACACTTTAACATGTTATTTTTGGAAAGGGTTTAAGTACCTAGAGGTATATCAAGATCATTAATGTGTTTGAGAAGCATTGGTATTCAAAATATCAGTTTCTAGAGATATATCTATAGGAGCATGACTGGTAGACGGTTAATACCAACCATAATACTAAACTATGTTGCTTGTTTTGATGATAAAAATTGTTATTATAAACCACAATGGAGGCATTTTACAAAAATTTAGGACATATATGGTGTCCCTAGGTTTTTAAAACTACACAACCAAGACTGTATGCCAATGTGTGGTGTTTGTAGAAATATTTAGAGAAGAATCATATGGGAAAGGTATGGTTTGTACAAAAGTTCACCAACAATATCTGGGGGTGTCCATCTGGACATCGACAGTGAATAGTTATCTCATGGTTTTCCAAACCATGCATCCAAGACATGAATCTCTTTAAAGTGTCTATAAATTCACATTTTCCACTACGCACTTTATCTTTTATTCCTCATTCTTTCACCCTCATTCCCCATGCAAGGTAGTCACTCTAGCTTCCCTCTCTTCATCCTCCTATAGTATTAGATGGATCTCCTTAATTTAGACTTAGAATCAAGAATCATTAGGTACAATGGATCTCCCTTAGTTAGTATATGATTTCACTTTCCACTTTTTTTCTATTTCTACATCAGATGCAATTCTATGAGAGGTTATTTGCCATATTTTCATGGTTTTTGTATAATCTTCAGATTTATCTTGTTTTATTTCGAATTAAAGCCTAATAATGGATGAGTTAGGATTCTTAAACAAAAGGTTGGTGGTTTACATATTTTTTCATTAAATATTTATCTTTATAAAGTTGATTACTTTCATGCAAGACAAACATTCCACTAAAATTTGAAATACCATAAATTAAATCATTAGATAAAATACATTTTGTTTCTAAGACCCTTGACATGGTTATAGGTCAAAAACCTCACCAAAAACAACCTATTAAGGTGAGTTTGATTACATTCTAATGAATATAATCCTTTCCTTTGGATTAAACCACCACTTGGGTGTTTTCATTAAATGTCTATATGACCAACCCACATCCTAAGGTGAGTTTGGAATGTTAATTGAGATACATGAGAATAAACTTAATTAATAGAAATGTTAGATGAAAATGATGAAATGTGAATGAATTCTCCAGTTCACTTAAATCTTATCACTTGTATGAAAATGTATAAATATAATTTTATGAATATTTAGTTATTTTTGAAAAACCACATTGATCCTTGATCGTTTTATTTATAAATAAACGATGTTAAAAACCAGAATTAATTTGGATGTTATTTAATGAAATTTATCACAAGAAACCACTTTGAACTATAAGAGATTCACTTAAAATTATTATTTTTATGAATGAAACAGTTTGATTACATTTTAGTAATTAATAATATCATGGATTTTTTTCCTTCTCCATGTATTATATTGTTTCATGTAATTTCTCACAGCGTATATTAAAATATTACATGCAATTGAAAATTAAAGTACACTAGGCCATGAGTGATACCCGGGTCCCTATGTACAGAAGACATTGGTTATGATATCATTTGTAAATTTGGATTAATTTATATAGTATTAGTACTAGTGACCATGGTTAGGGTTTTTTGAAATGTTGATTCACATCCCCTTGGTCTAGGACATTTGATATGAAATATCACATTATTTTGGGTTGTTAGACATGACATTTCACACCCATTGATTAGGATGTTAGACCAGATTCATCACTTAATTGATTACGATTTTTAGGAATAATGATTCAAACCCCATATTTATATTCTTAGGGTTATTCCTCTTTATAAACTATGTGGCCCCTATTATATTTTCATTATGTTGATACCTTAGAATTGTGACTCAATTCCTCACCTGTGCATTTATATCTTAGAATATATATATATATATGTGTGTGTGTGTGTGTGTGTGTTAACATATATTCATATATATAGATGATGACCTATGTTCAAGGACATTTTAATATAGGTAAAAGAAGGTATTTTCAAATAGGTATCTTTTTAGGAACCTTGGACCAATTTCATTACATTTATTGTTTACATCTTTTTTTAATATACCTAAAATTAATTTATTTTATACTCAAATACTATATTAAATTAGACACTGTTGGTAGTGTCCCAATAATTTTATATCACTCCTAGTTCGGGACAAAATCTAGTACCCAGAAATATATCCTGATTATTGATTAGGAACTAGACTATGCTATGAACGTTTTTCATTGTCGACTAGGACTTGGCATGGGTTCTTGTGAGTAATGGTTTAGTATGTACTAAAGATGCATTTCATAGTATAAAACCTTTATTTATTAATTTATTTTTTTAGTCTATCTTTGGTTATTTTATTACATATTTAATTTTTAATGCTTTCATTTATAGATTAGCAGGTTCATGCATGGTTAAATTTTATTTGGAAATGGCTAGGTAATTAGTTTATTATTGAGTTCCAATTATTATTATCCTTTTTTACTAATCATTTTATTTCTTAATTATTAAGAAATATTTGTTACTGGTCCATATGGTATAGTCTCCCAATTTTACTATCATTATACTATCTTTGCTAGTCAGAATCCTTTGGTGTATGGGGAAGCATGCTTGAGTCTATGTGGTGAACTGGTTTTGGGAACCATTGTAGTGGTTACTGAGTTGGAATATTACAAAATGGTATCTGGGGTTATTTTCCTCTATCTTACTATTTGGGGATGGTATAAAGAAGACAAATAACATGTCAATAATTGGTAAATAACTCATGTATGTGTCTATCCTACCTACACAAGGGGGAGAGATCAAGTTTATACTTATGGGACTATTGTCTAGGTTTCTTGTTATTATAGTTGATTATTATTTCACCATAAATGATTGATATACTTACACATGTTACTAATTTAAGGGATTTACATTTTATTTAAGGTACATACATCATGGAACAATTTTTCAAGAGAAGATATATGTTCATGAATCCTTTAAAGAATATAGTATCCACATGTCTTTAGAATGATTTTATGTATACTGTGCTTCTATGATCATGTTCCATGCTTATTTATACACCATGATTTGGTTTTTATTCTACATTCTTTTCTATATACCATTATGATATGATTATTTACATGTCTACATGTATGATCTATTTATGAGATAGCCTTTTATTTTATAGTTATGGCATGTCCTATAGATGGTTAAATAAAGTTTTTATGTCAATATAAATGGTGTTTTAAATTATAGCTATATTGTAGAATTCTTTTTAATTATGATGATTTTATTAATGAAATGAAATTATTTTGAAATGGTTAGTAAATTAAGATAGATTAAAACATTAAATTTCAAGGAAATTGGTTTTAACTAATAAATTAAAATAATTTCTTAGGGTCTTTTGTTAAATGGTGTGTCAATTGAAAATTATTAAGGATTGTTCCTTCTTAACTTGGGAATGATGACCCATGTAACTAAATCCTTATATACATCACTCGGCCATTATTGGTGAGTTTTAGAATTTCATTCATATGTAATAAACCCATTAATTGTGTTTTTAATATCAAAAGTTATGGGTTCCACATTAATTGGATGTGAGTTATTATTTGTAGAGCATGGACTCCATAAATTGGGATTGGATGCTCATATATTTGAACCCATATTGGAATGATAGGACCCTCATAAGTCACCTTTATTCTTAATTTGTTTACTACTTAACCCTATGGGGGTATATTCATGTTATATGGGATGGTTATTTAATGTTTGAGCACCCACTTATATAGATTTATATGTAAATTCATGGTGCCACATCACTAAACCAATTCAACTTAAATTGATTAAGTAACTATTATTTTCTTTTGGGAGTTATTATTACTATGAGTCTTCAATTAATTAAAATTTCAGTTTTAACCTAATGAGTTTTTTCATATAAATCTTGTGAGTGGAAGTTTTTTTAACTAATCTAATTATGAGAATAAATGGGTAAATAAATGGGAGAAAAAACTAAGAGAAAAGTTTCATAGAACATTACATGGCACTAGATAAATAATGTACTGAGTATAGTTTTTTAAATTTCATTTTTTTATAACCGATACTTAAAAATTTATATAATTGAGAATCTTTAATGGAACAATAAATTTTAAGTTATTAAATTTCTTAAAAGAAACCATTTTATCATTTTTGATAACGAGTAATCCCTTGGTAAAGGTAATCTTGGGGGTTTCCTTGGGAGATTATTTGAACATGAATGTGAACATTTCCCGTAAGTCTCAGTTGATTTATTTTATACTATTTCTTGAACCTAGAGGTTAGGTGGTAGGAAAAAGTGTCCTTTTAGTTGTGACTCTAGTTTAAAAATTAATGCCTTATGTTTAAATGAGGGGTTATCCCCTAGTTGTAATTCCCTTGGAGAGGGGAAAATGAATGACTTTAGAGTCATTTTCTAGGAATTGTATGTTCTTTCTGTTTGACTGTAGGATTTGGGTAGGACTTATAGATAATGAAACAATGCCTCTGGGTAGACATGTGGATATCTAGTAAGTTGAACCTTGATTGGTATTACTGAATTCTAATTCTCAATTAATTTTATTTTTAATGATTCTATGTTAACATTGAGACCCTCCAAGGGGAACTCCCTCATTATTATATTCAGAGAGAATTGGAGCTCAGTAGGATAATGCTTGGAAGGTTGTACAATTATGCTATTATTGTCCGGTTTTGACCATTGTAGGTTGATGATTCTTTACATGATCCTAGTTTTACCACTTTAGAGATTATTTACTCATTTATTATATGATGTGAAATAGAATCCCTTATGTTGGATATTAATTCCATGAAATTTGGTTTAACCAAGAAAATTAATGAGATGGTTTTTTTTCTAAGATTATGAATTCCGTAAAGGTGGGGATTTTTGGTTTTATGATCATTCCAAGATCGAAACATGGGTGATGATCGAGTTTTTAAAAGTATGCATGGTAATGTATGTGGTTTTCAAGGAATAAACTAGGGTGATTAGGTATTAATACTAGATTGTATGGGAAGAATAGTTTGGGTATCTAACCTAGTTGACAAATGGTTGTGTGGTTGAAAATTTAATTTCTAAAAAAACCAGTGATACATGTGATCACTGGATAAATTCCATGGATTTTATCATCCACCTTAATGAGATTGAAATTCCATGTATCATTTTCATATTGTCTTGGATGATAAAATACTCATGGGAGTAAAATCTGGGTCATGAGATAGGTTTTACAATATGTACACTCATTGTGCATGACAATATTAGTTCATGATGGTTATGTGTGGGAAATGATTAGAATGGACATGAGTGATAAGCCATATACAATCCAAGGATCAAAATATTCAATAATGATGCATTTGGGAATGTCGACATAGGTCATTTGATAAATTAAAAGGAAGTAACATGATGTACGTTAACAAGGAAGTAAATTGGGTGTCACAAGGTGGTTAAACCATGGTTCGACCAAGAAACACATTGTCAAGAGACATGGTATTCAAAGTTAGGTAAAGGAATGTATATCTTAGTTTGAAGTGAGTGTCTCTCAGGATATTTGTACATTCCTATCGATGAAATAATAGTTTACTCTTAGTTTAGAGATTATAATACACAATATATTGACATCATCTTGAGTACACTGATAGAGTTTTTTCTATAGGCCATGATTCCTCACTATATTTTATTTTTCACGTAGAGACTCTTTGGGATTTGTGATCGAGAAGATATTTTAAAATAATTGAAATGGTGTGTGTTATATCATTAAACTTTGGAGGGTGGTGAATCTCATGGATTAAAATTTAGTAAATTCCATCGAAACCATTATGAGTAAGAGGGAATGAGTGATGGGTAATGTGTAAATTATTGATCATGGATGCATGAGTTTTTATCCATGTCAGTTTATATGTTAGGGTCATGGGTTTTGGTAGTCAAGAAATTTTTTCACTGGTGCAATGATAAGGATACTCTTAATGTGGGGAGAGGAACTTCAATCAATATAAAGTGGACCTCATGTGAGAAGTGATGGAGAAAATTGAGACATGTTGTGTGAGAGTTATTTTGGAATTCATATTCCATTAGATAAATGGAAAATGTAAAGTTGTATTTCTCATTATATAGCAAGAAAAGATTTTAATATGGACTTGGTGGAGTCTGAATGTTGGCATTATGCCCGAGATATAATTTTATGATCCAAGGATGATGGATTATCAATATTATGGTGCATGTTTATGGAAAAATGATGGGTTTAAATAAGAGATGGTTTAACTAGTAGATTTTATCTATAGTCAGGTACGAGTTTTAGTTAGTGTTCTCAAAGTAATTTTCAAATACATTTTTTAAAATTAGTCGAAAGATAGTTTTGGATGAGTACGATATCAAAAATGATAATTTTTGAAAAAATACTGATCCAAAAGTAGTTCGATGTGATTTTTTTGAAAATTTGTTAGAGTCTATGAGGAACTTAATAAGGCATGCCATTGGGATGAGACATGTGTATTCTAAATGTTGGCAGGATAATTTCAATGAAAATCCAACATGAACAGTATGAGCATGGTTGATTGAATTTTTACTATTTTGACCAAATTGTGGATAAGGAATAATTTACTTGTGTATAATGTATTGAACTTTACATGGCCATTATTAGGATGTTAAGGGCTTGATTCAATATAAAATTCTAATGGTGGGAGAAATGTGATGAAAAATGATTTCTAAAAATTAAAACCAAAGGTGGGATAACTATAAGATTGTTGTTGAATGGGATGATTACATGATCATGTCTAAGGATTGATGAGATTGTGTAAGTGCTACCTTAGTGAATAAATTTTTGGGTATGATATTTGACTATAATATTATCGGTTCAAGCGTTGTATGATTTAAGTGACATTTGAAGGCTTTTTGTGTGTTTTTAAATGAAACATGACATTTTTAGAAATAATTACCGACCCAAGTAGGTTATTTGTTTTTTTGAAACTTAATTGGGGGTTTTCAGGGATAATAAGTTCTAAAGTGAGGTGGTTATAAGATCTAGTGTTTTGGGATAGGTATATATTTACAAATAAATTTTATATTTTCATTCAATGAATGGACCAAATTTTAAATTATGTTTAGGAGTGTGTTTTTCAGAATTAAAATACATTAGGTTATTGTTTTTTATGGGTATGAAGGCTAGAGAGTTTTATCAGGATCTGGAGTGTGTTTCAGAAGTGTTGGACTTTGAAAGATCATTTTTGGGTGAGAAAGCCATATGATCATGGTTGGATCATGGTTAGTACTATCCATGTGACCAAACTATGTCGCATATTTTAATAAAGCACTTAGTTTTTTAAAACATTACTGGAGGTCCGAGTCAACCATGTGGGTCTTAGAGGGCGTCAAATGATTTTTCAAACCGTTCACCCAAGGCCACACGACCTCATGAGGTGTCTACAGAAAACTACAAGGATAGTATAATTGGATGTACATAGTTTTTTTAACTATTAAATAATAATTTGAGGGGGAAGGGGTCCCTTTGGATAGTGACACCACATGGTTTTAAAAACCATGTGTCTCTATAAAGGGGTTAGAACTTAAATTTTTTCCTAGATCCTTTATCTTCTCTTCCACCTCCTTTCTTCCTCGTTCTCTACACCTAGTAGCTACTCAATATCCCCTCTAATCCTCCTCTAGGATTGCATGGATCTCCTTCATTTAGAAATAGAATCATGAAACAATAGTCATGTTGTATATCCCTTGGTTAGTCTACAACTCACCAATCCTCTTTTATGTTTTTCTCATAACATATCAATTGTCATTTTAATGTGAGATCATATAATCTATTTTATGGGAGTTTGAATATTATTCTAATTTCTCTCATTCTAGATCAAATTAAAGAATCATAATGGATAAACGAGGCTTTCTAAATAAGAGGAAGGTGGTATACATGTTTTCCATTAAAGTTTCATCATTTATAAAATGTTACATTGTATTTCATGTCTTACATTCCACATATTTATTCTAAAATGTGAAATGACTTAAATTACATATTTAGATCAAAACATGGATTTTCTGTGGACCCCTTACATAGTTGGAGGTTGAGAACCTCAACCTGGATAACCTATTCAGGTGAGTCTGATTATAGAATACTAAGGTCCAAATGATGTAAATAGGTCATTTTTTATCATTTCTCAATAGTAAATTGGGTAATTATTTCAATTTATCATGGTTAAAGGGTAAATCATATAAAAATAGTAAAAGTAATATTATGTTAATATAAAAATATCCTATCATGTGTCATAATCCTATATAATATGAAATGTCTTACCTTGGGAATCCTTGGGTTGATTTTGGAACCCCATTGAGCCACATAGATGTTATAATGACCTTTTATAAATTTTAATTTAATGAAAATGGAATTTAACATAAAAATATATCTTATAACAAAAAAAATTATTTTGGAATTAATAAATGATCACATAGAAATTATATATTAATTAGAAATATACACAATTTCCATTCATCATGGAATTTTACATATAAATTTTAGAAATTAAATAATAAAATTTATTTTCGATAAAATGATGATGTCGTGATGACCTTGTTAATGAAATATTCTAATACATGTTATTATAAATATTAAAATATATGTAATTTGATCATTTAGTTGTCATCCACAAATTTTATGTATGTTTATAACATTTTTTATTTGAGTTAATTCCTTTAGTTTTAATGAATAATGTTGTTATGATATTACAAAAAATCAACTTCTAAATAGTGTCATAATTGATATAAATGAGTTTTTAGAACAAAATTACAATATTATTAATTATATAATAGTTCTAAAAATCCATGATTATGGAACAAAACTTATATAATAATAAAAATGTCATTAATTATTCAATTTATGTTCTATTGGATTTTTTAGTAACTATATTACCCATGTAGTATTAAAATTTAAGAATACATGGTAATAGTTAAATTATTTAACTAGGGGTTAAAGATAAATCATAATGTTAATTTTGTGACCTAACAATATCTAAAACCTATTAGTGGAGTCTATTTCTAACAATAATCATATTATCCTAAAACTATATACCTTTTTAACAATTCTAATTCTACTATCAATTTATAATAAAATAGTATTTCAAGATTTTCCTATAGTGCCCCTCCTCCCACTTATAAATTTACACAACTTTTACGCAACTACACCCACCGCTCAATACTATTGACTTCTCCAAACTCTTCTCACATAATCTACAAAAGTAACTCTATCAAACCTACAATCCTTACCTTATGATGAAGTCAATTCAAGATATCTATTTGGCTCAAATCAAAAGGAGTTACCCAATTTAGAGGTAACATCTCCTCTCAAGCTCCTATCCTTTATTTTACATCGCCAACCCCAAAACAAACTTGTTTACATTATTTAATAACAATAGAAGTATCCAAGATATATTTTTATGTTTTTTATCCAAGTTTTATACATACAAATTCACACATCTCCATCTAATTTCTATATAACATATTGTTTCTATGTATGACAGACTACTGCCTCATGTAACGATGATTATTCAATTATCTCCTACCACCTATCTTGGTGACTGTTATGATGGAACTATATTTATATATGATATATTTTATATTTATATTGTCTTTATTCTTCTATAAATTTTTATGACAGACCTTTATTCTTTCCATGTTGTCTAAATATGATAATTTTGTATGAGGATGTTTGGAGTAATGCCCCAAATAGCGATGCAACTCATTCCAGATATACATGTAATGTATAAAAGACAATTTTATTAAACCTATGATACATAAATGAAATTATTATAATACAATTATTAGAATAATATTATTATGATATAGATTTATAGAATTTAATATTTAGTATTTTAATATGACAAAGAAATGAAAGTAGTGTTCAGAAATGCATACGACCTATAATCTCCATGAACAATGCATTTAATTTCATATATAAATATTTTTTAGATATTATAAATACATATATACAGGATATATATGATATTTAAATAAATAATAATATTCTATAGATTTTTTATTTTTTACTAAATTGACAATTTACATAAAAAGCTCAGGTTTGACTCAAGTATCGAACATCGACCAAATATACGATATAAATAAAAAATATCTAACTAAATGTTATAAAATGGTAATTAGAATTATAAATTGAAAAATAAATATTAAAATTGTTCTAAAATTATAACTTAATCTATGTTTATTATTCATGAAATTAATTAATTAATGAGACATGTCAGATTCAAGGTAAGGTAACTTCTTAATCCAATATCCATTCTTTGGGTTGATATTCAACGTCTTGATTAGGTCATGCTAGGATTACGTGAAAAATGAATTTTGATATATTATCTTTAATTTAAACATTTTTCAGGGGTATTTATAGTGAATACACAAAATTGGTCTTTTTGATTATTAATATGATCTTTTTATGGGAATCTACAACCCTTCTCTTTTCAAGTACTCCTTTACTATTATGCCTCCATAGTTTTTATTTTCTTATTTTGGGATTTGACATTACTTATCACCCATGTAGTAAATATTATTTAAAAATGTTTTGATACACATTTTTCTCTCAATCAACTCATTTTATAAAATCTTAAGTGACATCTTTAGGATGCCAAAATTTCATAATTGAATTTCAAATCCCATTTTCCACTGATTGGGTTTTACGCATACTTAATTGACTATATTATTCCAAGATTATGTGTTGAGTCACTAACTTATGTTTCAATTTACACTTACCATTGTGTGTATATACAATTTCTATATATAATCACACCATTGATAAATTCTTATGTCATGTATACGATCAATGTAAGGAAAAACTTAACTCAATCTCATTTCATTGAGTTAAATATCAATTTCATTCATTTTATATTTCCAAGAATATCTCTGAATGACCTATTATTGTTTTACAATTAATATGGGCTTATATTTTGTGTATTTATAATTTACATACATAATTATGTCATTGATTTATCATTAATCAAGGGATATTATCTTTGTAAGGGACTTTATCTCAATATTCATCCATTTTGACATTTCTTGATGGTATGATCCTTTACTTGTTTATAATATGAACATATAACCCACTTTAAATTACATATACATATTATATAAATAATCTTTATATTTAATTTCATATAAAATGTTCTACTTTCATGGGGAGTATAATTTAATTGTTCAAAATTGTAATGTACTTTTTATCTAAAGCATCAGTTTTAATGAATTTAAGATTTAATCGTCTAATAATTATCTTTATTATCCATGGTTTCCAAATGATTTTAAGGACTCATTTATATGGACATGAATGTTTTACTTGTGTAAATTCTTTTGAAAGGTTTCAATGTTTTATGGATCATTTTGATTCAAAATTCTTCTTTTATAATTATTTAGTTGTGTTTTTAAAAGGGGATACTTTATTTCAATACATTTGACTATTTGTTTTATAAAAATATTGAATTTAATTTCATTAATTTATGCCACTATTATGTATTGAGGATTATGTTATATGTTTAAAATTTTATTTCAAAATAATGTTTTTCCAATTACGATTTCACGGCTTGTAAAGATGAAATGTGATGTCAAAGTGGAAATGTTATTTTTTTCCTTTATGCTTCATTTATGTGTTATGATTATAATATGGTTCTTGGTAATTTATTATGTATAAGTGTGGTTCTATGATAAACCAAGGGAAATTGATCTCATGATAGCTCTCGAAGTCATTGGTTATTGTGATAGAGGTAAACGTTATTGTGTCTACTATGTGATTTTGGAAATATACTATGATGGGTATTCCATACCTAACGAAAAAGGTTACTCCCTATGTGGATGTGAATTATACAATGTGTGCATGATATGCATGCCAGAAGTTAAATTAATTTTTTAATGTATATTTTTTTTTGAAATATTATGATTACATGATATCAGCTATGTATTTTATGTTTAATTAGTGAAAAGTATGATTTTTTTAAAATGTTTTCTTGGGTTTTAAATATTCATGGACTAAAGGATTTATTCCTTATTATATATTCCTTACTGATATTTTTATACTCATCCTATAATTTGAAAAATTATAATAGTATTTAAAGTATAGTAGATTCAAGGATGGGATTATGGAAAATATGTGATTTGTATGAATGAAATGAATCCATGTTCTTTTTTAATGTTTTTTTAAATAAATAAACAATGAGTAGAAGCATCTCCTTATAATAATAAAGTTGTTACGTATAATTTATGAAACAATTCCTTAGTTCTCTAATCATGAAAAGATATTCAATGTGAAAAACCATAAAATTATTGACATAACTCAATAATAAGTAATGTTTAGAACTGGGGCATAATAGTTGGTATCAAACGTCGGTTTATAAAAATTTAGGGATAATGAGTTTTGGATAACCACATGGTTAGTTTCGATGTCTATTGTTGTAGGTAAATCCATTTTTTATAACCTTATCAGATCATGGAATGTCAGTTATAAATAGAAGGAGGGATATTAAACAACATTCCTATCTCATCATGATAACTTTATTGCTTATAATTATTTCCATGTCATGTTCAGATGATATTGAGTTTTTTTGTAACATACAACTCACTTTAAAGATTTTTATGAGACATAAAACACCTACAATATACCTCAATACCATCGTGGATCGTGGATTTTATTTAATTGAATCATATTTTCTCCATATTCTCATATTTTCAAGAAAGGTAAATATTATCAATGAATTTTCAAATATTTTACCTTTTCACAAGATTTTTAAAGATACTATGAATTGAAAATGGTACAAAATAATAAGAACCTTGTGTAACCTATTTATACTTTCATTTAAAATAGATATTTTCAACACATACTTATTTTATTTTAAAATTACTGTTGATTTAATGTTTCAACAGAAATTTGGTTCGACTATTTTATAGAAATTGTATTTTATCAGATGTTTTGAAATTATATGTCATGCATGATTATTTTTTGAATATATTATTATTTGAACACCCAAATGACAAAGTTTTTACAAGGTGTATCTGAATAATAGAAGAAAATGTATTTGAAGGATATCTAAATCATTGTTGCAAGGCATGGACATTCTATTTACGTGAACAAGATGGCGATGAAACTAGTTGGACACCATGATCTATTTATGATATTAGTTCTAATTGAAATTGATTTATTTTACCATATATTGGTGAAATAAAAAAATGTAAATATATATAATACATTATGGATTAAGATGTTATGATCATTATGAGTTTGGATGAAAATGAGAGGTATAAAAAAACATTGTGATTAAAACCTGCTAGTGTTTTTTGGGTATTTTAAAAAGGGAAAACAAACAATATGGATGAAAAGTCATCGTGTTTGGTAAGGTCATGGGAATTGAACCCACAACTAAATGGAGACAAGAAAAAATCTCTTGCCACTGGCATACATGAATTCCATTGTTAGTGTAACTTATCAATTTTTGTTAAATGATTTTATGGATCTATAATGAGCTGATTTTGGATAGTTATGATTTATTAGACATATATCCTTAGTATTATAAATTATTTTGTTGATTATGTGATAAATGTTAGTTTGTAAGTCATTCTATCTTTTGAGAACATTATATGCCTACAAAAAAATAGAATATTATTGGATTTTGTATTTTGTGTAATGGTTGATTATTATATGGGTAGATTATATGTTTCTAATATTGAAATTTTTTGATTTAGGTTATTTATGTAAATGATTAACTTATCATGGATAATATGCGATATGGTTAATTACTTATAGGTATGATAATTTAAGAGTACATAGTGTTATTTGGAGATAAATGAAAATATTTATCATCGAAGACTATGTGATTAAATCCTTCTAAATTTTGTGTTTCAATGTTAGTTGGAATTGTTTTGATGACTTTTACGGAAATCTGTTTAATGAATGATCATTATTGTACTTTTTGTATTTTTTGATGATTTTTTAGACTAAGAGTAGTATTTTTTATTAAGGATTCCGCTTTTTGGGGATTATCTGATCTTGTTCTAACAATTTTGGCTTTGGATAATGTCTAAAGGCATGGGAAATATATAATTCATCTTTTTAGAGTTATATGATTCTCTATAAGATGATTATAGTGCTTTAGGTGTGTCCCAACCATCCTAAATACTCTTCATTTTAGAGAAAATATGAGTTTTAAAAAGATATTTATTAAAGGATGAAACTCTACCTGATAAGTAAGTATGCTTTATTATTTTATTAGTAATTCTCATCAATTAAATCAACAAATTTATGAAAAGGATATTAAAAAAGTTTTTTTAAATTTTATGTTGGTAATTCCATGACCGCTCAACCCCATACAAGGACATTCTAGTTTTCAAATTTCATAGTTTCATCTTTTATATTTCATTCCACAAAAACTATATGGTTATATTTTCTTCCCTATCTATAATTTTTACATGGTATCAAAGTATGTGTTATCATCGGTGACCCTTGTAATTCTCTTTCTTTATTTTAAAGTGATTGTTTTATTTAAAATTTTTCTGATGTCATATTTTCATTGAAGTTTCATAGCCCAATTTTAAAATTTCACAATTGCAATTTCTAAGAGGGAGGAAGGATGAAACATCACAATATTTAATAATGAAACACTTTGTTAAGTAGCATACATGATATGATACATTGAGATTAAATGAATTATAAAATATTATAATTTAAATGTTAACATTATAATCTCTACGTTGGAATGTATGGAATGAATAGTATCAACTGAATTTTGAGAATACAGTTTAAAAATATTTAAATAATGATTCATTGGTTACCAAATTTATTATAAATAGAAATAAAAACCAATTGAATAAAAAACATCTGTTTTTATGAAATCCTTTGATGAATATAATAATTGTGTTTATAAATTCACTTCACCCTTTATGGATTTTTATTTTTTGAAAAACTTTTGTTATATATTCAAAGTAATGTTTTAAATTCTTATTTTTTTGAGATATGATATATGAAAAATTCAATTTTTTGGATAAAGGAAATTGTTTTCTAATAATGCAGTGTTACAACATTTTGATGGAGAGCCCATTTTAAATATATTTTTTCACACCTCAATATGTCAAATTTTAAATAATAATCTTCTTATTTATATTTTGGATTCTATAATTTACATTGGATAAATTTTTGACACTTTTTTGATAACTAACATGTTTTTATGAATAGTATAAATATGCTAAATTATAATTGAAAACATCTTGTTCCATCGAGATAATTTATATTGTTAAATAAAATTATTTAATGGTTTTAAAGTATAAATATAATATATTTATAACTTTTATTTTAATTTAAGACATTTTTATTAATAATATATTGAATTCAGACGTAAACACATTTCAATATTTTGAAATGTTTTCACATTTAAAAACACGTTTTCTCATTTTGTCAATGGAATTAATTTTAATTTTTTTTCCAATTATGTGTTTTGAATTTGGAAAAAAATCCATATTTATAATTATAATTTCCAGATTTTGTAAATATGTCCCTTTTAATTTTTGAATTTATTAATTGTAACTGTAGTAATTATATTTATTTACCATGGTTAGAAGGTAAATCAGGTAAATAAGGGTAAAAGATATTATAATTATATAAAACATCCCTAAGATATGTCTTAATCCTATTGGATTGGATATTTCCAACCATTTTCGTACTTGGATCAATTTTGGGACATCCTGAATCCACTTGTATGTGATAATGATCTTTTATAATTTTTTATTTAATGAAAGGGAAATTTAATAGAAACAAGTATCTCTTAACTATAGTAATTTTATTTTGGAATATATAAATAGTATCTTCAACTATAAATAGTCATATGATAGTGGAAAATACTTACTAAATCATGTTATTTTATTTATATTTTTTATAAAAAAATTAAATTTATTTATTAGACACAATGTTGATGTAGTGATTACATTATTAAGGAAATATTCAGATAAATGATATTAAAAATATTAAAATAAATGTAATTTAACATTTTTATTCCTTAAAATAATTTTATGTATTTTTTTAAACATTTTATATTTTATTTAATTAAATTTTCATAAGGAATATAGTTTTTAGGACATTGTAAAAAATAAATTTCTAAAAAGTTTCAAAATATAAATAAATGAGTTTTTTTATAAAACCTATTATTTTATTAAATGATACAATAGTAATAAAAATCAAATAATCGTCCAAATTACTTATATAATGTTAAATGTTTCATTTATTATCCATTTTAGGTTTTCTTGGAATTTTATAGGAACTACATTAACCATATTGTTTGAAAATACAAGAATACATATTAAGATTTAAATAATTTAACTAGGAGTTAAAACAAAATGATAAGGTTAATTTTGTGAAATAACCATATATAAAACCTATTTATAGAGTTGATTTAGACACATAACAATCTTATACTTTAAATATATCACTTTGTAAATTTTTAAAATCAAAATCAATTTATAACAAAATAATATTTCAAGACATTCCTATTGTGCCCATCTTCCCTCTTATAAAATGCCAAAAATTATACCCACATACTCACACCTCTCAAGAGACTTATCTCTTAAAAAATATGGTAAAATAATCTCCCAACATCCATCACTTCCTCCTAGAAGTATTACCTTTGTACATGGGAATTCGGGAAATCATTTTGGCTCAAATAAAAAGATGTTACCTGATTTAGATGGAACGTCTCCTCTGAAGCTCATTTCCATTATATTCCTTCCCCAACCCCCTGATATATCTTCTTTCCATTAATTTATAAGAACACCGTTATAATAAATATAATATTATGTTTTTATGTTCAGGGTTCTACCTACACCTACACACACCACGATCGAATGGATTTAAAAAATATTATTTTTGTGTACGGTGAACTAATGCCTCACTAAACAAAGATTGTTCAATTTTCTCCACTCACCTCTAATTGTGACCACAATGATGGAACATGATTTATATATTACATTTATTATATTTATATATTACTTATTATTTTGTAATTTTAATTTTGAACATGCCTTTATGCTTTCCATGTTGTGTAAATATGATATTTTTTTGAGGCAGTGTGGACTACCATCCTCTCAAAGAGATGTGATGGGTTCCATCAATACATGGATTGTATAAACTATGGTTTTAATAAAACTATGATACATAAATTTTATTAATATAATAATGGTAATGTAATATTCAATTATATCATTTTATAATAATTATATTAATATAGAAAATAAATGAAAGTTGGGTTCATGCATACTTACTGCCTAACGTCTCCATGAATGGTGCATTTCATATCCTATCACTGAATATTATGAATATTGTAAGTACATATATAGTAGATATATATGAAATTTAAATAATTAATATTATTCAAGAGATTATGGGTTGTTAAATACGTAGAAAATTTATATCAAAACAAATTCATTTTTTCCTCAAGTACCGAACATCAACAACTCGTCTGATATGAATTGAAATAATTAACTAATTGATAAAACATGGTACTAGGTATTATAAAATGAATAATAAAACATAAAAAGGAAATAATGAAACTATAAATTAACCTGTATTTATTTCTAAAGAAATTAAAGAACGAACGAGAAAAGTCGGATTTGAGGTAAGGGAACTTCTTAACCCAATTTTCAGTCATTAATATGATCTTCTACTTCTTGATAATGTCGTTATATGATTATGTGAGAAATTAATTTTGATATATTATCTTGTATTTATACTTGATTTATGGGTATTTATATTTAATACACATAATTGGACATTTTATTAACAAAATGATCTTTGTAAAAGAATCTACCACCCTTCACTTTTCAAGCTCACCGTTAATGTTATGCCACCTTAATTTCAATTTTCATAGAATGGGAGTTGCTATACATAACCCTTTACTATAAATATAATATAAAAATGAAGAGAGACCCTTCTTTTGATCAATCAACTTGTTTTTCTTATTTTTATGTGACACTGTTAGACAACCAATTTTAGTAAGGGAATTTATAAAGTCAATTTCCACTTACTCATATTTACACATACTTTATTGATTATATTATGCCACAATGATGTGTGGAGTCACTGAATAATGTATTAATGTCCTCTTCTCATAGTTTGTATTTAAATTTTCTACCCACATTTACCCTATTGATAAATACATACATCATTTATACAAATTTTGTAGGGGAAATCATAACTCAATCACATTTCTTTAAGTTAAATATCAATTTCATTGGTTTTTTTTCATGAATATGTTTGGATGTACTCTAATAGTTTTACACTGAATATCCACTTATATTATATGTTTTTATATTTTTCACACATAATTATGTCGGTTATTTATCTTTTATCTAAGGATATGATCTTTTTAAAGGACTTGTCTCAATATCCTTTCATTGAGACATTCCTTGATTATATGAACCATTATTTATTTATAGAGTGTATATATAGTCCCTTTCACATATTTTAACCATATTATATCTATAATCCTGATATTTAATTTCTTCAAAAAAATTTATCATTCAAGTGTCTTATAATTTAAATGTTAACAATTCTAATGTACTCTTTATCTAAAACAACATTTTAAATGTTTTAATGATTCCATATTGTAAATCATTCTCATTAATTTCCATGTTTTGAAAATTATTTTACGGACTTATATTAATGAAAATGATTTTTTTGTGAATATTATTTGAAACTTTTCAATGTGTTATGGGACACGTTGAATCATTTTTCATCTTTTAAAATGTTTTAGTTTCCTGTTTAATGGGGATAGATTATTTTAATAACATTTAATGGTTATTTAAATATTCATCAAGAATATAATTTCTTGATTTCATACCGCTATTATGTATTGATGTTTTCATTACATGTTTAACATTGTATTTTAAACTAATTTGTATTTTTATGATGGTATGGATAGTAAATATGAAATGATATTTCAAAGTGGAAATGATATTTTTACATTATGCATGTTTTATGTGTCATGATTATGATACGGGTCATGGGAATTTCATATGTATACTGGATTATCAAAGATAAACCAAGGGGGTTTGAGCCCATGATAACTCTCTAATAAATTTTTTAATGTGAAAAAGGTAAACATTATGGTTTATCTTAAGAGATTTCAAGAATATACTATGATGTGTATTCAAAAAGTAACCATGAAGGTTACGTCCTAAGTATATTTGAAAGATAAAATGTAATTATGATATAGATTCCACAAGTTACAGTTGTGTTTCCTTATTTATTCGATGTCTGGTAGGAATATTATAATTACATGATGTATGCTATGTAGATTATGTTTTATTGTTGAAAACTACGATTTTATGAAATTTGGGATCCAGGTTTTTAAATATTCATTGTCTAACAACTTTATTCCTTATTCTATATATTTTATTGAATTTTTATGCTAATCTGATGTATTGAAATGTTTATTACATGATATTAAAGATAATACACTCAAGGGTGGAGTCATGTAAAAGTTGTAAAGTTTAATCCTGAAACGAAACCATAATCTTTTGAAAAGATTTTTTTTTTGTTTTTGAATCAAGTGGATAATATGTAGTCGTGTCTACTTTGTAATAATCAATTTGTTTTGTATAAGTAATGTCTGAATTCTCTAAAACTCTAAACATTAAAATATCATCAATTTTATTGTATGTAAAATTATTGACTTAACTCAGGATTAAAATATGTTTAATGTTTTGGTCTTATATGTATTATGATACTTAATATTACCCAATGCATTAGAGATCAATTAGGATACAATCATTATAATCATTTAATTTTTACGTATAAGTGTTCCACCTTTTCATTCGTCATGGATTCAGTAAAAATTGGGAATTTATTCTATGAATAAATAATGTAGAATAAATTCATGTAATTCCCTATTCAATATATAAATAGTCATAAAGTTGAAGACCCTTGATAGAGAAATGGGTATGGTATTCATTTCATGATAATTGTGGCATGGAATAATGTGGTGAAATATCGACAACATAATGATGTCAAATAGAAATTCATAAAATGTGTTGATTTGAGATAATGTGGTATATCATAATTTATAAATGAAATGGAAAGTAAGGGGATCATTGGTCATAACATCCAAACTTATGAGATAGAATTTAGATACATAATATAAATGAATTTATTAAATTCATATGAGAAGAGAGAAATACCTTAAGGAAATTAGGTAGATCAAGATCATATGAAATGGTCCAAATGGGGGATGATAAATTATCCCTCATTGAAATAACAGCAATTTGATTGCATAAAAATTATTAAAAAAGAATATCAATTCAATAAAATTGATATTAAAAGAACGACCCTAAATAAATGTGCTTGATTTCAATTTTGATAAGAGAAAACCCTTACATGGATGTGTGATCCCAAAGGCTTAGGGGAGGTTTAATGAGATCTTAGGGTCATTTGGAAGAATCTAGGGAGGGCGGGGAAGAGGATGGTCGAGCTTAAAAGAGATTGAGTGACGGGAAATGGGAACTTTGTTGGTTTATAAATTAAATGTGGAAGACTTATTTATTATTTTTGTTTTGGAGACTACACAATAAAATATTCAAAAAATAACATAAACCATAACATGATTTTTTTCAAATGTTTTTTCAGTAAATGGGAGTGGTATAAAATATTTTATTGGGCTAAGGGCTGACGATATTAATATATTTCCCATTCTTATGCGGTGATGAGTCTCACATTCAAGGAAATGATTTCAAAATAAAAATAAAATTTATATGTCATTGAGGATTCACTATGTCATTCTCAAATAAATTAAATAACCTTAAAATTTCATTATTTTAATGGAAAAAATCAATTTTTATGGAGATAACTTTTATATTATTTTATTACATCACTATTGGATCATTATGATGTCATAAAACATATTATATATTCAAACGATATATAACATTTACCCAAAATTTTACTATGTCCAAAAATTCTGAAAAGTACACTATTGTATCATTTGAAAATCCTAATTCTAAAAATAATATTCATTTTATCTAATATTTTTCTAAATATATTAATTTTCACTATTAAAATAAAAAACTGACATTTATTGAAAATTGACTTGTGTTGACAAGAATAGTTTACATTTATTAATGAAAATTACATTTGACTTAATTAAAATTATATTATCATTTATATTTAATAAAAGTTATTTAATAATAATATTTTATTATTATTTATTTCAAAAATCCATTAATTCATCAAAATATATTTCTTAATTGAATTTTCATATTAACCAAAAATACTATGGGTTCTTTAAAAACATTTACAAAGTAATAATAATATAATAATTATATATTCATTATTCCAAAGAAAAATAATTCACATAATAATAATACGATGGTCTTTTTACAAATCCCTTTATTACAACAGAATAAGACCTAAGAGTAAGGTGTGCAATGATGGGGTTTTCATGGGGATATTCGGTGAACATGGTTTGGGTTGTGATCTTGATGTGATTGAACATCTCCCATAAGCGGTCTCCCTCATGTTTAATTTTTTGGATCTTAGCAAGGCCTTGGTCTATGGGAAAGATCATTATTTATATCTCTCTCTTAAACTCAGATAAATGGGCATCATAGGGTATGATCCTAATAGTTGAGGAAATCAACTATTATTTCTTTGATGAAAGGATTGGTTAAAAACCTATATTTATAGTAGTTATGTGATCATTATTCAACATGCTACATTGTCCATGGTAAGGATTTTTAATGGTAATTTAAATCAAATTTGATATAATAAAAAAAATGAGTGCATGTGTTTTCTATATCCTTAATAAATTTAATTAAAATAATGATAATTTTATTCATAACTATTATGGATGTTACAACCTTCCCCCTTTATGAAATTTCACCATAGAAATTTTTGTTTACAAAAATCAAACACATGGGGGAAACACTACCTCATCACTTCCTCAGGTTCCCATGTGGTCTCCTCAAATGTGTGGTTTCCCGACATCTCTTTAATGAGGGGAATTGTATAAATTCATAGCACTTTTTCTGTACAATATAGGATGTTCACTAGCATCTCTTCATAAGAGAGATCATTATCCAATGGTACCACCTCTGTATTGAGTTCATGTGATCGTTCTTGTATGTACATTCTCAATAATGATATATGGAACACATCATGTACTTGATATTGGTTTGGTGGGAGTTTTTGTTGATATGCCACTGTCCTGATGCGATCGAGGCTCTCAAAAGGGTCTATGTACATAGTACAAATCATTACTTATTAAAAAGTCTCATTACTCTATTTCATTGTGATATACTAAGGAAAAACATGTCACCAACATCAATCTCTTGGTATACTCGATTATTTTCATCCTAGAACTTTTGATGACTCTAAGAATCTTTGAAGTGATGATTGATAGTTTTATACTTATACACCATTTCATAGACCATTTCAAGTCCTAGAATTTTTACATTCCCCAACATCATTAAAACAAGCTAGTGTTCTAAACCTGTTCCCTAAAATGTTTTCTCAAGGAGCCATTTGGATATTTTATTGGAAAATATTATTGTAATATAACTCCACCAATTGAAGACGTTGGTCCCATAAACCTTTTAAATCCATTGAGAATGATCATAATATATACTCAAGTGTGATGATATTTTTCTCAAATTGGCCATCAGTGTGATGGTGATAGGTTTTTCTGAAGTTTAACTTGATGTTTAGAGCATATTTTTAATGCCCCGACCCCAGTTACCTAGAGCCGGTGCATTATTATGTATCATTGGAATATTCAAAAAAGATCAAATCTCAAAAGACCAATTAGTTTAGCAGTCATAGATGCAATATTCAGACATAAGTTCATCTTTACAACTTGAAGAGAAATACAACATGAATATATTTCATTAGAAACGTCCAATACTCCAAGATTATTCCTACAAGTCACTCATAACTAACTTCTTCATATATGGGGAAAATGATATATAAGAAAGGTGTGAGCTAAAACGCTCAGTAAGGGTAAGCAATACAGTGCAAAATGACATAAATATTAATTATAGTAAATAATTGAAACCACATTCCTTTACCAATATTAAACATGAATACTTTTATGGAAGGAATATGAGTTGAGTAAATAATTCCATAATAAAACATAATCATGGGTATTCTACTAGTCGAATGACCACATGAAACATCAAAATTATTTTCATAATGAGGGAATGTATAATGACATACATTCTGAATCATTTTTTCAAGGACTTGGCCAAGACGTATAAAAATTATTAAGGCTTTAGCCAAAACCATAAATCAAATTGGGAAAGGGCCTCGGCCAATTCCACGTCTAGTTGTCTCATGAGATCTACCGATGCATCGAGGAGCTATAGCGGGCTCCACCCGTCACTTACTAAGTCTAGCACATTCCTCATATGAAAAGGTTTAATCATATCATAAACATTTGTATTAAAACTAGCATACTAAATGTCAATACGTTAACCACAAACCATGAACGGTATAAAAATAGCACATTTATAGTAAAACATATCACAAAACCATCAATACAATACGGAAGTTTGGTATCATAATAAATCAAATACAAAAAAAGTTTAAAATCCATTAAAGGATTTGACATAGATGGAAATTATTTTTAAAACTCTTTTATTGAAATATCCCTTTTCAAGAAAACATTTAAAAGTCACACAATTTAGAAAGGAAGACATTTAAAGACATTCTTAAATCAAAGTGTCCCATACCACTTAGAAACCTTTTAAAGTAATTAAAATTTTAAAACATTCATGTCTATCTAAATAAATCCTTAAAACCATTTTGAAAACATGTAAATTATTGAGAATGGTTTAGAAGAATAAATCATTAAAACATTTAAAATGATGGTGACATAGATGAAATCAAAACAATTTGAGATAGATATCTCTTTTTTGAAATCTTTAAAGAGTCACATAATTCTAAAAGAAAAAATTTACTTTGAAAATATTTTTAAAATCTTGTAAGGGAAGCTTTGATGATTTTATAATGGCAGAAAATATCTGCACCCACTATATAAGTTAAAAAAATACAATCTTACCATAATTTTGTCGAAAAGGTTAAAAAGGACCTTGTTTGGAAAACATCAGAAATATTAATTTATAAAAATATTATAAAAAGTAAAAAAACGATACAAATGACTTTAACCCATAGTCTATAAAATAGTATGAATGATTTTAAATACATTTTTAAGAATCATGTATGTGGATGATAAAGAGGTCCTAGTAGATAATTATGTATAAAAAACCTCAGATAATGAAGAGATTGTGAAATAAACTCTTACCTTGTAATTTTCCATGGTTGAGGGTTGATTAACCTATTGTATAATGGTGAAATAATTGTTATTAAATTATAAAAGAATCATGTACATTAATATGATATCATATATGATCCTTTAACATTACTTTGTTAATAATATCTTAGTATTATCGTCGTTTCGGGTGTAATCTTACTCGTTTTATTTTATATGTTTTGTTACATAAGTCATGTTTGTTATGGATAGGTTGTCTCCTATTCATATACATAATGATATAAAGTCCTTAAACATTATTTTTAATCATAAAATTAGAATTATACTTTCATGGATACCACAGGGAATGAATCTCATCGCGTTCGTGGAGACAGTAGTCCGTACGTACACACGAGTGACAATATCATTCTTTTGGTATTAAAATAATATATAATTGGATGGTATATCATATATAAAGAATCATTATAATTTTATATTTATTATTTAATTCAATTACACATCATTATCATACACATCCTAATAATAATGTTTTGAATAACAATTACACCACGACGTGGAGACGGTAAGCCATACGTACGCACGTATAGGGAAATGTCATTCAAAGGATGGATATAATACTGAATATGGTTGTACCATATTTAAAATAACATCATCTTATATATAATATACAGGAGTTATTATTTTATAATAGAAATAACAAAGAAAGAATAAGTTGAAGAAGAAAGGAACATGAAAGAGGGTGGTGAAAACATTACCTCTTCTTCGGGTTCTTCCTATTGATTTGATCAAAAGCGATCCCTAGGATAGATTTTGGATTAAATTAAGGCCTCTAGGATGGATTTTGGAAAGTTAAGAGAATATTTGGTCAGGGGTTGGCTGAGATAAATGGCTTTGAAGGTGTGAATTAGAGAGAAGGGGGAGTGCCCTTTTATAAGAGGGGTGAAGGGGCACCTTAGGAAAAACATAAAATATTATTTTATAATAAATTAATATTCGGTTTATAATGGCTCCAAAGTAGATTATTTAAAGTTTAAGGTGGGTATGGGTTGAAAACTACTCAACCAATATGTTTTAGACATGTTTTGGTCGCTTTATTAACCTTATATTTTAGTTTTAACTCATAGTTAATTAGTTTGACATTTACCATGTCTCTTTGTATTTTTATATTATATAGTTAATAAACTTACTATATACTTCCATATGACCACCAAGTGGACCATAAATGATACACCTATCATTATATAAGTTCTTTTTCCAAACCTTAGATTTTAGGAATTGAATATCAATTAATAATATATTATTTTTTTTACAAACTCTTTTATGTCAATATTGACACTATTTGGTTTTTTGTTTTTACTAAATCCATAACAGAATTATTACTTAGAACCTAATTCATCTAATCAACCATAACATATCTTAATAACCTATAAAATTCTTTGAATTCATTTACAGTCTCAAATTATATTTATTTGGGTATTTATAATATCAATTAATTTAATATTTCACTAATAAGGTAATTATTGCATCATCATTGTGTCATAAATAAATTAAATTATTTAGTGTCTAAAAAATATAAATAAAATATAATTATGTATTAAATCATTTTATCTTTCTAATAAATATTTATAATCGAATTTATCTTATGTATAACCCTATATTAGAAATGTTTTAGTTATTAAACATTGATTTTAACTCTTTTAGCTCTTATTTGAATTAAATAATAATAAATGTCTTAATATAATCCAAGTAGACCTAAATGATAATATTTTATTCCTTAGTTTGTTTTTGGTCGATATAAACTTGTCCGATAGAATTAGGACGTGTGTTTGGGTAATATTAATATCATTTTTACCCTCAATTACCCTATTTACTTTTAACTGTGGTAAATAAAAGTAAAAAAGTTATTATTATCAAAAATTATTTTTATCTTATTGAACCACATTTTACTCCTAGATATTAACTTGGTCACTTGTATTTTTGAAAATCCCCTAACAGAAGCGGTAAAATTATGTTTTATGTGATTGTCAAAATTCTCCTAGGAGATGGGTAAAAGACGGTGAGAAGTTCAATAAATTTTTTATATGTGTAAAATTATTCTAAACTAACTTCAATGAATTACATTGAACTTATATAGGTATTATGTATCTATTTTTACTTTAATAAAATTTAAATAAAATATATAATTATTTAAATAAAAATTTGGTTTTAAACTATAACTCAGTTTTTTTCACTATTTATTAAAAATTGAAAGTTTTCATAAAAATACCAAAAATTTACCCTAAACTAATTTCGATATTCCAAATACAAAAATGAAGCCTATTTTGAAAGTTAATATTTATAAAATTTAAAAAAGTGGGTATTAGTATTCATAATGGCTAGTTTGATAGGTTGTGGTATGTGTTAGAACTCGAAGTTGCGTACAACACACACTACTATATTATTCAAAGAGAAGCGTATCGTAGAAGCTCAGGGTGTTACATTCTTCCCTCCTTCAATAAATTGCATCCTCACAATTTGAAATTATTTTTCGAAAATAAAAGGATGAAAATAGAAAATATATTTGTGGTAAAACCCACATCGGAAATTTGGTTAATAAAATTTAGTCTTAATAAGAGGAAAGGAGAAATAAAAGGGTCACCACAAAATTATGATCTCGATTTGGAGAACATTGGTGTCAATTAGAGACACATAACTGGTGGAAAATGTAAATATTTATAGGGATTGATTGAGGTCATCAGTCATACAAAATTTTAGAATTGAGGGCCTCAAAGCCATCAATCTAGGATGATTTAAAATATCATCGGTTCAACAAAACATAAGGTATTAGGATAACACATTTTTGGTTTTAAGATCCCTTACATAATGTTTTAGAATTAATTTCTACACAGAATAAGTGAAGAAATATATATATATATATATATATATAGTTGACAAGTATAGTTCCATCATTTCACTAATTTCTACCACAAACTCATATTTCACTCTAAAAGAAAATATAATTTAAAAAAAATCCATTTATCATATTCGTATAGGGTTACAAATAAATGAATTTCTAATTCATCTACCGGCCCTTTTAAAAAAATTACAATATTCAATCCAAGAAATCATGTGGGCCAGTGGTAGGTGATACACCCTTGTCACCCTTCGGTTGCAGGTTCAAGTCTCGTGGCCTTGACGGACGCGACAGGTTGTCGCATGACCTCCATATTTTCCATTTATGGCAATACAAAAATAATCTCAAACTAGAATTATCCAAAATTCTTCTGTCCAAACTCACAGTCCAAAATTTATAAGGAAGGTAAACACAATGAAGATCCTTTTTTCCACATAATAACATGTTAACACCTTCATAATGTATTCTTTTAAAACACTACAACATCCTAAATTACCATAAAACCTTATTGATTACATTCATGATCCCTTATTACTTATAGAATACTGGATATATACTTCTATCCAAAAATGTTGTAAACTCCAATGATGAAAAAATCATTAATCTGTTTCAATGTAGTCAATAATAACCAATATAATTTATTCAAATCGACCATATCTTATTCCAAAATCACTACCTCATTTTTGGGACCATATTAATGATTACCTTACCTTCAACCTTGTATTTTACCAAAAGTATAGCTCACTATTAAGTCACATTTCTTAGAACCATATAATCTGAAATCTTCAATAAAATAGTACTGCAGTACAATCCTTATTTATCTCCATAATTCATATAACTAGTATATTGATGATTCTACACTCAAATGAAATAATCCTATAGTAACAACATTAGGAATGTAGTCATTCTTCATCATCTGAGGTAGTATCATAACTTGATTATTATCCAATAGCATCATTTAGGGAATACTCTGATGATTTGGACATTGGTTCGCGTAGTTTTTTAACTCCTTACAGATGAAGCATTGTATATTTGACACATTTTTCTTATCCTTGCAGTCACGTAATTGGTGTCCTTTTTCTCCACACTTATAACAAACTCACATTCTCTTCAGGAAAGTTCCAGGGTGTTTCTTCACATAGTTATCACATATGGGAAAAATCTTTCTTTCCCATCTTCCCTTTATCCATCTTTCTCTCTTCAATCCCTTTCTTCTCTTACATCCCTTCAAATCCATAGGACTCAAAGAATTCTGTACATATCTTATTAACACATGATATTATTTCATCATATATTGAGAAAACATGAGAGACTATTTCCCTTCTAAATGTTGGCTTAATACCACGGAATATATGATCCTTCTTACTCTTTGGATCATATGTATTGTTGGAGTTCACATTACTTTTACTGGGTGCCATTTATACACAATGGAATACACTAGTTCAGTTTATAAATTGAAATGAATAATTCCAAACTTGTAAAATACCTAATGTAACTTGAATAGTTTATGGATATAATCCATAATCATAAAAAAAATTTATTTGAGGAAGTATATACTCATAAACCTTTCATAATTGTTTGTAATGAAAATGAGAATTATCCTAAAAATATCCCTCAGGAGTGTCGTAACCAAGAGGGCAGTAAGGACCATTGTCGTGCACTAGTTCCTGTTCGAGTCTAGCTTAAAGCGGTGTTTTTGGGTTTTACCCCAAAGTACATCTGTCCAGAGCCACCTCCACCTGCTCGTATCCAGACAGGGATTTATTTCTCGGAAAACTCACAAAATCTCTAAAATACCAAAATTCTTAGAAGTTTTTCTATACTAATCCTCAAATTCTATCTTAGGGCTATGTTCTCTAATCAGAGTTTATTTAAATCTAGCTTCCAAGGTTTTTCCTAACCTTCCTCTGATACCAACTGTAACTCCCCGAACCTAGTTAACCAGAGCCAATGCAATATTACGTATCATTGGCATGATAACAAAAGATAAAATCTTGAATGATCGATTAGTTTAGTAGTATAGGAAAAAAGATTCATACATAAGTTCAACTTTACATCTTGAATAGAAATACAACATAAATATATTTTATTAGAAACATCCAAGCCTCCTAGATTATGCCTACAAGAAACTCATAACTAACTTCTTCATATCCTAGGAAAATATAACATACAAAAGGGGTGTGCTCAAACGATCAGTAAGGGTAAGCAATACAGAGGAAATGAAATAAATATTAAGAATAGTAAATAATTGAAACCACATGACTTAATCAATAATAAACATGAAAACTTTTATGGAATGAATATGAGCTGAGTAAATAATGCCATAATAAAACATAATAATGGGTATTCTACTAGTCAAATGACCCCATGAAACATCAATTTTATTTTCATAATGAGGAAATGTATAATTCCAGAAATTCTGAAACATTTTCTTAAGGCCTCGGTCAAGACGTATAAAAATGATTAAGGCCTCGGTGAAATCTATAAATCAAATTGGGAAAGGGGCTTGAACAATTCTACGTTTAGTTGTCTCATGAGACCTACTGATGAATCGAGGAGCTATAGTGTGCTCCACCCATCACTTACTAAGTCCAATACATTCCTTATATGAAAAGTTTTAAACTTTTCATAAACATTTATATTAAAACTAGCATACAAAATGTCAATACTTTAACCATAACCCAAGAATGGTATAAAAATAGCACATCCATAGTCAAACATATCACAAAACCATCAATACAATATGGAATTTTTGTATCATAATAAATCAACTTAAAAACAAGTTTAAAATCCATTAAGGGATTTGACATATCTTGAAATGATTTGTAAAACTCGTTGATTGAAATATCCCTTTTCCTGAAAACATTTAAAAGTCACACAATTTAGAAAAGAAGACATTTAAAGAAATTCTTGAATCAAAGTGTCCCATACCAAATTAATTTTTTTAAAAGTAATTAAAATTTTATAACATTAATGTCCATTTAAATAAATCATTTAAACCATTTTGAAAACATGGACATTAACGAGAATGGATTATAAGAATAAATCATTAAATCATTTAAAATTATGGGGACATAGATGAAATCAAAACTATTTGAGAGAAATATCTCTTTTTTGAAATCATTTAAGAGTCACATAATTATAAAAGAAATCATTTAATTTTAAAATATTCTTATAATATTTTAATGGAAGCTTTGAAGATTTTATAACGGCAGAAAATAGCCGCACCTATCGTATAAGTTAAACAAAATACATTCTTACCATAATTTTGTCGAAAAGTTTAAAAAGGACCTTGATTGGAAAATGATGGAAAGATTACTTTATAAAAATCTTATAAAAATTCAAACAGGGGTATTAATGACTTTAAAACATAGTATGTAAAATAGTAAGAGTGATTTGAAATACATTTTTAAGAATCCTGGATGTGGATGATAAAGAGGTCCCAGTAGATAATTACGTATAAACAACCTCAGATAATAAAGAGATTGTGAAATAAACCCTTACGTTGTACTTTTACTTGGTTGATGGTAGGTTAACCTCCATATAATGGTGAAATAATTGTTATTAAATTATAAAATAATTATATACATTAATATTATATCATATACGATCTTTTAATATTTCTTCGTTAATAATATCTTAGTATTATCGTCGGTTCGGGTGTTAACTTACTCGTTTTCTTTTATATGTTTTGTTACATAAGTCGTGTTTTTAATGGATAGGTATTATCTTATTCATATACAGAATGATATCATGTACTTAAACATTATTTTTAATCATAAAATGAGAATTATACTTTAATGGATACAATGGGGAATGGATCTCACCACGTTCGTGGAGAGGGTAGTCCGTACGTACGCATTTGCGACAATATCATTCTTTTGATATTAAAATAATATATAATTGGATGGTATATCATATATACATAATCATTATAATTTTATATTTATTATTTAATTCAATTAAACATCATTATCATACCCATCCAAATAATAATGTTTTGAATTACAATTACACCACGACATGGAGACGGTAATCCATATGTACGCACGTATGGTGAAATGTCAATAAAAGGATGGATAGAATAATGAATGTGGTTGTACCATATTTATAAAAACATCACAGTATATAGAAGATACTGGAGCTATTATTTTAGTATAGAAATAACAAAGAAAGAAGAAGTTGAAGAAGAAAGGATCCTGAAAGTGTGTGGTGAAAACATTACCTATTCTTCGAGTTCTTCCTTTTTATTTGATAAAAAGGGATCCTTAGGATGGCTTTATAATCAGACTAATTCCTCTAGTTTGAAGTAATGGAATTTTAGAGAATATTTGGTCAGGGTTTGTTCAAGAGAAAAGGCTTTGAAGTTGTGAATTAGATAGAAGGGGGAGTGCCCTTTTATAAGAGGGGTGAGGGGCACCTTAGGAAAAATATAAAATATTATTTTATCTTAAATTAATATTAGGTTTATAATGGCTCAAAAGTGTATTATTTAAAGAATAAGGTGAGAATGGGTTGAAAACAAATCAACCAATAGGTTTTAGACATGTTTCTCTCACTTTATTAACCTTATCATTTAGTTTTAACTCTTAGATAATTAGTTTGACATTTACAATGTCTCTTTGTATTTTTATATTATATATTTAATAAAATTACTATATGAATCCAAGAGACCCCCATGTGGTCCATTAATGATACACCTATCATTATATAAGTCTTTTTTCTGAACCTTAGATTTTTAGGAATTGAATATCAATTAATAATATAATATTTGTTTTAAAAACACTTTTATGTCAATTTTGACACTATTTGGTATTTTGTTTTTGATAAATTCATAAAAGAATTATTACCTCTGACCTCATTCATTTAATCAAACCTGACATGTCATATTAACATATAAAATTCGTGGAATCCATTAAAAGTCTGATGTTATATTTATTTGTGTATTTATAATATCAATTATTTTAATATTTCACTAATATGGTAATTACTTCATCATCATTGTGTCATAAATAAATTAAATTATTTAATGTCTAAAAAGAATAAATAAAATATCATTATTTAGGAAATATTTTTATCTTTATAATTATTATTTATAATCTAATTTATCTTATGTATAACCCTATATTAAAAATGTTTTAATTATTAGAATTTGATTTTAACACTTTAAACTCTTCTTTGAATTAAATAATAATAAATGTCCTAATCTAATCCAAGTGGACCTAAATGATAATATTTTATTAATAAGGTTCTATTTGGCCGAGATAAACTTGTCCAATAGAATTAGGACATGTGTTAGGGTAATATTAATGTCATTTGTACCCTTAATTACCCTATTTACTTTCAACCGTGGTAAATAAAAGTAAAAAGTTACTATTCACCAAAAATTATTTTTATCTTATCGATCCACATTTTACTCCTTGATATTTATAACGACATATACTTTACATACATTGTTATTACTTCAGAATTGAAGCACACTTATTACAACATATAACAAAACCAAGAAAGGACCGTATAGGTATAGTGTCTTTAGAAACTAGGAAACATAAACAACTGGTTCATAAAGCATCTACATTACCTCCCATTTATTTCATCATATCTAGAGTCCCTTTTTGGTATATTCTACTTCATAAACTTATTCCTGGCCTTTGGAAATAAAACATACAAAAGGGTGAGCTCAAATGCTCAGTAAGGGTAAACAAAAGAAATATCAATCACATCATATACATAAGCAGATAACTTTTGGAAATCTTAACCTGCAAAAGAGATCATAATTTCATAACATGGGATAAATCATAGTAGTGAAATTTAATCCCAATAATCATAACTTAAAACATGAAACTTTGTGTCATATACACATAATCAGAGAGAATCATTTCTTATTAGTCAAGACTCATTGCCAAGACTATCTTAGTGGACAAAGTCCATTTCTGAACCGAGTTCACTGCTCGTTTCAGTCCTGTTTCACTGAACCGGTATAACCTACCGTTCCAGCCATGTCTATCTCATGAGATATAAAATCTTTACCCTTTTAATTGGAGGGAGATATAGGTCCCACTCATCTCATAATGATACCATTCTTATGTGTTCCACAAAATCATAAACCATACATCATAGCATAACCCATGTAATAAAAATGGGATTCTTAAACATTGTGACATCATAAAACAATTCATATAAGATAAAGGAATTCATAAAAATAATTCCATCACAACATAATCAAATAAATGTTATAATAGGGATGAAAACAGAACCCTTTATTATCTTAGATGGAAAATAATTTTGATAAAACACTTGAACTCCATTCTTGAGGAAAATATCCTTTCTACTTCAAAAACACTTTTCCTTTCTTAACATGTCATACAATTATAAACTAATAGAATTTGATTAAAAATAAACTTGAAAACTTGTAATGGAAGCTTCTTGGAAATAATGTTTTACAAATCCATTCATGCCGTATATGTTAAAAAACATTCTTCTCGTACTTTTGTCAGAAAAGTCAAAAAGTACCTCGTCTGAAAAACGACAAAAGATTCCTTTCATTTCTTTTACTAAAAACTCACATAAGGGTAAAATTGGATTTAAACAATTATAGGTGGATGGAAATAATATTAAATATTGAGGAAACATGGATGTGTATGATAAAATACACCCCAGTAAATACCAAAGTATAAACAATCTCGAATAAAATGAGATTGTGATATTTCTCTTACCTTAGGTCCGATATGCTTTGTACGTGTCCGAACCTACTGTATAATGATTTAAATAATGTTATTGACTTATTAAAGAATCATAATTATTTTTATGATATCATATATGGTCACATTCTTAGCTTCTTAGTAGTAATATTTCATTGCTACTTGTTAATCGGGTGTTTATATCTTTTTGTTCTTATGCGTGTTTTGTCGAATAAATTCTTATTCTTCTATTTATGTTATAGATATATCATTTCTAGAATGGTATTAGTGTAATATATATCATATTAATTCAGTAAATTCATTTATATAATCATTATTAAATGAAGATCATGTAGAACGAGTCGCATCACATCGTGGAGACGGTATTCCGTACGTACGCACGAGTGATGATATCGTTCCTATGATCGTGGAATTGTATTGGAGTGTATGTATACTATTTCAGAATTAGTATCACTTTATAATAGTCATATAGAGTCATTATTTACACAATTATACCCATCCAAGTAAGGTGGTGGTGGAAAATAGATTACACCACGGCGTGGAGACGGTATTCCATAGGTACGCACGCGCGGTGATTTCTTTTTCCGTAGGATGGATAGATGGTGAAATAGGGTTGTTACATAATTATAATAACATATCAGTATATGAGTGATACTTATGTTATTATTTCATAATGAAACAACTAAATAAGAAGATGTGGAAGAAGAAATAAAGATGAAAGAATCGGTAACGGACATTACCTCTTCTTTGAAGTGCTTCTTTAAGACCTCCTTTTAGGGAACTAAAATAGGTCTTTGAAGAAGACCAGAACCTATAGGATGTTTCTAGGGAAGTGGAGAGAATAAATTGGTATGGGTTGGCCGATCATGAAGGCTCAAAGTGGTGTGAGGAAGAGGGGGAGGAGGTGCCCTTTTATAAGGGAGGAGAGGGGCTCCTTTGGAAAAACTAAAAATATTATTTTATTATAAAGTCAAGTTCGGTTTTAAATATCTATAAATTGATTTATTTCGAAGATAAGGTGGGGATGGGTCGAAATCCTCTCATCCAATAGAATTTAGACAAGTTTAGGTTCCTATTTTATCCTTATCATTTAGATTTAACATTAAGATAAATAATTTTACTTTTACCGTGTCTTCTTGTGTTCTTATACTATAAGGTTAGTAAACTTACTATAAGCAGCCAAACGAACCCCAAGTTGTTTATTATTATTATATATAACCATATATAAGCCATGGGGCAAAAAATTATATTTTTAGGAATAAAATATCAATTAATATATAAAATATGTTTTGAAAACTATTTTATGTCAATTTTGACACTATTTAGTAATTAATTTTTTTGAAAATCATAACAGAATGATTAGTTCAAGAAACGTTAATTAAATCAATAATAAAATTTCATATTAATCTATAAAATTCGTGGAATTCATAAAAAGTCTCAAATTACATTTATTTTGGTGTTTATAACATCAATTATGTCAATATTTCATTAATGTGATTATTACTGCATCATCATTGTGTCATAAATAATTTAAAATATTTAATGTCTAAAAATTACAACTAAAATACCATTATGTAGGAAATATTTTTAGCTTTCTAAATAATTTTTATAGTCGAATTTATCTTATGTATAACCCAATATTAAAAATGATTTACTTATTAAACTTTGATTTTAACTATTTTAACCCTTCTTTAAATAAATTAATAATAAATGTCCTAATCTATTCCAAGTGGGCCTAAATGGTCATATTTTATTCCTAAGGTTATTTTTGGTCGAATTAAACTTGTCCAATAGAATTAGGACATGTGTTAGGGTAATAATAATATCATTCTTACCCTTAATTACCCTATTTACTTTTAATCGTGGTAAATAAAAGTTAAAAGTTACTATTCACCAAAAATTATTTTCATCTCATTGAACAACATTTTACTTATTGACATCAACTGTGTCTCTCAGATTTTTGAAATTCCACTCACAGAAGCGGTAAAATTAAGTTTTATGAAAAATTCAGTTTTTTTAACTACCACTTAGTGGTTTCACTATTCATCAAAAATTGAAAGTTTTCAGAAAAATACCAAAATTTCACCCTAGGATAATTTCGATATTCCAAATCCAAAAATGATGTCCATTTTGAAAAATAAAATTTTTAAAAATTTCAAAAAGTGGTTATTACTGTTCATAACGGCTAGTTTTAATAATATTTTTTTAGCATATCATTGTTTAGTGAAACTCGGTATTGCGTACGACGCAAGCTATCAAGGAAGGTTGCGATTTCGTGTAAGGCAAGCCAAGCAAGTGTTGTGTGTAGAAAAAGATTCCTTTTATGATATAACATAAAAGTCTCGGGTGTTACATTCTACCCCCCTTAAAATGAATTTCGCCCTCGAAATTCATCACTTTGTAACGAACAGATGAGGATACCTCTCCCTCATCATATCCTCAAGATCCCATGTAGATTTTTATAATTGGTGGTTCCTCTATAAAACTTTCACCAATCAAGTGGTCTTGTTTCGTAGGACTTTTTTTCTACGATCCAGAATCTCTATCGGTTGTTCTTCATAAGAAAGATCTTGCTCCAGCAGTACAAGTTCTGAGTTGAGTACATGTGAAGGATCAGGTATGTACTTTCTCAGGAGAGATACTTGGAACACATCGTGAACTTGAGAGAGATTCGGTGGAAGCGCCAATCGGTAAGCTACCTTCCCAAAACGATCTAGTATTTCGAAAGGACCGATATATCTAGGGCTCAACTTCCCTTTCTTTCCAAATCTCATAACCCTCTTCCAGGGAGATATTCATAAGAACACTTTATCACCCACTTCAAACTCAAGGTCTTTTCTTCAGTTATCGGCATAACTTTTCTGTCGACTCTGAGCTGCTCTTATCTGTTGTTGAATAGATCTGACCTTTTCTGTCATTTCATCAATGAGATAGGGTCCTAATATCTTTCTTTCCCCAACTTCATCCCATCAAGTTGGAGTCTTACATTTCTTTCTATAGAGAGCTTCATAAGGAGCCATCTGAATACTGGAGTGAAAGCTATTATTATATGAAAATTCCACCAAAGGTAGGTGTTGATCCCAACCACCTTTGAAATCCATAGAGCAAGATCTCAACATATCTTCTAGAGTTTTAATTGTTCTCTTCGACTGACAATCTGTCTGAGGATGATAAGCAGTGTTGAAACTCAACTCTGTATCCAGAGTATGCTGATGAATTCGCCAGAACTTCGAGGTAAATCTTGGATCCCGATCAGATATAATAGAAAGTGGTACTCCATGAAATCTTACCACTTCCTTTACATATATCATGGCAAGCTGATCCAGAGAGAAATCCTCTCTAATAGCAATGATGTGTGCAGACTTTGTAAGATGATCAACTATGACCCAAATAACATTATTTCCTCTGGATGTTTTAGGAAGTCCTATGAAAATGTCCATAGTTATGTTTTCCCATTTCCATTCGGGTATGGGTAATGGTTGTAACATCCCCTTAGACTTATGTCTCTCAGCTTTAACTTGTTGACAAACCAAGCATCGAAAGACATATTCAGCAACATCTCTTTTCGTGCCATACCACCAGAAGTACTCTTTCAGGTCCCTGTACATCTTCGTGCTTCCAAGATGAATAGAGAATGAAGAACTATGAGCCTAATCTAGCAGCTCCTTCTTTAATTCGGGGATGGGAGGAACACAAACCCGATTCCTGAACTTTATTATCCCATCACAATCAAGGTTGAATTCAGGAACATTTCTCACCTTCTTTTGTAACTCGACATCTTCTTTCTGTTCTTCTTTAATCTTCACATGTATAGATGGTTGAAAATTCATTTGAGAAAGATACGATTTTTACCCTTTCATTATAATTCCATGATCCATCCTTTGTAAATCCATAAATATTAGATCTTTTGTGATCCTCATCATGGATAAACTAGCATGGTCTTGTCGACTTAATGCATCTACCACCTTGTTTGCTTTCCCAGGGTGGTAATGGATTGAGCAGTCGTAATCTTTAATCAGCTCCAACCATCTTCTTTGGCGCATATTCAGCTCCTTTTGTGTGAAAATACACTTTAAACTTTTATGATTAGTATAAATATCTCACCTTTCACCATAAAGGTAATGCCTCCAAATATTTAATTCAAATATTACCGTAGCTAACTCCAAATCATGAGTTGGGTAATTTTTCTCATGTATTTTCAACTGTCGTGAGGCATAAGCTATCACCATATCATTTTGCATAAGAACACACCCCAATCCCTTCTTGGATGCATCACTGTAGATCACAAACCTTTCTCCACTACAAGGCAGTGTGAGCACAGGTGCAATGGATAACCTTCTTTTCAACTCCTTGAAAATCTCTTTACATTCCTCTGTCCAAACAAACTTAACTCCTTTCCGAGTCAACTTGGTGAGTGGATTAGATAATCACGAAAAATATTTCAAAAAACAACGATAATATCCATCCAAACCGCGAAAAATTCGGATCTTGGTTACTGTTATTGGTCTTGACCATCTTTCGATAACCTCTCTTTTTGGTGGATCCATAGATATCCCCTCTTTTGAGATTATGTGACCCAAAAATGAAACTTTTTGAAGCCAAAATTCACACTTTGTAAATTTGGCATAAAGATTCTCCTTTCTCAGGGTCTTCAATATAATTCTCAAGTGATCTTCATGTTCTTCCTTTCTCTTTGAATAGACAAGAATATCATCTATAAAGACTACCACAAACTGATCAAGAGAGTCTCTATCATTAGATCCATGAAGATAGCAGGGGCATTAGTAAGACCAAATGGCATCAATATAAATTCATAGTGTCCATACCTTGTACGGAAAGCCGTCTTTGGTATATCCTCCCTTTTGACCCTTAATTGATGATACTCTGAACAAAGATCAATCTTGGAAAAGTGTTGAGCTCCGCGTATTTGGTCAAATAGGTCATCAATGTGTGGGAGAGGATATTTGTTCTTGATAGTGATCTTGTTAAGTTCTCGATAATCAATGCAGAGTCTCATTGATCCATCTTTCTTATTAACAAACAGAACATGTGCTCCCCAAGGTGACACACTAGGGCGTATGAACCCCTTATCAAGATTCTCTTGGAGTTGCTTCTTCAATTCCTACAACTCAATTGGGGCCATTCTATAAGGTGTCTTTGAAATAGGCAAAGCACCCGGTACGAGATCTATTGAAAACTCAACTTCACGATTCGGTGGAAGACCCTGTAATTCCTCCGGAAAGACATCATCAAACTCTCGTACAATGGGCATATTCTTAATCATGAGTTTCTCACCAACCATTTGAGATAAATAACCTTCATTTAGTTGAATCAATACCCATAAAATTGAATAAATTTCCACTGGAAGGTTATGTTCATCCTTGCATCGATAGACGATCATAGATTGATCTGGAATATGAAATGTGACTTCCCTTCTTTGGAAATTGATATGATCTCCATGTAGAGAAATACAATCCATACCAAGAATCACATAAAATTCCACTATAGGAAGGATCACAAGATTTGCAGGAAGCACTTTCCCACAAACTTCAATCGGAGAAGAATTATAAACTTTTGATGTGACTGTTGTGCCATTAGGTGTTGTCACAGCTAACTCAACATCTAATTGTTGAGGTAATACGGTTATACCCTTAGAAAATTCTTCAGAAATAAAGGAGTGGGTGGATCTAGAATCAAATAAAACATTTGCTACTTTAGAGTGGATGGTAAGTGTACCTTCCACCACATCGTTATCGTACTCCACATCACTGATAGAATTTGCATGTGACTTTCCTTTGTCTTTATCCTTAATAGTTTGTTGACATCGACCATCATCATCAACCCTTGGATTAGGGCATTTATTGGAATAATTTCCCATCTCCTTGCACTTGAAACATTGAAGTGTAGTAGGTTCATTCTGTGTATCCCTTCCTTTGTTTGTATCATTAGACATCTTCTTCCCATCATCGCGGTATTCAAATGCCCGATGACCTTCCTTTCCACATTTGAAACATTTACTTGTCCCTTTAAGAAAACTCCCTCCATGTTTCTTTCCACACATTGAGCATAAGGAAAAGCTCATCTTCTTTTCAGTGTGCTATTTAGATTTTCCTTTGAATTCCATTTTCCTCTTCTTATCAAACCCATATGACTGATGGGTTACTCCAATCTCCATCTCAACTTGGAGAGCACATCGAACGATTTCCTCGTAGCTATTGAAGTCCCTTATGGCAAAGGCACTTCGAAGAATTGGTTTTAAGCCACTAAAGAATCGATCAATCTTACTCTCAGGTTGGATAATAATACCAGAAGCGTAAATTGCAAGTCTTGTAAAATTTTCTTCATAGGTACCAACAGATTCATCATCCTTTTGCTCCAGTTCAAGAAACTCTTTCTCCATCTTTGTTTGGAGAATACGATGGAAGTAATTATTGAAAAATATGTTCTTGAACTCGTCCCATTCCATGGACTCAATTTCATCCCTTTGACTCATATTCTTAATAAGATTCCACCATTGATCAGCATCACCTTCTAATCGATACACTGCTAAGATGACTTTATCATGCTCAGAACATTGAAGAACTTAAAATATCTTTTCAATAGTACTAATCCATTGTTCAGAAACTAATGGATCAGTAGACCCGCTGAATGAAGGTGGACGCTGTCTCATGAAGGATTCAACAAAATGTTTCTGCTTCCTTTGCTCATTTGGAAGTCTTGCATGATTCATAGCTTGAGAAATTTGTGTGAGCATGGCTACAAGATTTTGCATTCCAGCTCCCATAACGTTTGGTTGCTCAGGGGGACAATCATTGCATTGCACGTCGCATTCCGCATTAACATGGTTCATTCGGGTTCTAGCCATTGACTAAAACCAAGAAGAATATTCTGAGAAACACTAATTATAATAGGAAAACCACATAATCAAGAATAAAATTTCACACTTAAGGTCTTATCCTAGGTTATTCATGTCCATTTCTAAAACACTAATATTGTGTTCTATGCTTAGACTTATCCTTAGGGTTCTTACTAAGGCTTTCACATCCTAGTTTCCAGAGGTTGACTATACCTTTCCTTTGATACCAACTATAACGACCCATACTTTACATACATTGTTATTACTTCAGAATTGAAGCACATTTATTACAACATATAACAAAACCAAGAAAGGACCATATAGGTATAGTGTCTTTAGAAACTGGGAAACATAAACAAATGGTTCATAAAGCATCTACTTTGCCTCCCATTTATTTCATCATATCTATTGTCCCTTTTTGGCATATTCTACTTAATAACCTTCTTCCGGACATGGGGAAATAAAACATACAAAAGGGTGAGCTCAAAGGCTCAGTAAGGGTAAACAAAAGAAATATCAATCACATCATATACATAAGAACAAAACTTTTGGAAATCTTAACCTACAAAAGAGATCATAATTTCATAACATGGGATAAATCATAGTAGTGAAATGTAATCCCAATAATCATAACTTAAAACATGAAACTTTGTGGCATACACAGATAATCATAGAGAATCATTTCTTATTAGTCAAGACTCATTTCCAATACTATCTTAGTGGACAAAGTCCATTTCTGAACCGAGTTCACTCCTCGTTTCAGTCCTGTTTCACTAAACCGGTATAACCTACCATTCCAGCCATGTCTATCTCATGAGATATAAAATCGTTACCCAATGCGTTGGAGGGAGATATAGGTCCCACCCATCTCATAATTATACCATTCTTATGTGTGCCACAAAATCATAAACCATACATCATAGCATAACCCATATAATAAAAATGGGATTCTTAAACATTGTGACATCATAAAAATATTCATATAAGATAATGGAATTAATAAAAATAATTCCATCACAACATAATAATATCAATGTAATAATAGGGATGAAAACAGAACCCTTTATTATCTTTGATGGAAAATAATTTTGATAAAACACTTGAACTCCATTCTTGGGGAAAATTTCCTTTCTACTTCAAAAACACTTTTCCATTCCTAACATGTCATACAATTCTAAACTAAGAGAAGTTGATTAAAAATAAACTTGAAAACTTGTAAATGAAGCTTCTTGGAAATAATGTTTTAAAAATCCATTCATGCCGTATAAGTTAAAAAAACATTCTTCTCGAACTTTTGTAGGAAATGTCAAAAAGTACCTCGTATGAAAAACGACAAAAGATTCCTTTCATATCTTTTACAAAAAAACTCCCTGAAGGGTAAAATTGGATTTAAACAATTATAGGTGGATGGAAATAATATTACATATTGAGGAAACATGGATGTGGATGATAAAATACACCCCAGTAAATACCAAAGTATAAACAATCTCGGATAAAATGAGATTGTGATATTTCCCTTACCTTAGGTCCGATATGCTTTGTACGTGTCCAAACCTCCTGTATAATGATTTAAATAATGTTATTGACTTATTAAAGAATCATAATTATTTTTATGATATCATATATGGTCACATTCTTAGCTTCTTAGTAGTAATATATCATTGCTACTTGTTATTCAGGTGTTTATAACTTTTTGTTCTTATGCATGTTTTGTCGAATAAATTATTATTCTTCTATTTAGGTTATAGATACCTCATTTAAAGAATGGTATTAGTGTAATATATATCATATTCATTCATTCAATTCATTTATATAATCACAATGAAATTAAGATCATGTAGAACGAGTCGCATCACATTGTGGAGACGGTATTCCGTACGTATGCACGAGTGATGATATCGTTCCTATGATCGTGGAATTGTATTGGAGTGTATGTATACTATTTCAGAATCAGTATCACTTTATAATAGTCATATAGAGTCATTATTTACACCATTATACCCATCCAAGTAAGGTGGTGGTGGAAAATAGATTAAACCACGGCGTGGAGACGGTATTCCGTACGTACGCACGCGCGGTGATTTCTTTTTCCGTAGGATGGATAGATGGTGAAATAGGGTTGTTTCATAATAATAATAACATATCAGTATATGAGTGATACTGATGTTATTACTTCATAATGAAACAACTAAATAAGAAGATGTGGATGAAGAAATAAAGATGAAAGAATCGGTAACGGACATTACCTCTTCTTTGAAGTGCTTCTTTGAGACCTCCTTTTGGGGCACTAAAATAGGCCTTTGAAGAAGACCAGAACATCTAGGATGTTTCTAGGGAAGTGGAGAGAAGAAATTTTCAGGGTTTGGCCGAGTTTTAAGGCTCAAAGTGGTGTGAGGAAGAGGGGGAGGAGGTGCCCTTTTATAAGGGAGGAGAGGGGATCCTTTGGAAAAACTAAAAATATTATTTTATTATAAAGTCATGTTCGGTTTTAAATAGCTCCAAATTGATTTATTCCGAAGCTAAGGTGGGTATGGGTCGAAATCCTCTCATCCAATAGAATTTAGACAAGTTTAGGTTCCTATTTTAACCTTATCATTTAGATTTAACATTAAGTTAAAAAATTTTACTTTTACCGTATCTTCTTGTGTTCTTAAACTATAAGGTTAATAAACATAGTATATTCAGCCAAAAGAACCACAAGTTGTTTATTATTAATATATATAACCTTATATAAGTCATTTGGCCGAACCATAGATTTTTAGGAATAAAATAACAATTAATAATATAATATTTGTTTTAAAAACTATTTTATGTCAATTTTGACACTATTTAGTAATTAATTTTTTTGAAAATCATAACAGAATGATTAGTTCGAACAAAGTTAATTAAATCAATACTAACATGTCATATTAATCTATAAAATTAGTGGAATTCATAAAAAGTCTCAAATTACATTTATTTTGGTGTTTATAACATCAATTATGTGAATATTTCATTAATAAGATAATTACTCCATCATCATTGTGTCATAAATAAATTAAATTATTTAATGCCTACAAATTACAAATAAAATACCATTATGTAGGAAATATTTTTATCTTTCTAATTAATATTTATAGTAGAATTTATCTTATTTATAACCCCATATTAAAAATTATTTACTTATTAAACTTTGATTTTAACTATTTTAACCCTTCTTTAAATAAATTAATAATAAATGTCCTAATCTAATCCAAGTGGGCCTAAATGGTCATATTTTATTACTAAGGTTGTTTTTGGTCGAATTAAACTTGTCCAATAGAATTAGGACATGTGTTACGGTAATAATAATATCATTTTTACCCTTAATTACCCTATATACTTTTAACCGTGGTAAATAAAAGTAAAATGTTACTATTCACCAAAAATTACTTTCATCTCATTGAACCAAATTTTACTTACTGACATCAACCGTGTCTCTCGGTTTTTTGAAATTCCACTCACAGAAGCGGTAAAATTATGTTTTATGAAAAATTCAGTTTTTTTAACTACCACTTAGTGGTTTCACTATTCATCAAAAATTGAAAGTTTTCAATAAAAATACCAAAACTTTACCCTAGGATAATTTCGATATTCCGAATCCAAAAATGAAGTACATTTTAAAAAATAAAATTTATAAAATTTCAAAAAGTGTTTATTACTATTCATAACGGCTAGTTTTAATAATATTTTATTAGCATATCATTGTTTAGTGAAACTCGGTATTGCGTACGACGCAAGCTATCGAGGAAGGTTGCGATTTCGTGTGAAGCAAGCCAAGAAAGTGTTGTGTGTAGAAAAATATTCCTTTGATGATATAACATAAAAGTCTCGGGTGTTACAATATTAACCATGTCTCTTGGATTTTCGAAATTCCACTCACAAAATTGGTAAAATTATGTTTTATGTGAATTTCCAAATTCTCCTAGGAGATGGGTAAAAACAGTGAAAAGTTCAATAAAATATTTATATATCTGATATTATTCTAAACTAACTCCAATGAATTACATTGAACTTATATAAATATTATATATCTATTTTGACCTTAATTAAATTTTAAAAAATTAAATAATTATTTAAATAAAAATTCTGTTTTAAACTATAACTCAGTGTTTGTTCACAATTAATCAAAAATTGAAAGTTTTCAGAAAAATTCAAAAAATTCATCCTAAGATAATTTCGATATTCCGAATACAAAAATGAAGTATATTTAGAAATATAATATTTATAAAATTTCAAAAAGTGGGTATTAATATTCATAACTTCTAGTTTGATTGGTTGTGGTGTGTGTTAGAACTCTAAGTTGCGTACAACACACGCTACTGTATTATTCAAAGAGAAGTGTACCGTGGAAGCTAGGGGTGTTACAATATTGGATACTCTTACCAAATTTATAGATGAAACTTGGATCCTAATCAAACTAAATCAGTATTGGTACTCCATGCAGCCTTACCACTTCACTAATTTATATATGTCCTAGTAGATCGAATGGGAAATCCTCCGAAATTGTAGTGAAGTGTGAAGCCTTTTTAAAACAATACAAAAAAACATAGATAGCATCATTTCCATTGTATATATATTTAGATTCCCAGTGAAATAGTCCATGGTGATGTTTTTCCATTTCCATGTTAGTATGGGCAATGGTTTTACCGTCCCCTTAGACTTATTCCTCTCATCCTTATCAGTCTAACATACTAGTCATATTGATGTATATTTGAAAATCAACTTATTCATGTTATACCACCAATATTTCTCCGATAGATCTTGATAGATAATCATGTTTCCAAGGTTAATGGATATATTTGAACTATGCACATCAACCAAATGTTATTTCCCTAACTTCAGGTTTGATGGACCATATAATCGTGACCAAAATATCACAATTCATTCTTCAATAACATTGAACTAAGAGAATTTATATTTTATGATCGTTTCCCCTTTCATCCAAATTCCAACATCATCTTTTGGAGAATCCATTGACCATTCCAAAAGATACAGTAGATAAATCATTTTTGAAAGAATGCTTATGTTCCCTTCTTTGTGATTACCGTGTCAATCTTTACCAAATCTAAGAATATTTGGTCCTTTTTAATTCAATCAATGATATAATCATTGGATTTTTTCTACATAGAGAATCTTGATCCCTGTTCTCATCCATAAGGTGGTAGTGGATTGAGTAGTCATATTCCTTGATGATATCTAACCATCTTCAATGTCACAAATTCACCTCTGTCTCTGTGAATATATTTTTGAGAAATTTGTGATGTGTATATATTTCACACTTGTCCCCAAAGACATAATTCTTCCAAATTTTTGAATTAAAGATCACAACTACCAACTCCGTATCATGTGTAGAATTGTCCAGATCATGAATTTTTGAATTCCTTAATTCATAGGCAATGACATTGTCATTCTGCATCAGCACACATGTCATTCCCTTCTTCACAGCATTGTTGAATATTACAAAAATTTCCACACTTGTGGGTACTGTGAGCACTGGGGTAGTTAATATACTCATATTCAACTCCATGAATATTTCTTCACATTCATAATTCCTAGAAAACATGACACCCATCTAGGTTATCTTGGTAAGAGGGTTTCAAAATAATGAGAAATTTCTCTCAAATTAGGGATAATATCCACCTAACCAAAGGAAGAAATGAATATCAATATTATATTCTAGCCTCATCCATCCCTAATTTTTTTGGAATGATCCATATATATCACATTTATTGTGATGGTGTTCCCAGTGAATGGTACTTCCTACAAATACAACTCAGACATTCTATACTTTTCATAGACCTCTTTTATCACGGACTGTTGTACAGTGGTTAGTTTCTCCTCATTACCCTCATTGGTTTTGGATTATATTATAATATAATCTATAAAGTCAAAAAAATTTGTTTAGGTGATCTCTAATGTCTATAATAATTATGTGTATGATGATTTCTATAGCATTAGTGAGTCTTAATGGAATTACTATGAATTCATAGTTCCTCATACATTGAATGAAAAGCAGCCTAGGGGACAACCTCCTCCTTCACCGTAACATGGTAATATCCCGACTGTAGATCCACATTGGAGAATTATTGTGTATTATGTAGTTGATTGAACAAGATATCCATTCATGGAAACTGAAATTTTTTTATTATCATGATTTATTTTATATCATGATAATCTATGAAAAAGGTCCATTGGACATCCATTTTTTTAACAAAGAGGACAGGTGCACCCCTGGGTGATTCACTTTGGCATATAACCCCTATATCCTGATTCTATTATAATTTTTTCATTATCTCCTCAAGCTCCACAACAACCATTCTCTATGGAGTCCTGGATACTAGAAATGACCCTGGTATAAGATCAATAGAGAATTAATCATTTCTTCTATGTGGTAGAAAAAGTAATTCATTGGGAAACACATCAATTGTTTCACTCACAATAAGCATGTCTTCGATGATGGTTCTTTCCTTAGAATCAATCATCTGATAATGATATGTGTGCTTATAGGGAATTAATATCCACTCATGATATGATGGTTTTAAAGAATATTCATCCTCATCCTTGCACTTGTATAGAATTGGGGGTTGATTCACCCAATGTAGATTGATATCCCTCTCACAATAATTCATGTTGTCTCTATATAGGGAAATCCAATCTTTACCATGAATTGTATAACATAACACTAGAGGGAGTATGATGATGTTATTTAGGATGTTTAATCAAAATATAGTGATATGAGAGGAGTTATATACATTGGATGAAATAATTTCACCATTTTCTATTTTCATCAAAATCTCTACATCCATACACTATGGTGGTGTTTGGATTATTCAACTAAACATTCCGGATATAGAATAATGTATAGAACAATAATCAAAAAGACCATTCCCTATTTTTAAAGGAATAACTAGAATACATGTCACCACTTAAATGTTGGGATTCACTTTAGGGTAGTGATGGCCAAATCCCACCCTTATTAACATGGATGTTTTTTTACCTCCAATTAACCTTTTCATGGGGCCCTGGTTCATAAAGTTCCCTAGTTCCTTACATTTTTTGAAATGAACAAGGCGTTGAGGGTTGAACAGATAATTACTTTCCTCTTTCACATTGAGGGGTTTCTCCTCTAACAAATTATTATCCTTGTACCCTTATCTTCCAAACCTATCACCTTTTCTTGATCACATTAATCAATTTCTAGGGTGCTTCATTCCACTATTTGACCTGTGTGGTGCTGTATTTTCTCTGCATCGTTGGATTTATCCATCAGACTGCTAGAATTAAAGCCCATGTTCCGCTTCTTATTTCCATGATACAACTAAAATTTTATGATCACGAAATTGACATTAGGGTACATTGTAAAATTTTCTCATAGCTATCAATGTCATGGATTTTTTTAAAGGAATATGCACACCAATGAAGTGGTAGACTTTTCATTCAGGGGTGATGACAGAACCAGAGGTCTATCGTGCATGTTTGGTGATTTTTTCCTCAAATGGCCCAACATATTATTCATCCTTTTTTTGACAACATATAAATAAATATATATATATTAAGACGGAGGGTTCAGAGTGAATATTTACAGATAAACATTTTTTAGAACTCATTCCAATCCAATATCTCGATCTCTTCTCATGCTTCATATTTTTTTAACAATGTTCACAATTGATTATATTTATCCACCTTATGATATGAAGTCATATGAGAATTCTGTTTTTCATAACATTAAATTATGGAGAAGATATTCTCAATGGATTTGTTTTATTGTTTGGCGATTGAGGGATTTGATGATCCATGGATAATAGGTGTCATTTTTCTCATAAATAACCCAATTGGGACCTTTTCTTTCTTAGGGGGGGGAACATTTATATTGATATATGTTTCTATTCAAAGCATGAGTTATTTTAGAGAGTATATTGATAATGTTTTCAATTCCCACTACTATAAGATTGTGAATCTCATTGGAGCATTCATCACATTGATATTAATATAATTTGTTAGCTTGTTTTCTCCAATTAACAACCATTGGATAGAATAAAAGGGAAAATTAGTGGTAAATATTTTAAACTACTTATCAAATAAAGGGGATTCCATTGAAAAAATTGGATATATTACTAATAAAATTAATCTCATCAACCTATGAATTTCTATGAACATATCTATGTTATCTATGATATGCATCCTAACATATATTATTTGGGCCATTTTTACCTTAATAATGGTTCGTAATAAGATTATGAATATATAAAATCTTATCCATAGAGAGTGTTGAACGATGAATGAAGAAAGGCCTGTTTTTATGCACCATTTACTATTTCTGTCTAACTAAAAGTAGTGTTTTCAGTTTTTACCCCTAGATACATCAATATCAGAGCCACCCCTACATGTTTGTATCTAAATAGTTATTTATTTTCTTGTTTAAAAAATTACTCTATACTCACTAAAATTGATAAATTATTTACTTATATATTTTATTTTCCCTAAGGTTTCCATAAGATTTTTCTAATCTAATCCCAAAATAACTAAACCAATCCTCTAATACAAACTTTAAAAAACCCTCTCCTTATTTAATATTTATTCTTTATTTATAACATAAGCACGCACTTAATACAATGTAGATGATCAAGAGTTATATTGTCTTTTGGGAGTAGAAACAATACATAACATCCTAAAACATGAAGTATACATATTTATTGAAAACATCTTTTTCAATACCACATCATTCCTTCATACTCAGTAATGCATCACATAACCAGATGACATACATAATAAAGGGGTGTTCTATAAAGCCTATTAAGGGTGTAAAAATGGAAAAAAAGAAAAAAACATTTAATGAAATAGGAATAACAATGGATTGAAAAAACTGGAACATAAAGGCTTGATATAGCCTGATATACATTCCATTGAGATGTGGCATCAACATAAAACATGATATTACCATGATCCATGGCTCATTTCAAATGTATTAGCATGGGTAAACCCTCATTGAACATTAATTAGCTTGAATAAACCATAATTTCATATGAATTAGCTGGATTAAACCCTTATTAAACATGTCATATCATGATACTAAACATTTCCCAATGCATTTAAGTGTTATCAGGGCGCATCTTTCAAAATCATTTCGTTTTCAAGAATAAGAGTGTCACATAGGTCCTTAAAAATTATTCATTAAACACAATAAAATTATTCAATTAATAAGTAATTTGAAATACGTAAATGTTTTCCCAAATAAATACATACATTATAATAAAGGTGAATACCATTGATAAATAAATGGGTATTGTATTCACTACACTATGATATTGGAATGGAAAATCATGGTGCAATTTTGGAAGCATAACATCATCAAATTGAAAAATGTAAAATAGGATTATGAGAGTGAAAGGAGACTCTAATAATTTATACATAAAATTTTTAGTAAGGGGATCATGTATTATAATATACCAACATATAAAATGGAATATAGATGAATAATATGAAATAAATTCTTAAATGGAAATTAAAATAGATAAATCCTTTATGGGGTTTCGGCATAGTAACAGTATAAGGGTCAAACTAGGAGAGGATAAATAATAACCCACTTAAATAACAACAATTTGAAATTAAGTTAGTGATTAAAAATGAATTTCAAAACGTAAAATTGAAATTAAACAAACTACCCTCAAAGGAGTTGCTGGAATTCAAGATGAGGATGGGAATCCCATACATGGATATGTCATCACAAAGGATTGAGGGAGGCTTCTTGGGAGATTTGGGGTGCTTGGGAGAACTCTAAGGAGTATGTGTACGAGCGTGTTCATTATTCAGTGAGCTTGAGTGAAGTGAAAATGGATTTTGGATAGGTTTATATAGTAATGGTGAGGGAATACTTCATTATTTGGGTTTTAGACACTACACACTAAAAAAATCAAAAAAATTAACCATCCCATCATTTTTTCTATAGTTTCTGGAAAATGGATGATGTAATAATTAATTTATTGGGATAAATTATAAAGTTATTTAAATATTTCACTTTTTTATGTGTAGGTGAGTCACACATTAATGGAATTGATTTTAAAATCATAAAATTTAATATAGGTCTTGGAGGATTCACCAGGGAATTATTAAATAAGTAAAATAAGAAAATAATTACATAATTTTAATGGAAAAATATATTTGGAAGAAGATAAGTTTTATTTTATTTTCATACATCACTATTTGGTCATTATAATGTCATAAAACACATTATATATTTATATGATATTTTATTATTACCCAAATATTCTACTATCATTGAAAATTATGAAAAAATAAACTTTGGATAATTTTGACATCATGATTCCAAAAATAATATTCATTTTATCTAAAAAATTTTCTAAACTAGTGAATTTTCACTTCTAAATTAAAAAAATAACATTTATTAAAAATTGATGGGTTTAAAAAAAACAAATTTTCAAACCATAATAAACATTAAATTTTTCTTTATAAAAAATATATGATCATTTATATTTGATAAAAGTAAATTAATAATAATATATTATTTTTATTTAATTAAAAATTCAATTAACAAATCAAAATATATTTCATAATTGAATTTGAATATTAAAAACAAATACTCTTTGTGCATTAAAAATCATTTACAAAGAAACAATAATAGAATGAAGTATATTCATTATTCGGTACAAAAATTATTCACATAATAAAAATTCTATGTTCTTATTAGGTATCCCTTTTTTACCCCAGCATACGCCCTATGAATAAGCTGTGAAATTGCGGGGCTTTCACAGGGTCATTCGGTGAACATGATTTGGTTCGTGATCCTAATGGTAATGAACATATCTTGTAAATTGTTTTGAACATGCTTTAGTTGATAGACCTAATCTCCATATTGGTATGGGGAAAGCCCAAAAAATTCTATCTCCATCAGAAACTCTAACAATTGGGCCTCATCAGGTATAATCCTATTGGTTGAGTCTGTCACTACCATTGAATAGGCCAAAAGTATTTGTTAAAAGTCTATATTTATACTAATTTTGTGATCACTGTTCGATGTCTACTTTATCAACGATAATGATACATAATGGTAATTGAAATCCAATTGGATGTAATATACCAAAAATAAGTGCCTTCAAAATATATATCTATATGATATTTAATTAAATGAAACGTAATTTTATACATAAATATTTGGGATGTTACACACAATGGGTATACCGGGTTTATAGGGTGTCTGTCCGCCACTGATTGATGGATATATTTTTATGGAATAGTTAAATATTACATGTGTGAGACCCTATTCATGTGGTGTGTAGGTAATACATAGATATTTAGCTTGTATCTCGAGAGATACATGGACTCGGGGTGGAGTACATAGTCTTCCTACATTTTGTGTACCCCAACACATGACATGTACTAGAAAAAGTACATAGAATACCCCATGTACTAGTACACTGGAAGAGACAAATGGGACCACACTATGTACTAGAACACGATAAGTGTAGATGAGTGGACCTCAGATGGAAGGACACGATGAGTATCACTTTTTACACATCGTGTACCAATCTTCTACACAACATGTTATAATGTCATGGTCCATTGAACATGGTCAATACTCAAGGTCAATAGAAAAGACATGTGACCCTACTATATACCACATACCCCTTTCAAAATGGCTTGATTATATTGTCCTCAATATCATCTATTTGTTTCATTTCTGTTTATTCTCTTTACATCTAAACCTAAAGGAATGTACGAATCATTTCCTACAAATAGGGATTTGTTCCCTTCAAGAGTAAATTCTAGATAGGGTTGTGGAATCCCACGATAGGACAACAGTGGGATCCTCAATTCATTATTCATTCCCTATGTAGACTATTCATTATTGATGTGACCAAAATTAAAGGGCATCAATCATATACATATATGGTTAATCAAGATTGAGTAGTTGGTATCACCCTGTGTCCATGGATGAGAACCTCATCACTGTTTTGTATATTTCTCATTAGGTAAATTTGTATAACTTTCTAATTATGATTCACGAGGAAAATTTCTTCTCATAAAGATGTAATCAGTGCTATTAGACATAGTAGTGTGTTATCTTGGATAAGTGTATCATGGAATCTTCAAGATAAATCCCTAGGGTTGTATGCAGTAGTCGACACATACATATAAAATGCATGTATTGTATTGATTATAAATTAATATTTTTATATGTTCTATATAAATATATTTATGTGGAGTGTACATAACATTACTTTATTATATATCTTGTGGTGTTGGGGTGTCATTATAAGTAGTTTTGTACCCACCCCTCGTTATTTTACTACAAATGTCATGTCTTGTGCAGATGAGAATTATTCTTATTGATACCTTGGAGGACTAAGAGATGATTGTGATTTGTTATATCAGGTTTCCCGATGTGCGTTCCTACATCTAAAGATATCAGTCATAATACCTTTTCTTATTTTTTGGACCTATGGTTACAGAATTTTTTGTTTTCTTGTATTCGGAACTGGTGTACATTACTTGCTTTAAATTATTTTTGTACTCCTTTGGATTGTATATAGTGGTTTTCATTCATTATTTACATTTATATATTTACATTACATCATTTTTTGGGCTTTTATATTGTTTCTTGTGTAAAGGTACATATGAAATTTCTCCGATTTTTGTGAAATTATTTCATGGTGCTACTCACTAGACCTTGGCTTATTAGAGGTGGGCATAGGGATTTTGGGAATGGACCCCTCTAGAAAGGGTCATGATAGAGTGGTATCAGAGCTGGTCAGTTATAATTAAGATTGGAAGTCTGTGATATTGGTCTGTTGAAATCGTGTTATGTGTTTCCAGTTCAGATTTTAGTCAATGGACTCTAGTGTTGGTGTGGGTGGATGACATATCCATAAGCCAAGTCTCTGATAAACTTATTTTAAACTTGGTATAAGATAACACAGGTTTTATGGAAAATAATTTTATATGAATCATATTTTAATTATTTTTGATTTCCATTTCTTAATTGAGTTGTCTCTCAAGATATAATCATTGTTCATGGTACATATTTTTTTCTAATAGGATGCCTCTATATCTCATACCCATTAGGATTCCTTAGACTAATCATGAGGATTCCCTCATCCATGAAATGTCTTTGAAATATGGACTTGTTCCCTAGATGGTATCTCTAGCTTATACACAAGCAATACCTCCTCAAATAAGCATCACATGGTACCCATAGTTCTAGAATATGGGGAGTACATGATGAGAGTGCTACAAGAGTTTTATAGATATTTTCCCCTAATGTTCTAAGGCATACCCAAACCTCATGAGGATGACATACTTCTTGAGGTAGTGACCCATATTTTCTACCTAGTTTGGACTCCAAAATATCAAATGGTGGTTCTAGCGATGAGCCTTCTACATGACTTTATAGGGAAATGGTTGAGTTTTTATTTCTAGACTCATGACAAGGAATCACATTCATGAACATACATTGATAATGTCATTATATAAGTTTTATCAACCATTATGATGAGGTGTGTGGATATTCATGAGCATCCTGAGCTCCAAAATAGTCACATGAATGTTTATAATTATTCATTGAGGTTCACCAACATTTTCATGTACTCAGTGAATAAGGTTGGAGATCAGTACTTCAGTGATTGAACTATAGTGTGTGGTCTATGTTGAGACATTTGAGTCAATATTATCCCTTTATGAATTCCAACTTATGTTGAGGTGCTTGGAAAATATTTGTTGGTTGAAAGATTCTTGACTGATCAGATACAACCAGTGATAGTTAGCATTGAACGAGTAGAAGAAAAGACCTAATCAGTATGGAGAGGACATCAGTATAAGGGACCGTTATATTGGAGACATTTCAGAAGGTCCCGTCACATATTATCTGAATTTAATGTAATGTCCTAGAAATTTCATGTATTGTTTTTAAATTATATGGGATTATTTATACACCAGATGCTCAGACGACACATGATTATGAGTCCCGGTTTTCCCAAAATAAAATTTTGATCTTTTTTTAGTTCTTTTAAAGAATCATGTGGTCGATTTTTTCATAAATTTTAAACTAGTGCTCATATCATTAATCAGAGGGCATTTTTGAACATAGAACAACAAGATTCTCCTCGAAATTTCCAAACATTAACTATGGAGGGTCGACTAGAAATGAAAAATTTTCAGACCCTTCTGAAGATAAATAAAATAAATTATAAAGTTTTTTTATTTGTCTTTCCACACCATTTAGTGATTCCACATTATTAGTGTGGTGTAGAAATGAGGCAATGCAAAATCATTAAATTAATACAAATAATTAATCTCTTTAACTGAAGCATAAGAGAGACATTGTTTCATAAAAAACTGTAATGACGTGACAATGCAATATTATATAAATTCTACAATGTGTTTCTATTTTAATGATATAACAGGTAGTAGAAATAGTTTTAGATCTGGGAATTTTTCTGGCGAATCTACAGTGAGGAATCCTCTCCAACAATAAATGATGAACTCAATCTCCGTCCACCATTCAGAGGATCCCTATCAATGTGGGTAGTAGATAAATAAAGTATAATGAAGGCATGTGGCCTTACTATTCCCTGAGTAACATCTATCCCAGATAGGGTCACTTTTTGATGTTGAATTACCTGTTCTTCATCCTAAAACAACGTATGCCGATCAACCCATGAATAAGTTGATATTATGATCATTTTTTCATGCAGGAGTGAACTTATTCTTTGGGTTTTTCATCAGGATGAATTTTGATAGGATTGTAATCTTATCCCTTCATGTTTTAATGAAACTCTTTCTTAGAGGGTTTGAGTCGAAATGAACGATGTATGGGCCCCTCTACCCTTGTGAATTTTAGCGTGTTCTTCGTGGTTTCAAATCCCAATTCATGGTAAATAATTTTGGAGGTTGTCGTAGGGAACATGGAACCCCATGGAGGTCAGAGGTGAAAAGGACTAAAGAATGGACCACCACAGTAGACTTGGACGTTTGTTGAACATCCTGTCGGCACACCGTTGTCAATGACCAAAGGCAGTGGCTACGGGTGGGGGGCGGTGCGCCACGAAGGTGTATCGAGGGGGGTTTTGGTGGTGTGGAAGCATCTGCTGAATGTGGGTAGCTGATATGGACACAGCCACCTGATCACATCAGTAGAGTGGGTCGTGGCTAGGTCTTCAACATGGTGCGCTGGTATGCAGTCTAGGGGGACCCTGTGCGGGACATGAGGGCAGCTAGCATAGATTTCTGTGACACACATGAAGTGGAAGCCACTCAGAAGCCTATATGAAGGATACTAGAGTACGTAGATGGTTGCGCTGGGGGTATGAAACGGTCCACTGAGTGGCCCAAGCTATAATTATGTAATCCCCCTTTCACGACATGGGCCAGTAGAATAAAATTTGGTGGTTTGATGGTTCGGGTGAGAGGAGACTGTCCTAAAGTAAGAGCTGCACTAGGAGGCATGAATCGGGCAGCGTAGCGGCCCGTGAAATTGTTAATGAATTACAATTTCTCTGCCAAGAACTTTAGAATAAAAATGGGTCGTTGGGCTGCTCGAGTTAGAAAAAAACCGTCCAACCTTTTTTGGGTTGGTCCAGATGGAGTCGGGTCAAAGGGCTACCTGGTAGGCCTGACCCCTGGTCAAATCGGGTGGCTTCTAGAAAGCCCCAACGGGCCTGGCCAAATGGCCATAATTTACCGGGCCTGCCTAGACTATAATGATTTTAGATCAGGTTAGTCGAACCGGGTTGGGGCATGCAGGGGCCTCAGGCTATGTCTGTCGGGTTGGTAAGACTGGGTCAGATCGGGCCCAGATACTACATGCCCATTTTCACTAAAAAGTCAATATAATTCAGACCGTTTGTCCATTTGATGAGCCATTTGTGGTGTTGGAACCCTCACAGTGGGGTAGTTCTTTTGGAATGATCGAATGTGTCTTTTATGGAAGTTAAAATGAGAATAATGGAATTAACATTGGATTCTCCTGAAATCAAGTGTTCTATATGCAGAATTCCTACAGCTTGATGTGACCTGAAGAATGTTGATGTGGGGACCATGTAACCTTGTAGAATTAGAAGACATGAGAACCTTTGTGGATTAGTAAACCCAATTTAAATTATCAATAAGTTACCCTGTGTGAATCATCTCCAAGAGACCCTGTGTCGATCGGCTACAAGTGATCTTGTGTGGATCAACACCATATCAGATTTCTCCCACAGAGCATTGTGAGTTGAGGGAATAGCTAGAGGACTTTCAATAGAAGGTATTCATTAGGCTCAATGTTTCAATATGGGCATCCCCAGTGTTTATTTATATTAAGGAAAGTAGAATCTTGATGAAAATCATGGACTTCTGATGCCTAAACTAGGTGATCGTGAAGAAAAAATACCCAATTCTATGAATTGATGCACATTAGTGTGTACAATACCCCAGATTTGTTCATGGGACTCATGAATAGGATCTTCCAACCTTACCTCAATTGTTTCATGGTGGTTTCCATTGATGAAATCTTGGAATACTTGGCGTTATTTGAGGATAACGCTACACACCTACAGATTGTCCTGGATACACTCTATGAGAACCAACATTATTATATGATCTTGATGTTCTTGTTATAGATTCAGGATGTCCAATTTCTAGGAAATGTCATCTTAGAGGATGGTGTTGTAGTAGATCCGGCAATGACATAGGTTGTGCTTTCATGGGAGCCACCCAAGAGCTTGATTGAGATGCCGAGTTTCATGGGGTTTTCATGATTCAACCAGATGTTTGTGCTAGTTGTTTCTAGAGTATCTGTACACTTATCAGATTTTTGATAGATAGGATATCACTCAGTGTGGATGAATATGTCTTGGAAGAGTTTCCAGGAGCTGAGGTGGAGACTAACGAGTGCCCTGATCGTGAGACTACAAGAGGAGGGAGTTGGGTATGTGGTTTTCTATAATGCATCCGGGATAGGACTGGGTTGTTTCCTAGTGCAGGAGCGAGAAGTAATCGCCTATAGTTCATGGTAGTTGCAGTAGCATGAGTTTAACTTTGCGAACCATGACCTGAAGTTAGCCATAGTGTCCTTTGACCTGAAGATGCAGAGGCACTACATGATTAGCGAACAGTTAACCATCTACTCCGACCAAAAGAGTCATAGGTATATCTTCCCCAAGAAGGACCTGAATGTGAGGCAATGTTGATGTTTGGATTTCCTACCGGTCTATGACTGTGATATAGTCTATACTATAGGGAATGAGATGGTGGTGGTAGACACACACAATAAAAGATTCGGTTTACAGCTGCTAAGTGAGGTAATGAAGCAAAAACTAGGTATGAAGTAATCCTTCATTAATGATTATGGATAATCTTACATTCAATGTATTACTATAACTCCATCACTTTTATAGAATGTTATGGAGGCATAGATGGTGGATGTTGACTACGAGGCCCAACATGTTCAGTTACCCTCATGATGGGCTCTTTATTGATTTCATGTTGATGGAGATCATATCATCATTATCTGAGCATACATAGTAGTACCAGTGGTATTGGGGGTGAATATTTTGATAGATTTACATAAATCCTCTATTTTAGAACATCTTGTAGGGGAAAAGATATAACAGGATCTCCGACGTCAGTACAGGAGGCCATGGTTAAATAATGTGGTGGCCGAGTTCATTTCATTGTTTCTCACATATCACTAATTAAAGGCTGAGCGTCATGTTCATATAGGCTTGGCACAACCACTTAAGGTACCTTAGTAGAAGTGGGATGGAATCTTGATAGGCATCATGAAGGGACTACCAAAAAATCCGAAGTCCAAAATTCTATTTGGGTGGTCGTTGACTGACTCACAATTGTGGGTAATTTCTTACCCTTTAGAGAGTAGGGACTATTATAGTTCTTAGGGCGCCTCTATTTTCAAGAGATATGGAATCTTCATTGGGTGCCTTCAAATATCATCTCAGACCGTGACACTCGATTCAAATCCCAACTGTGGAAGGGATTGTAGGTGGCATTCGGGACTCAGTTCCACTTGAGCCCAACATTTCTCCCACAGACGGTTGGTCAGATGGAGAAGAACCTACATTACATGGAGGCCGTGTTTCAAGATTGAATCCATGATTTTGGTCCTATTATGTAGGACCACCTTCCACTAGTGTAGGTTTCATACAAAAATATCTATCACTACACCATTGGGATGTCACTCTTCAAGGCTTTGTATGGGTGGGCCTGAAGATAACCTCTTTGATGGAAAAAACAAGGGGTCATCACTCATGGGTCCAGAGTTGGTACAGGCTACCAATGAGAATGTGCTGATAATTGAGGAGAAGAAGAGGATTGCACAGAGTAGGATGAAGTCTTATACTGATATAATAAGAAGGTCCTCAGGGTTTCGAGGAGGGATTCCATGTGTTCCTTTGGGTATCACCCCAATGGGGATTGTAGAGATTTGGCCGATGCGACTAGTTATCTCTAAGATTAATCACCCCTTTATAGCTATTGTGCACATTTGGCAATGTGGAATACCAAAATTTTCTCCCTCCAATGATTAATAGGGTGCTCAACGTTTACCCCGTGTCTTAATTGACGAGGTACGTGAAATATCCATCACATGTCATCGACTTGGGAGAGATGGATATGGACGTTGGGGTAATGTTTGTGGAGTTCCCAGTTGAGATAGTGAATCGACAGGAGTGGGGGCTTCATGGGTGTTTGAATTATTTGGTGAAAATTCATTGGTAACACATGAATCTCTAAGACAACATATAGATGTGTGAGGCTCAGATTCGTTCTCAATACCCCCATTTTTTTGTTTATCATTGTTTTGGATTACAGGAACATGATGCCCAAAATTTGGTGGTTATTTAATTCCTTAGAAATTCCATGTAAATTATGTAGAATTATATTGAATAATTTCGAGAAAATTTTCTTAGATTAAACATGATTCTAAGGACATGTGAGCCCAAAAAAGAATTTTTTACTTTTATTAATTTATTTATATAAACGTGCGAGTGGGTTTTTGGTAACATTAAAAACTGAATCTCAGATAAAAAATCCTTGGAAAAAGTGGAACTCAAAATGATGAAATTTACCTAGAAAGATCCGTACTTTGACCGGTGAGGGTCGACCGAAAAAGATAATATTCAGACATTTTATAAAAGAAATAAAATAAATTTCAAAGATATTTTATTAGTTTTTCCTCAACGTTGGGTTGTGGAATGACAACACTATGGTGCATAGACAAAGAAATGACAAAAATTATTAAATAAATACCTTTAATGGGTATTTTTAACTAAATCCTAATAGAGAAATTATTTCATTAATGAATCAGCAAAACGATGTGATGACGCAGTATAACCAAAATTATGCGATGCATTTATCTTTTAATGAGATAACAGGTTGGAGAAATTTTTTGAGATCTTGGAATTTATCTGAAGAATATACGGCATGGAGTCCCCTCCAATGAAAAAAGAAGAATGCATTCTCTTTCCACCCTTCAAAAGATCTCTATAAAGGTGGGTAGAGAAACAAGAATGGAGAATGAAGGTGCTCGTCCCCACTCTTCCCTGAACAATGTTTATCCCAACTACATGTTACTTTTTATTGTTTTAATTCCACGTTCCTAATTCTTAAAAAATGAACACAGATCATCCAACAAATATGTTTATCCTCTTATCACTTGTTCTTTTGGGAGGGATCATATTCTCGTGTTTTTTCATCATCAAATATTTTGAGAGAATTTTAATATTATCATTCCTAGTTTTAATGAAACTATTACATGGGGATGTGGGCCAACAGAAATAGGGCCTAAGCCCCTCCTACTTTGTGTGTTCATATGTTTTCTTCACGGATGAATCTCTAGACTAAATCCAATGATTTTTTTGAGAACATACATGGGAAGATAGAACCCCATGAAGGATGAAGGTGTAAACCGTCTGAAGAACAGACCAGCGATGAAGACCCAATGGTTGGTGTAACATCCTATAAGGGTGCCAGCACTGATGTCCCGTGGTAGTGGAAACTGGTGGGGGCTAGGTGACATGACGGTGTGCTGACATGTGTCGCGGCAGGCTCAGGCATGGGTGGTGCAGTAGGAGTTTCTGATATCTAGCTGATAGATAGGCGACCTCTTGACCGTGTCGGTGAAATGGGTTGTGATGTGGAAAGTGGGAACGCAGTCCATCAGGAAATGCATGCAGGATAACGGGGTGGTCCGCATAGATTACTGAAGCATTAATGATCCAAAAACAACATGGAATCTAGATAAGAGGATACTAGGGCTCATAATGGGTTGGTCCAATGCAGCATGAACTAGGCCACTGAGTCTCCCTGATTGGAAATAAGCTAGCCCAATTTAGTGAGCTAGCTCGGAAGAATTAAACCCAGCCTCTAGGTGGCATGCGCTGGACCCCTGGTCGAACCAAGATGGGTCTAGCAAGGCCCAATAGGCCTAGACGAGTGGAATCTTGAGACCGGGCTGACATAGACCCAAAATGGATCAGGTAGGGTTGTTCAAATAGGGCTAGTGCATGTGAGGACCTCATCTTGTGTCGTTCGGGTTAGTCTGATCGGGTAGGACTGGGCCAAGACACAATATTCCCTTGTTCACAAAAACGTCAATATCATTCAGACTGGTTGTCCATTTGATAATATGTTTACAGTTTTCATACCATTGAGAAGAAGATGTTTTATTGGTATGATCTAAGAAGGATTTAATTGAATTTTAAATTAAAAAAATGGATTGATATGTGAATTATTCTTAAATCAAGCGTACTACGTGTGAGAATCATTCTGTTGTTTGAGATCCGCAATCTGTTGACAAGAAACCCCATATGACCTTATAGGCCTTGAAGACCAGAGAGAGATTTTGGATCAACTCTTTGTGACATTGTGTGGATCAGCTCCAAGATACCCTATGATGATTAGCTCCACGAGACCCCGTCAAGATCAGGTACAAGCGACCATGTGTGGATCATCTCTAAGATAATCTATTTGGATCAGCTAAAACTGTCCCTATGTCGACCAAATTTGTTGGACCAACTAGGATGTGGATCCAGGTGACCCAACTGACCAACGGTACTCATCGGGGATGAGTAGCTCAACAGTCCAAGGTGTTCAATGTTATGATTGATTGTCTTGTTCTGTACATTAGATTTTACCTTTTTGAGTTGCCTTTCATTCTGATCATGCTTCATGGTTTTCATTGTGGATTGGTTCGCTGTCTTTCCACTGTGGTTTGGGGTCCCTACTGAGTTTTTTGTTATACACCCTTTCATGGGCGATTACTGCATATGTTTGTTTGGGTAGATATTACTGCCACCAAGATAGAGGACTTAGTTGCCTAAGAACCAGTGGTACCTAATGAGATCAGGTTAGCGGGGTGTACGTCAATGGCTTCCTGATGCTACTCTACAGTTACCCACCAGGTGGGGTTTTTAGTGGATGAATTTTATATATATTTTGTACTATCTTATTTTCTGTTTATCCTATGTTGTGTTTGTTTTTTTTCATTTGGCCAACATCTTGTACCTTTATTGAGTGGTTGTTTAGTGGAATGCTTGTTTATAGTTCCAATTAATGGGACGTGGTTCTGTGTGTGGGTGTATAGGTAACCTAGAAAATTCCTCCCACTTACAGGTTGACGGATTCGGTGCTAGTCCCCAACTTCTGGCCTTCGGGAGGCGGTCTATGGGGGAGTCATGACATGGGCCCCGAGGGATGGTTTGTGACATTCTAGGACTCATCGGGTGGGACCAGTCATCCATGGGAGAGGCAGTACTATAAATGTGATTGTAGAGGACCTCTCATTCATGATTTTTCTACCTTACTGGATAATGATAGTGATAATGTGAATAGACTATAAGTGGAGATAAAATGAAAAAAATATGCAGATCCTCATGGAGGGAGACATAGAATAGGTGGTGGGAGAGATACTGGAGGTGGTAGATGTTTAGAATTATTATCAACACCACCAAACAGAGGTCCATGCCAAGAATATGGGGCCAAATAAAAATTTATTGGATCAATACATGTTGTTGAGGAATATGACCTAGGGTGTGCTTGAATGATTTGAGATGTGGTATTTTTATTTTATCAATTATCTTCAGTAATGAAAGATGCGGATGCTAGTCATTCCTTTCTCTCCACATATATTTTTTTGAGACATTCATATTTTGGATGAACTATTTTCATGAACCTTATGCTTGGAGATGCCTAAGACTCTATGAATTGGTTGTCCACAGTCCATGCCTTGATTGACTATTTATGGTCATGGATTTATTATTTATGAAGGAATGGAATGGGGATTTTATTTTTCTGTTATAAGGAAACCTATGTATCATTGGATGATCTAATTCAATGTGGGTGAAACCAATTACTCATTAGTTGGCTAGCCTATCCCTCAGTGCAAATGATGTTATGAGTATCCACTTTATAGTGGTGGTAGTGAAATACAAGGAAATATTTTCTGAAGATGTTACAAGATTACCTAATCATTGTGAGATAGAATTCTTCATTTATTTACACCCCATCACAACACCAAAATTGATACCTATATATATGATGCCACCCAAAGAGATTCATTATCTGAGGGTGCAGATGGAAGACTTATAGAGGAAGGTATTTGTTTGAACTAGTGTTTCTCTATAGGAACCCATAGTTTAATATTCCAAAAAAGAATACATAAGCATAAGGATGTGTGTGGACTACTGACACATTAACCAGGTGACCATTAAGAAAAAAAATAACCTACCAAGGATCAATGACTACTTTGACCAGTTTAGAGGGTAAAAATGGTTCACAAAGGATGTCCTTCGATCAGGTTATCAACAATTGTTAGTTTTCATGATTATATACAAAACATAGTAATCCAATTTCATTACATTCAGTATGAGTACTTGGTGATTCCTTTGGCATAATGAACACCCTATAAGATTTCATGGGATGCTGGAATATGATCCTTCATACTTAGATAGACATGTATGTGGTAGTCTTAATTGATTATAACCTTATAATCTCGGTGTTTGAAAAAAAAAACACAAGACACATAAGGATTGTTCTAGACATAACTTGGGAGATCCTACATTATGGGAAACTCTCAAAGTGTTTATTCAGTACTTTGGTGGTCACATTCTAGCTCACATTATCTCCACGGATATAGTCACAATGGACCTGACCATGGTCGAGGTAGAGTTATCATGAGATCCACCTAAGAATGTAACAATGGGGTAGAGATTCCTTGGGATACTAGGCTATTATTAGAGATCAATACCTAATTTATCCAAAATATTAGCACTTATGACATTTTTGAATCGAAATGGACAACATTTCATGGGGATAGAGTAGTTCTAGTTGGGTTTTAAGCAGTTGAGGTAGAGTTTTAATAGTGATTCGATATTGAGATTTTCAGAGGAGGGTTTTGTGTATGATGTGTTCTATGATGCATCAGGAACCATGTTTTCTAGTGTCTAGATTCAGAGGGAAGAGGTTATTAAATATGTTTTGAAACTTTTGAGACCACATGAGCAGAACTAAATGACCCATGATCTCATTTTAGTAGTGGTTGTTGTCAGTAGGAAGACGTGGAGACACTACCAAATTGGAGAGCCATTTATCATCTACTCTAATCAAAAGAGTGTCAAGTATATATTCTCTCATAAGTATTTAATCATGATATAGAGGAAATATCTTTAGTTCCTCCAAGACTATTAATTTCACATTGTCGATATTTCTGGGAAGGAGAACATGGTGGCAGATTTTCTCAATAGAAGATATAGTTCACAGTTACTACTTGACGATTTGGAGTAGTTTGCCACATAAAATGTATCCTTTTTTGATGGGGATAGAGAAGCATAACTTAGGATGATGGTTAATACCCCTGAACTATTATAGTTAGTCTGGGAGGTACATATTAGGGATTCTGACTATGAGAACCTATATACTCATACATCAATAGGGAATGATCCCGATGGATATTCCCAAGGTGGGGAGCACATCATTCATTTCATAGGAAATATAGTAATACTAGTGATGTTGTGAGAGGAGGTTTTAAGTGAGTTTCTTATGTTCCATTTGGTAGTAAATATAAGTGTCAAAAATTTTTACCAAGAACTCCAACGTCAGTTTTGGTGGTCCAGGAAGAAGAAATGAGTTGCAAAGTTTGAATCCCAATGACTACATTTTCAGAAAGCGAAGGTCGGGCATCAGGTTCCAGTGAATTTATGTAATCCCCTTTTAGTTATAGAATGGAAGTTGGATAGGATATCAATGGAATTCATTACATGTTTACAAAATTCAACCGGGGGACACGATTCCATCTAGGTGATCATTGACCGACTTACCAAGTCGGCCCACATCATACCTATTCAAGAGAAGAATTTACTAAAGGGCACATGATGCCTATACATGTTAAAATTTGTTCAACTCCATGGAGTAAAATTTACTATAGTTTCAAATTATGATTACCAATCTACATCTCAGTCATGGAAGAGATGAAAGAAGGAATTTGGGACCCCATTATGCTTGAGCACAATGTTTCACCCGTAGATGGACAATTATATGGAGTGTACCATTCAAGTACTAGAGTACATGTTGCAAGATCTCATGTTAGAATTCAGCCGTAATATGGAGGATCACCTACCATTTGTGGAGTGAAAGTAAAAAATAGTTTCATTCCACCATTTGTATGGCTCTTTTCGAGGATTTGTAGTGGTGACCCTGCAGGTAACCACTTCACTAGACTGACACAAAATATTTAGCACTCATGGGCCCAAATTTTGTGTGAGCTACTAAATATATGGTGGATATCATCCATGAGTAGATGAAGTTGGCACAAATATTTCATAAGTCTTATGCTAATAGGTGGTGGATTCCTTTTGAGTTTGATGATGGAGACCACATGTTCCATTGGGTTTCACCTTGATGTGGATTATATAGATTTTGTTTGGGAGACATGTTATCTACTAGATTTTTCTTCAATTTTCTGATATTTTTTATAGTTGGTGGGGGGTATAGTGCTTAGATAATTCCACATAGTTGGACTAGGTCAATCAAATATTTAATGTTTCATAGATGTGCAGGTATGTGTGTTACCCATCATACATGATTTACTGGGGAGAGCTGTAAATCGATGATGGAGTAGAATTTGTTGTGTAACTGGTGGAGATCAATGATCAGTTGGATAAGAACTTTTATGGGTGAGAAATCCCTTTGGTATGTGCCCAGTGGAAGCAAGTGAATCTCTAGAAGAGGACATGGGAGTTGGAGGCTATGCTACCTGAACAGTACAAACCTATTTTAGTGTAATATTTGTTTTGGTTTTTTAGTTATTTAATTCCGAAGGTGGGTAAAATGTAATGTTCATGATATTCCATGTATTATTATTAAGTATTATATATATTATATCCAAGACTTGGTTCTAATAAGGAATGTGATTCTGAGGCACCATGTGACCAAAAAAATTATTGAATTATATTAAAATATTTATAGAATGCATGCATGTTTTTCCTGAAAAATTGTAATAATTGCTAAATGGTTTCTAAGATTAAAAATATGAGGTAACCATTGCGTTTAGAGTAGTGGATATAACATATGTCTGGCCTGACATTAGTCAACTCATGTCAACTTTAAGAAGAAGTTTAGACTGTTTTTAATGAATAAAATAAATTGATTTTTTTTATTTTTTCAATTTCATTGAAGCAGGATCATGATGATGGTTTTATTTTAAATGAACCCATAAGATTGGATACATGGTTTTGATAATAACCCTAGAATTCATTGGATTCTCTAGAGAGGAAACCTTGAAATTTACTATAGTCAGGTGATGATGGAACTATTAATCACGGTTTTATGAACACCATTCTTAATAGATCTCACCATAAGAATACTATCCTAATAAAAAAATGATACAATTTATCATTTAGAACTATTATTTATTATTTCTTTCCCCATTCATTGATTTAATGAAAAATTCAGACCAACCAAAGATCATATAGATATGTTCTTCAGTCATTCCATGAATGATGGATTGAATTCTGGGATTATCAAGATTTTATAATTTTAGAATTGATTTTTTTCTGAACAATCATACAAGAATGGATCTTGGACAGAATGAAAAATGTTATTGGTTCTTTGCTCAGATTTTTTCCTTGTGTTTTTATATTCCCTATTTTCAATGTGGGTTCTTTTTTCATCATTTATATTATTAATGAACATTCATTATTCCATAATTTTTTGCCTAGTGATATGAAATTGGAGGTATTACATTGGGACTACCAAATTGATGTGTTCAGTGATAGATACAGACAAATTTGATCGAATCCTACAAAAATATTCTTCGAGTGGTTTGCTTCAAAACGGTTTGAATATATTTTCTGAGCCGATCAGGGGTCTAAAAACATTATTATGGTGTTAGGGTGGATAAATGACCTTGTATTTGAATTTTTGAGGAATACAAACAACTATAATGAGATATAGATCATGGGATGAGGCACTCAGAGGATGAACTCAACTTTCTGAAAAATCTAGATGAACACAATGTGTAACCCGAGGTTATATGACCTGTGACACCAACTGAATGGTGGTTGTTGTCTCATAGAATGGTTAAATATCACATGGAATTTTACATGAGTCACACTATGTGTAATTAATCCCCAAATACCCTGCGTGTATCTTGAGAACTATGCTGACATGGGGTGGCGTATACTGGTTGCATACATGGAATGTACCCCACCACATGAGTTTTCTTGATCCAGGTACATGGACTATCTTTTGTACTGGTACACAGGGATAAAAAATGGTTTGACACCATGTACTATCACTCAACTAGATTACATGAGTGCACCTTTGATGGAATGACACAACATGTGACTTCTTATTCACATCTTGTACCCATCTTCTATAAAACATGTTGTACATACATGGCTCATTGGACCCAGGTATTAATTGGTGTCAAGGGAAATGAAATATGATCTTAATACACACCAATTACCCCTCTATGTCACGAATTGTCCCCCAGGGCCCATGTTGTGAGTACCCCAAGCCCACCTTCCACTGACCAGGGGCTGGCGACTAGCACTGCAAAGGCATATCCATTTAAACTGGAAGGCATTGCCTTAAAACCTACAAACACACAGTCAAAGAACACAATATAAAGAAAACCAAGAAGTAAATATATATTGTAAAATAGTGAGTACTGTAAGTAAATGGGGCAAGAATACAATCCCAACTAAAAAGTACAATAAGAATAAAAATGATCTAATGTTCATCTGCCTAGGATCCTACCTGAAGGGTACGTACAACTCACAATCAGTAGTCACTACATCATGTCACGTCAAATGGTCCACCTATGAGCATCATCCAGTCTAGGATCCCTCAGCCTCAATAAATGTTGTATTTAATTTGAAAAATACACAGTAAGGTGCGGGCATATCCCGTGTAGGGGTGAGTATGACAATACTCAGTAAGGACTCAGAGACCCCGAATGTCTCCTAGAGTACCACAATGGAAAAAGTACAATGCAAGACCAAAATCACAAAGCACGATGTAGTCATCAACTTTAAATAGGTATATTCTCATACATGTACCTATGTTATAAAAATATACTCGTCTCATTAATGAGTTAACATAAGCCCCCATCTTTTTTGCCTTATTCCCAACTGATCCACGAGGGAAAAATACCACAAAGGTAACACCACAATGTTAACCCCAAAAATGTAAAATTATGAAAAATGTAAAGATTCACCTCACATCAGGTGTAACTTAAGTATAAAAGTACACATGATTAGATGTATCATTAGATCATCTTATTTTGTCAAGTGCCTCTATTGTTGATGCACACTAGATTAGTAGATGCTAACCCACATAGGATCGGTGAGCACAGAACCACTCAGGATTACTAAGTGCTAAACCACATAGGATCTATGGATGCAGACCTGCATAGGATCGATATATTCATAACCACATGGGATCGATGTTAGTTCATCATGTTACAGCAAACAACAAGATTCTTTCACAATGCACGCATTATTCCGGGAGGATGTGCCTCTCATGCCATCTGTCGTACCTCAACAACCACAACGTTCAATGAAGAAGTATCCCAAAGGTCCACCATGTCGTAATGGTTATAATGTGATTGATGACGTGTCAATTAGGCACCTGATCTGTAAGTTATATGAATTTTTATTTCAAGGGCCCGATTGGATTCTGGTTTGATTCAATCCGGCGGTACTACAACTTTATCCAAAACTCATGTGAAGTAAACCAAAAGGGAAGTATCTCTCCAATGATCCTGAGGCCATAGATAGTTCATCAAATAGAAGTCTTGTTCACATTTTATGGACCTTTAAGCAAAATTGGGCCTGGTGGGGTCTGGGTTCGGTCTGACCCGGTCTGACTGACTTTTCCCCACCTCGTCATGGCAGATCTGACACAGTTCAGGTTGACCCAACCGGGACTGCAAAGGGGCGTGGCATGTTGGGCTCGGGTGGCCTAGCCCACAGAGGGCGTGACCTGCCGGTTGGTGCCTGCCCTAGCTAGAGTGGGGGAGAGAAAGACTTCCCCACATTCGGAAGGCGGTGCTGTGGCACACTGTGGGTTCACTGGGACACCCAAAAGACTCTTAGGGAGCAGATATTGGCCCTCCGGTGAGGCTTCTAAGCGGCGGCCATCTTCAGCGGCAGGCCTCTCTCGTCCGCCCGTGGCCAGCCAATGCCAGTCGTGGCTATATTCCATATCCCTCTTCACCGAAAGTGTGCGACGATGCATCACCACCTCCTTCACGGCTGGATGGTACCAGCCACCTTTATCACCCCCATCGACACAGGTTTTCGGTGCCGTCATGCCTAGGTCATGCTGACAGTCTTCTGTGGGTCACCATGTGATCTCCAATGACCCGTTTTTTTATTTGAATGTTTTAATAGCCTCCTAGGGACACCCTCTTCGCCACTTGACCATATGTTCTCTGTTCCTTCCAATCTCGAATAAATATTTTTCAATGAATGCATTGATCAACATTGTAGCGGATGGTCTGGGCCATGTTTCTTTGGCCCACACCATCTACGTTAGCTTGATAACATGAAAGAAAAAATATGATTCAACCATTATTTTAAAACTAAACAAATAAAAAACCCAACACCGTGATAATTTTATAACTTCAACATTTGAGGAAGAGTCGGTGTTCCTGGTTCCTGCAACAAGTCTCCAAGGATGTCAATCAGTCATCATTCATCGGTAGTTTCTTGTTAAGTTGATTCATTCTTCGTCAAGAATCCTCCCATGATCTAGCCATTTCAAACAATTTTTCAAAACCTCATGTTAATGTTTAACTCCCTAACATGTGATTAATAGGATCATTAATTGGTGTAATTAATGAGCATCATTAATCACATGATGCGTTGTTACACAAAAATTGTGTAACCTAGAATTTAATTTCCTTAATTAAATGCCCGACTGCCATTGTGTTCCCCACCATCAAAATAATAAAATGCGGTGGAAGGATGTTTTAATAATAAAATAAAAAATGTTTTATTTTATTTATTAATCCATGATAAATGCAAAAAAAAATTCCTCCTCGACCCACTACAGTTAATGTCAAACCTCCCTTAAGAGAATCCTGCAACTGCTAGTAAAATGGTTCCCTCATATTTCATTTCCGAGCACTGGTAGAAAAGTTAGGAATTCCCAATTGGAGATTTATGGAATGTACCTTAACGAATGATTAAAATTTTCTCTAGGAACACCGAGCATTTGAAATAAACACCGTTAAATTTTGAAGCCTCAGAATAGTCCCATATAATTAAAAAATACATGGAAAATTCAGGTTGTTATATTCTCCACACCATAGTTATTGTTTACCCCTGAAAGCCACAAAATAAACTAAGGAAACAAATGGTGGTGCTGAGCACAAATCTGAGCCTCCAGCACCCATGTGGTCTTCGGGAGGTTCTCGTGCTACTAGAGAATGTGCACTAGAGGAATCGATATCCATGAAGGACCCACACCCTGTTAATCCTCAATCTCCATTGGAACCTCCGTAAACATCGACCCATCATGGATTTACATCCCTCCCTTGTCAATAACGTTTTATAGATCCTGAAAGTACATCTGCAGCTATGAAACGTGGAAAACGTCATGCACTCTATGCATCTATGGGGGGATATCTAGGTGATACCCCACCCCACAAACTCTGCTGAGAAGCTGAAAGGGTCTGATAAACCTCATTGATAGCTTGCACCCCGACCAAATCTCCAAAATCCACATTGAGGCGAGACCCGTCAGAAGACATGGTCTCCAAATTCGAACTCCAAATGTCTTCATATCCTTTCAAAATAAGACATCTACCGACTCTATGTAGTCTTCATCCACTCCTGGATGATCTGCACCTTCTCAGTGGTAGCCCGTACCAACTCTGGATCCGTAAGTGCTAAATCAAATGGGTATGTCCAACGTAGAGGTGATATGAAATATCCATCATACAAGGCCTCATATGGTTCCATACCGATGGTGGAGTGATAGATATTGTTGTATGTGAACTCCAACAAGGGAATTTCATCCACTAAACAATGACCAAAATCTATGATACATGCATGGATCGTGTCCTCCAGTGTCTGAATGGTCTTCTCTATGTAAACATCCATCTATGGATGAAAGGTGGCGCTCAAATGTAGCTGAGTCCCAAACACCTCTTATAATCCCTTCCACTTCCAATATTCAAAACATGTGTCACAGTCATAGGTGAATGACAATGGAACCCCATGAATTTGTTAAATATCAGTTATTTAGAGGCATCCAAATCCATCTGATGATCCTTGATCTCATATGGGTACAAAGTGGTTTTTCGTGGTGATTTAGTCAACGATCACTTAGAAGGAATCATGGATCCTTGACATACGTGGAAGCCCTATCCCAAATTCTGTGGAGATATCATCCCACTTCCATTGCAGAACCTCTAGTAATTTCGCAATTCCTGATGGAACCTGATTTTCAGCCTTCACTTGCTGACAAGTGAGGCATCATAAAAAAAACACTGCAACTACCATCTTCATCCATGGAAAGCAGTGATGATGTGGGAGTTGAAGGTATATTATCACCACACCAAGATGTACCACCATAGGGGGATTATGGAACTCCCCAAACAACTCCTCCCTTAGTGCCACTGGTACCATGGTTTATCCTCTAAAGAAGATGAACTACTCCACACCTTCGGAAAATTCATCTGGTTCATATCCGGAGGATATCATGGAACGTCGAGCCTCACAGTGAATGTCCCCAAGTTTTGCCTATTAAAATATCTAAGGATGTGGGGGAGTGACAGTCTTGGACTGGAGGGAAGCTTCTCCATCTCAATCCACAATGGATATATGCAAAATGACTAGTCGCGTTATCACCTCACTCAGTAGATGTAAACCAGACCTCCTGCTGAGTGCATCTCCCACTACATTCCCCTTAATAGAAATGTAGATTCTCTCGATGACATAGTCCTGGGGAATCTCTAGCTGTCTCTGCTGCCTTAGGTTAATGTCCTTATGTCAGAAGATATACCTGAGACTCTTGTGATCAGAGTATACTATAAATTGTTCACCTATCAAGTTGTGTCACCAAATATCCAAGTCTAAGACTAATGCTACATGATCTAGGTCGTGGGTATCATAGTTCTCCTCATGTTGTCTCAGCTATCGTGAACCATAAGCTGTCACTGCTCAGTCCTGCACCATGAAACATCAACGTATGGTCAATGATGTGTCGTACTAGACTACATACCCAATTCCTTCTTTTGGTAGCCTCATGATGTGGGCACTTGTATGTCTCTGAATATGCTTCTGAAAACTCTGATGGCATCTCTCCACCATAAAAAGGTTTGTCCCTTATTCTTCAATGTTGGCATGGGTGTCATATCTCTGGAAAAGTCGCGTACAAGTCTTCAGTAGTACGTATCAATCCCATGGAAACTCCACACCTCGGTTACAATCATGGGTGGATCCCAAGCTTGTACAACCTCTATATTTAACGAATCCACTGGAACACCAGCCTTTTAGATAACGTGTCCTAGAAAGTCGACCACTCGTATCCAAAACTAGAAATTTGAGAGCTTACCATAAAGCTGATTCTCTTACTCTGTATCTAGAACTATATGTAGATGTTAGGCTTGATCATCCTCCGACATTGAGTATATCAAGATGTCATCGATAAAGAAAACCACAATGTGATCAAGGTATGGATGAAAGATCATTTTCATGAGTCCCATGAACACTTTAGGGGAGTTGGTAATACTGAATGGAATAACCAATAACTCATATTTTCTATACTAGCATCTGATGGTCGTCTTCTACACATACTCATCATGTACCCTGATCTGATGATATCCTAATCTGAGGTCTATCATAAAAAAACAATGAGCTCCCTTCAGCTAATCGAGAAGATCATAAATCCATGGAAGTGGATATTTTTTCTTCACGGTCACCTGGTTCAGGTGCTAATAGTCCACAAAGAGTCTCAAACTCCCATCTGTCTTCTTGGAAAACAAAATTGGAGATTCCCATGGAAAAACACTAGACCTTAGGAACCCCTTCCTCTGAAAGTCCTCCAAATGTACCTGTAACACATGAAGCTCTGCAAAATCAATTTGATATGCTGGTGTAGATATCAGTGTCATACCAGAGTACAAGTGGATGTAAAAGTCCACCTCTCTACAAGGAGGTAGTCCCAAAATAGCATCAGGAAGGACATGATCAAACTAGTCCACCAATACACGATATCTTGGACTATCTACATCATGTAATTTGACGATAAGGCTAGCCAAATGATTAGTGATCGGCTACACCCTCCTCCGGGTAAGTCCATCCAATGACACAAAGGTTCCCTTCTCTTCGGTGAAGGAAAAACTAGTTCCATCCTCATAGACACACCTCAATTTTCACCCAAGGCAGTCGTTCTGAGCATGGTCTGTAGATTTCCATTCCATATCCTAGATTATGTTGTAAGGCCTTGACGATTCTAGAAGAAGATCCTAGCCGAAGATCTCGCAACCTCAAGTAAGCTCACACTACCCACACTAGTGTGAAATCGTCGAATTCCCTTCCGTAAGCGTCTCTAGCCGTAAGGGTCGATCCAACTGCTCCACCGGAATCCCCGATCTCTAAACAAGGGTCATGGAAATAAAATAGTGATTGGAACATTTGTCAATGAGTATTGTAGCTAGGGTTTATTAGACACAGATTATATCTTGAATAATCTCTAGAGAGTTTTAGTCATAGGCCTTAGTTGCCGGGAGCTGGGCTCGTTCCTGTCCTCCTGCTGCCTATGTTCGGGGTAGACCACCTGGAGGTGGTGGCGGTAGAACCTCGGATCGCCGTCCACTACTTGCTGCATGGATAGATCATCTACCATGTTCACATGATTATTGTAGACCTCCCTGATCGAATATCTACCTCTTCCTCGACGGTTCATCGACCGTCTGTTGGCCGTCTGTACGGTGGGTTGGGCAGTCACGATCCTTTTTAACCTTCCCACCACATGAGTAAAATTGTCTAATCCTCATAAACCCCCTCTATCCCATGATCCCCACAACACCGACCCTGTATCCTGAGGTCATCCACCAGATGGTATAGACCTCTTGGGCCTCTGCGTCATTCGTCTACTGACTCATGCAAATGAATCTACTACCTGACATCTGATGGTGGCTCTCTCTCTCTCAGTTCCTGCTCAGTTAGGAAGATCTCCAAAAAAAGTGCATGCTCTACCACCCTATCCTACCTCAGAATGTTGTGAGATATCATTGATTCCATGATCTCTCTTCAGAGCCTGACTCAATGGTTCGGACCCTGATGAATGCATCTCGTACCATGTTGGTGGAGTAGCCGGATAGATCAGGGAACCTAACTGAGAACTGGGACACCTTCATTCTTCCCTGCTGTAAGTGTAGCAGCTTCTGTATATGCAATGAGGGTAGAGTATGCTGGAAAAATTCTACTCTGAAAATTCCCTCGATGTTTTCCAAGGTGAGGGTCACCTCATCGTATATCTAAAGGGTTAGGATCCACTATCTCCTTGGTGCACCCTATAAATGGATGGTAGCTAGAATCAGAATCTTGTTGGCTGTTCTCCCAGCCAGATGAAAAACACTTTCTATAGCCTCCAGAATTTCCTAAGCCTCCTAATTATCCATCCCACCTCATAACCTCAGAGGCCTCTGCCGCTAAAACGTTTGCAATGTGCTCAGACGGTGTGCACCATCTGCGGGTGGGGCTTGTGGCAACGACTTCCCAATGGATAGTGGTTCGGCAGTTACACTATCTTGTGGGGCTAACGTCATAAGACAACCTTGCACCATGGACTCATCAGTCGGTGGGTCATCATCGATTACTATCTCGGGAAACCTTGCTAGCTATCTACGTGGTGGCATCATGAATTAAAACAGATGCACCATGATCAATAATTTATACATTGTGAGCTTACTCAAAGAGATCAAAATAAAAACTTATCATAGGAAATGAAATTTTTGTTTTCTTTCACTGAGTCGGAAATCATAATTTAGTATCCTACTGTATGGATATGTCGGCCTCTGCACCAACACTAGATTCCCCAAAATAGAAATCACACTCATAACAGTTATCACTATTGCCACATTGAAAAGATCAGAGTCCTAGTTCTTTGGTATAATTGAATCCTCTAATACCACTATTTCAAGACCCATCCCCCGCGGCCCGTGCTGTGACTAGCCCAATCCCGACTTCCATAGGCCAAGGGCTGGTGACTAGCACCTGAAAGAAATATCCTGTTAAATAATAAGGCATTTAATTTAAACATGCAGACACACATTCCAAGTACACAACATGAAGGGAACCGTGAAGTAACATTATATAGTAAATGATTGAGTACTATATTTAATAAGAGATGGAATACAATCCCAACTGAAATGTAAAAGAACAACAAATAACTAGCTCATGTGTTCATCCACCAAGGATCCTACCTGAAACATATGTATATATCACGATTAGTATTTGCGATGGAACGTAGTGTCAAATGGTCCACCTCTAAGCACTGTCTAGTAATGTCTCCCTCATTCTTGATCAATGATATCCATCGTCTGCACAAGACACAACAAGGTGCGGGTGTAGCCCAATCACGAGTGAGTATGAAAACACTCAGTAGGGACCCCGAGACCCCCGAAGGTATTCTAGATTTGCACAAAAGAAAAACCAAAAATCAATACCTCAATCACGAAGCTCGAATCAGTCATCAATACTACTTAGTTATATGACCATACATATACCTATGTTATCAAAATATACTCGTCTCATTCATGCGGAAACATAAGGCTCCAACTTTTAATCCATTTTCACAACATATCCATGAGGAGATAATTATAAAAAGGTAACACCGCGAAGGTAACCTTGGAAAGGTAAAAGTACTACAAAGGTAAAGACTTAGCTGACACTAATTATGTCTTAAGTACAGAAGTACAAATGATTACAAGTATTGTTTGTTTATCTTATTCTGTCGAGAGCCTCTGCTGCTGACCCAAATAGGATCGGTAGATGCTAACCTAGATAGGATCGGTAGGCGCTGACGCACTCAGGATCACTTATCACTGACCCACATAGGATCGGTAGATGCGGACCCACATGGGATCGATATATGTTGACCCACATAGGATCACTATTTTTTTCACGTTACAACCAACCACAAGATTCCCACACTTAGTACACTTGATTCCGGGAGGATCCTCTCCTCAAGAAATTGGTCGTAACTTAACCACTACAAAGGTCCATGAATATTTATCCCAATGGACCGCTATATCGCAAATGATCCAATGTGAATGATGGTGTGTCAATCAGGCGCTTGGTATGTATGTTATAGGCATTTTAATGCCAAGGGCCTAGTTGGATTCAGGTTCGATCCAACCCATCTATACTACAACTTTCTAAAACACTCAATTAGATTAAACCAAATGGACTACCTCTCTCCAAGGATCCTAGTGCCATAGACAGTTAAATAAACGAACCATCTGTTCACATTTTATGGCCATTTTAAGCGAAACTCGGTATGGTTTGGTCCTGGTATGGTCCGACCTGGTCGGACCGACCCAGTCCACCCCTGTCCAGATCTAACCCAGTTGGGTGTGGCCGCAGAAAGCATGGCCTGCTGGGCCACGGTCTGGGCCAGCCCACCAGGGCTGCGTAGCCTTTTGGGCTGGCGTGGCCTGACCCACCATGGGCGCGACTTGCTCCCCTTGCACGGCCTGGCCCATAAAGGGCACGACCCGCTGGCTAGGGCCCGCCCTAGCTGGTGGGTGGGGGGATGGGAGTTGACTCCCCAATGATAGGAAGGTGGAGCTACGACACCATGTGGTAGTGCCAAGTCGCCCGCGGGGACAAGAAGAGATTCAGTCCCGACCCTCCGCCTCAGCTACCAAGCCGCGACCACCTTCAGCATTGTGCGATGACGCACTGCTCGCCTCCACATGCGATCAGCCAGTATCGGTGACAACTATATGCAGTCACCCCATTCAATGGTGGCACATGACGGCGCACCTCTTCCTCCTTCGTGGCTGCCGGTACCGGCCCCGACCTTCACCCAAGTCGGCACCGGTTTCCAGTGCCTTCATGCCAGTGTCGCATCGACTGTCATCCACGGGTCACTAGGTGAGTTATATTGACCCATTTTTCTAGTCAAAGGTATCAATGGCCTCCCAAGGATTCCCTATTCACCTTTTGACTCTCCTTTTTTAGGTTCTATCGAATCCTGAATAGAAATTATGCAAAGAACGCATAGATCTACAATGTATCAGAGGGTCTGGGCCTTGTTCGTTTGGACCACAACCTTTTTCATAGTAGTACAACATGAGGAAAGAATAAAATTCAAAAATTATCTTATGAGTAAAAAAAATTAAAAACCCTACCTCAAAATCATTTGATAACGTTCACGTTTGATGAAGAGTTGGTGTTCGTCGTTCCCACAAAAAGCGTCTAGCAATGCTGCTCAATCGTCATTCTTCTGTTTGTCCTTAGTGAGGGGATTCGATCTTCATCTAGAATCCACCCTAGATCAATCATTTTCCAAGGATTTTCGAAAACCCCATGTTAGAGTTTAACACTCTATCATGTGATTAAGAAGTTCATTGATTAGTTTAATTAGTGATCCTTATTAATTACACGTAGGGTGGTTAGACTACCATTGTGTAACTGGGAATTTAATGTCTTACATTAAATTCTCAACCACCACTGTGCTCCCCACCATATAAACATTAATGTGAGGAGGAATGATTTTTTAGAAATAAAATAAAATATAATTGATTTTACTTATTCTTTAATGATAAACAAAAAACAACTTTCATCCTTGACCAACTGTGGTCGCGGTTAAATCTCCCTTAAGTAAATCATGGCGCACCGTGTTCAGCGGTGCCTTCAGATTTCATTTTAAAGCACTGATTTAAAAGATAGGATTTCGCTCTTTAATATTTATTGAACGTACTCTAAAGAATGTTTAAAATTCCTCTATGGGCACAACGGGCATCAGAATCAAATGCTATCAGATTTCGTAGCCTTAGAATAGTCCAATATAATTAAAAACAAATTACATGGAAAATTCAGGTCTTTACACATTATACATGATGAGATTATCTTATCATCCTTATTTTGGGAAAATTTCCTTAGGGTTTGTTCCCTGTATCATTTTTTCTGAACGTAAGTACGAATCATTTCCTAATCATCGTACTATGATCCCTATAGTAGTAATTTATACATAGAGTTTTGGAATCCCCTTAGTGGACTATAGAAAAATCTACTATAAATTCTTCTTGCCCTAGGTATAGTCATCGGTATTTACATGAAAATCATTATAGCATATCGATCCTCTACATAACTGGTTGATCCAGATTGAGTTGTTGGTATCACCCCATGGACCTTATTGCAATCGTCAATTGTGTATCATATCTCTCTCTTCAGATCAATCATTATATCTATCTCATGATTGTTCCATATGAATAGTACTTCTATGATGGACGTAGTCTGTGATATCAGACTCAGGAGTGTGTTCTCCCAGATGACAGCTTCATGGAATCTTCATGCTGAATCCCCTATGTTGGTATGTGGGAGTCATGACTTACCTCTAGACTGTGTGTCATTTATTGAGTACATTTGGATATTATTATATGTTTTGTAGACATAAGATTATTAGAATATTATTGTACATTCCATTATTATATTTCTTTTGGTTTTGTGGTTTCCAACTGAGTATTTTTATACTTTCCCATGTATGGGCTTTCCCAGAACGTGTTGTGTCTTGTATAGATGTGAATACTTTTGATAGAGTCCTAGGAGTTAAAAAACGATACAATTCATTATGAGATCAAGAATTCTGAAGTACATGTGTACATCTACAAATAGTAGTTCTAGTACCTTTTGATTCTAGTTGTACTTGTTGTTATAGAATTCATGCTAGGCCTATATTCGAGCCTGGTCTATATTACATGCTTTAACTTTTTTTAGTACCCTTTTGGTTGGGATATAGAGGTAGGAATGCATTTTTTATATAGTGGTTTTTATATTTCAGTATCTCATGGGATTGGATATAGATGTGTGTGTCTAGGTTCATAGGCAATGTTACCCATGGTGGTGATATTCTTACATGGTGCTAATCACCAGCCCCTAGTCTATTGGAGGCGGGTTTGGGGAGTCGCAACATGGTCCCCATTGGGATGAGACGTGAAATATATATATTATTCAATTAACATAATAAATATCAGTATATTTTATAGAATATTTTTATTATATCATCTCATTATCATTATGGTATATGTGATTAATTAATAAAAAACAAAAAACACAAGTTTAATAATTTTAACTATTCTTTAGAGAGCCAAATTCAGTTTAAATGTATATCATTCATGGTGGGGTTTCAATCCAAACCAAGGATAATAAGATAATAGTTGGGAATAACATAATGTATTATCATAGGTCCTGGAGTAAAAATTATTTCATTTAATTTTGAATAATAGGGGACAGGGGGTTCCCTTTAATTTATATGGTAGTGGATACAAATGAAAATTTTGGAAAAAATATTGTATACTAATAATTTCACATTCTAGATGAATTATATCCATCATTTTGGGACATTTTTCTTATTTATTTCAAGTACTCATGTTCCTTATTTTCATTACTGTTTATAAAAACTCAATGTTTTTTAGTATGTATCTTTTTAAATAATTTCAATTTCCTTGATAATTTATGCATGAATGGCGTGAAGGCCTTGTTTTTTTTATTTTATTATAGACAATCCCATTTTTTAAGAGATTAGGGGGAACCCATACATGACTGATAGGCCCAAGGCACAACGCCCGACATGACTCGCAATACAAGACCTGAAGGCCTAGAGGCATACTATGCCCAATACATGACCCGTATGACCAACCCACATGAACTACCCCTCCCCTAGATTCTACATCATTGATCATCTACCTCCACACCTTGCATTTCTGATCAACTAGAATTGCCCCGTACAAAGATGCACAGTGCCTGTTCCAAATGGCAGTTTCCATACCCTCTCATTCTTCCAATCCGGTAGCTCTTCTTCTGGTGACTGCTAGTCATTATGCTCTGATCCTTTTATGGGGAATTCTCTGTGTAAACTAGGGTACTCCATGGTCTTTGCGTCTTGAAGTCCCTGAGGCCCGAATAACTTTGAAGAGCAAAAGGCCCTATAGATCCGTAGGCCCAAACCGGTGGCCCAAAGGCCCAAATCAGGTGAATAGTTCTAGGTGCTTCAATATTGAACAATACTTGCAACAATACTGCTACAGTACCCCGTAAATTCACCGCCACCTAGTTTTGAACCTGGGTCTCTTGGATTCCATGTAGGAACCCTTACCACTCGGGTACGTGCTTGTTGGCTCATTGATAACTTATATTGCACGAAACACCGAGTTTAAACAAACCACTATTTTCTTTTAAATGTAATTATTTTTAAACTATATGTTAATGTGGATGTTATTAAATGAATTAAACAACTTATAAAAATATTATCTTTATAAAAATACAAGAATATTTCAATGGTTTCTAATTAATTATAAAAAAACGTATATATCAATTGAATATAATGGGAATATTTTTATATTCTCAATAAAATTTTCTTTAATTAAATTAAATTAATTAATATTATTGAATGATTTTAATGAAATATATATGTTATATATTTATTAAAATATTTATTATATTCATCTAATCTATTTTATAGGAATTAGATATGAACAAAACCATTTTTATGAATAAAAACCATTATTTTTTATGATTGTTTTACAGCCTTTTAATGGAGAACCTATTTAAAATATGATTTCCAATAGAAATAGATTTTATATTTGAAAAAATAAAAATTATTATAACAAATTGAAAAATTAAAATTCTATTTTCATTAATTTTTGGTATTTTTCTCATATGTGTCATGTTTCGAAGAAAAGTAAAAAATTATAAATTTTAATTTAAAACATCTGTTTAATTGAATTAATATATATTATCAAATAATGTTATATATTTGATTTAAATTATAATTATATTATTATTTTATAATTTAATTGAAATTACATCATTGGAATAAATTTTACTTGGATATTTGATATATATTTTTTTCAAACATTTCAACATTTTCACTTAATAAACACATTTTCACATTCCATCACCGTGATTATTTTAAAATTTATTAATGAAATTGAGGTGTTTTTAATTTGGAAAAATGGATTCTATATTTTAAATCAGTGGGTCCAAATTATATAAAAAAATTTCTCTTATTTTTTTATCATTTTGAATTGTAATACTAATAATTTTCATAAATAGTGTGAAAGGTAAATGAAGTAATTACTGGTAAATAATAATAAACCAATTATTAAAATATTGAACTAAAAATTTTCAAAATTTTATTGTATGTGTGTGTGTCTAAAAAAGAAACCATATTTTAGGATTATATATTTTAGAAGCCACTTGGGTGACAGTATGACATGTATTATATTTTTTTCATTATGAGTTACATATGTCATTCTCATATTTTTAAAACGTATATCATTTATTCTCATTCTATATAAATAAGATAAATTAAAAAATAAATAGTAATTTGAAATATAATATGTTTTTATTCCACATGGTAATTTATTTTATGTTTTAGGGAATATATAATAACGTTAATATCATGATAAATGATTATGCATTAGTTGATTAATTAATGGAAATATCAAATAAATGTTATTAAAAATATTAATATAGATATAATTTCACATAATTAATGACATACCTAAATTCCATGGATTTCGTTGACATATTAATGATTCATTACTTGATTTTCCCAATGTTATTATGTGTATGGATGTTTTTGATAATGTAAAATAATAAATTGTTTCAAAATTGACATTATTTATTTTTTAAGAGAAATAATATTTTAAAAAATGATATAAGGTTATAAAAAAAATATTTCCTAATTATTTGGATAAAATTAAAATGATCATCCATAAATCATTTATTATTATTTTTTCAATTTATATTATATATATTAACACTTAAGTTGTAAAAACACATGTTTTTAGGGTAAGGCTTAAAACGATTAAGGGTTAAATCTCGAAAGATAATGTAAATAATGTAACCATAAAAAATATATAAATCATTTACTACAATGATTTATTAAACTCATTAAATAATAATAATTTATGCGATTCATGAAGTAAATGAATTAAAATTTTACTTTGGATAATTTATCATTTGTGTGTGATGAACCACTACCTCACAATACGATGAGGTTCGTTTTTCATTTATCACCTCTCATGGTTGGTCATTATGATGGAAAAAATATTTTTATATGATATATAAATATTTATTATTTTTATGTTGTCTAAATTATTATTTAATTTTTATATAAGACATACCTACAATTCTATCCATTTTGTGTAAATAATATATCATCATTCATGGAGGTGTGGACTACCACATCATTAAAGAAATGTGATTCATTCACACTATACATGGAACATATAAACGATGATTTAATTAAATAATGTTATATATATATATATATGATACTATAATTACAATATACATATATACAATTTATATTTTATTCTTTTAATATGACAAAATTTGAATTAATTTTCATGTTTACATACTGCATGTTGTCTCCATGAAATTTTCATTTCATTTCATACCTCAAAATATTATGGATTATTATTAATAAATAAATAATATATACATGATATATAATAATTTTTTAAATTCTATAGATTATTATATAATGTTTTAATTTTTAGGAATAATAGATTACCATTTATAATATACTCGTAAAACGAGGTAGTTAACACCACAAAGCAGTGAAAATAATGAAACATTGTTAAGAATCAGTATATATGTTATTATAAAAGACAATATATATCAAATAATAAATATTTATATGGTTATATAATATATTAATAACAATATTTAAACCATTATACTAATGGATAATGGGAGTTCAACTAAAGGAAAACACATGGAGAGGGTTTTCTTGTATCACTTATACATCTGTGTGATATATTCATTATTCACCGTTTATTCCTTTAGTGCTGTGTATTTATAACTGAAATTGATATATCATTCCTTGAATAATAACATATTAATGGTATTGAAGGTTTAATTTTACAATTATTACTTTTAAGGGGCATATGATTCATGCGATAACAATTGTTTTCATACTTCTTTACTCAAATTTTATTCATTTGGTTAATCTTTTATTTCATTGATTCTATCATGCTCATGTTCTTTGTGAAAATAATTTTGATTATATCATGATGTAGTGAACCATTATTTATACAGAATTGAATCTATAACACATAATATAACCATTTTATTAACAATATTAACATTATAAGGGATATTGTTTCAATAACATTTAATTGAATAATATTTTGATGATATACACATATATGGTATTTTGAGGTTGTATAATTCTCCATTGAAATTTTGTATTGTTAATCTCCATATTATCATTATATTATATGTTTCATTTTTTTATTCCTTCAAGGGTTTTATAATTCAAATGTTTCAAAGTGATATTGGACACTTTGGAATGTTTAAATATTATTTTCCTCAGGAATAACTAAAATAAATCATTTAAACTTTTTTTATATGTGTAAAAATCAATTTTTCAACCTAATATTCTTTTAAGATTTTATATTATGATATAATTTAACATATTTAATTGAATGTATTATGATTCAATGTGACTATGGATTTTTTATTATGATTAAATTTATAGTTTATGGTTAATGTATTGATATTTCATATTCTAGTTTTAAAGAAATATATTTATGTTAATTATGATTCATCCCATTAATAAGAGGAATGAATTAGACATTCTATGTGTATGGTGGGTCCATATATAGCCCCTAGATTCACCTATATATCTCATGAGAGAAACTAGTTTGGGTTTGGTGTATGTCTTACCAGTTTATGTATCATGTCTCGGCCAAAGCCTTGATGGTGAGTTGTTGATTTCATGCATTATAAATACCCTCATTATGATATTTGTTTTCAATAATCTATTTTACTATTCATATTGTATATTATCCATAGTAATGATTAATTTTAAGTAGATTATTTATATAGAATTATTTGAATAACTTTTTTTCCACAATATTATGCTCAATTTATTGATTAAATGGAAAGTTTTATCCAGTTATTTACCTTTCCGAATTGATTATTCTCACTGATTCATTTTTTATTCATTTTTATTTAACACATTGTCTTAATTTGATCTCACCACATTATTATGATTCATTTTCCCCTAGTTTCCAAGATGTTTATAGTGATTGATATGTAGGGTTACTTTGAGGAAAAAATAGTGCTATATAAGATTTTTTTTTATTTTTTTGTCCATAATGTAATTGGAATTTCTATTTCATATCTAGTTTACCAAGACTAATAAAATATTAATTACTATAGTATGTGATTGACTGTATCTTATTCAAATGTTATAACGAAAGGAATTGGCTCCAAACATCTATGGTCTGGGTGTTACAGTTTGTAGTATAGGAAGTCCATTCAAAACATTGGAAATTATTTTGAAGAAAACATAGACTATGGATGACAAAAAATTGGTTTACTATGTGTGAGAAAGTTATTTATATAATAATTGTAACATCGAAGGTAAATAATGAATATTAAAATTTCATATATATTACTATTTTGAAATTAAATACTAATTTTCATTTAAAGGGGATTATATGGTTGATGGCGTACTCGATACACACCAACGGGTTTCTTTGATATCTTATGTTGCACAAACCATTTCGTTATACTAGAAAATAAAAATATAATGTTATTATTTGAAATGGTAGTTAACCCATAGCCATTGTATTGGTGGGAATTAATATATCAAAATACAATATTATTAAAAATGTTTGTTAAATGTTTTTACATTTATTCAAGAAAATTTAAAGTCTTAAAATGTGAATGAATCATATTTTAAGCGTAAAAACTCTAATATTCTATACAAGGTAAATTTACCACTATATTTCAAACTATTTATAAGTCTAGTTTTTGATTCTTTTATATATTCTAATTGAAAAAATAAACTTCTTTTTCTAGAAGAGGGGCATCAAAATTTCTTTTGGGTAAAATTTTGGTATTTCTCTGATAAAGTTCATTTTTTAGTGAATAGTGAAAAATACTGCATTTTAATTCAAAACATTCTTTTTAATGAAATTTATTTATTTTGTTAGATTATCTTTTTAATTGGTTTTAAAGTTTAATTAGATTTTACTTTTACCATGTAATCAAATGTTGTTCAATTGATGTAATTTCAATTTTTAATTGGACATAAACAAATGTCAATCTTTTGATGGTTATTATTTCATAAAAACATGCATTATGGTTTTGAAAACGTGAATTAATTTCAAATTAATTACTACAAATTTTATGTTTTGATTTTGGAAAAATATACATCAATTTTCGATTCAGAATATCAAATTTATCTTAGGATGAGTTTTTGGTATTTTTCTAAAAACCATCAATTTTTGATGAATAGTTGAAAATACTACTTAGTAGTTAAAATCAGACTTTGTCATTTAAATGAAATTTTACCATATATGTGAATTGATTTAACAAAACCAATATAAAAGGATTTCATCTGTAATTAAAATGTGTTTCAATGAGCTGAAAATTATTTTTTTGTAAATAATATCTTTTGATTTTTATTTACCGTAGTTAAAGGTAAATAGGGTAATTGAAGGTATAAATAACATTATAATAATATTAAATTACCTTAAATCATGGCCTAATGTAATTTGATGATTCATGTCTGACTAATAAAATATTTGAGCGAAACTTTTGGCCTTTGAAATCCACTTGGGTAGTATAATTACATTAATAAATTTTTATTTAAAATAAATATAAATATATAATAAACATGTGTTTTTTTTTGCTAAAAAAATTAATATGGGGTTATATAATTGATATATTTGATATAAAATAATAATTATAAATAAAAAAAATATTTAGTACATCTTGGTATTTTATTTATAAATTTTAGACATCAAATAAATTTATTTATTTAAGACACAATGATAATGTAATTATTACCTCATTATTGAATGTTAAGAATAAATAAGATTATAAATGTTAAAAAAATATATTTTGACTCTTTTTATGCCATCCAAAAATTTTAGGGATTAAAATTAATTTTTTTGTAGTATTATTGCTTGTTCGAAAGAATAATTTTGTTATAGATTTTTACAAGTATTGATATGAATAGTATTTAAATTTACATAAATGAGTTTTTAAATCAATAAATATTATATTAAATGGTATAATAATTCTAAAAATCTATGATTAGGCCAAATTACATATATTAGGTTGATAATGAAATTAATGAATCACTTTTTGTTCGATTTTCATTTTATGTTAAATTTATTAACCATATAGTATGAATATGTTAGAAAACATGGTAAAAGATAAATAAGTTAACAAAGGGTTAACTTAAAAAGATAAAGATTAAAAATTATCCAAAACATGTCCAATAATTATTGGATGATTTTATTTAGACTTATATTCACCTTTTCATTGAATTAAATATGATTTGGACCTTTTTAAATCAAAAATAAGTTTATAATAAAATATTATTTTCAAACATTCATAATGTGCCCCTCCTCCCCCTTATAACAGGCCATCACCACTAACCCATTTATCACACCTCTGAATCCCCTTGGATAAACTATATTATACCTAAATAAACTACCACGATACCTCTCTTCCACCAAGAAGCCTTACCTTATGCAGAAGGCCCTTTAATAAAGCCTTTTGGTTCAATCCAAAGGGAGTTACCCAATCTAAAGGTAACATCTTCCCTCAAGTTCTCTTTTTTTATTTTACATCATCACTCCCTCTTATCTATATATTTTTTGTTTACATAAAAATACTATTATCCAAAATATACTAGGTTTTTTTTATGATAACGATTGTAAATACACACACATACCTCTATTTAATTGGTATAGAACATAATGTTTTTGTGCACGACAAATCACTGCCTCATGAAACAATGATGGTTCAATCATCTCTTACCACCTCTTATGGGGGCCATTATGATGGAACTATAATTGTAGATGATATTTATGATATTTATTTTTCTATATTCTACTATAATTATCTTTTATAACATAAATTTATGCTTTTCATGTTGTATATATACGATAATTTCATTTGATCCCCTCGATGTGATATGACTAATTCATACCATACATATAACGTATGAAGGATTGTGTTAATGAACATATGTAATGTATATAAAATATTATAATATATAGAAATAATAATATACCTATGTATCATTTGGTTTTCATTTTTAAGATGAAAATATATGAAATGGTAGTAGCGTTCATGCGTACGTACGACTTACTTTCTCCATGAACCGTGCATTTCATTTTCATATATCCAAATGAAATAAACTATTCTAAATACATATATACTGAATAAATATATATGATATATATCATTTATATATCATGAATATCATTCTGTAGGTAATGGAATTTTGACCACATGGACAATTTATAACTATAAAATGTTCATTTTTTACTCAAGATCTGAACATCGACAAAATTATCAGATATGAACTCAAATAATTAACTAGTTACTATATCAATGTAATAAGTGATATAAAATTAATAATAAACAACAAAAAGGTTCTTATTCAATTATAAATTTAATTAAGTTTATTATTCAAGAAATTAATGAATGAACGGGTCTTATCGGACACGAGGTAAGGGGTGTCTTCTCAATCTTATTTCATTTAGGATTGTTTTGATAATATAAACCTCCTTATTTTATACGATATATAATAAAACCCTTTGACAATTAATTTCATTTCATGTAAATATTTTTTCTACAAATCATTCTATTAAATGACAAAAGGAATGTTTTTTAATGTATGCGGTGAGAAGGACCTATCTGTCGTAGTATTCATTATTTGGAATCCACTTTAAGCCTTAAATGTATCCAAAAAGAAAAAGAAATCCCCTATTCCATTTTGGGTGTTTTTTTATTTAAAATGATTCTTGATATAGGCTAATTATTTCTGTATTGTGAAATTATTTCTTGTGATTGAAAATCAAATGTTATTACATATATGTTGACATTTTTATATTTTATGTGTTATGAATTTATAATGGTACATTGAAATATGATTGGTGGTTATGTGATAAAACAAATGATGGGTAGTGTCGTGATAAAATAGTACGGGAGGTTACATTATAACCTCCAACGAATTGGTTATGGAATTAATCCATATGGTTATTCTGTTTAGTGATATGTTTGGAAGTCAACTGTATGTTAATTCCATTTATGTATGTTTATGTCTCAAGTAACCTTTATATGTTATGTTTTCTTTCTATGGATTTTATGGTAATATATTGGTTAAAAATGGATATGAAATGTGATTTTATTCAGCGAAGAGTATTTACTACTTCATAAAGGTGAAAAGTATTACTTATGATGAAGTATTCAGGGTTTACTTGTAGTTTTTAAATACTAACAGCTTTCCTTCATTTTGAATCACTTAATGAGTTTTTTATGCTCATCCGATGTTTTTGAAAATAAGTTCACATTACATAAAGTGGAATATGGTCATGGATGGTATCATGGAAAAGTCATGTAGTTAGAAACATGGAACTAAACATGTTTTTTTTTCTTTTTTGATTTTATATTTTATGAAAAGATACATACTGAGTCCAAGTGTATACATGTAATATTCAAATATTTTTGTATATGTTATGACCTAATTATCAAGAGATTTAAACCTAAAAATACTGTCAATGTGAATTATTAACATAATTCAAGATTTTTTAATATTTATGGTTGGGGCCTTACAGTTGGGATCATAGGTCGGAATAGATAACATTAGACATTAGGGTGTAATTTAAGAATAAGATACATAACCATTATAGTTAGATTATTTGAAAGATTCATAATTATTTTAGTTAAATTTAATGATTTTAAGATAACATGAATAAGTCTATATTAGTATTTACTTTCTTCATAAGATACTATATGAGGATTTTACTGATATACTGACACTAAATTTTTTTGTTTTAGTAAATAGATGGATCTAGCAGGTACAAATCTAATAATGGATGTGACAAAAACTAAGAAGGTTTTTGGAATAAGAAACCAAATGAAGTGGGAGATGCAATGATAACAGTTTTATTTATTCTCTACCAACTATCTAGAGTCATGATTTACCACCGGAACTATGGTGATATTTATAAGGAATCATATATGCGTTAATCAAATCCATTTGGAAGTTCAGTTAATATTCATAAAGGTATGAATATTTGAAAATATATGTGTCATGGATGTTGAAAGAAACACCTAGTAATATGCATCAAAGGGACTGGAATATGTTTCAGATGTGGTAATTAAGGCCATAATGGAATAACCTTCCACAGAAAAAGGAAGCATCCATTTGACTCTAGGAAATGGAAATATATTCTTTCTAAGGGATCGGTTGAATTTTTTAATTGTTGTATGCATGGTCATTATACTAATAGCTTTCCAACAATGAATTTTTGGGAATTAGATCCTTAGGACCGTAAAAATATATGTTTACTAATACCTAATTACATTCCAATTGAGGATGAAGAAATAGACAATGATCCATGAAAAGAAATATATATTACGAAATAAGTTGGAAAAGAACTGTTAATGGTTCATGAAGAATGTTGAATGAGTAAGAAGTATACATATATTGGATTCAAGACTTATGGGAGATTTTAGGATGATGAATTGCTTAAATGTATTAAGGCTATTTTGATGATGGTATTAAATTGGATGAATTTTTCTATTTTGTGTAACCCTAACGTTTGATATGTAAAAATTCTATTCAAGAAAGAATTATCTTATATTTTGGGGACATAATGGACTAACTTAGTTTTTCAGGTGATATTTTGTTTTTTTAAATTATGGGTTATTAGTTTTTGGGATGAAAAATGTGAGGTATCAAATAACCATTGAGGATAAAACATCTTATGGATATTTTTAAGGATTTTATAATTTCATTTAATGTTATTATAATTATATTGTTTTTGAAAAAGGGAAACATGCTGACATTGTGATAGCCTGTTGCATCGGAAAGAGCTGCAGGAATCGATCCCACAAGAAATGTGCCATTGGGATTTATTTCCTACCACTGGACTACATGCAGTCCCTGGTTAGTATGACTAGTTTTTTTTAGTTAAAAGCATTTATGGATTAATAATAGGTTGATTTTGGTTCTTATATTTTATCAAAAGGACATCCTTATAATAGGAAGATGATATGGTGATTAAGTGGTAATGGTTATTTTGGAAGATGTTTTCTCTTTTGGGAACACTATATGTAAAAGGAAAATAGAATACTTTAGGATTTCATTTTTGTAATAGTGGTTTCAATTTTATTTTGGAATTATCTATGTTTTTTAGGTCTTATAGAGATTCAATTTATTTATATAAATGATTAACATATCTATGAGAATATGTGAATATATTAATTACATTTTAGTATGATACATTAAGTGTAACCGATGTTATTTGAAGATACATGTTAAGATTTTTTTTGAATCACAGTGTGATCAAAACCTTATGAATTTTGTTTTTTAATCATAGTTTGGATTGTTTTGGTGAATTGTATATACAATTTTTTTGAATGGTATTTAGTGAAAATTGGTTACTGTTTATCAAATTTTGGAGATTAGGGGTACTATTTCCTTTTAAAAAGTATTATCATTTTTTGGGATTATCGGATCTTGTACCAAACATTTTTGTTTGGTTAGTGTCTAATGATATGGGATATATATATTTCATCTATTTTGGATTATGTGATTCTCTATAGTTTTATTCTAATGCTTCTTGTGTGACCAAGTCAACTTGAATAATCATCATTGGGAGAAAAGATTAGTTTTTTGTAGAAACTTATTTAAAGATGAAACTCTACTTGAAAAGTAACTATATTTCCTTATTCTCTTATTCAATATCATAAACAAATTATCAAATATTACAAAAGGAAAATTATAATAAAAAATTGTTGTCTGTTTACTATTCCTACTGAGGAATCAATGGCCATTTAACTTATCACAATTTTGTGATTTTTTGGTGGATAACTTTCTTCTAATAATGTTTTCTACCACTGTCAATCAGAAATTGATGGTTTTATTCCCTTACATATTCATATTTTCCTACAAGGAATCCTAGTATGGGTTATCTCAAGTGACCATTGTACTTTTCTTTCTTTCTCTAAATGTGACGGTTATATTGACTCTTTTTCCAATGTGATACTTTTAATGAAATTTCCCAGCCCAATTCTAAAATTGCGAAGACACAATTTCCAAAGGAGGGGAAGGATGAAACATTCTAGGTAAATATAGAGTTTGACATTTTATTAGTTATTCCTCTAATGGCCTAAAGGCCTTCAATTTTTATTGATTTTTGATAATCCACCTTTCAAGGGGTGAGGTGGAACCCTTACAAGGCCCGTAGGCGAAAGCATTACATGGCCTGTAGGCCTTAGAGGAATTCATTGCCCGTAGGCTTAAAACATTACATACAACCCAGACTAACTACTTGGAACTACTCCTCCCCAACATCTTCATCATGAAATCATCTCTTTACCTGCGCATGGCTGTTCGGCAAGGCTTTCCCATGAATAAACAGGCTTGTCCCGATGGTAGGTACAATACCCTCTCATTCTTGCAATCCATTTAGCTTCTGCTATGGTGAAAGCTCCTTGGTCCTCCCCCTACAGAAGCGTGTTCCTTGTAGGTTTTCTGGTTTGCATCTGCACTTTAAGGTGGCCCTAAGGCCTTGAGGTGGCCCAAAGGACTTACTGACCTGAAGGCCTGGGTGGCTCGAAGGCCTTAAAGGACTCGGGGACCAAATCGGTGGCCTAAAGGCCCAAATGGGGGCATATTCTCGGCTACTACAGTGCCAAACAGTGCCTGCTACAGTTCCCGCTACATTACCTGCTACATTTCCTACTGCACTACCTACTACAGTGCCTTCTACACTGCTGCTACAGTGCTACTACAGTACCCCAGAAATTATCACTCACCTGGATTTGATCCCAGGTCTCTTGGATGCACTCAAGGAGTCCTCACCAACTGGAATGAGGCTCATGTGCTTAATATTTTTGAATTGAATATTAATTTTACTCTAAATGGGATGTTATGTTCACTGTTGTACTCGATATGCAACAACGAGTTTCATTGAAATCTTACTTTGCACACAACGTTGTGTTATACTAATAAATAATAATATAGTATTATAATTTAAAATGGTAGTTAATGCATAGAGATTGTATTAGCGGGAATTAATCTAAATAAATCTAATATTAGGACATATGTTTTTTAATTGTTTTAACATTCATCTAATAAATTTTACAGTCTTATAATGTGAATGAATCAAATTTTAGCATAAATATTCTTATATTTTTTAAAAGGTCTATTTACTGCCTTAGGATGGTTAACCCTTTTAAATCTAGTTTTTTTACTTTTATATGTTCAATTAGATAATATAAACTTCTTATTTAGAAGAGGGACATCCAAATTTACATTTGGTAAAATTTTCGTATTTTTATGATAATGTTCATTTATAATTAATAAAGAAAAAATACTACATTTTAATTCCAAACTATGTTTTAATATAATTTATATATATGGATAGATTATCTTTCAAATTGGTTTTACAGTGTAATTCAATTTTATTTTACCAATTTTATCCAATTTTGGAAATTTGAAGTAAGATCACTTTGTAATTGGACATACACAAATGACAATCTTTCAATCGTTATTATTTCATAAAAACACGCATTTTGGTTTTGTCAATGAGAATTGATTTTATATCAATTAATGCAACTCTTATTTTTTGAATTTGGAAAAATGGACATCTATTTGGGTATGGAATATAATATTTAGCTTAAAATTAATTTTTGGTATTTTTTTTTGAAAAGCTTCAATTTCTGATGAATAGTTTAAAATACTTCTCAGTAGTTAAAATATGTCTTTTTCATTTAAACTAAATTTTACCGCTTCTGTGAATTTAATTTCAAAAATACCACATACATGGTAGTCATCTATATAGAAAATGGGGTTTAATGGGATGAAATTAATTTCTGGTGAATAGTAAATTTTGATTTTTATTTACCACAGTTAAAGGTACATAGGGTAATTCAAGGTAAAAATAAAATTATAATAATATAAAATTACCTTAACACTTGTACTAACCTTACTGAATTATTCATGGATGACAAATAAAATCTTTGAGAGAAACATTTTTTCCATTGAAAGCCACATGGGTAAGATAATTACATTAATAAATATTTTTAATGTAAAAATAAAAATATCAGAAACATGTATTGTTTAGATTAATCAATTTTAATGTGGGGTTATATAATTGCTATATTTGACAATAAATTTTCATTATATATCCAATAAGATTTCCTACATCATGATGTTTTATTTATGATTTTCATACATCATATAAATAAATTTATTTATGACACAATGATGATGTAATGGTTACCTCATTAATGAATGTTTTGAATAGATGCGATTATAAATGTATGGATATAATTTTTTAATAATATTTCACCATAAACGAATTTTAGGGATTAGTATGACATGTTAAATTGGAATTATTGTTGGTTTTTAGAAAGAATAATATTTTTATTTATTTTTTAATAGACATGATATTAATAGTATTTAAATTGACATAAATGAGTTTTTCAATAATTTAATATTTTATTAAACGATACAATAATCCTAAAAACATGAGATTTTACCAAATTACTTAGATATTTTTTATAATGTCATTAATTAACCCCATGGTTAGATAGGAATTTTATGGTTACTATATAAACCATATAGTATTAATATATAAGGGAACATGGTAAAAGATAAATAAGTTAAAAAAGGGATAAATAAAAAGATAAGGATTTTAAATTATAAAAAACCTATCAAATTTTTATTAGATGGTTTTATTTAGACTTATGTTAACCTTATATTTTAATTAAATAAGTTTTGGACATTTTAAAACCGAAAATTAGTTTATAATAAAATAATATTTTCAAACATTTTTAAAGAGCCCCTCCCCCCATATAAAAGGTCATCACCTCTAACTTATTTATCAAACCACTCAAGACCCATTTATATTACATACTCTTCCCAAATAATCTCCCAAGATCCCTATATTCCACCTATAAGTGTTACCATATCCAGAAGGAAATTCAATAAATCCTTTTGGTTCTAACCAAAGAGAGTTACCTAATATAAAGTTAATGTCTTCCCTCAAATTATTTTATGTTATTTCATTTATTCACTCCCAATGCTCTTTTTATTATTTGATTACATAAAAACACAATTAACATAAATATACTATGTTTTTGTGATGAGAATAATTAAAACTACACGTAAACACACCTCTATCTAATGGGTATAGAACATAATGTTTCAGTGGACGACAACTACAACCTCACGAAATGATGATTGTCTGATCATCCTCTACCACCTCATATGGTGGCCATTATGATGGAACTATAATTATATATTACATTTATGCTATTTATTTTATCTCAATTATTTTTTATTATCTTTGAAAACATACTTTTATACTTTTCATGTTGTATATATACGATAATTTTATTTTAAAAAGTGTGGACAACCACCCCCTCAATGTGAAATGACTCGTTAATACCATACATGGAACGTATAAAGGATAATGTTAAAGATCATAAATAACATATATAAAATATGTTATTATATAGGAATAATAATACTCCTATGTATCACTTGGTTTTCATTCCATTTAAAAGAAAAAAAATGAAATGGAAGTTGCATTCATGCGTACGTACGACATATTGTCTCAATGAGGGGTGCATTTCATTTTCATATATACAAATCATGTTAAATATAATAAATAAATATGTACTAGATATATATGATATATATGATATATATGGTATATAAATCATGAATATCATTCTAGAAATAATTAAATTTCGACCACATGGACGATTTATAATTATAACATGTTCATTTTTTACCCAAGTTCCAAACATTGACAAAATGATTCGATATAAACTCAAATAATTAACTATATTTTATAGCTAGGTAATAATTTATATTAATGAAATAATAAAATTGAAAAATGTTCTTAAGAATGTATAAATTTACATAAGTTTATAATTCAAGAAATTAAAGAATGAATGGGTCATGTTGAACATGAGGTGTGGAACTGCATCATAATCTTCTTTCATTGAGGCATGTTTTGATAAAATAAATCTCCTTATTTTGTATGGTATATAAAAAACCACTTTGACATTAAATTTCATTCAAATGGAATCTTTTTTCTAATAATTATTTTAATAAATGTAAAAAAGGAATGATTTTTTAACGTATGCAGCAATAATTGCTCTCATCCGCCGTAATTGATATTTGGCTTCCTCTATAACTCAAATGTATTTAGAAAGAAAAATTAATATCCTATTCCTTTTTTGGGTGTTTTTGTATTGAAGTTTTTTTTGAAAAAGATTTATTATTTCAATATCTTAAAATTTTTTTCACTGAAAATGAAATTTTATTAGTGAAATGTTGATATTTGAAATATTTTATGTGAGATGAATTTATAATGGTACATGGAAATTTGATAGGAGGTTACGTGATAAACCAAATGATGGGTGGTTCCATGATAAACCAGGACAGGTGGTTACATTATAACTTATAATTAATTGTGAATGGAAGTCGGCCATATGTATATTCCATTTAGTGATATGTGTGGATGTAGACCATTTGGTTATTCCATTTAAGTATGTTTATGTCCCTAGTTACCATTATATGTTATGTATGGTTTATATGGGTTTTATAGTAATCATTTGTTTAAAAAAGGATAAGCAATGTGATTTAATTTAGTGAAGAGTATTTACTACTTCATAAAAGTGAAAGGTATTACTTATGATAAAGTATTCTTGGTTTACATTTTGTTTATAAAATCTATCAGTTTTCCTTCTCTGTGTATCCCATAATGAGCTTTTTATGCTCATCCCATGTTTTTGAAATGTTTTTTCATAGGATATAAAGTGAAAAAGGGTCGATTATGGGATCATGGAAAAGTCATGATGATTGATACATGTATCTAAACCTGTTACTTTTATTTTTAGAATTTTTATTTTATGAAACAATAGGATACTGAGTACAATTGTATTCATGTAATATTCAAATTTTTATGTATATGTGACGACCTAATTCTCTAATTCCATAAGAATACAAAGATTATCAATGTGAATTATTAACTTAATTCAATATTATGTAATGTTTATGACCCGGGCCTTACAATAATTCCTTTCAATTTTATGGACATATATTTTATAGTAAAGATTACCAATTTGAGTTATATGATCATTGAATTTAATTTAATCATAGTTATTTATATTATTAGGAATAAAAATAGAAAGGAATCAGATAAGATTTTTGTTTAAAAATAATTCCGTATTGTTTAATATATTTAGGTTATTTTCTATGATTATTTTCAATTTTTTTATAATATTAATATTGTTTTGTTATAAGGAAAAATCATAGGCTATGTGATAAACTCTCACATCCGGTAAGGCCACAGGGTTGGAAGACACAACCGTAGGGCGACAAGGGTGCATCGCCGACTGCTTTCCTATGTAAATTCTAGGTTAGCATTAAATTTGTTATTTTTATCTAACAGATAACGGTTATATCGATTTTAGTGATTTTTTTATCAAATTGATAAAATGGGGTTTGTAAAATGATTTAGTGGTGAAGTGATTAATGTTATTTTGGAATATGTTTTATATTTTTTTTATTCTATAAGATTATAGTAAACATAATATTATGAGGGGTAAAGGTTGAATTTTAATTTAGAGTCAAATATTTTTTTATGATGAATATTTGGTGATTCCTATAATTTATTGAAATTTTTATCATATCATTGAGATTATAAGATTTAGGAAATTAAATTTTTGTTATAAGACATAATAGATCTTTTTAGTTATTTGGTATAATGTAATATCAGTTCCTTATAATTTTTGGGTATCAATATTAGTAATGAATATTTTTAGGAAGAATATTTATTTTCTTAATGGACTATGTTGATGATTTTGTATTACTACTAAATTTCGTAGATCAATTTTTTCATCAAATAATTACATATTCTTGTTGTGTACTTATCGTGTCTTCTCCTAGACAATTTTTTGATAAATTTATAAATATACGATGAATGTGTATTAAATTTTGAGGATTTTGTTATCAATTGATGTAGTTTTCTATTTGTCAGGCATGAAAAATTCGTATAAAATACTCATCTTTTTGAGATAAAATATTAGTTTGTGGTGGAAATTGATTAAAGGATAAAAATATACTCATAAATTATGAATGATTCTATATGATATTAATATAATAATGAAATGAATCCCTCAACTCTATGGAAAATAATTTTATAAAAAAATATTATTTTTTTACTTATCTTTCTTTGATGTCATTGGAATTTTAACCTTTCAAAAATAAATTTATTTATTTATTGATTTTTACATTCTAATGACAATGTATTCTACCATTCTTGATCATACTTGATGGTTATATGTTTTTTTATTTCTTTTCAAAATTCCCACTAATATTCCCCTATTTTTGGGCATATTCTTTTGGTGACCTTTCTGTTATCATTTCCCTATGAGTTTGGGGATATTTTATTAACCCTATATCAAATGAGGGTTTAACACATTTTATTTTTCAAGTACTAAGTATTTATTTTTAATTTAAGATTTCAAATTATGAGGATTAAATTTATAGAAGAATGATAAAATGTAACACCCCAATATTATACAATCTATCTCTTCTTAAAAAATTTCAATTTCATCGATAACTGACGTTGCATGAAACAACGAGTTTAAACGACCTAGGGTATGCTATGAAATATTATAATTATAACAATGATTATTATATTGGTGGTAATAAAGAGTATTGAACAAATGAGAAAAATATATGGTTTATAAAAATATGATATGAATTTATTGTTCACAAATTAACTAATAAAAAAGATATATACCAATTGTATATAATGGAAATATTTTTATGTTCCGTATAGTGTCTTTACATTATAATTTAGAATAATTACAATTATTAAATGATATTAATTAAATATAAAAGTATTATATTCGATGAAATGTTCTTAAATTCATAAAATATATTTTATAGGAATTAAATAAGAACAGACCCAATATTATACATAAAACCCTATATTCTTCTATAAGTAATTTTACCTCCTTTTAATACATAACCAATTTTAATGATTATTTCGAAAAACTTATATGTTATATTTAATATAATAAAATTAATTTTTTAATATTAATATCTAAATATACACTGGTTTAATTTTAGGTTTTTTCTGATAAGTTTCTTATTTCAATGAATAGTTAAAAATACTAAATTTTAATTGAAAACAACTTTTTTCATCGAAATAACTTATCCTAAAAAATTATATATTTGGCTGGTTTCAAAGTGTAATTATATTGTCGATTTTTTATTTAATTAAATTCATGTCATTGGAAATAAAATATAATTGAAATTGGAAATAAAAACTTCTCAATTTTTTGAACGTTATCACTTAAAGAAATATTTTTCTCATTCAGTCAATGGGACTAATTTTAAACTAATTACATCAACCTATGTGATTTGATTTTTTTAAATGGATTCCATGTTTGTAATCAATTGATATAAATTATTTAAGTGGTTTCTTTTATTTTTTTTTCATTTTGAATAGTAGCAATAGTAATTTTTATTAACATGAATAAAGATAAATAAAGTAATTAAGGGTCAATACTATTATTATAAAATACAATAAAATTTCCCTAAAACATGTCCAAAATTCATTGTATGAGTGGGTTTCTTTTAAATTCTTTTTTATGGGAAGATTGTAACCTTTTGAATCAACTTGGACGAGACTATGTAATTTATTATATATTATTAAAAAAATTGTCCAAGATGTCATACTCAAATTTTTAATAACTATATAATTTATTATATAGATTTATAAAGAAGAAAAATTCAACCATTAAAATTATCATGATTAATAAATATGTATTCATCAACATGGTAAATTCTTTTTAAGTAAAAAATAATTAAGTTAGAGGCCTTAACAATGATGATGCATTAATTGTTTACTTATTATAGATATCAAATTAATGTTCTATAAAATATTAAAATATATATAATTTGATAAAATTAATGCCATAAATTAATTTAGTTGATGAAATGGCCTTATAAATGATTCATTAATGCTTTTGAGATGTCCTCTTTAGGGTCGATATTTTTTTATATTCAAATATTTAATAGTGTAAAAATTTAAATTAATGATATTTTAAAATTAATAATATTTTATAAAATGATATAAATATAAAAAACATTTAAAACCCATTAAAATTATAATTATAAGGTTAAAATTATCTTCCTAGACACAATTATGATTTTGTGTGTAATAACCTGGTTCTTCATTATTGTACGGATCCTATGTTTTCCATATATTCTTCATTAACCTACATAAAAAAGAATTAATGTGGATGCTTGTTGGTGTGAGGAAGTTTTATGTGGTGTTTTATGTTGGTCTAGATCATGAAACCCATGTTTTGGGTGAAAATAGAATTCTAAATGGTTAGTGAAAATCGTGCGTGTTGGGCAACATGATAGTTTTATATGTCTATAAAAGTTGCATACTTTGGCAGAGATATCCACACTATTACGATATGATTAGTCATACCGTGTGAGGTAACTTTGTGAGCCTCCAAGAAGGAGTCATAAGTTACCACTAAACTACCACACTGTTATTCATAACATGTAGGGGTAGTTGTGCAACATCCCCATTCTCTTATAAGAAGTCATGCATGATTTCTGTATATTTGGGAAACCAATGCGCAGAAAACATGTGACCCACATATTCTGGATGAAAAGACAATTTTTACCTCTACACGTTTTTAAACATTTTTTTCAATTCCTTTGTTGAAAACCATGAGAGAACTGTGGGAGACCTCCACGGAAGCCTAATTTAGGAATTGAGTTACATTCTCTCTTGGTTGTCTGAATCGACAAATGTTCATCTCCAAAGATCCTCAATGCTAATAACTTGATTCATTTTTAGATTTATTTGACTCTTCTAGATATAAATTTCACAATTTTTATTTAGGATCATATGTCCTAATATCACATTCCTTGCATATTCTTCATATTTCTCCCAGACTAGGGAGAATCAGAGCATGATAAATGATGAGCTATCTAGAAAAAACATAAGGTAGGTTGTCTCATTCTTTTTTTCTAATTGTCAAGCTGTTTATATATACCAGATAGCCACACGACCATTTTGGGGGTTTCTTCATGATTTATAAACAGAAAATATTATTTCATGTTATCATTATGGTAATTGAATAGGTATTTCAAATCGTATTATAGGTTTAAAACCCAGAATAAGGCCCACCCAATGGATGAGTTCCCATTTTGACCAATTTATGGTAGTTTGGACTGGAACACCCATGTTGTATGCCTTGAATCCTATTTATTCGTTTTTTAAAAATTATTTTTTATTTTAATTTATTCATCCTTTATATTAAATGGTTTTCTCTTTTTTCAAGGATATGAGATAGTTGACTTGAATCTTCACCCATGTCATTACTATGCTTGATAAACATGTTTGGACTGTTAGTTCCTACTACAAACATTCCAACATGATTAATCTAATATTTAAATCCATTTTATTGCTATTTCATTATGTGTTTCCTTTTTTTGAATGATTTAAATGTGTGTAATGATAGGCCAATCCTTAGAGGTTTGTCTTATATTATGACACCCTTTGTGGTGTGTTTCGAATTGCATATGGTTTTGACCTAAGAAAGTTATTGAATCATTAACTTGAACCTGTAATGGTTGAATTTTGAATAGAACTTTGTAAACTATGGATTCTTTTGTAATTCCAGTGATGTGATTATATGTCCACTTTACCTCATTCCCTTCAATGAACCTTAGATTCACTTGAAGGCATTAGACGAACTCAATGGGTTTAATAATTAATGATAGGTTGTGAGTGAACCATGGATTCCATGGATGGAGTAAGAGAGGTTATGAACTCAACGATGAGTGAATCCTAGATCATATAGCAAGAAATGGATATTAATGAGAGGCAGGATTATGTCATGAGTGGTACTTGGGTCTCCCTATTGGACAACCATTGACGGGCTTAGAAGATATGGACATACCCTACACCTACAGTGATATTAGGTCAATGAGAGGCTCACTGGGAAGGGACTGTATGTTGTTGGTCAATTATAACATGGAGTAATACATGAAAAGTTATTTAGACATGTCTAGTATGGGCTCATCTTATAATTGAATATTGATGTTACTTATAATGTGTCTTCCAAGCCAAAGTACATACATGTATTCAGTCTTCTATTGGAATTGTTTAGATATCATTTTAAGGTATCTATCGTGCTTACTACTATAATAGAGAACATAGACCATAGCCTGGTTCTTGAGACTTATAAAAATCAATATAATTATGTTTTTAATTGAATAAAAATGAATACAATGCATGTATGATTGTTTAATTTTGAGTACATACTATTATACTGCTGCTACTATTATACACTACCTTTAAGAGATACTCACTGACAGATTGGAAAAATCCATGGCTTGTTGCCTACTGGGATTTAGTTTCACCCCCTATTTGGGTCATGATTTTGGCCTAAATAGATTATATGGTGGCTGGATTAGAAAGGATAAGTGCCCTCCATCAGGTTCTTGATGTTCATCCTCATGGAAATGGATCATGGGACCATGCCAAGGCTTGTGATGCAGCTGTAATACAGTTTCTCCTTTTGTACATTTTGGATCTTGTACTATATATGATTCCCTTGTGGTTTTTTTAGATCTTTTCTGAGAAACTTGTGATATTAATCATTTTTTATATGATACAATATCTAGTTATTTGCATTATCAGTCTTCCGCTATTTACTTCTGTTGTATTATATTATTCATTCATATATATATATATGTTATTATTTTGTGTTATACATTATCAATGATGGAATATTACCCACAATATCATCACCTTATCCCTCACTATTAGTCGACAGCCTCTGGCATTTTGGGAGATACACTTGAGGCCCTCTGTCCATCCAGGATTTGAGCACTGTTTGGTGGCATCCTATCCCATGATGTTACAAAGTGGTATAAAAGAAGACTATTCTGGTTTTCATTTTGTTTGGCTCTAATAGACTAGGATAAGAAGGAATAGAGATTTGGTAATAATTTATTCCTAGTAGTAGCTACCTTGTTTATAGGAAAAATCCAAATTTACTCAAATTGAACTGTGATTTTTTGATTTTGATATATTAGAGTTTATAAATTTTCAATATTATGTGACACACTTGTATTGAGTTACTATTATTGATATAAGTGTGGTTCTATTTTGTAGCAACCGAATGATATGAGGGTATTTCATCTCATTCAACAAATAGAAACATTCTAGAAATAACATTACATGCATTCCTGCCAAGAAACTAAGAAGAATTACTGATTGCAAGTTGTTTTGATATGTACAATGATAGAGATACTAGAAATTTTGATAGGTTTATTGGTAAATTATTTGGTTTTTTAATTTTATGGATTTTAATATTTGGTCCCTAAGATGTATGGGTTTTATTTGATCAGAATTCTAGGGATCATGTTTTAGATTTATATTGAAATGTTCTACCATGTTCTATAATTGTATTCCATAATTTGATTCGTCGGGAGTATGGGCATAATAGGTTGGAATTATTCATACTATTGGTGTGACGTCCTAGCCCTGGATTCCACATAATTGGTTCCCCGATCCTGGTAGGAAACATGGCCTCAAGTTCATATTCTCAAATTCCAGAGGCTACCAACTAATAGTGAGGGCCTAGGGTGTGTCCATCAGATGAATATTCCATCATTAGAAGAGTGTAGAATGACAGTAGGAATGTATTGGAATAATAAATAGATGAAGAAATATAAATTATATAAATAAATAGAGGTGGAAAATAGATTAAATAGCTAAAAAATAATAATAACAAATATGACAACTAGAAGAATCAGGAAGTAATGTCATGTAACAAGAAATCTGGAATCATGGTTACAAGATAATAGGCAAAACATGTTCCATAATGGAATGGAAAGTGAAGACTGCTCCAAGCATCTCAAGATCCTACTCGGTCATCTGCAATCAAGCTCCATCCTAAATAGAAATCAATCAAGTTATGGAATCTGTATGATTCTTTTTGTCAACATCTATAACCATGTAATCTACACTAGGTACCAAATGGTGCATGGAGAGTGTGTGAGATAAATCTCAGTGGCACACCACCAAGGATGTTTATAACATCAGGCCTATGTAATGGAATATAATTGTTTAGAGTCAATCATATATAATGTAAAGTAAGAAACATAATATATCTAATTACCCGAATACCTACTTCAGCTCTTGGCTGGTGTCTGAACATGTAACAAGTTCAATTTAAAAAAAATCATTAAATAATAATTGGTAACTTGAGGCATATCCAGAAATGACATCACCTCCTGATAGTATAAGTAGTGAATGTCCCAGGATATAATAAGGCAATCTAACAAAGATATCCAGTGAGGGACTTCTAGGGTAATAACCAAGGTAACGTATATCTCAAGAAATTATAACCCATTAGTATCTGAGTTTAGCTAGGGCTAAAATGGTAGTCCAATGAGCGTAATCCAAGGCATTCTACAATAAGGCACCAACTTAGTCCAAGGTTATCGACCAAGGTAAAATGGTGCTATTAAAAGGTAGTTCTTGATAGTATTTTACCATGGCACCTAATATTCAATGTTATATCCAAGGAGTGTATCAGAGGTATCCTGTAATAAGGCAATGGAACAAATGGTAGTATACCGGGAATCCTGGGAATATACAAAGACTGAAATCTAGGTAGGAAAAAACCTAAGCAAATAACATCCATGAATCAGAATGGGGTTCCTGAGACCCAAGGTATTCGCCTCTCCAAATCCATGGAGATCTGAATTTAATCCATTCCATTTTAATATTTTAATTATATTTTAATTAATTTGGTTTAATTATTTCATTTTTTTAGTGTTGATAGTTCAAATAGAATTGAAACCATTTATTTATTGGTCCAATACGTTGACTTCCATTAGAGTGGATAAGCCTTGTATAATTACAACCATTTAATCATGTCTTAATTAACTATTAAGGCATATCAATTAAAAAGGTTCACTTCATTACCTCCCATTAAAATGGAATGTTCTACTACCTCCATGTAAACATAATTCAAACACATTTGTTAAGTCCAATATATATATACTTAGCATACATTCCATTCCACATCTCACATTTCATAATCAATTTAAATCACATACCTTAGGTGGGTCAAGTGGTGAGAATACATCATACATTCCATTATAAAATACCCATTAATAAAAATTAATATATTATAGGAAAATCTCAACTTTATAATGTTTATGAATTGGTTTCTAAATGGTGCCAAAACCCTAAAAACCAAACAAGTTCATAACCTTCGACATGAGGAGGAATGAGTTTTGTGTGTTACCACTATAAAAAAATAACATAATTATAATGTGCATATCCATATTATTCTATCAATTTTAAAAATTTAATGTAAAATTTATGAACAACTTCCATAGAAACTGGTGGTCCCCACACGAACATTCAAAACACAATAAACATTAGGGATATTCTATAGACCACCCACCTTAGTGTTGTACGATCATTCCCCTCTAGTATAAACCTTTTATTTTCCATGGATTGGAATAGATACATGAAAAGATTAAAAATGGTCACATGATGATATCTAAGTTGAGAGTGAAAGAGAAGAGGAACTGATGAAGAGGACTCGAGTACTTACTATTGTGCATTCAACATGATAAAAAAAACCTCGGTCGAATTTCAAATGAAATAGATATTTTGATCTATATCATTGGAATTAAAAAAGATCAAAATTGATTAAAATGGAGGAAAATCCCACTAGATTACGTTTTGGGAAAATGAATTATAATTAATAGCTCTTAAAGAGAGAAACTAAAACTTTACCCAGAAAAATACCATGTGCACGATTTGTCTGTATAGAATGTCAAACCAGGTGAAACCATGAACGAGTACGTTTGAAAAAAGACGGATCTCACAGGGTTAGGCCGCACTGTCATGTGTGAACCTCTCATGGCGGCCCTTTCAATAAACCATCCTCACGGTTTGGAAAACATTGCACATATCCCGCATGGTTTACTCTAAACCATGCACAAATTTCGTTTTCTCTATAAAGATAGAGGTTAGGCTCCAAAAAATCCCCAGAAAACCTCAAAACCATTAGTAAATCATTGGGCATCCAAATTTGGTCAAATTTAATGATTTAGAATTAAAATTAAAGGATCCATACATGAGTGAAAACCCAGGTTCTTATAGTCTTCACCCATAAAAGAACTCCACCCCCCGAGTTCTTCTTCCAAGGGAAAAGGAACACTTTCTGAGAAAAACACTGGCCACTGGTCATGTACATTGGCTTTCCTCTCCCATTTATCATCCTATAAATGGTCATATTGCCATTGCACACATAAGAGAGGGACATACTTGCCTTAGAAAGCCTTCATGCTTCAGCCAACTATGAATACTGGATAATCCTTGAAGGTAGCATCATCATCCATATCATGTTTCTTAGGATCAAAAGTATGATATGGATCAGCATTATTTTGGTGAGGTTGTGATATGTGAATGAAATCGTGCATGGAATGGTACCTATGAGGTAGTAACAATCGATAAGCTACTAGAAAAACCCCCTCTAGATTTTCCAACGGCCCGACGTAACAAGGTGAAAACATTCCCTACATCCATACCCATCTATTTCCTACTTTGGTTGATACCTAAAGAAAAACATGATATAGATCTGTGAACTTATGATCTCATCGACGACAATAGACATTGTATACACTGAGCAGTAGTCATAAACTTCCTGATCAGCTAAACCTATTCTGAAGTCTATTGAACTAGAATAGGACCTAGTAGGATGACCTCACCTGCCCTTATCTAGAAGAAGGGTTAACAACATGGCCTAAAATATAATGCATCAAAAGGATGCCTATGAATCATTCCTTGAAACTGTTATTATAAGAGAACTCAATGAGAGGGATATTCTTCTCCAATGAATTTCTCAAATCAAAGACGCATTCCTGGAGCATATCATCTAGAACTTGTACTGTATATTTTGATTTCCCATAAGTATGAGGATGAAAATATGTTCTTAGAAGAACCGGATTCCCCATAGATTTCTACAAACCCTACAAGAACTGGGAAGTGAAATGAGCATCCCAATCTGAAACAATAGTACATGGAAGCCCATGATGTCATATAATCCCACAGACAAACAATCATTCAATTCATCAACTGAGAATGTATCCTCTATAGGAATGATGTGGGATGAATTCATTAGTCTATTAATTACTATCAAAATAGCATCCCAATCCCTTGGAGACCTAGGAAATACAACTATGAAATCCATAACATTATCTTCCCTTTTACATTCTGGGACTTGGAGCAGTTGTAGAAATCCTACATGTCTATGGTGCTCTTCCATCACATATTGACAGGCGGAACACCTAGTGATGAGGCATGTAATCTGAAATTTCATTCCCAGACACCAATACTGGTATTTCATATCATGATACGTCTTCGATATTTCTACATATACTATTCACTAAGAAGCGTGGGAATATTTTATCAACTCTTTTATCATATCTTCAAGAATCCAGGTTCATCCACGTAGATGAATGAGGGCATCTATGTCTACAGACCAATCCAGAGGTGGGTTATCTTTTACTATAATCTCATAGTGAACCCAACCATCATGATTTCAAAACTATATACTCATCAACTTCTCATAGAGGGAAGTGGTAACTGTTAGTGCAGAGAGGTAAAAATACTCATGAAATTTATGAAACTCTAGTTGATGTTCAAAAAAGAGGGTTATTAAAATCCATTCATCATTGGCTTCATGTACTTCATGTGTTTGAGTTTCTCAAATAAGTGCATCAGTGACCACATTTCATGTTCAAGGAATACTGGCATTCTCAATGTTATGTGATTTAAGATATTCGACCCATCTCCTCTTTCTGAGGTTCAAGTCATACAGATAAATGATATTCTTGAGGATCTTGTGGTCTGTATACACCACAAATATCTCACCCAATATATAATGTCATCATTAACTTTAAGAATGGACAAAAACTACTATCTCAAGGTCACGTGTTGGGTAATTTCTATAATGATGCCTCTAATCCGGTGATCTATATGAAAATAAATTGACTTCATGCATCAAAACTGCTCCTAGGACAATGCATGATGCATTTCAAAAAATGATATAACCTTTACCAGCTTCCAGAAAATCAGAATCGGGGCCGAGAGAGGCCTCCCATTTAGTTCTTGAACTTTTTTTCTCATATGCTTCTGACCACTGGAACATAACACCATTCATTGAATGTCTAGTAAGAGGTGAATCAAGTCATGAGAAGTCATGTATCAGATGCCTATAATATCTAGTAATCCTTAGGAAACTCTGAATGTAAAACATGTTTTTTGGATGCTCCCAAGAAAATACATCACTATCCTTTCCTGGGTCTAAAAAAACTCTTGATTCTAAGATAATATGACCTATGAAGTAGTCTTCATGGATCCATAAATCATTTTTATAAATCCCAGAATAATGTTGATTCTCTCCCTGGGTACACAGAATGATCTCAAGATGCCTTTCATGGTCGTTTCAAGTGTATGAATACACCAAGATGTTTTACCCAAAGACCATTCCAAAAGAGTCTATATACGGGGGTGAAACATTATTAATCAAATCTATGAAAACATTATGAATGTTTGTAAGATAGAAAAACATACCAAGATACTCCTAAAGACCATACCTATAACAAAAATATGTACGTGGTATGCTTGATGGTCTGACTCACACCTCAAGATAACATAATCATAGGTCCATATTAGAGAACAACTTTTCTCATCGGATCAGGTCAAAATTATCATCTATTCGAGGAAGTGGATATCTATTCTTGACCTTAAGCTAGTTAAACCTTTTGTAATCCTTGAACAGACTAATAGTTCCATCTATATTCTAAGCAAAAAACATGGATGAGCCCTAAGAAGTTGTAATACGCTATATAAATCATTTTGCCTCGAGGTCTTATATCTGCCTCTTGTGCACTTGATGCTTTGTAAGAGCCATCCTATATGGAGGAATGGATATATGAGATGTTCCTAGAACAAGAACAATTGTAAACTCTACCTATCTCTTAGGAGGTATGCCAGAAAAGTCATTAAGAAAGACTTTCCTAAAATGATCTACTACTTGAGAGAAATCCATTTGAAGAAATCTCTGATCCTCCATGAACAGATTTTTAATCTGAGTGGTCACTTCACATAGCTGATGATGCTCTAGTACAGCTCTCCTAGACTAGACATACTTGTCACCTTTGAAAAGATAACTACTACCTTTTGGTTTTTTAAAAGAGAGCCTTCGATGACAGTTGTCTACAAAGGCATTGTGGTGGACTAAACAGTCCACCCATAGAATAAAATTGAATCATGTCATCTCTAGAACAATGATATTCCACAAGAACGGGTATATTCCAACCACTAGGGGATAGTCCCTACGCTAGCATATTCCCCCCATTTCTATTCCCAATAATGTATCGAGTGTCATTATTGAATAGTGATATTGGTTCTCTAATACAAGACATTCCACGATAGATATAAAAATTAAAGTCTTGGAAGCACATGTATCAAACAAATTAGAGAAAAAAGTAGAGGATACTATAATAGTAATGATTACTGTAGATGGTCCAATAGCCTGATCCCCAGTTATTTAATGTAATGCACACAACTTACCTAATCTACGGCCATGTAGAACATATGGACTATCGTGACCATGACAGCTTTGCAGGTTCTTCTAGTAATCCAGGATCATACTACCCTGACCAAGGCCACCTCATCAGCCAGAACTTCCGGTGCTATTACAACATTCCTCCTAATATTGTGAAAAAGAAATCGCTCTTAAAGGTGGAGAGAATGTTGATCCATTTATAATCGATGCGGGTGGAATGGCCTTACTGAATCTCTGATGAGGACCCATACAACCAGAATCCCAACACTCAATCGGTTCTCTATCACATTGGGGATGATATGGAATATGAATCTCTATTGAACTAGTGTTACATTTTAGTTACAAGGTTGTGCATGAGTTTTTCATTTTCAATAGGTTTATAAGATCATATATAAAGTTTCTAGTGAGAAGGATATTCCCCAACTTGAGGTCGTTGATAACTATCATCACCTCTACATTAGGTGTTGAGCTAGAGTACTACTGGTCATTCAAGGTGAGGATGTGTATGAATCCAAGGACATTAGTATTATTTTATCAGGTCCCATAAAAGATGATATAATTAGTGTATATAGGTTATATGCTAGATATGCAGATTAGTTCAAAAATATTTATTACCTCCAACTCAGGAGGAGAATAGTTTTTAGTCTTCTACAATTGATGGTGTGATTTTGGTAGCCTCTACATTAGTATATTCTGTATTTGATACATGACAATCACCCACTTTTATATCCATTTCAATTATACAATGTCTTGGTCATTAAATTTACTAAATTTTTGGAGTGAAAATCTGGATATACCTTTGGGAGTATAATTAGGGAGTGTAAACAAACAATGGGAATCCCCTTAGAAGTTGGAATATTCCAATTCTTATAGAACATTTCATCATTTAAATGATAGGATTTGAAATGATAGTTGATATGGATTTCATTATTTCATATTAGTCTTGTATTGACTACTATATCCATATTGTGCCTTCACATTACTTGAGGGTGGTAAATATGTATAAAATGGATAATGGGATGTCTTGGTGAGTTGATCTAGACTTGAGCATCATTGGCTAGTTAAAGTGGAAGCCTATATTTCTAGTCATTTTTCTCATTGAGGAACACATAAAACAGATTTCCATGTTATAGTGGATCATATTCTAGAAATCTCCAATTATATTTTTATTGGTCACCTTATATGAGAGAGTTAGAATTTATGATAGATCTTATGAATGGAGAAACAACATTCTAGAATCATCCTTAGAGGATGCCACCAACTAATATTCATGAACATAATAGGAAGGGAGAACCTAAAATCTAAAGGTTTTTGTTGAAATCAAACATATCCTTGGGGTTCCCCAATCATTTTCACAAAGAAAGAGGATAATACTTGTAAAATATTTGTGTATCGTCTGAAACTGAATCAACTTATAGTTAATATTTGGCATAGTTTTCCTCATATAGATAATCTCATTGATGACTTCCATTGAGCTATGGTTTTCTAAAAAAATTAAATAGTGTTTTGGATATGACTATCTATGGTTTAGACACTAATACATACCTTGAATAGAATTCCAATGTATAATTATCTTTTATTAGTATTAAGATGTTTCCTTTAGTGGAATGAATATGGAAGTAGTTTTAACAACTTTGAGGAATTGGATGTTTCTCTTGTATCTGGAATCAATTTTTTTTTCATTTTCATTGATAAAATATTTGGTGTACTCATTGAATTGATATGATTCTTTCATACATCAAGATATAATTTTTAATATGTTGTTAGATAAAAATTTAAATGAAAATATCAAAAAAATAACAAATTTTTATTAATAATGTTTACTTCCTATGTCATATTATATTAGAGAAAGGTGGATATATTGACACAGGGAATGTGGGAGAAATTTTTTTTGGATCAACCCAAGAATGTTTTTTTTCATATGGTGTTTCATAGGGATAACTATATATTATACTCATTTATCAAGGATTAATCATTCCATGAAACGCCTTTAATGTAATATACCATGAAAGGTGTAAAATTGTGATGGTATGAAGCCTGTGAAAAATTTTTCTAGGAAAAGAAATGAATTTTTACATTAGCAACAATCATGATTCAACTAATCCTAATGAAGGAGGAACTATTTATTGTGATTAATCATACATCAATACAAAATTATTTTTTTGAATAATGAATAAGTCATTGCATAAAAGTATAATCAATTAAGATTTTATTAGCAAAATTACTAGATTAATGATATCAAGATATACTATTTGGTTCATTCCTTAGATTGATGGAGGCACTATTTATTGGGAGATTGGCTTGTATTATATTCATATAATAAAAGTCTAAAATACATATTCACCAAGTTTAATTTGAATCTCAAATAGAAAATATATGTTAAATAATAGAATTTATTTATTTATTATCTTGACTATATACCTAAAAAAGTTAGTACATTGGTTTATTTTTTATGAATAAGATTTATACATGGGTAGTTCTTGATACCATTAGTGAGTGGAAGCTGATGGATTGGGTGAAAACATTAATATTTAGATTCATGAGTATCATTGGAAACATGTTCTTCTAAATTTGGTCATAACCTTCTCACATCCTGACCATGTAATGATGATACAATATTTACATCATAATGTTTTGGTCTTAAAGGGGATCATTTCTTGAAAGGAACCTCCATCTAGTTGGGATTTACATGATACCGAGAACATCTGTATCCCTGAGGGTATTTAGATTCCCAAAGACATGTGAGATATGTTCATTTTGAAATATCATTCCTCTTAATGGGTTGTACATCAATGGCTCAATTTGATGTATCTTGACATACTCCCCCAGTATTCGTGGTTGGTTATGAAGACACAATTAGTGGGTTTTGATACTCAGTGTTCCATCTTTCAGTAGGTGAAGGTTGAATATTAGTTACAATAATGGATTTTCTATCCTTTACATAACTAAGATTTAAAATGGAAGTAAGTAATTATGGATTTTGTTTTTTGTTTTTTGAGTTATCCTAGAGGTAGTGACTTGGTATGGTTGATCATTGGTCAGATTACAAAAGGCACTCAGTTCATATAAATTCAGGAGACCTTATTTCTAGAAAACCATTGGAGGATCTATATATATATATATATATGATATTATATTAATAAAAATAGCTCTATGTAACAAAAAATTAGTAATGGATGTTCATTTTAGATTATAGTTCTAGTAGTGGATGTTGGAGTTTCATGTTTCATAGGTTCTTATGAGAACTTCAAACCACCATCAGATTATTGGTTAGTAAAATCGTACAATATAATTGTTAGAGGACATGGATTGAGAAAAAATTGTTTCTTGTGCAGGATAATGGGATAACCAGCTGTATCTTACTATGTTACATTTTAAAAAATGTTGCCATTATATGATTTATATTAATATTATTGAAGCCCTATTTCATAGTCGTGCAAGTCACCCATGTGACAGATAAAGGTTGGTGAGGTAGTTCTAATTAGACCACATCCTGTTCATGAAACATCAATTTAGTTAATGATTATTGTGATGTGTATAGATAAATCTCATTCTACATAAATGTACTATGATGTTTGTTGTCTTCATCATATAGAGTTTGAGGTGGGAGATCACGTCTTCTTGTATGTTTCGACTAGACTAGGAAAATACATATTTTGATCTAAAGGGTTTTTATCACCTCTAATAATAAAACCTTTTATGATTCTTGACAATATAATTATAGTGTATAATTATATATCTCTCCCTTATAGATATTGTGTTATTCTTGATTTCTATAACGTTTTGTAATTATGTGATTATAATTTAGAACCATATCATGCCCTTCAGCCTAATGAGGGAGTGGTTGATGTTGATTATTATTTTTAGGAGTACCTAGTTCATATTATTGATCACAACACAATGACCCAAAAATGTATCCCAGTTCCTCTATTATATGTTCTATAGAAGAATGTCCATGAATATAGTGAGACCTGGGAGTTATAGGAATAGATACATATGTTGTGTTTATTGTTATTTTTAGATGATGTTGAACAAACCTAAAAAGGGAAACATAGGGACAAATTCCATTAATGATTAGTGTTTTTAAGTTATTATATTTCTTGGTGTGATCAAATTTTGACTTGGGGTCCTATTTTTGTGGATTAGACCATCAAAATGGTCTATCAAATTATATTTTTTGAATATATTAAATAAGTGGGGGAGGATTATATGTGTTGAATCCTTTAAACTATAAATGTATATTTATGGGGAAACATGCCATCTTAACATATAAATTTACATCAGGTAGAACCTGTTGAATTGGATCATACACTGTAAAATCCCTTTTACAATATAAAAACCATGGTTATCCTATAAATTAATGATGGCATTCCCCTTTCTCATACAAGATTGTAACCATTTTCCCCTTATTATTTCCCATCAAACACATAGTTACACGCCTCCCTTTATAGATTTCTTAAACGATCATGCTATGATTAGTGTTATTTAATATGTCTGACATCTAATTCAGGTGAAACGAATCTCAATAAATCCCCCTCACCAAGATTATTCATAATATTTCTTCTTTCATCGTTTATCATTATATATAAAATGATAAATAAGTGTGAGATATTCATCCTTATTATCAATTTATTTTTCCATTTCTCTGATCTCTTACATTCTATTATATATTAGAGGATGATAATTAATGGGAAGTCATCTGATTTTATAAGGTAGGATGTCACGACCTGTCCCAATCTATGGCTTAAACCACAACTACCAAACACATACATCTATAGGACAGTGGATGAAGACCAGTTCCTAAGTAATAACTAACATTGGGAGGCATTATCATATGTACCTGTATAGACATAGACAAGTATCTTGATGCAGATGTTCAAATGATGTAAAATTAAACAAAAAAAACAAGGGAACAACAATGAATGTAATCCAAATAAACAGTACAAGAGTACAATACTGTAAACTAAAAATCAAAGGAGAGAAATACGTGACCTAACATAAAGTTTTCCCAAACTAAACATATGGAATGTAACAAATCTGGTAGAGACCATATCATGATCTCAATGTTTCAACCACAATAAACAAGCCAATGTACCATGTATCTCTATGATCATCTGAAGTCACTGCTGACATTTATGTCACTTAAAAAGACACTAAAAATATGGGAAATATCCGGATAGGGTTGGAGGTATATATACAGTGCAGGACACAGTAAATACTATTGTGGGAGCTATGTGAGATACAGTAGAAATATAGTAATTTTTATTGAATACAGAAATATTCTCAACCAGATAAAGATAAAGAGTATCATCATCTAATCACAAGGGTCACAACACGCTGAGTATTTGAAATTCACATCATGACATAGTCAACCATATAACAATATTTATCTCATACATCCCCGAGAAAATAAACTCATAAAGAACATTGAATACCCTACACATCGTCAAAACTCATGGAAAGAGAGTATATAAATCCCATGGAATGGATACAAATGTATATATATATTTTTAGTCAAAAGAATCTCATTTTATAGTATCTGAGGATATCCACATAATAGCTTAGTAAATGAATAATTGTATCTAAAATACCCATATGTAATTAAAAGAAGAATAAAATCTCATGCCTGTTTTATAATTAAGCCATTAATTAAACAACACCTCATCACTATACCGCATAGTTGAGGGGGGAACATGATTCAGGTAGAGGACATGAACCCTAATGTGTCAAGGCTAGTCCACAATGAATATATCTATAGATGTTCCATGCCAATGTAAATGGATAGGGGGTCCAACCCACTATCATGATGACCAACACCCAATCCTATAGTTTTTCCACATTTTAAATAGAGGATACATTCCCAAATTGATAGCTGGTTCCACTATATTTGCAAAGGACTCACACCCTATTATGAAAGGGGGTTCAACTCTGGTCATCGAGGACATGCTCCCCATAAAATTTTGGGGTTCTACAAATTATGAATTCATAGAGGACCCATTCCCATGTTTATTGGGGATTACACTCAATAGAATGGGGACATGTTCCTGGGTATGACAAGGAGCTCCACTATATCCTTTGAAGACATGAAACCTATCCAATATGTGGTTTCCATTCGACAATAATCCATAGAAGAGTCTCTTCCATGATTATGGGTGGTGGTCCCACTTATGAGAGGTTGTTTTAGTCTGGTAATAGTTGAACTCCACACTATTTGATAGGAGAGTTCCACTCAGTAAGAAGCTATAGGGGACATGTTACTATGTTTATGGCAGGCTCCACTCAGTATCTCAGAAGATACTTCATCTAGTCATTTTCAACCAGAAATGCCTCAAATAAGAACAAATATTGGAACTTATCACTTCATATCCCAAAATACAAAAATGAGTGTACTATCACGTACTACATTGAGAGACACTCAGGATAGGCTACTCATGGTACCAAATCCTTGTACAAATGATTGAGATGTCTATGATTAATGATTCTTAAGATGGAACCAATGGGTACACAGTGTTTGAGGGTATCCATAAAATTTTTGGTCCTACTTGACATCCAAGCCATGTCATTTTTCAGCACACCGATCCCAATCCATGTAGGACAGGGATGTGGCCATTTGGTTACATCTGTGTACTCAGGAAACTGGAATGTTGCAGTCCATGTGCTTCATCACATGGTTCATCAACATATAGAAAGTGGGACATGTAATTTGGGAAGACTAAGTTTTCATATATTCTTTATTGATTTAAGAAAACCCCTAGCTTCCCCCACCATGGGATACACGTTGTTGGTTCCTAATACTACAATACGTGTTGTATAGGTTTTCAAAAAATCTCATATATTCTCATCAAGTGGGGTATATTTTTTATGACTTCAGATACAAATTATTTTTTTCATAATTCCATGGATCTGGTCACCGCTTGTCATTATCATCTATATGTGGTTGTAAATATCTTCTCAGCATTCTTTGGAGGTCTGTCGTACGTATCGTATGACCTCGATCCTTCCAACATCAATGATTTGCCTAAAAATAATCAATATGATCAAGTAAAACTTATTACCATACTATATATATTCTTAATAAATTGAATCATCACTCGTTCACAAATACGTTGTGATTCTAGGGTATCAGTCAATCTCAGTACCACATGACAATGTCGAACAATGACTAAGAGGTCAAAAAGTGATGAAAATAGAGAAATTGAGTGATAATTGTAGAAAATAAATGTTATAAATATTGTTTCCATGTTTTCTAAGACAATGGTCAATAACAAGGTCACCCAATGATAGAATACCAATCATATAATAGATTTCATTTCTACATGGTTTCCTGAAATGGACTAGGAATTGGGACAATTCATAAATGGGATGATTCTTCTCAATAAATTTATTCCAATTTTGTGTAAACCAAAAAATTATGTGTCCCACAATGATATTAAAAAATTCATTGATAAATAATATTCTCTCTAATTATGTTATAAATTAATTGTGTTAGTTGTTTCCCAACATGCTTTGATTTGGTGTTTCATCGTCATACGGTGTGATACTCCAAATGTAGGAGGAATGAGATTCTCTATACAAACCCACGTTTGTGAGGCTACCCCATGAAAATTAATCATAAAGATTTAGATATTTTAAAATTGTTAGGTAAACTAAATTAATTACATAAGTAAATAATTTACTAATCCATTGAAATTACTTCCATTAGGTTAGATGTTCGAACACCCCACACCAACCGATCACTGTTCACCCCATGGGAATACAACACATTTACAAAACAACCATGATCTCATATCAATAATCTATAAATCCATTATCGGTCAACACACATTCTATAAAAAACATCATTCCTAAAAAAATATGTTTATTATTTTTATAATAATAATTCTTGGAACATTGTCCCCCACAATCACCTAGCATCTTAGTTTATGGCTCTAGAAATATAAATAAGATAATTTTCAAGGTCTCAAAATGGAAAATGGGTCTCTATATCATTCTATCATATAATATTTTCATCCCTATGAAGAAAAACATAACAAAAAATCAGGATATTGAGACCACATCATGCACTCCCACTCTCAGGAACTCTCCTTCACATTCATATGCCGCAACAACATGAAAACAAAGATGACAGTCCATTTAGGCAGGGTCCTCGCCTATCGACCCTCAATTGGCACTAGGTGATCTAAAAAGGTTCCTCCATCCATAATGTACTTCTAATACCATTTGATGATGTTTGTAGGGACATGAAGTTTCTCCATATTTTGGATATATAGAATAGTTTGTGTAGCTAATATACATGCGGGGGTAGGGATAGGCAGTAAAAAACCTCTCCAACCTCTAGCATGATCTTGAAAGGCCTAATAAACCTTTGGGATAACATTCCTCCATGACCAAACCTCTATAATCCTCATCATTGGGATACTCTCAGTAAAACATGTACTCTTATATAGTCTTTTGTTTTTGAACAGGGTTAAAATACATAAGTTTTTGAACTTTTTCATTTTATGGATGGTTTGATCTTAAATCCAAGCCTCGAGTTTATGTTTTGTGAGTTTGGACCATTTAAAATTATGTATAATAGGCATGGGTAAAGGTTCAAGGAGGTTTACAGGTGGTTCAATGGGTTTCAAGAGAACCGAACCTTGCATTGGTGTTCTCATGGGATGATCACGGTTGGTCAAATTATGTGTGTCAAACAGTGCATATTTCTAAAGGTGAGAAAGAGGCACTCGCATGATCTGTGCATAATTAGATAAACCATGTGGGATAAATCATGTGATGTAGCTTTTTAGACAGAATTTCCCGAATGGTTGGCACATGATTTTCCAGACCGTGTGAGACAAACTATTCATCTTACAATGTTTTAGGTTTTAAGATAATTAATTTAATTAAATTCCCATCTGTGGGTGATTTAAGTAAATGTCATCATATGGGGGTTTTTTAATTTATTAAATTCATTCTTGAAAAAGTAATTTAAATAATTGATGCAAAAATATGTTTCATTTAATTAAATTAACATGAGAGCATTTAATTAAATGAAGATGAGTGGCAGTTTATTTAAATTAGATCTTAGTCAAAGGAATTTAATTAAATTTGGAATAAACGTAGGGTTGGGGTTATACCTAATTCAATTAAAGATAGTATGATTTTAATTATTTAATTAAAATAGGGGGAAATGATTTAAATAAATTTGGGGTTGGAAGACTTTAATTAAATATTTTTGAGTTGGAGTTATATTTATTATATTCATTGAAATAAATTTAATTAAATTAGTTATGGGGGAGTTTTTATTTAATTGAATTCATTGGAGTTGAATTGTACTAAATGGAGTGTTATGGGAGAGTTATGTGGTTTATCAAATAATCATTTAAATTATAATGATAATAATTAAATGGTTTTTATTATTATTGTTTTAATTTTATAAAAATAATTCGTTTTATAAGAGTGAGGTGAAAAACATGGTGAGTCGCGACCCCCTACCCTCATTCTACCATGGTGAGGCGCACCACTCCCCAACTCGGGTCACCCTTCGGGCATCAGATCGTGGTGTTTCCTTCACAGAAGTTGTCTATCTCCCTATGATAAGCCCTTCTCCGCATATTTTTTTCTTCACACCGGCCATTTTGGATCATCTTTGCCCAGTCTTTGTTAGGAAGAAAACCTAAGGCTCATTTTTTATTCATTTATTCCCGTCTTTTAATTCCTGGTGGTTTGGATGATGTCTCGAGACCCTTTGGTCCATATTTCAATAATTTTTACTGAAGGCATGGCAGTGTGTCTTTATTTGGTTCAATGTGGTCTTAATTGGGTATAGCGATGAATTGTGATTGTGTGAATTCTTTTGTGGAGGTGCGTATGCATGAGAAATTTGCGACTTATGTTTGAAAGAATTGGTTCTACTAATTCCTTCAGATAGGGTCCTCAACATTGATTTTATTTTGTAAAAATTCAAATTTTGTTATTCTTTTACTTTTGATAAAGTTGACTGCAATATTAGAGAAAATTAAAAATTAATGTTTTTATTACAAAATCACTTTTTCTCATAAAACCCCACTAATGGAGGTGAAGTGCCATCATGTTAAAACAAAATGTGACATGTGACATGTTCGTTTATCTTGTGGTTATGTGAATTACTATTTCTTCCCTTTTTTGTGGATGTACCTAGGTTAAGTGGAATTTTTGAGATTTTAATTGGATAAATTATCATAATTAATCTCTGAATTAATTATGAACCTAGAGAATTGTAAATGAAATATTGAATTAGTTATGTTAAGATAATTAATTGGGGGAAATAAATTATGAGATTATGTTGGTCTATGTAAGATAATTAACGGTGAACTAATTATGTTCCCAGATGTTGATTAAGGATAATTAATTAGGATAATTAATTAGGATAATTAATTAAGGTAAGTTGATATTTGATTTGGATAATTAATTGTGAAGAATTAATTATGGAAAGATGCGATTTAGAATAGAATAATTAATTGATAATTAATTATGTTCATAACCATAAAATATAGTTAATTATGTTAGGGATTAATTATAAGATATTTAATTGGATAAATGAGATAAATAAAAAGTGGATTAATTTTAATATGATTCTTTGAATAAAATGATATAATTAATGGTGTCTTAATTATGTTCTCTTCTAGTATTGTATTGCGTAATTAATAATTAATTATTAAGTATTAAATGAGAAATGTGTTGGTTGATTAATTAATTGATGATTTAATAACGGTGTTTTGTGATTAGTTAATTTTTGAGTTAACTAATGACCTTTTAAATGTTTAACTAATCATTGGATTTGTAATGGGAAAATTTGGATAATTATTGTGAGGTAACAAATGATGTAAATGAATGAGAATGTGGTGCTCAGTGTGGCATCCTAGACCAATGTAGAAGTTGGGACTAGGACATGGAATTCCTCCCAAATAGTTATCGAATGATGTATATAAATGAGAATATGGTGTTAGGTATGTCATCTTAGACCAATGTAGATGTTGGGGCTTGGACATGATGTTCCACCCCAATAGTTATTGAATGATGTAAATTATTGAGAATGTGGTGCAAGATATGGAATCCTAGACAATTGATGATGTATGGGATTGAAAATGGAATTCCTTCCCAATAACTATTAAAGCGGTTACATGTAAGGGTGTTAGACATGATGATCTACACCTAATGATAAATAGGTGTTAGACATGGATTTATATCCCCAACTGTATAAATACATTAATCAGGTTTTTCGTTTCTAGACATGCAGTTCTACATCATTGGCATGTTATATTAATGAATTATCTAATGAATTAGATATATGAATCATGATCGAGTTGAATGTAATTAAATAAGGAAATATTGAGATTGATTAGAATTTCGGCACGAGCCAAAGTTTATATTGAGGTATGGGATACAATGGGAACCGTGGATATAATAAATGATTAAATAGAGAATAAATGGTAAAATGATAACTGGTATTTATGTTTGATGAATATTCTTGTATAATTATTGACCAGGCTCATATCCCGGTCACAGGCTGAAGCAGGTATCGATGTTAGGTGTACTTTTGGAACCTAGACTGGTTGTTGGTTATTTATTTAGCTTTGTTATTACCTTGTTATATCTGCACATAATTTTTTATATTTCATTTTCATGATTTATCGTGAAAACTAGTGGTCCCATATTATTGATATGTATATATCACACAGTATTTGGGACACCATTGCACTGTGGTATCCAAGTAGACATTCTTTTTTGCAGGACTGTGGACCTTTTCCTGTGGGTGTTACATGTACTTTGGAGTTAGGATCGAAGGACTGGGCTGGTGGTCAAAATTCAATTATAGATCGCCATTAGGGATTGATTCCTTTAATTGTTTCTATATTTTAATATAAATAATGTTGTTTTGTTTACTTCTTTCCAATATGTATCACCACGAGATGCATGAATTGTATAAACTAGTGCTGGACATTTTCATTATCTGGTTGGATATTGTTTTATATAATTTTGTTTTTTTCTATGTTTATTATCTATTTTTATTGTGGACTATGAAGTTGACTGTATGGTCTCCCCACTGACTATCCATAGACCCTCACTGCTAATCGCAGCCTCTGGTATAAGATGAGATGCACCTGAGGTCTTGTGGTGACTGGTCCGACTACCAGTTTGAGGGTAATCTAGGATGAGATGTAACATAGTGGTATCAGAGATTTAGGTTTTCATTATTTTTTCCTTTTCCGTTTTGTTTAGGGTTGGTAGATAGGATACTTGGAAAGTGTTGGCCCTTGGTTAATAGCTATTCTGGGGATTTATCACCCCATTAATGGGAAATGACTAGATTTCCATGGATGGGAATTGATGTTTATACTATTTGATGTTACAATTGATATGATTTCACCTTGAGTGGATGGTTTATTTTCTGTTGAATATTGATTATTTGATTTCTAAAAAATTTCCATTGCATGATATTGAATGGAAATTTAACTACATACATCATCTTAGGAATATAAATAATCATATTCCATGCATATCACATTCCATGTAGTTTCATTCATAGGGTGAAAATTATTTTGATTGGGTGCCTTGGATTGAATTACGTGTTTTAAATTTCTATAGAATGACCTGTTAGATAGACTATTTCAGTGATAGATATAACATGTTTGTGAGTTTATTTGCCATGGTGGCTATTTTATTATCATGGTTTGTTTTTTTTTCAATGCTTCTGTGTTATAACAAGTTGTTGAGTGATTGGTTATGATAACATGCTAGAGTAGCTTTGATGTTTAAATGGATGCATTAGTATAAAAACATTGTGACTAATTCAATATTCAACAAGATAAAATTTCAGTAGTAATTTTTATGGGTTCCTTATAACTAAGAAAAGGGTATCCTAGGTATTCAAATGATAGAAAATGTGGCTTCTAAAGTAAAAAAATGATAAATGGAAATTAATTTTGATAAATGGGATCCAAATTCCACCGGTAAGGTGTATGAGCTCTATATCGATTCGTAGATGGACACCCATGTGACTAAGCATTGTATAACAAAATTGTGTTTAAAAATGGTTATAATTTTTAAACTGTTGAGTTTTTATTGAAATAAACTTCTATAGGGTTTATTTCTGAATATCCTATATGTTTTTAATTAAATGGGACCCTCAATGGTTTCCTTTGGATTAGAAGGAATTTAAATGATAAATTTCCTATTCAAAAATGAAATGACACTAAATGTTAAATTCTTAAGAGGTTGTTTATTTTATCTTTCCAATTTTGTCCAAGTAGTATTGTTTAAAGACCAGGTTCCTTGTTTTGTAATAGTACATTTGGATTTGTTAAAAAAATTCACTGTTTATAGGTTGAAATTAATTCAATAGAATGACTAAAATGAAACAGGTGCTTTTAGGCCAAGTGATTTATGTTTTTTATAACCATGATATATGGTTGACATATATGGTTCATAATAGGGTATCCCGTGGTACGTAGTACCCTTAGAACAAGATATGATTCTCTCTGATGTGATATTTTGATGTCTGTATTATTGTAGTGTCGTTTCCTTAACTATACCATTTGGAACTTGGATTTTTTGACACAATTATAGGTTAAATTTGAGGATTTCAGACGATATGTTGACATGATGTTTATGGTTCGTGGAACTTCCAAAGTGCGTTAAATGTGTTTCTAAAATAGTGTTCTTGAGAAGGAATTATCTATTATTATGTGATAAAGAAACTCCTAAGGTGGGTAATGTAGCATTAGACTATTTTTAAAAGAGTTTTAGTTGTATGCTTTGGAGGAACAAGGATGCCTTGGGAGATGCATGCATCATGGTTGTGTTGATGACACATCAACAAGAGAAGCTGGGCATTTTGGTAAAGAGTCGATCAGTGATAGTTCTACTGATCTATTGTTGTCATGGGTTTACACTTAGTCTTTCGTTTGAATGAGACGAGAATGTCCCCTACCTTGACCTAATCCTAGAGACAGTGAGATAGAATCAATCATATGTGATGCTAATGTTTTAAAAGTTATTGGAATCGATAAGTGGTTGTTAATTCAGTTGGATGTGGGATGTGTTGTTCTTTGGGATACACTTTTATTCATGCTCGTAAACAAATGTTTTAAGGCAGCCTTAGGATGGCTTGACTTGGAGAGGTCACCGAAAGTTTAGGGACGACATTGTTAACTTGTGGTTGGAGATGGAATCTTTTTAAATGCATGTCACTAAGTAAATAGAGACTACAGGTTATTGGGTTGGAATTATCAATTGAGGAGACAATGTTGGGATCATTTCTGCAGTAGCGTGGGATTGGTTATGTAATGTTTTGATGTTTTTTTTGGATTCAGTGATTTAAATCGGGCTTAAAAGGTTGTTGTCGTTGGACTAGTGATTTGGTTAACGGTGAATTTGGTGTTTTGAAACATAATGTAATTGTACAAATTAAACTTTATGACCTTCTTGAGTTGGTTAATACTATATTATTTCTAGTTATCTTCACAATGATGAGAATTTTTTGAGGTGGATAAATTATAAAGTCCCATGTTTTTGAACTGGGTTAAAATATGAATTTTTTTGAACTTTTCTATTTGTTGGATTTGTTGGTCTTAAAAACAAGCACTGGGTAATGATTCTTGAGTTTGGAAAATTTAAAAGTGTTGATAATAAGCTTGAGTAAAGGTCTGAGGAGTATAACGGGTGGTTCAATGGGTTTCGAGAGCACCAAACCTAACAGTGACATTCGCACAGGATGAGCACAGGTTTTCAAACCATACAGGTCCAATTGTGGATATGATAAAGGTGAGATAGAGGCACTCACACGATTTGCACATGGTTTGGGAAACTATGTGGGATAAATCCTGCGATGTATGTTCTTTAGACAGAAGGTCTCTCGTGGTTGTCGTTCAGTTTTCTAGACTGTGTGAGAAAAACTGTCCACCATACCCAGTTATGTGTTTCGGGTTAATTTATTTAATTATATTTTCGGCTATGAGGGATTTAATTAAATTTCATGATATGGGGGTTTTTAATTGATTAAATTCAAGCATAAAAAATTAATTTAATTAATTAATTCAAATGGGGATACATTTATTTAATTAATGTGAGAGGATTTCATTAAATGATAATGACTTGGAGTTTTATTTAATTGGATCTAGGTCAACAGAATTTAATTAAATATATAATAAATGAGGAGTTTGGGTTTTACCGAATAAAGGTCAAGGATATGGTGAAAGTAATTATTTAATAAAATGTGTGGGAAATGAATTAATTTTATTTGAGGATGGAAAGAATTTAATTAAAAAATTATGAGTTGGTGTTGTATTAATTAAACTTTTTTTCAATGTAATTTAATTAAATGAGTTAAGGAGGAGTTATAATTAATTAAATACGTTAGAGAGGAATTTAATTAAATATGTTGTAATAGGGGAGTTATGTGGTTTTTCAAAGAATCCTTTAAATTTAAATGATAATTATAATATGGTTATTATTATTATTATTATTTTATTAATTATTATAAAACTAATTGGGGTTATAAGAGGGAGGCACACAACAAGGTGAGGCGCAAACCCCTCCCCTAATTCTCCCACGGTGAGTGGCACCACTCCCCAACTCATATCCCTCTCTGTGCATTGGATCACGTTGGTTCTTTCATAGAAGTTTTTTTGTCTCATTGAGGTATGTCCTTCTCTCCATGTTTTGTTCTTCACATTGGACATTTCTTCTCTTCTTATCCCGATCTCAGTTAGGCCGAATATCTAAGGCCCATTATTAATTCTGTTTCATACCCTCTTTAGATTCCTGGTAGTTTGGATGATGTCTAACGACATGTTGGTCCATATTTCGACAACCATTGCCAACAGCGTGGATGTTTGTCTCGATTTGTTTCTCATCCATCATATTTGGGTGCCACAATGAATTCTGAGTGTACACACACTTTTTTGGAGGTCTGTGTGCATGAGGAGTTAGCATTTTAAGTTATAAAAAATTGGTATGGTCAATTTCCATAGTTAGGGTCCTTAGCATTGATTTTATTTGGTAAAAAACAATTTTTGTTAATCTACTGATTTTGATAAAGTTAACTGCAATATTGGAGAAAATTTATTATAATTTTTTAGGTTATGTGATTTACTATTTCATCCATTTTTTGTAAATGCACATGGGTTAAGTGAAATTTATGAGATTTTAATTGGATATGTTAGGATAAGTAATTTTTGAATTAATTATTAACCTAGATAATTGTAATTGAAATATTGAATTGGTTATGTTAAGATAATTAATTAGGGGAAATTAATTATGAGATTATTTTTGGCTATATAAGATAATTAATGGTGAATTAGGTATGTTCCATGATGTTGATTAAAGTTAATTAATTGTGAGAATTAATTATGATAAGTTGAAATTTTATTTGTATAATTAATTTTTAAGAATTAATTATTGGAAGATGAGATTTTGAATGGAATAATTAATTGTGAATTAATTATATACTTGACCTTGAAATATAGATAACTAATAAAGGGATTAATTATATGATACTGAGTTGGATAATTGAGATAATTAAGTGGGGTATTAATTTTGATATGAAGTATTGAATAAAATGAGACAATTAAGGGTTTATTAATTATGTTCTCTTCCAGTAATATTCTGGATAATTAATTATGAAGAATTAATTATTGAATGATAAATTGGTTGATAGATTAATTAATTGACGATTTAATTAATTGGTTATGTGATTAGTTAATTGTTATGTTAACTAATGGCCTTTGAAATTTTTAATTAATCATATAATTTTTAATGAGAGAATGTGGATAATTCGTGTCAGTTATAAAATGATGTAAATGATAGATCATGTGTTGGTAGGTATGGAATCCTAGACCAATGTAGAAGTGGGGACATTAACATGGCAATCCTCCCCAATAATTATCAAATGATGAAAAAGGAATGAGAATGTGGTTCTAGGTATCACATCCTATACCAATGTAGAAGTTGGGACCTGGACATGGTGTTCCTCCCCAATAGTTATCAATTTATGTAAATGAATGAGAATTTGGTGCTAGGTATGGAATTATAGACCAATTTAGAAGTTTGTACATGGACATGGCGTTCCTCCACAATAGTTGTCTAACCTCTTAGATGTAAGGGTGTAAGAAATGATGATCTACATTGATTGACAAATAGGTGTTAGAATAGGCATTATAACACCTTCATGTGTCGCTTTTGAACCTGGTTGGGTTGATCTTTATTTATTCAGTAATGCTATTACCTTATTATATATCTTCTCGTCAATTGTTATATTCTATTTTCTTGATTGAGCTAGAAAACCGATGGTCCCAGCCTTTTTATATGTATATCTCACACCAACTAGGGATGCCATAGCACTAGGGTACCCGAGTAGACATTCTTGTTTGTAGGACTATAATCCTTTTCTTCTGGGTGTTACGTGTACCTAAGAGTGAGGATCCAAGGACTGGGCAAGAGTTTCAGATGCTCATGGAGTTCTCCATTGGTTCTTTAGTCATTTATTTTTTTATTGTAATGTAAAAAATGGTGTTTGGTTTACTGTTTTCTAATATGCATCACCATGACACGCATGCATTGTATAAACACGCGTTGGCCATTTTCATTATCTAGTTGAATATTTTTTTATGCTTCAACTATTTTATGAGTTTATTACATATTTCAGCTATAGACTATGAATACGAGGTTATAGTCTCCCCAATCACTATCAATAGACCCTTGCTTCTAGTCAAAAGCCTCAAGCATACGAGGATAAATGCTTGAGGTCATGGGGTGACAAGTCCATCTACCAGTTTGAGGGTAATTCGGGTTTGGATGTTACACCACCTTTAATAAAATCTAAGGGAAAATGACAATGACCTATTTAAGATTTATGCTTGATTTGGGCCATCCTCATCTACTCACAAAGAACCTTGACCTTCTCATTCAGCATCTACACCAACTATGTGAAGACAAGATATCTATTTCCAATAACATTCCAGTATATGGGTAACCTGCAAGATCTCTATTATATGGAATCAAAATGTTCGATGATTATAGTAGAGTAGTAGATGTTCATGAATAGATAATGTAGTAATGACACATTATCCTCCAAAAATTAACTAAATTATATCACACAACCCCTAATCATATCCTCCAACACTTGGATAAAGTGCTCTGTCTTTAAATCGGTCTTTGGGTAAAATGTCTTACGTAGCCTCATTTGGGTCCCAAATGAATCTTGTTGTCCTCTCAACAATTTTGAAATAATCCACATGTCATGACCTGGGATAATCATTAAATTAGTCCCATTATTGAGAATGATCTTATGTAATTACAACTATCCCAAACTCTCCACCAAACTCTCATCTGTGATAACAAGGAAGTGCTTTGACTTCATGAGTTTGTTTAATATCACTCAGATGGAATCATAGACCTTTACTATGTGTAGAATCCCTATCACCAACTCAATGGATACAATGTCACATTTCCACTTTCGAATCCCAATGGGATATAACAAACCAACTAGAACATGGTGCTTATCCATCACATGTTTAGAGATGAGAAACCAATAGATGAACATTTTTATGCAATGTCAACTTTCAGACCAATAAATTTACTGCTGGATACCGCTTTACATCTCAATCACAATAGTATGTATAGATAAGGGATAAGTGTTTAAGTCTCTCATCTCATCCTCCCTCATAATGAAAATAACCACTATATATCCTTGTAAATAGATAATATGATTTCATCAATCATAATATCCTTATAATGAGTCTGCTTCAGATATAATGTAATATAAGACCTCAAATTAAATATATCTCATGTAGGACTCTCTCACATGGTAAGGAATATAAGGATTAAACACCATTATGAGTATCCAATTTCAGACCATATTCATATATATAACAATTTATAATGATTCTTTAATGTCATTCTCAACATGCATATTATTTAGTTATTAAATATTTTCAATATTGATTGTGATTAATCTTGATCGTTTTGAAATAGCTACATAATAATGGTGTAATTATTCATTATTGTATAAGATTTTATTATTACCAAATCAAAATAGGAACTATAATTATTTTTAATTTTTTTACAATTTTATAATTTAAATTTTCAAGTTCTTTATTTATTATTCATGGTGATGACGTCAATTAAAATATTGTTCGAGTAATTTACAATGAACAGATGTTCTAGTATTAATTAATGAGTTATATATTTTTATAACTTTAAAATAAACTATTCATTATATCCTTGATATAAATTATTATCATTATTAATGTAGATGGATAAAATGACAAAACAAGATTATTATAAAATATTTTTATGGGAATGTCTTTGGAATAGATCATTTTATTATAATATCATTATCAAAAAAGTATAATTATTTTATTTATATATTATTATGGTGGTAACTTATAATTGGGAGTAATTATAAGAATATGGTAAATGAAAAATATTTCATCGCTTATAAATAAACCAAATTTCCTCATTGAATGTTCATTTAAGGTGGTTACTTTTAAGATTAAATTTATTGAAAAATTACTAATTGAATTCCCGATTAAAATTTCTAGCATTTAAATCTTTATATAAATAAAATATATATTCTATAAACTCTTTTTATGAACAATCTGTTAATAATGGTGAGAAATTACGAAATGTTTCATTTAGAAATGTCGTAGTCTGCACATGTGATTTAGTATTGTTTTCCTTTTTATAATTTGTTTTTCTATGAATAGATCATTGATATATGATAAATTTACTAACAACGGAGAAATTTAGTTATACTATTTTTTTATTATAAAAATGGGTATAATTTTTTTGATCATAGTTGATGAGAATGATAAATAAAGGAAATAAAATTATATGAAATACTTATGTTGAGAACATGTATCTTATCTTGATGTATACATTGGAAATGAAGGAATTTATGAACATTAATGTGCATAATAGATGAATAAATTATACTCAATAACTAGAAGAAATAGTTTTTTTTACAATTTTATTATAATTTATAACTAGGCATCTAGATTTAAATGGATGTATGTGAGATCCTTTTATATATTAAAAAGACGTAAAAATCATTGGAAAGGGATGTAAGATAAGTGGATAGGATAAAATTACATGACATTTTCTGATTTTGGTGGCCAAATAAAATGATAAATGAAGAAATTATTTTCCAAACTAAAAAAAGTTTTTTATAAGGTCTTCATGTTTGTGTGATTTGGTAAATTAATTTCCATATTAGATTAACCAATGTTATAGTTATTAATAACAAAAAATCATTACACATGATAATAAATTTTTCACTAAAAAAATATGATGAGAATATTAAAAATATATGATGTGATTAATCCAAATTTTGAGAAATTGTAATCAAATCCAATTTCAAAAAATAATAAATGATTCTTTTAAAATAAAACAAAAACTGTGTCGAAAGTATTCTCTTTTAGTTATTTTAATCATTATGTACTCATTAAAATATTTGATACTCATAAATAATTAATTTAGGGTTAATTTATTGTTATATCTGTTTAAAAATCATATTAATGTCTTTATTCTAAAATTATCCATTAAATTTAAAATAAAAAAATATTTAAAACATTATCATTCTATGAAAAATTTCAATTTTATAATGGTGACTAATAATTATCATGGTAACTTAAATTTATACCTGAAAATGATACAAATTCCATTATCTAATTAAAATCAAAAATTCAAAAAATTCAAAAAATATTATATGAATCAATTTCAAAAATCCATAAAAATAAAATTTAATAAAAGCCCGTATATAATGGATAGAAACATAATTTTCATAAAAGTTTATTTTTTATATTAAAATATATGTGTTCAATAATATTATCCATGTCATTGATTTTAATGATATTAATTGAATTATTATAACAAAAATATTATTTTTGTGGCTTTTAAAGGATGAAAAAAAATAAAATTATACCAATAATGTTTTTAATTAAAATAAAAGAAAAAATTTATGTAGCGTAAAATATTATATAAGATACTTAAATGTAATACAAAGATTTTATAATTTAAAAATGGTTTTTAAAAACATATATAGTTACTACATCAATAAATTCATTGATCCTAAATTTTATAATGTTTTTTTTATTTTAATTATTAATTTATTCATAAAAGCTATTAATTTATTAAAAAATGTATTCTTAATTATTACCTAAAAATAAATTATGTTAAAATTGTATAAAAATATTATATATTTATATTATTGATATTAAGAATTAAATAATGAAATTCATTTTAAAAAATTTAATATCTAATATTTATAACATTTTCATTTAGATGAATATAAAATATAGAATGTAAAATGTTATTTTAAAAAATATACCATTTAAAAAATTAATTATTCTTAATCTTAATTGTTATGAATTTATAATATATTTTAATATATTTATTTTCTATATGTCTTTTTATTCATAGATTATCATAGTAATATTTATATAATATGATTCGTATTTTCATGTGTAGTAATTAATTGAACAGTGTATTATATTTGAAAATGTATTCCAAAATATCTTGGTGTTATAACCCAACCCTTTTAAATCATGCATGAAAACACACACATTCTTGAAAAATAATAAGAATTTATATTAAGGGGACTACCTACCTCAATCAAGGTGATTTGATCCTTGAAAAAATCTCCTCTCCATATCCAACCACATACAAGCACTAACATCACCCCGCAAACCTATCTTATACCATAATGTCAAAGTAATAATTATAAAAATATATAAATAATTATATATATAAAAACATATATTCATCGAAAATCAAATCAGGATCCACCATAACCCCCCACCATCACTAGGTATTCATCCTCTTCAGTTTTATTATAAAACTTACATGTGGATGACACATCACACTCATATAATTTCACCGTGATTGGGTGAAATAACCACCAACATATGTCCCAAAAATGCAACCAAATTGGACGGATGATAGTAATATATAGATAAAATGAATAACACATGATCTAATGTTGAATAAAAATCATATGATACTAAAATTAAACCCCTCTCAAGGTGGATCGATGGTAGGAGGATCTTATGGAGATATTCTCTTTCAAAACCAATTAATCCAAAAAACCCAAAGCACGACATTTTAATAATGATGGGGCATCCCTAGTTTAAATAAACACACAATCTAAACATTAATTGTGTAACCAATTGGTCTCACTCGGTGAATCCATTTATTAGGATGAAGTCATGGAAAAAATTTCTCAATGTAGAGGTGGTCAAAAAGGGTGAAACCCAATTTGATGTGTGAACTGTGGCTCACATCATGACATTCTCTAGAAAAAATTATTGGCCTCATTAACCTGCCCCCACATATTGAGCGAAAACCACATTACACTATATAAATGGAAATAGAATCTTAAAATTCTGATCATGGGGAACATTTTAGTTTCTCGATGTTCACTCGATCTCTTGTACATCTAATTGGGCCTCAACCCACTTCTAAAGATAACCCTAATGGAAAACTAAACAACTGACATCCAAATTTGCGGATAAATTATCAAAATTAACCCCTAAAAATCTAATAAATTAAATTACCTAGGAATGATATAACCAATAATGAAATGGGTTGTTACTGATGACTCAAAAATTAAACGACCTATAGTGTAATACAATATGTATTTGATCTACTGGGGGATCATGGATCATATTTGGATTTCCCAAATCAAGATTTTGGAGACATATAAAACATTAGAGCCATTATAAAATGATATTATTCTTATATACGATTTTATATATTACTAATATTGTGTTGTTAGGTATGTTTTTACTCATTTAGAAAGTTGGAACATGATTAGGATTCAAATTTTCATCTCATATAAAAAATATGGCTTTTGTTTAGATGATTGAGATAGACAGAATAAGTGAACAACTATATTGGTATAGTATATTTGATATGGTGATCTACTCAAATGATGGAAATGTGATTTTCTCATTTATAAATATGAATTTCATGGGTTTCATCCATTAAATTGTTTAATATGTTCTCAAATAATCTAGAATTTATGAGTAAGATATATATGTTTTATAAACCACGTATCTTATAGTCACTGGATTTAGTGGGCAGAGGTATCATATGGAAATCAATACATGGAAATAATGTGGTTAGTGTATGAGTGTATAATGGCACATTTTTCTCACAGATATTAGTCAAGATCTATTTTTTAATTTGTAAAATTTATGGTTTTCCATAGGGAACCCATTTCATACATTACAAATCCAATTTTCGAATTTTTTTCTAAATGCCATAAATTCATGTGTGTTCAAACATTGTGGTTTTCTGAATATGTATTTTTTTAATCATATATCATTTAAATATGTCATTTAGGGTTTACCCGAATTCATTTGGTATTGGTATTCATATGTTATTATATATGATATGTTACTAGGTGGAGTTAATGATAGCCTTCAAAAACTGTTTTGGAATATATATGAAATGAACTTTTTTACAGTTTAACAAGTTATTATGTATTATTAAATATAACATGAGATGGAAAAAATTCATTATGAATTTATTATAAGTTATATATAGAATAAGATATATCTTTAATCCATTATTCAAATATTGAATTTTTCCATATCATGAAAATTACTTTTTTTATTATCTTCACATAGTTTTGAGAAAAATGTGAGAAAACTAACAAGGAAAAACAAAATAATAAAGACCCATATGATATATATAAACTATTACAGTCATGTTTAATGCTATTAAAAGAATTATACCTATATAATTAATATTGGTGACCAGTTAAAATTGTATATAGTTCATCCTTTATCATGCCTTCCAACTAATAAGTTGTGTTTCATCATGTTTGGAAGAAATCATCTAAATTAATCTTTAATATATTGTTTATCTTGTCAAAATAATTTTTTTTCATGATGATCAAGTCACACATATCTTTATTGGTGTCTAATAAAATTAATTTCTCAAACATCTGGTATCCAATATTTTTGGGAGAATTTATTAAAACTTCTTCCCCTAATATTTCTTCCTCAAAATTATTGATAATATCCTTTGTTGTCCCCTATAATTCATCCTTGACTCCCAAAACTCATAATTATTTACATAGTATAGTTAATGAATCAATACTTTAGTAATATCATATGATATAACATTATCATATCGATAGTACATGATACCATCATAATACGAATTAATTTCATTTAATGGAACTGGATATGAATCGTAACATATTACTAATCTGATCTTTGATATGGTTCAATTTTTAAAATCAATATTGAGGGTTTATATTTTAATTAATTTTCCAAATAATCTACCATTAATAATATTTCTTTAATTATATGAAAGATATTTTAAATTCATAATTGTTAGGGGCTTCCAATCATCTACAAACCACAATTTTAACTCATATATTACATAAAATATGACTTATTTATTTAGTTATATGAGAATTACACAAGAGGATACAAGAGGAGGCCACACCAACAGGATGATGATTTTAAATCCCAAGATATACTTTCATACTCATATAATTCCTCATATTAAAATTTAGACAATGTTTATAACCAAAATGACATTGACGAATGGATAATAGTGATCCATAATTGGTTGATTTATTACGGGCCATGGGTATGTTATTGATAGGGGAGTTAGATGATTTCCCTTGAGTAAACCACATAAATATTATACAATGTCGATTGTTATATCACTACTATGATGAAATGTATTTATAGTGTTCTTCATTATGTACTATTAATGGTTTTGCGATATCATTCATTATTGATCAAATTTTTTCTTTCTTATTCAATTATACATCCTTGGTCAATGCATATGAAGAATCACTTTTATATGGCGTCTTATATCATTGATAGAGCATCATTAATTATATTACATGATTAATATATATGTGTCGTGATTTATGTGATATCCATCCTTATCGGTCTATTATACAGAAGTATTGATCGTAGTCATATAGAGACAACAAATAGGCTCTAACATCCATTTTAAGTACATCACCCACAAAAATTCTGGATCATTTTGAGTGGAATGTGAAACACTAATGATTTTATATAACAATATATATAATGATAAATATTTAACTGGTAAAAATAGAGTTTTAGATATGTTAGTAAGCGTCAAACAAATCAATTTCATATCTTTAATAATCAATAAGAGTTTCATATAATTTATATAGAACCACTTCATTTAAAAATGAGAGTTGAACATTACTTTCTAAAACTTGGATGATCCAATATGTTACAATAATGTATACATTATAGTGATTTACAATAGATTAATCATTTAATAATATAATTATAGTAATTTTTATCTATAAATTAATCAACTCAATGACTAATAACTGATGGAAATAGTGTTTTCTATTTTCATGTAACAATACAATAGAACTCCTATATCATTATCCTATAAAAAACTATGATAGAAACCCATCATATGGTTCCACATTGAAATATTCATGAATTATTATAGGATAATTCATTTTTATGTAATACTATTTATATACCATAATTTGTGAATATTAAACCATCGAATACTAGAACCATGATAATTACATACTTTCCAAAAACTCTAAATCATTATGTGAATCCATGAAATTTATTTTATATATGGTTTATCAAACTCCCTTATATATAGAACAAATTATTATCCAAAATGCAAACCTTATTATATGTCCTAATTGTATGACCCGATTGGGTATTATAACATTGATAAGAAATACGAAATCCAAATTTCCAAATTGAATAAAAGATAATACTCTAGAAAACCTACAGTGCTATTAAAGCTATAAATGGTTCTAGTGATATAGAAATAAAACATTTTTGTAAATCCCTATTTACATTAATACCAAAATGTATATAATGTAGATTATATATATTACTTTATAACACAATTTTATATGATTTTTATTAACCACTAAAAAAGGAAAATTTCATTCTTGTATAGGTCTACTCTTATACTTATGAATCTTTAAAATAGACTAACAAATTCAAATGAAGACATCACAAGTCATTCATATATGTATTGAAGAACATATAAAGTCCCTAAAATAAGAATGAAATTTTTTTTCCTATGTGAAATTAAATTAAAAGGATGGATGTATTTTCACATAATACTTCTGAAAAAATATAATCATTGTAGATCTCAAACTATTTAAATGATTTTTTACATAACCAAGAACCTTGTGATTTTATTATCCTCAATTCATAGTTAAAAAATGTTTCAATGTTTGATCATTCCCATCCATGTTATCACACTAAAATACTTAAATAAGTATTCCTAATAAACACATACCCCAAAGTATATCAATGACTATAGTATATTCCATGTGATATAATTTAAAAGTTCAGTCTAGAAATTAATTCTTGACATATTATCTCATGATTCTCTCCATTTTTTATATACATATATTTATATAATGTAAAATATTATACTCAAAATAATATTAAAATATCATCAAAACATATGGATATTTTTTTTAAAAATTTTGTTGAGGTTGGAATTCAATTTTATAGTTTACTATTCACAATGGTCACAATACTATTCCAATGTTCATGTTAATATTTAATCGGTTAAGGTTCCACATTGTCCAAAAAAACATAAAATTTCTTTCATTCATAATTTTTATGCTTGTATTATGTTCAATATGTACTTTAATGTGTTTTATACTATGTTATATTGTTATAAAAATTGTAAAATTCTATTGATAAATGTTTGGATCTTTAGCTTATACCCTTTTTTTGAATGTTCTCCCTTGAAATTTTGATTTAAATAAACAGATGAGGTTACTTCCCCTTCATCACCTCATCTTGTTCCCAAGTCACCTCATCATACTTATGGATACTCTACAACACATTGACATGGTGGTTTTTCTTGATGCGTAGATCCTTATCTATTTTGTCAAAAATCTATACCGACTAATCCTTATAAGATAAATAATATTCCATATTTACCACCTCTGAGTTTAATAATGTGAGGGTTCTAGTATGCACATTCTCATGAGGGATACATGTAATACGTCATGATTTTGATCTATACTTGGTGGAAGTGAAAATAGAAAAGCCACTAATACTTTGCGATTTAGGATATAAAAGGGTTTAATGCACCTTGTGCTATGAATTCATTTCTTTCCAAACCACGTGACTCTCTTCCATTATGTTATTCAATGGAGGAATTTATCTACAATGTTGAAATCTGAGTCCCTTCAACTATTTTCAACAAATCTATTTTTCAAACACTATTTAGATTGATATATTGTAGGATTGATTGAGGTTTTTCTATCATTTCTTGAAAAATATCAGGTCTGAGTTGCTTTCGTTAACCCACATCATCCCTATAGGTTGGAATTCTACCTTTCTTTCCTTACATAGATTTATATAGAGCCATATTAAAGCTTGAGTGGAAGCTATCGTTAATGAAAACTCAAAAAAATTTAATATTTGATCCCATACTCAATTGAATTCCCTTTTTCAGGATATTATAATCTATTTGACCATCTAAATAGTAATTTCAAATTGGCCATTAGTATGGGGGTGTAGTTTGAGATGAAATTCATTTTATTACTCACTGAATAATGGATTATTATCTAGGATTTAGATATGAACACTGGATCATAATCGGAAATGATTGTAATGGGTACTCCATAAAGCCTCACCATATCCTTAATACTTATCTTGGAAAAAAAAATTAGCGATAAATATTCATGTATATCAATAAAGTGGGTAGTGTTGGTGAGTTTCTTCACCACAAACCACATTACATTGTTTCCTTTGGACAGCATTGGGAGACTAGTGACATAGTACATAATGAAATTTTCCCCATTCCACATGTGTATAAGAAATTTTTTCATCTTAAATTTAGGCTTCTATCAGTATACATTAACATTATAACAAATCAAGCACCTTGACATATACTTCCGAATATCCTTTATCATGTTAGCCTACCATAACTCTTCTCAAATATCATGATACATCTTGGTGATACTAGGATGCATAGAGAAATGTGATCTATGTGCATCTTCAAATATCACTATATTTATCTCAGGTGATGAAGGCAGACAAATCCTTGTACCAAATCATATCACACCATCATCATGAATATATATCTCATACATCTCCCTTTCCATTACTGCATTCATCATATTTTGTAACTCCATATAATTAATTCATGACTCTTTAATCTTCACTTGGACAGATGATTGGAAAAATATGTGGAAATGGTAGTGTGTAATCCAAACCATTATTATTTCCATATCCGCAATTTTCATGTCCAAGAAGATACAGTTATTTTCAAGCCACAACATGGTTAGAGTATCATGTTTCATTTTACTACATGCATTGGCTACCATTTTTTCCATACTAGGATTATAGTTAATAGGTAAATCAATGGCTTTGATTAACTCTAACGATTCCTATGACACACGTTTAGCTCTATTGGTTTGATTATAAACATTAGACTATTTTGATTGTTTTTTATGTCACAAAACTCAACATAGAGGTTTTTTTATAAGATATTCTAGACCCAAATCACACCTACTAGATCAAGATCATGCATCATGTAGTTCTAATCATAGATCATCATCCATTTTGAGGAATAGAATATTAATTTATTATGTTGTGTGAGTACACAACATAAGTTGTTTTTGATGAATCACTATCTATCACAAAAATTTCTCCACTTGTTCGAAATTTGAGTATTGGTGAAGTGGTCAACCTATTACTTAGCTACATGAATATTCCTTCACATTCTTCCATCCAGACATTCTTTACTCATTTCCTAGTTAACATTGATAGTGGGCATGAAAATCATGATAAATTTCTAACAAAATGTATATAGTACCCAACAAAACCATAAAAACTATGTATATCCATGAAACTAGAGGGTTTGTCTCTCATTTTAATTTCATTTGTTTTGAGGTGTCTATAAAAATTCCCTCACTTATGATGATATTTCCAAATATTGTAAAATTCTGCATCAAAATGTCACATTAGATAAACTTTTCATAAAACTTCCCAATCCTTAATGTCTCCAAAACATGCATTTGATGTTCATTATGTTCCTCCTTTATCATAAATTATATGAAAATATATTCAATAAATACTACAATTTTTTGACAAAATGTCTAAATACTATATTCAAAAAATCTATGAATATTACAGGGGTATTGGTATTTTGGAATGGAATCACTAGAAAATCATAGTGCTCATACTGTGTATAGAATCTCGTCATCATAATATCATACTTCTTAACCTATAGCAATTGATATCCATGATAGAGATCAACCATAAATAAGTAATATGATCCTTATAACTAATAAAAGTATTCATAAATCCTTGGGAGAGGATACCGGTTAATTATAGTGACATTTTTGAGATCCCAGTAGTCAGTAAAATATAACAATTTCCATCATTATTTTTTTTACCAAGAGCATGGGTGAAACCTAAGGTGTTTCACTAGGGTATATGAACCCTTTGTCGCAATTATATTAGAGCTACTTGATTAAGTCCTCTAGTTCAATCAAGGCCATCTTGTAGGGTAATTTTGATAAAGGAGTAACACTAGGTTTGAGTTATTTTGTGAACATTAACCCCAAATCATGGGGATTTCATATTAAATAATAATGAAATAAATCATGGTATTCCATATATATGGGAATTTATCCTTGGTTTATACCTTCCTGTGACACAATAATTTGAGAGATGTAATCATATTCAAAGGAAAGAAATACCCACACTAGTTGGAGATCATACAATGGGCATTCAAGATCATTGGTGAAATTTTAGATGTGCATGGGATGGTTTAGAATATGAATAGATATTTCATTTTTTTAGTTGTTTATGTGTGCTCTGTATAACCCGAAAAATTCCATTCCCTTTATAGCATGGAATTCCAATAAGGGAAGTATCAGAAAAATTTATTGGGATAATATTCACCCATACTCCAATAAAAGAAGACTCCAACACATGGTTTGATATGATTTCACCACTAGAAGTTTTTATTGATATATTTACATCATCATTTTGGGGATTCGATTCAATAGTTCTAGAAAACATGTATGATTTAAAGGAATGTGTAGATCCAGAATCAAAATTGATTTTTTCCATTCTTGAGTGAATATAAATTATAAATTTTATGACATAATGTTATTTATCCACCACCATAGTAGTGATGGAATAAGGCTTATATTTCACCTTTTAATTTTTTTGGATAATTATATTTATTAACCTCAGTGACTCAATGTTTAGTTCACTAGTTTTCAATGTTCCCTAAATCCCAATAGTTATAAAATTGGACTATGTGGGGTTCTCTCCATTCCTCTATTTCATTGGAAGGCTTCTTTATGAATCTTCAACATTCCAGATCATTGTGGTCTTCTCACCCACACTTATAACATTTCCCTATCCATTTGAGTTAGTAATCCTGATTCTTATCCCCACAATTTTTTATATATAGGTGGTTGAGTTTTTATTCCACCTTTCACATTAAATTCTCCTGTTTAAAAATATATATTATATTTTCATACCAAAATATCCATGGGAACATTATCATAACTCTATCTCTACTAGGTATCACATTAGAAAACATGTTCATAACTCCCAATAACATGAATTTCTAGATCCATTCAAAGGATCCCTTTTAATCCACAATAGAATAAATCAATATTCAAATAATTGTTGATAAAAAACCAGAAGCATACATTAAAAAACTTGTGAAATTTTTCCCATAGTTTTTTATAGATTAAACATCTATTTTCTTCATTTCTATGAATTCTCTCTCCATCATTTTAAAAATATTTCATTGAAAAAACTTGTAATGAAACATTATGATAAAGTCTTCCGACCCCATATATTCAATTACATCCTTTCACATTGTTTTCTTAATCTAAGTCAATAATCTATCTGCCTATCCATCTAAATGGTAAGTGGAAGAGTCATCATCTCTATCTCAGAAAAGTAATGAATAAAAAAGAACATCTCCATTGTGTTGAAAAACTCTTCCATGACTAGTGAAAAGGAAGATACAATAGTTATCGGTGGTTGTTTCATCATAGAATACTCAATATCTAGTTGATCCCTCTTTGGATAAGTCATATGTTCTACATTATTCAAGTTATTGTTCATAACCTGATCTTACTAGTTAATCATCATCATTAATTTTTTAACTATACATCATAATTCATTAGTGATATAGTTCTAGAAATCACTTCATTATCCCTCGGACGGGTTGCTGGATGGTTTCCCCGGGTTCCCAACATTTTCTAAAATAGAAATGTTTAGAAAAAAACCTTATACATGATTACATTATAAAATAATTTATTACTTTTTTATATTAATTCTAAATGCATATAATGTGGTATACATAAGCTTATCATTTTTTATATCAATGTTTCTTAGGTTCCTACAAATACATAGTCTCATACTATGGTTTTCACTATGTATCTACAATCATAATTCCTAAATTAACTAAACTAGGCTATGATACCAACTACAGAAACCCTACATTTTTATACATTGATATTTCATATATTTTATGGTAAATAACATAAAAGCATTATAAAACACGGGTCCAAATGTATAGTGTCTTGGTAAAATTATGAATATACATAACATTTTCAAAATAAAATATATGAATTTATTTAATTCATTCCTCTTTAGATTAGTAGTTCCTCGTATGTTCTCTATAGTACATGTAATCATGTGAGGATATACACCAATGAAATGGGTGAGATAAAATACTACTAATAAGATATATTAGAACCTCATTCAATATAACATGGGGTGGAAATAATCATTATCATAATTACATAATCATGGGGTTATAATCATGAGATAAATAATTTACTAAATCTTTGCAATGTGGAAATTCTTAAAAATGAAAAATCAGGTCTTAGTGGTAAACTACCTCACATATGAGATATATCACATTAACCAATGAATTGGAGCTCTATATAATTTCAGGAACACCCATCACATCATATCATTCAAATATACAATATTATTCTAGGCGTGTAACACCACAATATTTCACATTGCATTATTTCTTCAATGTAATGCAATAACATGCACTGCATGCAATATAGAGTTCAAGCGGACCATGACAAACCAAACTAACTGTTCATTAGCGGTTATGAATAGTATTAACTGAATTTTGAACGTTATATAATCCTTATAATTTTAGAATCCATATTATGAGTTTCTTAGACATAATGTAAGAAAAAATTCATTTTTTCAGATAAAAAAATTATTTTTCAAAAAATGGAATTTTACCACCTTTTAACGGGGAACCCTTCTTATCTATCAATCAATATTTTATTGAAATTTTTTTAAAATATAAATTTTATCTCTTAATGATTTCGTAAGAAAAATTTTATTCGATTAATAAATAGTCTGATTAGAGAACATCTATGTTTCTAACAAGAATATTTAAAAATTAAAAGAATAAGTTTATCAACTATTGTAATCAAATGTTAAGTATAAATTTAAAATAAAATAAAATTATAATAGTATAAATGTATCTTATATTTGATTATCTATATCTCAATGGTTTTTGTAATAGAACCTACTCACATTATTTTTATGAAAAATATATTCCTAAGATGTTTTATAAATATTTTTTGTCTTGATAAATTTTGTCACATATTTTTTCTAAAAAATAAAATAGGTTCTAGGGTTTTTTTATAAAAATTATTTCTATAAAATTTTAATTACATTTATTCATTAAAATAAACTATAACAGTTTTTGACTCTAATGAAATAAAATTTCATTAAAGAGTAATTTTTTTAGAACAGATTAATTTGAAATGACTATAATTTTAAGAAATAATTAATGTTTTTAGAGTAATAAATACACATACACTCCCCATATGAGAAAATTTATTAAATTTAAGGAGATTGGTAAAAAAGAAGAAGATATGAATAATAAATTGACAATGATGATTCGTAACTTCTGTTTAATATTTTAATGTATATAGGAACTATGTGGTTCAATAAAACTGTTAAAAAAAATCTTATATTTTGATGAATTGTAAAATTATGTCTTCTTTCTATGTGTATTATTGGGTAAATGGTGTCATATGTATAATTTCATATAACATGAGTGAATCTATGGGTTTTCTTAAGGAAATGGTAATAGGGTTTTTTCAAAACATGTATGATTTATTAAAACTCATGCCATAATTAGTGAGTGTGTGTTGCATCCACAACAAATTCGCACAACAATATAAAATAGCCACATATTTTGTTTCATAAGTGGAATGTGATACTATGTGTTATTTCATTCATGATCAATTAACTAAATATTATCCTATTAAATGAACAATTATGTATGTACTTTTCCATTCCATTCTACAACTTCAAAAATCAGTATCATAAAAAAATTGTGAAAATATCATTTTTATAAGAATAAAACAATAAAAAATTTGTAGTTCCCTTAAATTAATGTGTAATTAATATATCATAATTAATATGTGATTTTTTTTATTGTTATCTATAACATATACATACACAAAATCATAAATCCAAAAATTTGATATCATGTAATGTAAATATCCTATTACACATCTAAATACTTTTTAATCAACTAGTTTCAAAACACCATCAATATCTAAAGTATCTAAGGTTCTGATAGGATTATTAATACATTATGTGTTTTCTTTCCCAAATTTTGTAATAAGGCATTTTATATGATAATGGGATGATATAAATGTTCCTTCTAGTTTTTTTAAATTTTAAATCCTACAAAATTGGTTAATACACACATTATACTAATTTAAAACTAATATTTCAAATTATCCACAATGGAAACTATTAATTATTTTTTATTTGAAACAAGTATAATCTCCAAAAATTATTTTTTCCTTAATATATTTATTAGCTTATTTTTTATAAAAATAGTTTGAAATTATGCTCCATTAACAAAAAAAATATATAAGTAAAATCTAATTAAACAACCATTCCAATGTTTAGGGGATTATATAATTCCATATAGTTCCTTAGTATGTTTGTAAACAATATATTTATGTTTTTTAATTTCCAAAATAGGGGGAAGATCTACATTAGTATCACCTTGAAAATGACAGTTATGGGAAAAACACATTATATCATTCTGAAATAGTTTTTAATTTTATAATGTTTCATAATCTATAAGTATAGGAAGAGACACATGTCTTGATACAAAACAAAATATTTATTCATAGTCTATTAAATGTTGTTGATTAAAACAATTTGAAAAATTTATATCTTTTTTTATATCTTTTTTTTCATTTTTCATCAAATTCAATCCAAAATACTCATTTTACATCAGTCATAGAAGTATATTTTGGATGTTCATCCAACATCCAAAGATGGTACTTTTCAAAATATTTGAGTTCATCTTGAATTTAATTTATCTATTCCCCATCATCTAAATCATCATTAGGACTCATATATTCTAATTGTTATAATAATTTTGATGCTCAATTTAATTTCTCAAATATAATCTTATTCTAACCGGTGATCTACATCCACAATAATATTATCACAATGATGATTCCTAAAAAAAATGACTTCGTGTGATTTAAAATGTCTATTATTCAACAATAGTTTTAAAATATTCTTGGGGGAAATCATTAGATACTTATTCTTGAGTTAATTTTTATTGAGAATAAATATATGAAATTAGTTAATATTAGTTATATAAATAACATTTAATGATTTAGGTTGAGTCTATTTGAGAACAAAAGGATAAGTTTCATAAAATATAACATAAAAATTTTATTAAATAATAAATTTATATTTATTAAAAACACTATAAGCCTTGATAGTTATATAATAACCCAAAAATATTCCTTCATTTTTTTTTGTGAAAATTTATTTAAATTATATTTCATATTCAATATGAATACAATACTTCTAAATTCATTGAAGTATGACTTTTTTGGGGTTTCTGCCTATCCTAAACATATAATGAGTTTTGTTAATAAAATTTATTGATTAAACCATGATTTATATAATAAATCACATTAATAACTTATTGAGACAAAATATGTATAGAAACAAAATATTCATCTGTCATGGTTCTTTTAATTTATTAAAGAACTATATTTCTTCTATCAACTATTCCATTTTTAATGAGTTTTATGTAAAAAAACTCAAGTATAATAACTTATTACATAAAAATGTTTCAAAATCATAATATAAAAATTCTCTACCATGGATAATATGAATAGTTATCATGGATTATTTTTCTAATTTTTGACTATGTTTGTAATTTTTTTGAAACAACTAGAGGCTTCATATTTTCATTCTATGATACTAAAAAATGTATTTTTGTTATTGTTATTAGCTAAAACAAATACATATAATTTTCCAGTAATAATTCGAGTTATTGTATGGACTAATTATTACTTGTCCTCTAATGATAAAGAATCATACTTTGAGACTTCACTAAAAGATTTAAAAATTTAATTATGTAACTTAAGAAAATGACTAGGATCAGTGAAACTAGACGAATCGAACATGTGTTTTGGTTGGTCCTTCACTATTACATTCTTAATCAACTTATATATGTTTCTATGATTATAGTGTACTAGTATTCTATTATATAAAAAATATTGATCTCCGATGTCACAATATAAAGGTAGATCTTTTCCATATTTTGTATTCTATTTTTAATGTGTAATCACATCATGAAAATTGGAAGAAATAATAAAATTCTCATTTGAACATTGTAAATTATATTTTTGATTAAATTAGATTACAAAACAACCATAATCCCATAATTTACTTAATATTAATAGTTTATGAATAAGTATTACAATAAATAAAAAAATTAAATAAATGTTTTTCCATGAAATACAATATTACATATACAGATAATCTCCCTTGATCATTATATAGAAAAGTGACTTTTCCACCATTCATCATTACAATATTCATTATAAATTATTTATTTATGGAATTGTTTCTGGAGATACTATTATCCACGTTCAAAATAAATTTGTGTTTTGTACATTTTTAATTTCATAAAAACACAGTTATTCAGTTCATTGAACCCAAACCTTAATGGGTATGGTATTTTCATAAAAGAAAATATGAGGGTAACTTAATTTTTCTAACATTACTATATTGAGGAAATTTAATTTCATAAGAATAATATTTGATATTAAACCCTAAAGACTGAACTATATTATGAGACCTTTTTTTTCAATTTCCACCAGTTTGATATTTTGTAAAAAATATATCACTTTTTGGAATAAAGTAAGTCTCATTAAAAAAATTTTATAAGTAAAACCCATTCTAGTAATATTAGATCGAGGGCTAATTTGGTTTTTATTCTTATAAATGATTTTCATCTAATTAATAAACATATATATTAGATTTTTAAACTAGATATTTCATAAATTAGTATAACAACTAAATATTTATCCTTACTAGTAGATGTCTTAGAACTATGTTATAAAAATCCATTTATTAAAAATTATTCAATGAAATGGATTTTCCATGATCAATAGACACTATATATTTTTCCTAATAAGTTATATAAATATATTTACAAATATTTGATATTTTAATAGTAAGAGTAGTTATTCATGAATTTTTCATCACAATATTATCATGGGAATTAAATTTTTTTTAAAAAATATTAGAATTTTAATATTCAATATGTTTTAAAAATCTTGAAACATCTTAATAAATATGTAGGGAGTTAACATCGTCATTTAATTTTTTTAATTCACCCAAATATATTGAATTTATTTAATCATTTAATTTTATGTAATTTGTATTTATGATATAGTCGTTGGGAGATTTAGTAGTATGTACCATATCCATTAGACAATTGTTGAACTTTGGAATTTATTTATACTGGCCTATAATGCATTTTATAGAAGATTCATTTTCTTAAGAACTATTTGATGAATTTTCTTCTATAATTTCACACCATGTGTTAGAATAATAAATACTATTCTTATTCTTATGATTTTAATACTTCGAAGAATTAATGTCTAAATTTATCTAATTTCTATTATTCCTTTATGCTTAAAACAATGTTTCATATTGTATCCTTTTTTCTCACATTCATAAAAAACAAATCAATAATGACGTTCTTATCACTACTATCCTTATCAATTTTATAATATCTATATTAGAAACCAATATTTCCAACTATTTTATTTCTTATTATATAATGAACATCCAACTCAATATCATTTTATTTAGATGAATTGGATTCTATCTCAATAAAAATCATATTTTTAGAGGATTTAATTACATTTACCTTGAATTGAGAGTTGATATGAATATTGGATGTTGGTTCATGTGTTAATCTAGTGTCTTTTTAGCCAAAGTGTTATGTTTGGAAGACTAATTTGAAATACCAAAACTTATTACTTGTATAGTGAAATTATGGGGTCAATCCACAAAGAGAGAGAGAGTAACTTCATTCGATTTTTATTGTTTGTAATTAATTATTTGAAGTTTAACTAAATTTTATAGGTGATATATGATTTTTCACTTGAAATAGTAATTAATCTTTCAATTTCATTGAGAATTTCAATAAGGACAACAAAAACGTAAAATCATTTCTAATGATAATAGGGATGAATGCATCAGGGCTATTGATTTTTATGGTCATTGATAAACCAATTTACTAATAATGTTGTGATTTTTGTAATAACTCTCATCTACAGGGTTTGAATATAATTTAACCCACATAGATTGGTGAGTTTCGTTTGAATCAACAGAGACAAATTCTATGGTCTGGAATTTGATTCATATTAATTTTATTAATTTTTGGACCTTATGAGATGATAAGTACACCCAATTTTTATGAGTTTACATTATATTAAATACTATATTATTCTTAATAAATTATGTTTATGCACTGATACATGATTTCCAGATATATTTATCATGTTATTTCGATGGATTTTGAGAGTTACTTAAATAACATGAATATAATAAGGGAATTAATTAATAGTGAACCATAATCATACACAACCCCAACACATTAATAATTTTGTTACACATGGAGTATATAATGACTAACACACTCTTATTACATGAAATAAACATCGTAACAGCTTTGGATTGAAGATCGTTTGGAAGGTAGAGCAGCAACACCTCCCCTTTTATCTTCTCTCTTTCTCATTCAATCATTGTGTCTCTTGTTGTCTCCTCATTATCCCTATAAAATTTTAAGGGAATTTCTTATTCATTATAGTATTTGAAAATACATGATTTGTACCATAAATTAGAGGTAGTGTATTCAATTCAACTTCACGTATTCCCTCTTCCTCCACCAGTAAGTGATCTGTCGTGCCACCCTTGACATTAAAAGTGTCGGTGGTCGGTTTTTGGTGGTACATGACATGTAGTGCCAACCCACATGGTGTGTTGTATCCACTTCATCCAACAACCGATTATAAAAGGGAGTATAATGTGTGTGAATCTTGGCTGAAAACATGGGTGTGCACTCGGTCTGGTCGATCCGTGTTGGGGTAATGGTACGTGGTGTGTTTAAGAAGTACACACTGTGTATATATGAATTTTTGATTGGATATTCCTTGATTTTTTAGGTTATATAATACATGAAATTCATCATTATCACCTATTTTAAGAATCATATCTCTAAAACAACACATATATCTAGTGAAAACAAATTTTGATATGTTATAAGATGTATGAAAATTTATACACAAATCGGGTACATCAAACTCCCCCACACATAGTCATTTTCTTTCCTTAAAAAAATTCTCAACATCAAATTAACATAATCCATACTCTAAAAAGTTACGAATTTACTAAAACAAACATATAAATACTCAATTCATAGCTGAATATTTTAAATGCGAAAAACATTTTTCAATTCCAAATATATTTTAACCATCCATCCTATGTAATATAATTAAATATTTTAATTCATTATTATCCAAATTGTTTATCATTTAATAAAACAACATTCCACTCAATGGTTTACCTCACTAAAAAGTTCAAAACTCATCACTCAAGATAATTTTAATATATTTGGTCTCTATCTATAATATATTCTCTCTAACCATAGTATTTAAAGTGTTCTCATTATCCACTTCATAAGTCAAATCACAAAAATAATGATGTATTTAATTAAGGTTCAAATCTTTTTGAGGCTTATGGTTTATAGGTAAGGATGTGAAAACTAATTCCATAGGCTTAAAAAAGAGGAAGAAATATAAATCAAAATTCCATGATATTCAAAAATAGGGATCAATGAAAATACATCCCCAATCAATATCTCTCAAAGGGTATCATCACCATGAAATTACCCAACAAACATGGGTTTATAAACAATCAATAATGTGTATCAAATAAATCTAGTCCCTCCATTTCATTTTTGAATATTTCAATTTTTTAAATAGTGACCACTAAGAATAATAGGAATAGTTTTTTTTTCTAACCCTTCTTCTCAAATAAACTAGTGGAACACTCCCTCACACATAAATGTATGGTTTCTCACCATGGTATACCATGAATGGACAAAAATCCATCTCTAAATATAAAATGAATAATCATGAGAAAATATCAAAGAATTAGTGTAGGAATGGTAAGTAGGGATGTAATATTGCTTCCTATCAAGGATGTTCATGGTTATTAAGGTTATTAAGAAGATCACATGTAGGGTATGTCTCATGGTCAAATGGGGTGAAAAAAAAATTACTCAATATTTTCCTTGTGATTCGAAAATCATCATGTTTGAAAAGAGAAAGACTAGAAATATATGGTAGCAACAAAAATCTTAAAATACTCACAAGAAAGAGGGTATATGAATGAATAAGATAAACGGTTTAGATTACCTCTCTGGAATGAGGAAAAATAAATGGTCCATCTATTCTTGACGTGAGTACAAATCATCTGTATTATAAATGTAATTGTTGAATACATAAAATCCATAGTCAAACTATATCAGAATTCATTTAAAAATACATAGAAAAAATTAAAGTAATCATGTAAATTTTAAAATTCAATTTTATGTATTTATTATTTATAATTATAATTATTAAATATTTTACACTTTTTAAAATATTTAAACTATTATAGATTTTTTCCAAATAAATTCATGGGAGTGAACTAGTGTATTTAGATAATCTCCCCTAGACTTAATAAGTCACATAATATCCAAATTTAAATACCAAGGACGAGAAGAAAATGTCAGTACTTGGGGTAAGGCAGGTGAGGGGAAATTTTGAAATTAGTAAATCCAATGTAAAAATGAAAAATATTATCCAATATTATACTCCCTTCATAGTGAATTGACAAATATGGAAGGTAGTTTAAAATAAAGTTCCAAGAAACTCTCCAAGGTACCTGTGACTAATGAGGAAATGTAAAAACAAAATCCGCAGGTAAATACATCATCATACACCTGCATACCACAATATATATATATATATATATATAAATTAAAACAATGTGGAAAAAACTAGTCCTGGGGTTTCCATATAAGAGGAGTTGTGGGAAAGAAGGGGATCCAAAAGAGTGGGCTCATCGGTAGTGGAATCATGAGGCACCTACTTTGTGCACTTAGTGGAAGGTGCAGTGAGAACAACCATCATAATAAGAGGAGGAATGGTTTCTGGAGACACATGATCCGTGCATGGAATGAGAGGCCCTACTATTACATTCGGGTAGGAAGTATTAGAAGTGACGCATGGGATAATAGTGGATTGGATAACAGATTCAGAAGCTAGGGCCATCAATGGGACCTATGTGGCGTATGATAAAGGATAAAATGGAAGAGTAGGTGTTGGGGGTAAATGAAGGCCATGTTGATGAAGTATAATTCCAAACATCCTCTCAACCCATATCTAGGACTATATGATGGTATTTTTCTAGTTCTCAAGGATGTCTATATTGCAATCCATCACGGCAAGGCAGATGGTGATGGGGAGATCAGTCGAGGGTGTCGATGGAGTTGTGAATGTGATGGTCCCAAAGAAGAAGGAATGGTTGATGAATATGGAATTGAGGAAGAAGTGGGTTGGGGTGAGAAAAGAGCATCTACTGGTGGATGGGGTAGAACATGATCAGCAACACCATCAGTAGTAGTTGATTCATCTCTCACCCTGCTGGAAAACATGGAAATAAAATTCTAGTCTCTTGGAATATCGATGATGAATCCAAAAACCAGTGGGTCTCTCGACCTCAGTAATGTAAGTGGGAAGCTTCCCTCTATCATAATAATCACCTTCCAAAATTGAATGAAAGAACAGAAAACAAGAAATTGGAAAATAATACATAAGAAATATGATTGGGGAAATTTAGAAAAATAACAAAACATGGTGTGTTGATCTACTATACACGGTGTGTCTTGGTATATAGGGAAGAACCTATGTAATCTGGGTACACACGTAGAGTAGGAATTTAATAGTTATTTTTCAAGTACACAGAATGTAATATAGCATGCACTGTATCTGTGATAAAATAGGGGGTGGCCCATGTGATTGTTCGTACATAGGATTTGCATGAATGGTCCAAATAAGAGAGTACACACTATGTGTAGGCCTAACATGACATGTGTGAGAACATGGAAGACATTTTTTATAGCCCCTCCACATGGACAGCTCCTGATGAATAGGGTATATAGCGTGTACCGAACATACACATAGTGTGTTTAGAAATGGGATTAAATCTATGTATACTAATACACAAGTAGATCCAAAATTCCAGACATAGGAATTGTACATGGTGTGTACTAAACATAAAATCAATGTGTATTTAAAATTATAAAAATGTGTGCATTGTACATGTACCAGACGTGAATGACATGTGTTCTTCGTGCACCCCGTGTACTGTGGGTTGGAACTGAACTGTTGGTCAATCCCAAATCAACCATAAATGGAATGAAAATTCAAAAATAAAGAGTATAGAAGTGCATACCTCGACCAAGTATGGAAATGCATGAGAAATCAGATTGTGTAATTAAAAAAATGGTGGATGGAGTGGAAGGAGGTGTAGCGGTTCCATGTGGGAGAATAAAAAATGGAGGGGGCAGGGGTCAGGTTGGTTAGGGTCCAAGCTTTTATACCCAAACCACATGGCATGTTCTAGATGCCACATGTCATGTATTAGTTTTTAACACGTATAATATATGTATTTAAAAAACAATTATTTACGAAAATAAAAATAAAAATATTATAGTAACAATTTGTCATATACACTTATTGTAACATATAATGACACACTGTGTGTTCTAAATTTTATAAAAGATAACTAAAATAATTGATCTTGTTCTTGGGGTGAGATTCAAACCGATGATTGGTCATTCCAAACATAATCGCTCAACCACTGAAACAAAGGCTGTAGTGCATCACATTCTTATTAACATTTAATAATTAATGTATAGGTACAGTTCAACATATGATGATGAAACTGCTCAGCGTGTGGTCATAATTTAAATGATAGAGAATAACTAGGGAGATTATCCATGATTGAACCTTAGACTTTTCAGTCTAGGGTTGAGACTCTCCAAATCATCCAAATTTACCTCATTCATTTTATTATCTTGAAGACCATTTAAATTATTAATGAATACATGGTGCAGAAAATGTATATCAAAATGCATGACATGGGATTTTATTAATATGAAAAATTATGGAATTGGGCTAGTTGTTAGGATTTGAACCTAGGTCTTTTGAATATGTGGTTTATGACCCCGTCCAGCCGGTCCAAAACCATCATAGGATTTCATTTATTTGAAATACTTTTATTAAATTTTGAAAAGATGTCAATCACCATTTAACTCAACACAGGTTTAAAAAGGATGAGCCATATACCATAGGTTGGTATGGAATGATCAGAACAAGTGATGACTCTGAGACATTCTAGTGACCTTACCATCTGCACAAGAATCATCCTTATTTATTATCCTAATTAATATATACTTATACTATTGGTTCTATTAGAATATTCAATAAATTTTAAATTACAGACCGTGTGACAAGGGGACACATGGTGTGTAGTCTCTAGTTTTCCTCCCATGAAGCACCTTTTATTTTTTTTTCTTTGGATAAACCTTAATTGGGCCTTATTCTATTTGAATTTTATGGTGGAGACTGTACACACCATGTACTCTAGGTGAATATAGGGTTTTAGATTCTTCCCATTCAACTTAATTAGATGTACATATGCTCCATCTATTTCCACTACACCATGGTGGAAGACAATTATCACTTAGAAGGTTCCCAACCACTAAGACATAAATTTTCCTTGAAAAGATCTCAAATTTTAGTCAAAGAACATTACCTTATAACATTGGGCTAGAATTAATTCAAATGCATCATGTGGTCATGGACCACCTTTGTTTGTTCTTTACACAGCTTGGCATTCTCATATACCTCCACTTGAATATCATCAAGATCCATCATTTGAATCATTTATTCACTTATTCTACTTTTTGATCATAATTCAAGGCCTTCCAAACCCAATATGCATTGTTTTAAAGTTCCTCCTAAAATTAACATTACTTTCCACAGATTAAACAGAATGGGGAAATACTCACAGGTGCCTTGATGGCATTCATGTAAGCCCACAGGGAATAATAAAGCATCATGGACATGTCCATCCTGTATGATCCTGTAAATACACGGAAATTAAATGGAATTTTTTTCTTCTTAAATACATAGGAATTTTACGTGTCTGTAGTTTCTGACGGTTCTTGATTTCAAGGACCGGGGTGCCTAGAATCAATTTCTGAAGTTTTGTTCGGGTATGTTCAGTAAACGTACGAGTGGGGTTTTATATCTTTTGAACCAGTGCTTGGAATTGAAATATAAGGACACCGATGAACTCGTAGCACCGTTATTCACTTAATGATACCTTTACCACAGTTGCGTTTTATCGAGAGAGGATGTTGATTTTGGGGGTTTTCTAAATAAATTAAATAAGAATATGACTAAAATATTTTTATGTAAGTGGTGGTTTAATCCTCTTAGGGGCTGTTGGAGGAGGAGCCCACCCCCACATAACCTCCTATTAGAGGATATTTTGTGGTGGGGCCCACACAAGCTCAACCCCCTTAAAATCCCTTAACCCTCATTAACCCTTGGAATTATCATAACTTGTGGAAACTCTTCACTTTACACCTTCCCTCTTAATGTGTCAACTCACTCTCTCAATTCATTAACTAAAATTGAAATTAATTAATTTTCTCTTCTAATTTGAATTAATTTGAATTCATTATGTGAGAATAATAATATGTGATATATTATTATGGTTGGGGTTGGAATATATTTTCTTTTTTTGGAGAATTGGTTGATCTTTGGGTGAACTCTTGGAGGAAAGATATACTCTCGATGAAGAAAGCCTGTATCCACCGAAGAACGAACACGCTATCTCCTTACCTACCTACTGGGGAAAGAAAGGGAAGACGCCGCCCATGAAGAACATCACCAATGACAACATCATCCCCTCCCGAAGTCAATGGAATGATGTCATCTTCCTGCGACACCATCAAGCGATCAATGATTGTGAGGTAGGGGGAATTGGATTGTTTTTATTTATGAATTATACCCATGTACTTCGACGTTTATTTTTGGATTGACGGTGGACAAATTGTTATCACTTAACACGGAGGCCACAGGGCGAACCAACACGGCTTGATGTCCCTCCAATGAATCTTGTTTGGTTGACGTCAGAGGCGTAGCCGAAAGGGTGCGGTGCAGTCGCACCGCACCAGAGAAGAACCGCAGCGGATGAAAGAGGAATCATGGCAGAGAGGGCCACGAAAGATAAAGAAGCGCGGAACAGTCGAAACACACGACGGAGAAAAAGGCCGCGGCCAGGTCGGGCAACGGTGGTGGGGGCGCGGCATCGCCGCGCCGCGTGGAGGGTTGCAGGACCACAGTGTCGTCGCACCACGGCGGAGGTACTGAGGCGGCATGTCGATTTGGCCACCGTGGAGCCTGACCAGTGGGACCAGCCAGGTCCCACGGCTCCCGAACCGGTGAGGTGCACCGGTTATGTCCGACGAACCGGGATGGGCGTGGAACCCCCCTCCCTCGCGTTATCGGTCGAGCGCCATGAGTCGGGCCGCCGTAGATCGGGCCGCCCATCGGGCCGGGCCAATTCTTCGGGTTAGGCCGCCCCCTCGGCTCGGGATGCTTCCTTAGTCTGAGTTGGACCCACGTTCTGGGTCAGACCCCAGCTCAGACCGAGTCAGGCCGGGTCAGTCCGACTGGGTTGGATCAGACCTAGACCTGCTATGGTCATTTACACCTTTTAGCCCGCATTTAGGGCTACAGGTGTACGATTAATGTACCGCCTGGGGTGATGGAACTCTTGGAGAGAGAAGATTCTTTTGAAATACTCCACTTGAGGTTTGGACATAGTTGGGGTATGGTTAGGTTGGTTTGAGCCAAAAAACCAACCAGGCCCCTGGAACGGAAATACCAATAACTCCAAGACCGGGCATCCGATTGACACACCATCTATCGCGTTGGGTTCTTTATGATGAGACGGAACTATGGGATACCTCAACATAGGACATCATGATAGTTGATGTATTGAAACTTGGCTTGAGAAGTGGACCCTCCCGAAATCGAGCGTGCTATGTGCAGGAACCCTAAGGCTGGCTGTGACGCTACTGTACTGGAATCCTCCGTGGGTTCGACAACGATGACTACTATAACGGAATCCACCGTGGGTTTGACATCGATGACTACTATATCAGGATCCTCCGTGGGTCTGACAGTTCTGACTTCTGTTCTTGTGTCCTGTGTGGGTCCGACAGAATAGATGGTCTTATATCTAGTGTGGGTCCGACAACTTAGCTGGTCCTGTATCCTATGTGGGTCTGATTGCTTAGATTAATCAGTGACTAAATCTGATCATCTCTATCACTCTATGAAATATCTATACCTACGTGATCTGAGTCTTCACTTTCAATCATTATCATCAATGTGATTGAATTTAATTCTTTTGTGGACTGGGTTGTGCATGGGCTCAAGAGTTGGAGTCAGACTGTGACTGGTAACTTAGGTATATATATGGGAATATACCTAAGTAGGGTTATTTGATACTTAGTGATTGTATCTATCTATAGTGGTTTATCCTTTGTGTATTATGGGAGACCTTTAGGGGTCTTAGGGTCCCCTACTTTGTATTGTTATACTCAACCCTGCACGGGCTTCACCCGCACCATGATGTATTCTGTGCAGATGATGGACAACAGTTATTGAGGCTAAGGGTGACGGACAAGAGGCTACTCGGAGCTGGACTAGATGGGACATACCACAGGGTTGAGTTGTTCGAGTTTTGTACCCACTCTTCTAGTAGGATTCCACAATGGATGATCCAGGAGCTTTTCTACCTTTTTACATGTACTTGTTGTTCAGTTGGGTATGTATACTGGCCCACTTACTTTCAGCACACCTTACTTTTATATTTTAGTACTTGTTTCCTATAATGCTTGTGTTCAGACATTATGTTTTACAGGTTTAAAAGAAATACCTTACCTTTTATCGGGAATTCGCCTTCAGTGCAAGTCACCAGCCCCTGGACTATGGAAGTGGGGCTTGGGGTAGTCATGACATGAGCCCTGAGGATGGGTCGTGACAAATTGGTATCAGAGGAGTCAGTTCTACTGTAGAACTAAGGACTCTGATCATTATTTTCTATGAAGCAATTGTGGTAATAGTATTGAGTATGGTTTTTAGTCCAGGGAGTCCAATATAGGAGAGGCTACTGATGTATACATACACCAGGACCCTGACCTCTGATTTCCAAATCAGTGCATGAAAACACAGATTTTGTGTGCTTTTTAAGAGTTTCCTTTGTGGTCACTTTGTGTCAGCTCACCATGTATACTGTTTTAACCGTGGCGCACCTGTTTCATTTCTAGATGGCCCCATGAAGGCAGCAAGTTGGGGTTCCGAGTTTCATATGAGATGGTAGCCCACCGAGCGACGAGGCCTCAGTGTAGGGCCCCATCATAGCGGAGGTACCAGCGGTACCACTCCCCCCTGGGCCACCGATGCCACCCGATCTAGTAGCAGAGACTACACGCCGCCTGAGTGCGTTGCATGAGTTCTAGTGCTAGGAGACGCCCAGGTTCTGGGAGAGAGATGGACCCACCGGCAGGTGAGGATTGGATGGAGGCTATCATGAGAGTTTTCAGATTGGTAGGGACACCATCCGACCTCATGGTGATCCTTGCAGCGAGTCTCCTACATGCGGAAGCAGGCAGATTATGGAGCCTGATGCTCTTGGTGCATGACGAGACATCATTACTCTAGAAAAAATTTGAGAGTCTCTATTGCTCAGAGTTTGTTCCGGACACCCTTCGTGCGGTGAGGATTCAGGAGTTACTTCATCTGCAGCAGGGTTGCATGATAGTAGCTCAGTACTAGGTGAGATTCACTGACCTCTCGTGCTACTCCAAGGTTATGGTGCGGGACCCATTCTTCAGGGCCCAGGCCTTCGATCAGGGACTCCATCATGATATCAGGGCTTGGATGATTCCCCTCAACATCCTGACATAGGCGGGGGTGCTGGAGCGAGCCCTTATAGTGGAGGGTTTTCTTGCTGAGAAGTCACTAGTAGCGAGACCCATCACAAGGCGATAGGTAGCGGAGTCCTCTACAACCGACAGTATATAGATGTCGTAGAGGTGCAAGTGGACCAAGCCATCAGGTGGGCAACCCCAGGATATAGGTTCAGTTTTGCGGGGCACACAAGACAAAGCCATCTATAAGAGGAGAAGGCAGTGCTATGCATGCGGTGGGCAGGTCCACATGGATCGTGATTTCCCGAACCGCCATGTAGATGAGCATCAGACAGTAGAAGGACCTCCTAGGTAGAAGTAGAGGTTCGATCGTGGTGGTCCGCCAAGAGTTGGCAGGCATGGCAGAGGAGCGGGCCGAGTAGCGGGTGGTGGATGACATTTCGAGGCCCTAACACCACCACCACCAGTAAGTCCACCTCGACCACAGGGACCTGGCGGATAGAGGCGGGCTCAACTCCAGGCTGTCGAGGCCTACGACCACGATGCAACTGAAATTATTTGAGGTACTATCTGTGTCTACTCCACCCTTGTTATAGTAATTATAGAAACATGTGTGATCCATTCTTTTATTTCCACTTCCCTTGTTCGGTGCTCGGAGATTCTGATGGATCCGTTGGCTCAATCCTTACGGCTAGAGACTCCTACAAGAGTAGACTCGATGATTACACACTGGTTCCATCAATGTGATCTTACTGTAAGAAGTGAGAGGTTCGGCTGGGATCTTCTGGTACTGGCATCGAGGCCTTACGACGTCATCTTGGGTATGGACTGGTTATGCACAGTTTATGCCTAGATTGACTGTATTAGGTGCAATGTGCAGCGTGTTCTCACGGATGAGACCATGTTCACCTTCATCGGCGAGAATAGAGCCTTTGTAGCACATGATGGACATACAAAGAAGAGGGGGAAGCCGATCACACAGCAGATGGCTAGTCTCATCCTTGGAGTGGATGATGTGTAGAGTCTGAGTTTTCTTGTTTTAGTGGATCAGTACATGGATGTTCTCCCAGATGATGTTCTAGGAATACCTCCTCGCAGAGATCTAGACGTCTACCTTGACTTGTACACCAGGATGTCACTGATATCTACTCCAGCATATCGCATGGCTCCTGCTGAGCTTCGTGAGTTACAGGTACATCTGGAGGACTTCCAGGGTAAGGGATTTATCTTTCCCAGTGTTTCACCGTGGGAATCACTGATATGGTTCACCAAGAAGGCAAATGTGAGCTTGCGACTGTGTGTTGACTATCGTCGCCTAAATCTGTTGACTGTGAAAAACAATTCCCCACTCTTGAGGATTGAAGACCTTTTGGATCAGCTCAAGGGAGCACGATGGTTCTCAAAGATAGACCTTAGGTCAGGCTATAACCAGCTCAGAGTTCGAGATGAGGATGTTTTGAAGATGGCCTTCATGTGTTGGTATGTCCACTACATGTTCTTGGTTATTCCCTTTGGCGTAACCAATGCTCCATCAGTGTTTATGAGTCTCATGAACATGATCTCCCAGCCTTACCTCGATCGCTTTGTTGTAGTCTTCATCTACAACATACTTATCTGCTCAACTACAGAGGAGGAGCATGCCTACCATTTTCGGGTAGTACTAGACACACTCCTAGAGCACCAAATTTATGGTAAGCTCTTGAAGTGACAGTTCTGGATTAGAGAAGATCATTTTTTGAGACACGTCATCTCGAAGGATGGAGTGGCAGTGGATTAGGAGAAGACCGAGGAAGTACTTGCTCGAGCGCCACCCAGGAGTGTGACAGAGGTGCGAAGTTTCATAGGACTAGCTGGGTACTATTTGAGATTTGTGCCAAACTTCTCCAGAGATGCAGCACTGCTTTGAGCATTGACGAAAAAGGGGAAACCCTTCAAGTGGTCAGAGATATTCCTCCAGATCATTCAGGATCTGAGTCATATATTGACTACTGCGCCCATCTTTTGTCCACCAGAGGAGGGTATTGGGTACGTAGTTTACTGTGATGCATCAAGGACTGGACTTGGGTGTGTCCTAATGTAGGAGCGAGCAGTGATAGCTTATGGTTCTCATCAGATGAGACAACATGTGTAGAACTCCGCTACCCATGACTTGAAGTTAGCAGTAGTGGTCTTCGCCTTGAAGATGTGGTGACACTATCTTATGGGTGAATGTTTTACAGTCTACTCTGACCACCAGAGTCTTAGGTACATCTTCTCTCAGAAGGACCTGAACCTAAGACAGTGACGATGGCTTGAGTTCCTCCAGGACTATGACTTTGAGATAGTCTATACTCCTGGAATGGGGAACATTGTAGAAGATTATCTCAGCAGGAGATCATGCATTCAACTCCATGATAGGTGAAAGAGAAGCTGGGTGTGTTGCAAATATCCTTTGTGGATAGAGATGGAGAAACCTTTCTGCAGTCTCTCATAGTCACTCCTCCACTTCATCAGCATGTCAGGGAGGCACATCGTGGGGACATTAAATGTGAGATGAAACATGCTCAGATATCCTCAGGACAGGCACCTGATGGGTTTTTTGAAGGTGGGGATCATGTAATCCTCTTCAGAGGACGTACCATGGTACCAGTTTCACTACTGGTGGATTTGTTGAGGGGGTTACACACTTCCCCTCTAGCGGTACATCTAGGAGTGGTGAAGATGTATCCGGACCTCAGACGTAAGCACTGGTGTCTGGGTATGAAGAAGTCGGTAGTAGAGTTTGTCTCACGGTGCCTCATTTTTCAGCAAGTGAAAGCGGAGAACAAGGTTCCAGCATGCTTGGTTCAACCGTTAGAAGTCCCAGAGTGGAAGTGGGTTGGGATATCCATGGATTTCATGATGGGACTTACATGTACATCCAGAGGGCACGACTCTATTTGGGAGATCGTAGACCAACTCACCAAGTTGGTCCACTTCCTACTGATCATAGAGTAAGGATCATTAGAGAGACTGAGATGCCTCTACGTTTAGTAGATCATACGACTTCATGGTGTGCTATCGACGATCATCTCCGATGGTGATTCCTGTTTCACTTCCCAACTATGGAAGGGGTTGTAAGAGGGTTTCGGGATACAGCTTCGCTTGAGCACTTCCATCCATCCTCAAACGGAAGGAAAGACTGAGAGGACCTTTCATACTCTTGAGAAAATGCTTCGTACATGTGTCCTCGACTTAGGTCACAGCTGGGAGGACCACTTTCCCTTTGTAGAGTTTGCGTATAACAACAGCTACCACTCTACCATTGGTGTGGCATCTTACGAGGTACTTTACTTCCGACCTTGTAGCCTATGTGCTGTACTAACCTAGGGGAGTCAGCATTTTGTAGGACCAGAGATGGTACATGCTCTAATGGAGAAGGTGGATATCATCCAGGTGCAGATGAAGACTATACAGAGATGACTGAAGTCCTATGCTGATAAGAGACAGAGTCCACTGGAGTTTGAGGATCGCGACTGCGTCTTCCTACGGGTCTCACCTCAATGAGAACTATGAATATTTGGCTGAGGCGAAAATTTATCTCCGTGATTCATCGGACCTTTTCATGTCCTCGGAAGGGTAGGCGAGGTGGATTACTGCTTGGATCTTCCACCTCAGTTGCACGGTGTGCATGACATTTTCCACGTATCTCTGTTGAGGAGAAACATGCACGACCTCTCCCTCATCATCGACCATGGGGAGATGGACATCGATGACGGGGAGACATCCATAGAGGCTCTAGTGGAGATTGAGGATCGACAGGAGTGGGTCCAACATGGATGGTCTATTCCTCTGTTGTGTGTTCGCTGGAAGCACGGGATCCTCTAGGAGAGAACACGGGAGTGGGAGGCTCCGATTCTTGCTCAGTACCCCCATTTGTTTCTTTAGTGTGAGTTGTAGCTTACGAGGACGTGCAGATCTGTGGTGGGGAGAATGTAAAGACCCGAAAATTCCATGGAATTTGTTTTTCTTTAATACATTGGAATTTTAAGAGTCCACAGTTTCTCATAGCGCTTGATTCTGAGGCGCGGTGTTCCCAGAATCAATTTCTAAAGTTTTGTTCGAGTACGTTCAGTAAACGTACAAGAGGGATTTTATATCATTTGAACTGGTTCTCATAATTGAAATCTGGGGACACCGATGAACTCACAACGCTGGTATTCACATAAAAAGACCTTTACCGCAGTTGCATTTTATTGAGAGAAGAAGTTAATTTTGGGGGTTTTCTAAATTAATTAATTAAAAATATTACTAACATATTTTTATGTAAGTGGTGGTTTAATCTTTCAAGGGGAAGTTGGAGGTCGGGCCCACCCACACATAACCTCCCATGGGAGGATATTATGTGGTGGGTCCCACATGATCACAACCCCCTTAATCCCCCTTAACCCTTTGTAAACCTTGGATGTCCAATTACTTGTGGAAACTCTTCACTTTCCACCTTCCCTCTTAATGTGCCAACTCACTCTCTCAATTAATTAACAAAACATGCAATTAATTAATTTCCTCTTCTAATTTAAATTAATTTGAATTTATTATGAGAACATATTACTATGTGTTATAATATTATTTTTGGGGTTGGAATATTTTTCCTTTGTTGGGAGAATTGGTGGAGCTTTGGGAGAACTCTTAGAGGAACGATATTCTCTCGATGAAGAACACCCATCTACACCGAAGAACGATGACGTCATCTCCTTCTCTTCCAACTAGGGAAAGAAATGGAAGACACTGCCTATCAAGAACATCGCCAACGACAATGTCATTCCCTCTAGAAGTCAACGGAATGATGCCATCTTTTTTTGATACCGTCAAGCGATCACCGATTGCGAGGTAGGGGGAATTGGATTATTTTTACATATGAATTATACCCATGTACTTCGATGTTTATTTTTGGAATGACGGTGGCCAAATTGATATCACCTAACACATAGGGTATGGGCCAAACAAACACGGCCCGACATCCCTCCGTTGAATCTTCATTGGTTGACGTTGGAGGCGGAGCCGAAAGGGCGTGGTGTCGTCGCACCATGCCGGAGATGAACTGCGGCAGACGAAAGAGGAACCGCAGCCGGGAGGGCCACGACGGATGAAGAAGCATGGCGCTGTCACGCCCTACGGTGGAGCCGAAGGCCACGGCCAGGTCGGGCTACGGTAATGGGGGCACGGGGCCGTCGCACTTTGCGGAGGGGAGCAGGACCGCAGCACCGCTGCGCTGCGGTGGAGGTGCTGATGCGGCCGGCCGAGCCGACCGCTGTGGAGCTGAACCAGCGGCACGAGATGGGTCCTACGGCTCCCGAACTGGTGCGGTGCATTGGTTCTGCCTGAAAAAATAGAAGGGGTACGACACCCCCTCCCTCGTGTGGTCGTCCGGGCTGCCACAATCCGGTCTGCCACAGCCGGGCTGCCCTCGGCCGGGCCGCCCTAGGTTGGGCCTCCCCTCGGACGTGCCACCCAAGCCTGGGACGCCCTCGGCCAGGCCGCCCAAGGTCGGTCTGCCCTCGGGCCGGGCCAATTCTTCAGGTTGGGTCATCTCATTAGCTCAGGAAGCTTCCGCATTCCTGGTCAGACCCGCGGGCCGGGTCAGATGTCGGCTCAGACCGGGTCGGGTCGGGTCAGTTCGACTAGGTCGGATCGGACCCGAACCTACTATGGTCGTTTACACCTTTTAGCCCGCAACTATGGATATGGGTTTCCGATTTATGTACTTCCTGCGGATATGGAAATCTGGGAAAAAGAATATTCTTTTGGCATACTTCACATGAGGTTTGTAAACAGTTGGGGTACAACCGGGTTGGTTTGAGCCTAAAAACCAACCAGGCCCCTGAAACGGAAATGCCAATAACTCTCAGACTGGGTGTCCGATTGACGCACCGTATGTCATGTTGGGTTCCTTATGATGAGACAGAATTACAGGATACATCAACGTAGGACATCATTATAGTTTATATATTGAAACTTGGATCTAGGAGTGAACCCTCTCGGAATTGAGCGTACTGTGTGCGGGAACCCTAGGGCTTGCTGCGACGCTACTGTACCGGAATCCTCCGTTGGTTTGACAACGATGACTACTATACCGGAATCCTTTGTGGGCTCGACAGTGATTACTATGGTACTGGGATCATCTATGGGTCCAACAGTTCTGACATCTGTTTCTATATTCTGTGTGGGTCCGACAGAATAGCTCGTCCAGTATCTTGTGTGGGTCCGACAGCTTAGAAGGTCCTATATCCTGTGTGGGTCCAACAAATTAGATGAATCAGTGACTAAATCTGATAATATCTATCACTATATGAAATATTTATACCAGTTTCAGTTGAGTCTTGTCTTTCAATCATTATCATCGATGTGATTGACTTAACTTCCATTGTGGACTGGGTTGTGCTTGGGCTCAAGAGTTGGAGTAGGACTGTGACTCGTAACTTAGGTATTTGTATGGGAGTATACCTAAGTAGAGTTGGTTGATACACTGTTATTGTATCTTTCAACTGCAGTTTATCCTTTGTGGATTCTGGGAGACCTTCATGGGCCTCAGGATCCCCTACTGAGTATTGTTATACTCACCCATTTACGGGCTTCTCCCTCTCCTTATTATGTTCTATGCAGATGACCGACAGTAGTGATCGAGGCTGAGGGCGACGAACAAGATGCTGCTTGGAGCTGGACTAGACGGGATGTACCACTAGGATGTGTTGTTCGACATCTGCACCTACCCTTTAGGTAGGATTCCTTGGTGGATGATCCAGGAGCTGTTTTCCCTTTGTACTTGTACTTTTTGTTCAGTGGGGTTTGTATGCTAGCCCACTTATATTCAGCACACCATGATTTTCTATTTTAGTACTAGTTGCCTCTAATTATCATTTTCATACTATGTGTGTTATAGATTTAAAGTAAATTCCTTCCCTTTTATTGGAAATTCTCCTTTGGTGCTTGTCGCCAGCCCCTGGCCTATGGAAGGTGGGCTTGGGGTAGTCATGACACGGGCCTCGAGGACGGGTCATGATAGCTCCAATAGTTATCCATAGTATTTTCATAAGTTCCATGTAGGATACCTCTAATTGGACACTAGATTGTGGATGATATGGGGTCATGTGTTATACCTCACTCGGTACATCATGAGCACATTATGCATCAACTCATTGTCAAAGTAAGTCCCTCCATCCCTTATTAGAGCCCATGGACCACTGAACCTACAGAAAATATTCTTCTTCAATATGGCAATGATGACCATTGCTCTATTGGGTGTTGTGGCAGTAGCTTATACACATTTGAATATAATATCCTCAAGAACCATAATTTAGGAGCTTTCATATGATGGTGGTAAAGGGGTGTATGAAATAAATATCCCATACAAGGAATATCTCGACCACAAGAATGTGATGTTGCAGAATTTCATCTTAGCACCCTATGTTCTAAGTATGCAGACACTTATCACAGTGTGTTACAAAATATCAGCCATACTTGTATATGATGGTCTCGAAAAATATAGATTTCATAAATTTCGCTATCACTGGGTTTGCCACATGATACCCCCATCTGGGGAAGACTAATAAAACAATATATTTCCTTTAATTTCTTCTTCTTGGATGTTTCGGAGGATCACCCCATCTCTACATGAATGAAAGAGTAGCGGGTCTTCCCATAAATATATTTTTATTTCATAAATAAATGGTTAGTTCTGTGGAAATTTAATATTAGGATAAAAAAATCCTGTAACAAACTAATTGTTGATGTCGGCATACCATGTGATAGGTGTAACTCCAATTGTGAAAAAGTTCTCCACCCGGAATTCCTCCTTGATTTCTCGGTCATCCTCTCTTTCCAAATGAGGCAATTCCAATTGGGAGAGATGATCAGAGATGCCATTCTCACTTCCTTTCTTATCACTGATTTCCATGTAAAAATCTTGTAGTAGAAGAACCCAGTGAATGTGTTGTGTCTTTTCATCCTTCTTATTCACCAAATATTTAAGTGATTCATGGTAATTATAGACAAAAAATATTCATCACACTAAATAATAGCGGAACATAGCAAATGAAAATATCATCACCAACATATCCTTCTTGGTGGTTTTGTAGTTAATTTGTGCTTTATTTAGGGATTTTTTGGTATAATTGATCAGGATGATGATATGATTAACATAGTTTCCAATAACTACTCTTACAACATATTCACATGAGTCACACATGATTTCAAATTGTTCCTCCTAGTTTGGGACCATCATAATAGGAGATTTAACCGATGATCACTAAAAGAGATGAAAGGATTCCGTACATGCTTTCTGGAATTTGATGATATCATATTTTTAATAGAGGTTGGTTAGTGGTTGAGATATCATAGGAAACTCATGACTGAATCATCTTTAAAAACATTCATTCCCATTAAAACATCAGATAGCTCAGACAGATATTGGAATGGGTAGTTGTGACATGACTTCAATCATTAGAAGGTCAACCTCCAATATATTCATGAAAATATTGTGGCTTATGATGATACCATTATACACCCTAAAGTCACATTTCTCCCATTTCAATACCCAATTATTGTCTTCACACCATTCCAGGATCAATTCTATATTTCTAAATCATGTGTTGAATGATTTTTCATGGACTGAAAAATAATTCATAAAGTCATCCAAAATTTTCTTTACCATATCATGAAATATCACCAACATGCACCATTGGAAGGTCACTGGAGAATTGAAAATGCAAAAATACATCTATTGATAGGACAATGTTCTATATAGTCATGTGAAAATTCTTTTCTCTTGGTCTTATAGAGAAAGAAAAATTTAGTTATTTCTAGAATAACATTATCTAATGCAAAAAAAATTGTGGCCTGCCAATCATACCAAAATATGATACATGAAAGGTAGTGGGATGTTATATTTCCATGTGGTATAATTATTTTTCCTATTCTCCAAACACACCCTCCATAACAAGACTATTTTTTAAGGATGAGGTCATTTTTATCATTTTTAATCATGAGGATACCCTCATTTTGGTCCCAACATACGAAGGACTCATCCCTAGGCTGGCGGATATTGGGTAGATGGTTTCAACATCTAAAAGTGGGATCAATTATTTCATTACAACCACCATCATTGGAGGGTTTAATCTCCATTTCAGTTTTACAGAGGGAATTTCTCCATACTCAAGTATCACCTTGTGGGTGTAAAAGGTTTGACTGATCACTTTATAATCAATGATTATCCACCCAATAGACTATTTGATTCTCTTTAGAACTTGTACAAGTTCATGTTCATGCTCTTGTGAGAGAGATACATTGTGTATAACTGGATACCTTTGTTTTTCACCCATGTACAAATATTATAAATAAATATGGAATAGGTTTTATTTTTTGTCGTATGTCATTATCAATTGAAGGAACAATCAGTTCTACCTTGTCTCGCTCTAGTATATCTGGAACAACTGTACTCTTCCAATAATGACCACCCTACCCTATGACGAATAAAAGCTCCACTAGTTCATTATCAGACGATATGCCCTTGATGATTGGTTCATTAGTGAAAGAACAACATCCAATGTCATATCCCTTTTATCCAAAGTGTTCATTCACTATAGTTAATGCATAATAGACCTCATGTTATATAAGAGATACTTTATTAAAAAATTTGAGGATGTTGTAGGATACCTTTTCATATATTACTCTGATGATCAATTCGCATTGGTGAACATTTATCAAAACATTCCAGGTAACAAAGAAGGGTCTTCCCAGAATATGACGTGCCTCTTGGTCTTCATCCATGTCAATTATGATTAAATTAATAGGAAGATTCATCCTTCCCACATTCACTAGCACCTACATAAGTATCCCTCATGGATATTTAATGGAATGATCTACAATAATTACTTCCACTTGAGTTGGTTATAGATCATTGAGGCCCACATTCAAAAAGACACTAAAGGGAATTAGATTGACAGTAGCCCCAAATACACAAACGTCCTTCCCAAACTCACATGATCTGATGGTGCATGGTAATATAAAACATCCTGAATCATGGAGATTTGGTGGAAGAGAGTGTTGAACCACCATTTCACATTCCATATTAAGGGTAATGGTTCCCAAATCATCCATATTCCTCTTGGTTGAGAGTATTCCCTTCATGAACTTTATATATGTTATAATTTGAGTAAATGCTTCTAAAAATTTACTATTAATATGATATTATTAGAATACCTCCACAAATTTTTCAAATAGCTTATCTAGATACCACTGCATAATTTGTGCATAAAATAGTAATGTGGGTTCATAAGGTTTTAACACATATTTTCCCTTACCATTTGTGTCCTCGTTTTCTTTTTATAGGTCTTTTGTTGAGGGGGACTCCTTGAGTGGGGATTCGTTATCCAAAGAGGGTGTAGGTGGAGTTAGATTTTTAGCCTCACCTTGATTTGTAGTTATTTTTTGGGGTAGCTGCTTTACACTTCGTAATGTGATAGCATTGGCCTCATCCAATGGGTTATTCATAGTTTTAACAGGTTGTGTACCAGGTTTTCTTGAAGAGAGATAATTAGAAATATGCCCTTTTGGATTCTTAGGGTTTCTAGTATATTCTTATTTGTTTTAAAATTTCGTCTTAGCAGTTGTACTAAATGTTGAAAACATTTATTCTAGCATTGATAGTGGTTCCATATGGGGTTTTTCTTCAATAGGTTGATGTTGTGGCAGCCTCAATTGTTATGCATGATGAGGGTTTTGATTCCCTTTCTATTGTAAGGATCCCTAGTCCTATCTAGGATAGAGATTATGATTCTATTATTGACCATAACCAGTTGGCCTTTCAAGGTGGGTTTTAGAGTTTTGTTGTTGTTTCCATCATAGGTATTTATGTTATATTCCCATGCTTGGTTTTGTTAATGATGGTACATTTTTTACCCTTTTTCTAATAAACATATCTTACATCACTTTTTGGTGGACCAACACCTATCCTCAGGTAGTCACCGATGGCGTTATTCTCACCACAATAACTGTGTGTTGGTTGATTTTCCACTTAAATTGGATATGCGTTTTTCATATTCAACAAATCAATATTATTGGAAACATCATTGAGTTGGGAAGAAATAATCGTAGTGGTATCATTGTTATGAATTCCCCTATCTTGAGCACCCCACTTCGAGTGCCATTGGAATCTATTCACTATAATATCATCTAGAAAGTCGAATAGTTACTTTGAGGATTTCCTCATAACTATTCCATGAATAGTTACATCCACCAATGATTGGGTGTTTTTCGTAAGACAACCATATACATTATGGACTAACATATATAATGGAAGGAAATGATGAGGGAACTTCATCAACATTTATTTTAAATGATCCCAACATTCATACAATAACTCTGAATCATGTTGTTGAATGTTGTGGATTTCATTCTATAATGTAACTCTCTTGGAAGGTGGTAAATATTTTAATAAAAAAGCATTGTACAACACCTCCCAGGCGATTACAAAATGTTAAGACAAACCTTTAATCCAGTTCATCTCCTTATTCCTTAATGGGATGGGGAATAAGCGATGCGAATGGAATCTAAAACACTTGATGGTAACTGCTGGTGTAATAAATCTATAGAAAATTGGATAGATGACTTTTGGTGTCTTTACTAGGTAAACCTCAAATCGAACCATATTATGGATGAGTTTCATGATGGTTAGCTTGATCTTGAAATTTTGGGCTTGCACCGATGGTTTGATGATACCTATATATTCTCCTAATATATAATAAAGATCGTACTTCCAAATGGTTTGGTATAGGAGATGTTTTTCTTGAGGAGGCGGGGCATAAATTTCTGCTCATGAGAAAAATAATGCCCCTACCGTGGCTTCATGTATAGAAACAACTCTGGTGGGTACTAATGGAGTTTCTCTGATCCATTACCTGAAAAAATGGAGTAGATTGACATTTTTGGTTTTGTTTCCTGAACTCCATGTTATTTGTAGGTGGAAGTTGGTTTTTCTCATCCTCATCAGTGAGCTATTGATTTATGTTGTTATCCAACATGATCCATTGGACAACTCCTTGGACAACAACTGGTTCTCCCTCTTTCTTGTTTGAAAGGGTTTGCTTTGGTTGCACTCTCCCATAACTTCTAGAAATCTCCTTAGGAACGTTTTTTCTATCATTGACTCCAATAGAAATACTTCAAACTACTCTATTCTATTGGAATGGTTGATTCAGATGCTCATGCACCTGTGATCCATCACAAAAGTAAACACACACTAAGCCTAAAATTTGAATATAATATATAAGAACAAATTAAAATAATAGTAAGTATTGTATTTTTAGAATTTATTATTATTATTTTCACTTAAATTTAAACCAAGATGCTTTTAAAAAACACCATTATCATGTTTCCTAGGTGACGACATCATAATGTCCTGTCATTTTAGCCACTATGTTAGGTTTGGCAGCCCATATTGAAATACCCAAACTTATTACTAGTATAGTGAAAGTATGTGGTCGATACATATAGAGTGAGAGTAACTGGGTTTATTTTTTAATTTTTTTATTAATTAGGGGGATTTCAACAGAATTTACGAGTTAGAATTTGATGTTTCACTTGAATGAGTAATTAATCCTTCAATTTCATTCATGAATTTCTTTAAAGACACAAAAATTAAAACTACTTCTGACTATAAATGGGAAGAATGTGTTGGGGCTATGGATTTTTATGTTCATCTATAAGTCAATTTTCATATCATGTTGTTTTGTTCATAATAACTCACATATTTTGGGTTCATAAATAACATTACTACCATGGTCGGGTGAGTTTTTTTAATCAATAAAGACCAATTACTTGGTCTATAATATCATTCCTAATAATTTTATTTATTGTAGGATCAATTGAGATAATAAGTACACCTAATTACCACGGGTATAATTTTTTGTAACTCTTCCATGGATCCTAGCAAATTATTTTATTGGATTGAAATGGAGTTTCCATAAAAATTTAACAATGGATTTTAAGGAATTATAAAATAAACATAAATAACAAAAATATAATAAGAAAATTGATTGATAAATATCCATAACTCCCACAATCCCAAAACATGGGGAATTTACTTACACATGGAGTGGGTAATGACTAATATACTCTTAATACCTTATATAAACATCAAATCAACTTTATATTGATGATCGTCATGGAGGTAGAGTGGATGCAATACCTCTCTTCTCATCCCTCATTCTCTTTATCCAATTGTGTCTCTAGTTATCCCATAATTCTTCCTATATAATTTGAAGGTCCTAACCTCTTATTTATAGTATTTAAAAATAAAAGGTTTTTACTATAATGTACATTGCATGTATTCAGGTCAAGATTAAATGGATCCTCTTCCACCAGTGGTATGTGATCTATCATGCCACCAATGATATTAATGGTTTCAGCAGCCTGTTGGTGGGGGTACACGGCATGTAACACCTCCACACATGGTGCTTAGTATCATAATAATCCAAATATAACTTATTTAAGGGAGTAAATATCTGGTAACGTGAAGTACATGTCATAAGAATCGTGGTCAGTAACATTGGAATGAACTTTGTATGGTTTATCTGCATCATGACCATGGTGCATGGCGTGTGTAAGAGATAAATGATGTGTATATACCAATTTTTTTCTGATCTTCCATGATTTGTGTCTTATGCTGTAAAATACCTAAAAATCATCATGATCAATGAATTAAGTCATTTTATCTCCCAAAAAACACAAATATATTGTGAGAACATGTTTTGATACTCAATTCAACGTATTAAAATATATACTAAAATCTATAATGTCATACTCTACAATTATTATTTTTCATTTTTTTCATCATATTTTCTTAATCGTCCTAAAAATTAATTGAGGATAAAATTATGAATATAATGTGTATGTTTAATTATCCTTTTGGTTTCATCCAAATCATTCATTTTCAATTCTCTCTAATTAAACAAGATCTCTATGATATTCTTAAAAAAAATTCATATGTTAGTTCATTATCTCCAATAGAACATAATTTATTCATAGTGTTAGTAAATCTTTGATTCATTTTAGCCACCGACTCTCCAAATAGAAAATCACTAGCTTCATAGTTAGCTTTCATTATTGGTAGTCATATATAAACAAAATTAGATGATCCAAAATGTGTATCTTATAACTACTTTCAAATACTATTATCTTCTTCATCAAATGAAAAATGACTTTATATATTTCCATTCATAGAATATAAAATATTATTCCTTACTCTATAATTCAGTAAATATTCCTTCCTTTCATTATTTGTAATATTTTTAACTTCTTTATTAAGAATCTTGTAATTACCACGGATAATCACAAAACTACAACCCTAGTGTTCATAATTAAAGTCTTCATATGGTCACTCAAATATTCATAATAAACACCATCAATTATAGGTGTTTGTCTCAGAGTAATTTTTCTATGGTTTCTACATGTAACTTGGTTGACACCTACCAAATGAGAATTATAAAATTCACAAATAGGGAAATACCATAGTATAGGTATTATTTTCCTAACAAAATAAAATGATGGAGATGTTGGCCGATACACATGGTTCACGTAAAACTCTAAGTGGTACAACATCACATGACAATCATAAGGTCACATGGAAGAACCTTATGCTATGCATTCCGAGCATCAGATTCCATGTAGAATCCTTTATACATGACCTCATTGTCTTGAGAAGGTTATCTACACAAAAAATGGTTATGTGGTTATAGTTTGATAAGATCCCCAAGGCCACGTGAAATATAAAATGGTTATTTCCTCACAAACCATCATAAATTACTTCATAAATTGGTGGAATACATCCAAAATGTAGGATCTACATACATTGATAATACTCACATGACATATCACCTATATGGACAATCATTATCATCAAAAACATTGCAAAGAAAATTAATTAGACCCCTAATAATTTTAAAATAAAACAAAATAACTAAAATGGGAGGATGTGGAAGACACACATGGTCATAAAACAGTTGTGACACATCCCTAGAGGTCTATAAGACACTGTATGCACTCGGTAAATTACCCACCTCATCTCATTAAAACTGCATGCATGTCATCCTTATCATGCCCAAAGCCTCATGTATGTCTTGGTGACCTCATTCCCCCTATGGATTCATAATGTAAAATGGATGGATTCATTCACAAACTGGTCAGAAAAATTAATTCGATCTTTATTGTACACATGAACCATCACTGAGAGGCAGAGTATTTTCCTTTGACAATACTGATTAACCCTCATGAACTCCCCGAAAATTGTATCAAAAACATATAAAATAAAATAGGTATTCTGTGGAAGCATCTATTTGTCATAAAAATATTATGAAATGATGAGGTCATCTAAATATTGGTGATCAGACACCCCATTATAAGTCTGTATGATCCTATATAGTCCTATTGACAATTCATCCTTGTCTTTTAAAAGTTACTAGACAAGTCACCCAATATCATGTGAAGGAATTCAAGCGACACCATGATCTCATGAAATTCCTTCTACCTTTTAATAGGCCTATATAGAATTCATTTTTTATAACTGAATGATTGAAAAATTATCCATTAATTGTAAATAATATAGTAATGGAGGTATTTATGGAAGGGACCTGTGGTCGCCAAAATTCTGGCAACGCCCTATGAGATATCCCTAATGGAGACTCATGATGATACATGACACTAAAGCTCTTTGGTGACTCCATACTATATTCACATGACATGATCTATAAAATTCAATGAATTGTCATGGTGGAGAGTAACATATGTCCCCTAACCCAACATAAAATTGAATGGCTAGCTACCACTACTTGTCATATTGAAGAGGAAGACTCTTCGGATGAGAATTTAACACTTGTACATCCAGAACTAGTTCTGATTTCCTAGAGAAGCATATCTCATGGGTAGAATGTTTTGAATCATGTATGATACTAATAAACATATAGATAATTCATGTTCCTTAGATACATAACTTTATATAATCATTCATATATTATGTGAAGGACTATTAGAAGGAAATATGAGGAACATCCCACACATATTCTAGATTGATAAAGACATAAAAAAACTGAAACTAAAAGGAAATCAAAATATAATTGTTAAAACTTATATAAACGGTGGAATTAAATAAGGATAAAACCTATTTGCGGACACTCATGAGATTTTCATTGACCATATAATATACATGAAAGTACCAGTATTGTTTCCTAGATTAGGAAACAAACATCTAGTGTACTATTTGGGTCATGTGATGTCATATAGATATGTTAGAGCAAGTCCCATTGGTTCATGGGGCATGCAACATTAGTCTCCAAAAATCCATGGAGCTCACCATCATAACCATGTAATGTTTTTCATACATGTCATATGAATCATATAACGGATCCTAATCTTGTTATTTGTGTGTCATGGTAGCACCAGGACATGCCAACTAGCTATACTAATGCACTTAAGGCAAGACATCTATGTATTATTATGCCCTCCATATATGTCATCAATGACATGTGACATCCTTGGAGACATGTCACATTGATTATAACAATTCCCTCCATGTGTTTCATCTAGATCATGTGATAACACCCTGACAGGTCTTCCTCAATCATGTGAAAACCCTTGAATATTCCCTCCAGATTATATGATATCGCATAGATAAGTCATCTAGGACAAAAAATTGTGATTGGACATGTATGGAAGACACCCTCAATCATGAAAATTTAGCAATCAAGAAATATTGAGTGAACAATTAATGCATGTTAGGTTGGAAAGAATGCCATGTCAACAAGGAATGTTAAGGTTTTATTACATTTTCCACCTTCATGGTGTATTCCCCAACCAAAGGGTAGTGTCAGCGAGTAATCCCCTTTCCAATGAACTATGAAAACGATGAGTCCTTCCAAAATTGGGATACATAGAATTATTTTCTATAGAACAAACCCTATTTAAATACTATAATGACAAATATTGGTGTATACTCATGACATCAATAAGAAGTGAGAATTATCATTCCTCATCTGTTGTTTCTTACAACAAGCATGACTCAAGTTGGCCTAGGTAATTACAATGATCATATCATTTTCATTAAAATAAGATATCATGGAAAGGGAAAGCATGGATTCTAAGTCCTAATTAGTGGACATAAAATATATTTCATGACTATATGGATACATTCGGGTGTAATAGCCAATCAACTAAACTACAAAAACTATTATTCCCTCCATAACTAGGATACATAGGACTTCTTCCTAGGGCCGAAGCTCAAATAAACATCCAATTCAATTTCACTGTTATTTCTCCGAAATTTCAACCATCATGACACTATCATTCCAATTGGTTGATCACATTACCTCACACATTAGTATACTGATAAATCAACATAAATATGATGTCTTTTATTCATACCAAAACAAGGATATGTTGGATTCTACACTACGACTCGAGCTTTGTATTAGGAATCCCAAGGGTTGTCTAATCACACAAGTCCTACATCCATATGAAATGATACTAATCACAATCTATCCCTTGTTTGTCACAATAATAATATATAATGTGGGAATTTTTAGTTTCAATGACACCTCATTAATAACATGAAGCTCTACAAAATGTGTAAATCCCAACATGTAATATACGATATGTGTCATTTCATAAACAACTCCAAACACTTGGCCAGTTCCAAGAGTATGATAAAATTTTGGTAACTCTGCTTATTTTCACAACTAAGATACCTAGGATGTCTCTTGAAGATTCAAGATTGAAAATTAGATGCCTTAGTGCATCTATATATATCCTCTATGCATGATGTTATTTTGTATGAGTTTAACATACTACATGGTTTTTTATTCCTACAATAACCAGGATATATAGGATGTCCCATAATGGCACAATCCATTTGTTTGAATATTAAAAACCTTTTTGTGTGGCATAAAATTATAAATTACCTAGTTAAAAAACTTTATTACATGATTAACTACCCATTACACAGAAATGAATTAAGAACCATAGATTTATAAAGATGAATTCACAACTGAGATTCTCATTCCTCTAGTCTTTGATGATATCCACTTTTTATATAATGTTAATTAATCTAATATATTTTTAGGTAACCATTCCATTATAAAAATTATGAATAGATTCCTAAACATATATTAAATATATAAGAGATTAATGGATAATGAAAAAATTCCCTATTAAAATGGTGTGATGATCCTGACCTCACATTCTCTCGATCAATGAGAGTCTCTAATAGTTATTAGGTCTAATTGCCAAATTATTCCCATGAATTTGTAATGTAGGTATTTACATAGTTACAGATGATGCATTTGTTGAGATTTTTCATCGATAATGAATATGTTTACCTGATGTTAATGATTTCTCACTAAATCCCCCCCCCCCCACAATCAACCATCTGGCCCCCTAAACCCACATCAGCATTGGTCTCTACACCCTTATATTACACATAGAAATAGAAATGGTGAACCTAATATGAGTCTATCAAATAATACATGATTATTATATTTTCCATAAGAATATTTTGTTTTAACACCATTCAAAAAATTAAAATATAGATCCTGATGGGAATCTATGAAATAAAAAATGATTGTGTTCTAATCTGTTAATATATTTTGATTTCACATTATATAAAAACAAAAAATGGTGGATCCATTTTTAATCTCTCAAATTATATAATAATCATGTGTCTGTCCAAATTGTTTTATATTTATAGAAAACTAATCCAGTAATTTTGACATGAACATACATCTATTCCTTTGAAACTGGGGTTCTCAAGAAATATGTCCATCCTCGTTTTCACAAGTCTAAATGAGAAGTATGTATGAATCATATATAAAAGGAATTTTTTTAAACCATTAATATATGATTGATCACATCATGCCTAATATATTTCACTAATTGGTGACATTTTTCCTTATTATCTTCCTGATTGTAGATACTTCCCCTATCGATTGTACCCTGATATGAGACAATGGCATCATCATCTAGCGATCAATCATGCTAATAACCTACAACTAGAACCCCCACATGTCGTGAAACAATATCACCAAATAAAAAGATTCAATGTTAGGTGGTGAACACTACGGTCGGGAACCACCATCAGTGTGGTTCAATATTGACCTTAGAATCTTATTTCGAGTTTATTTGAGCTAAAAAATAGGAGACTCTAAATTTCTTAGGGAATGTTATATCTTATCTAATTTGCCCAATAACCACATAAAACTGCTCAAGGTTGTTATCCTAGGAGCTTGAAAAATTCCACATTCAATATCTAATCTAGGGGGACTAGGAAATGAAATAGGGCTCTTATACGATTCAAGGGCCACCCAGGAGGGATCTTGTAATCCAACATCACCAGCATAATACCACTAGTACCCACTAGTTATATACTGAGGAACCAACAAAAACATTAATTCCTCTAACACCAATGCATGGGAAACAAGGGAGACTCATCAAGAATTGAAGGAACTAGATATTTAGAGATGGATCATATCCCCAACCCTGTTGATGATTTATGTTGATCATAATATTCTGCCAAAAATTATTAAAAAAAGATAATATTCATTCTCACTGAAACAATGTACGTAGTAATATTCTTATAGTAGGCATGGGGGTGGCTCATATCCATACCCCCATGCAAGAAAGTCCATCTGCATATTCTGGTGGTAAAAAGAGGATACATGTGGGTTCACATCCCATCTTCAATCAACTACATCTACCATTTAGTTATGGAGACAGAAAATGGGAAAGCTTATATCAATATAAATACATTATTAATTTCTAATATCTTATATTAACAACTCGAGAACTCAACTTGTATATTGATGAACTATTCCAAATAAACAGATAGACACACATTCATATCCCATCAATAAGGATAGATCCACACCCTGATCAATGTCAACAAGTGTCTTCGCGGGAGTAAGAAATTTTTTTACTACCATCCAAGAGGAGTTTTTGTATATTCCAATAAAGGATGATGTATTGGACAAGGATCGTATTCCCATTCCAATTGGGGCTCACCTGGTGAGAGTGGAAGATGCCTGATAAAGAGGAACATGTTAGTAGAAGAATAATGATTGTATAATATTGAGTCCTAGGATCAGACTCATATAATCATTCTGGTTGGGGATAACCATGTGAGAGGGGCATATTCCTTAGGACATGTTTAGCTTCCTATTTAAGAATTCCGATGGATCAATATAAAGTCCCTGGATGGGGAATAAATCCCTGTATTAGTCGGGGATAGACATGTCAGAATGTAATAAGCCTTGGGATATGCTAATATTCTTATTCGTGGATCTCCATACCATATTCCTCAAAATCATGGAATTCAAGGTCAGATTCCTTATTCATATGACGAATTATTTCATCAGTATCATTCTATGGTAATAAAAAAGAGGATTTTATTCCTTATCTCATTATAGTGGTTCATTTTCATATTATGGTGGGGGTATGAATATTTAAAATTCAAACATATTCTAGTTTCAATTGGGTATTGATAGGTGAGAGTGAAAAATTATGATGGTACAATCATATTCGTACCATTTAAGACCAATGATATATTCCAAAGGCTTTGGATCAGGCCTATACAACCATCTTGACCGAGTTTCACCATGTGTGAGGGAAAAATTCCTTGAGATAGCCCCATAAACCTGTCAATGATGAGATAGTTCATTGGAATATTCCAGAAGTAGGATCATATTCCAAAAGTATTAAAGGGATACATAAATTATCCATAAAAATTATTTTTGTAGGCTTGTTTCCCTACACAACCCCAAAAGGTAGATCAGAAAATTCCAACCATGTTTTAGAACATGGACCATATTCCAAATATCGTCATTGTTAGTGTTCTTGAGGTTTTTTGAGACACATACTCACCTCCACAAGGGTCTCTCAACTCTTCTACCTGAGCAAAAAATTGATCATTACTTTTTTATACCTCATTCAGTTAATGTGGATATAGATAATAGGTATTCTACTCTAAGCATCCACCATGGTCAACCTCCTTATAAACATATCTCTCATAAAAAAGGAAATACTCCCTATTCCCAAACACCTTCATAAAAAGTGGTTTTAAATGAATAAAATATTAATATATTGATTTCTTTAATTATCTGATGAATTCTTAATGATGGGTTATCAAAACATCAGGACCAATCACTTATAGTTCATCATTAACACCAAGTATAACTCCACTTCAGTCAGTAGAAAACCATTTGAATAATTTTCTACAATCATAATTGATGGATTAATTTATGTCTTATGAATAGGAGGTACAAATTGATATATGGATAGGTTAATATGAAAACAATCTCCCCACCATGTTATGAACCCTCACCACTTCAGAAAATGATATTCTAGGGGAGATGGAAAATGAGTTAATGCCTTATCTATGAACAAATTTATTGTATACTCATTATGTATTATAGTTAGACACCTCTACTATAAAGGATATGAGAGTCACCTTAAAAAAATCATAATAATATTTTTTTAGATATAAATCATCATTATCTCCATTGACTCGGATCAGAAACCAAAAAATTTCAACAGAAATATACAACAAGCTTGCCATTATTTCATAACAACACTTCAACTACTAATCTCAGTAGCCACTTCATGAACCATATTTGAGTATGGGGATAGTATGAAGAATGAAACTTTTTCTCACCACTAGAATAGTATAACTTCTAATTTAAGGCATCCCTTAATGTTATAGACACTGGAAAAATAAAGGGATTAGGCAATTCTTGGGCCTGTTGGTTACTAAAATATAATACCACTACATAAATGGTTACCTAAAATCATGAAAATAGGGAAATGTTATCCCATTATATATCAAAAATTATTTGTTCTAAGAAATTATAATTCATTTCAAACATGGATATTAGTGTTATGTTCACCCAGACAATTTATCATGTAGACTGGTTCTCATCTTGTGCTACCATCACACCCAACTCATATGAATGATCAGTTTTAAAACATAAAATGGGATATATTAGCATATTCCCTAAAATCATTACATGAGAATACATAGCTCACAGTGCTATGGTAGTTTCAAATACCACCTCCACCACTTGGATCATCAACAAACGAGTGGATTTTGGACACTTAGTTGTAGCTAATAACATACCCATCCCTGCTAGGATATGGGTATTTATATTTCAATCACAACCCATTGGATTTCAATCACTTGAGAGAGACCTTGAGACATTAGTCGGGATTCCCTATAAAATAAATCTCACCGTTCTAGGAGAATTTATATTTTCATGTCCATTACATGAATAATTAAATCCCTAAATGGAATCATTGTATCATCAATAAAAGTATCATGAAATTCAAATTTTAACCTAAAATAACCTTAATCCATTGGGAATTATGAATTTTTATCATAATCATCCAAATAAAGTGAATTATTGTTCTCTGTGTTGGTAGGTAAAGTTAAATTTTTTTCATTCCATATATTCGTCCCACCATAAGAAAAACCTCTGTTTGTTAGGGATAATTTGGAAAACATTACCAAAATCTCCCTGTATGTCAATTTTTAAATACGAAGAGGTGTGGAGTGTGTGTAGAATGTGATAATATCCCTCTATGGTCTTAATCCCAAATATCCAAATATGGAAACTGGATTAAATAATGACCCTGATGATGGCATTTAATAATCAGTCCATTATGTAAAAAGTAATGGAAAACTACAATTTCATGATATGTCTCTTTTAATGTCAATACTATCAACATGAGAGAGGTTGAGAATCATGGCAAAAATGAATAGGACAAAAACACAGTTTACATCCCCTAGAGGATGGTGAATATGATGAACCAAATAAGCCTATTCACACTCAAATCCAAGGAAGGATCCAATAGCTGTCACCATTGAATACTGAGTTTCAACCTCCATAGGAGAGCATTTACAAAGGAAAAGGTATGTCAACATCCCGATCACCACCAAAAATATATTAGGTTGCTTAAATGGAGGAATACTTATCTCAATGTGATAGTGGGATACAAGATATCTGACAACACAATGAGGCGTAACATATAGGATTATCCACATTTGGTTCCATATTAATGAAGATATGAATATTCTCCCTCTCACAACCAATCTTCCAGTAAGATATATTTTAGGGTGTTTGACTAGAAGAAGATCCGAGAAGTCGATATACATAAATGGGGAAGTCGGAAATTGTCATGAATTCCCATCATTGTTGTGAAAGCCTCTCCATTTCTAAGTAAATGATTCATCATTTATAAAAATCAATAAACACTAGGATACAAATGCGGGGCTGCCTTATCAACCCCCACCTGATCCCTGTAGAAGGAATATTTCATAGACAACAGTGCCCAAAGATCTTCATAATGTCATCGAGTCTCTGGATCTACAAAATGAAGCCATACAAGGGATATATGCTCTTGGAACGATAGAGGGAAATCAATATCACAGATTGGTGCATGCAATATTGCCTCTACAAAATTTTTTCGATCTTACCATCTAAACTTTTGACCAGTGAATAGACACTAAGTAATACTTCACACAATTTGTATCCTGACGTGGGTCATTAATGGTCCCTTGAGATCAATACGATGCAACAAATTCTTTGTGTGATGTACAATATTTTTCGTGGGATGTATTTCTGTGATACGTGATCTAGCTTGAGAAATTTATTAAAATATGGAAAGACCATATCCTTTAGTTCATTTATTAGTTAACATCTACACTAAGGAAAATGATCATAGACCAGATTAACTATATGATGCAATAAAATGATAGGTTCTTTGTCTTCATATTTAGGTGTACAAGTTTTTAGTATTCTCTATGTATCCCTATCTAATAGGATAATCTTCAAGAACTCTCTGTTGAAAATCTTCAACATGATTTGATGAAACATGTGATCCAAATGATGTTTCATGGTGGGTTACGTGGGATTGGAGAAAGGGAACAACCTCTTGAGGAATCTATTTAGTGAACCTGATCCATAATTCTTATCGTTCCCATTGAACAAGGTAAACGTCCAGGAAAAGAATGAGTTTTTTCTTTCACTCTCAAGCTAGGAGAAATTCTTTTCCAAGCACCCAGACAGTTCGTGAACACCCTAGCACCTGATATATAGTATCAATAACCAAAAAATATCCCTCGTCTAAATCCATAGGGGAACTAGGGTCTCCTAAGATTTTTATAATAGATGAATATATCAAAATCCTTCTGAAATGACCATGTCCTCGATTATTTATTAGCAACCATAGAAACTATCATCCTCACACTGCCACTGAGTAATAGTCCCAATGAGTTTCACTACACATTTTATGTTGACTAATTCCCTTTCTATATAAGGATAAGTCATACTATCATGGAAATATTCATATTAAAATATTTACATCAATACATGGTAAATTATGGATAGGTCGAGTTAGATAAATCATTAGTGATGGTGAATTTCATATCAATTTCCCTGTCAGGATTAGAGAATTGGTCAAAATAATTTATTGGTAGGTGTGTGTGAATGTTTGACAATTGGATGACTCAGAAAAATTGACTAAGCTCATGCCACCCTAAGACCTCACCTTGGAAGATCCAAAACAGATCCCCCAACGGAGGAAGAAACATTAAATATTCCCCCCATAAGTGGCCATAATCGATATATGTATGATGAAATTCGAGCGGAAGATTGATATTCTACCCCAAAGAAAACCTGAACTCTTATAGATCTCTTCCCTAAAACATTTGGATCATGGGAACCTCCCCACCAAATATAATCAACATTTGATAAATATCTAACACATGTCCAATCAAACAAGATACACATGTAGGACCCTTTTAAAATTGTGAATAGTCCTTAAAATATGAGTTCCCTACATATAGTAGGGGAACTCGAGGTCGTATGTGCCAGAAACCTTGATATAGGGGAAATAATTGATGTAATTATACCCAATATCTTTTTGTGTATTAATATTGAATATATATGCTTTTATACTCATTATAATGAACTAAAAATTGATCAAAAGAGAAACAAAGTCACAATCAAAACCATCCAGCAGTCATCCACAAACATTTTTTTTTAACATGGATGCCTAAAAGCGGTTCAATTATCCAATCAACACCTGAAATGGGGAAGGGAAAATTGATCTTCACCTCTATAAGTATAAACTTTTTCAACCTCATAAAAACTACCATGCCCACCCACCTTATGTGCATCATCTCCTATGAATCATTTCTAGGATCCAACCCGTATTAAGAAGCGCATACATCAATAACAAGAGAATGAAATTCTAAAATAGATGGTGGAATTCATATCCATGATATGAGTATTCAATTTTCTATGTCACTCAGATTAACTTAGGTATGAAATTTTCAAATCCATATAGAGCTGTCAAGAATTTTAGAAAACATTATCTATAGATAAGATTAATCTAGTGGAGACCATTACCATATAATTCAATGTCTTGATTTCATTCACTAAACATGATTATGAAGAGGTCCTTCAAAGTCAAATCAAGCACAAATATGTTTTTTGAATACTCAATGTTATCCTTGACCAATGGTTCCTAATTGATAATGGTTATAGTATCAACCACATCTTCATTCAAATTCTATGACGTTTAATATAAGTTTATGCCTTTTTTTCTTCCACAAAGAGGTCCATTCAATGGTATGATAAGCATGATAAATGACCATTGTGGAAGATAAATCAATTATATCAGTTTGGGAACATATATCTAATAGTGATTATATGGTTTCACCACAAGAAACTGCAAAAAATGTCCTTATTAGAAGGCTTTGGCTCCATAGTTACATTGTTGTTACATCAACATTCCACCAATGTCTGAAATACTGCATCGATGGAAAATTCATCTTACTTCATGGTGATAGTACCCCCTTAAATAAATGGGGATCCACATATATTGAATCTTATTTCAAAATAAGGGGGAGAAACTAAAAGGGGATGATGATGTATTGGTTACAACTCCTAAATCGACCACTATAAATCCCTAGAGTATGATCACTGGGGACTATGTGCTCCCCATAAATCTAGTTGAGGTGATATACATGACCTCTAAGGTCCAAACCTCTTCTAACCCCATTGATAGTGTAAAATTCAATCATCTCTGACATCAACCTATAATAACTATAGAAAAAGGGGATGATATTTTCTCTTATCTAGGCATATATAACCCCGATAGTGACAAAGATTCCACCATAATTCCATTATAATCAAAAAAAATGTTTCCTGATATTCGGTGATAGAAGAATATGGGGTGACCTCAAGAACTACCCTCCCACAATTGAGGAAGGCATCTCTACCACCATTAGTTTAGATCAGGCTGACATATCTTGAGATGAATGAATACATATGGCATAATTTTATTAGTGGAAACATTCCCCTTGATGTGGGAGATATGTATATTGAATTTCTATAGCATAGATATTTTTTTTGGACATCACATAAATTCCTAGAATGAATCTAGATGTGGCTGCACACTATCTTGGACTTCTTGAGGAACATTTAGGTCTAAAGGGAGTATCTAAAAATATTAAACCACAAAATTACACCAATATTGAGGGGAAATTTGACAAATTAATCAAATACAAAACTTTATAAGATGTGAAATATCCAATATAATTTTCTAACATCACCCCCCTCAATAAAATGAATGGGAATATAATGGTGTGCATTGATTTCAATGAACATAATCTTAATTTCGCAAAATTTTACTTCCCATTGTCAATCAAAGCACTATTAATCAATTTAAATGATGTGTTCTACATGATTTACATCATGGATTCATATTTAGGGTACAATCAAATAATTATTTCTTTGGAAGACGAGGATTCCAATACCTTCAGAGTGACTAAGGTAATATTTTTCTATCCAGTCAATCCCTTTGGCTTCAATATTATTATCTCCACATATTAATGCTCCACAAATCATATCATTAATCCATTCATAGGAAATATAGAAGAGTTCTATTTAGACATCCTGGTGGTAAAATCCAAAAATCTATTTCATCATTTCATGGATCTCTAAAGAGTATTCAAAAAGTTGTGATGAACATTTTCCAGATGAATCCACTAATGTGAGCCTTTGGGGTAACATCAATAATTTTACTTGCAATTGTGGTATTCCACCATGGTATGAAGGAGGAAAAGGAGAAGAATAGTTTAATCATTGAAATTTCACACCCATAAATTAAAAAAACTATGGGGTATCCAACAGATTCTCAAATACATTCAGAAACTCATAGACAACCTACCTAGAAAAGATCTCCTCTTTGCAATGAGAATGTTGAATGGATAAGCTATTGATGGGATGTTGATTTCCATAAATTATATGAATTTATAGAGTAGTATCACCTAGCCCAGATAGACTATATACCTCTAGTGTAGGGTAGGACACACTTAATATATGTTTCCTCAAGGAAACAATCAATAAGAATCCTCCTATAAAAGAAAAATTATGTGGGGAGTGATTATATTATTTACTACCCAACCTTAACAATTATAGCTAACGAGACACGATACACTAATGTCAAGATGAAATTCTATTCACTCATATTCATATTGAAAAAGATGAGGTATCACTTGTAGCACCCCAAAGTATATATGGTCTCTCATTTGGATATGCTCAAGTATATATTTGGATTCTATATTGTAAATGGGAACTTGGACTGATGGGAGGCCATTCTACAGCAATACGACATTTAGTACATGTCACAAAATTCAGTGAAAGGGATAGACCAGGTAGATTCACACATAGAATATCCTACCCCAGAAAATACATTTGTGGAAACTGATATTCTAGATGACGTGGTATTCTATGACTTTAACACTCCACCAACAAGTGAGAAGTATTTTTGTAGAACCTCACGAAGTCCTATCGTAAAACAAAAAGCTCAATCAGGTGGGTTTATGAATTTTATTTTCCAATCCTCAAAATAAATTTTATCCCTACTCATTTTCACTATATAAAGAATGAAAAATGTTGAGGTAGAGTACCAAGACCTCATGGGTTGGTGGGAACTATCCCTACAGCTACAAATATCTGACTTAAATATCAATGGGGATTCAGAGGTGGTGATAAAGATGATCATTTGATAATATTACATAAAAAATGTTGAACTGGACCCATTCAAATCTACACCAGAAGACTGATATCAGAGTTCCTTTTGGGAAACAATCATCATGTGCCTCAATTATATAATTCTTGTGCTGAAAAGTTGGCTATTGGGGCCACCATTCTTGTTATCCCAAATCAGGAGGAATCAATATTTCGTATCACACATTGAAGAATGGACTCATTGATCGTTATAATTGATATTAAATAAATAAATATGTTCAAATATTCCATGGATTCTAGTGGACAAATGACCACCCCTAGATAAATTGATCCAATATTAGTTATATTCTAAATTGGTCACTCCTAACAGTATAACCCAAAAGGGATTAGGATTGGCATTGTGCAGTGAATATTACCCTACAAGATGGACTAAATGAGAACATATTCCTCTATGAGAGAGGCTCTAATGAAATTTTCTTCATATGAATAGAATAGAAAACAAATTCTCACCATCGTGTAATAATTCCATGCAAAATTTTGCAGTTCCCATCAATCTAGGAACATTCCCTCCAACGAAATCAGGAGGTTTTGATGTTACTAAAATTCCATTATACAATATTATCTTTAACTCTTAAATAAATTTCATGTGTTATAAATACATGCATAGTTTATTCTTAAAAGTATGGAATTGATGAATAAATTGAAATACTCTGGTCCATTTTTCATTTGGGAAATGAATGTTGTTGTGCCATATCACCCAATCGATTACATGATGTTCTATTACATAGATAATTCTATTAAAATCATTTAAAAATGGGTTGAGGCAATAACCAACAAGGATATTGGGATTAAGTACCTCATCAACATCATAATTCCCCATTTAATCACTAGGTTTCGGGTCTATTAGGTAATATTGATAGGCAATGGAACCAAATAATATTTTACAGAGTTCAAGAAACAATACTAAGAGTACAATATCGAGTCCAATAACACATAACTAAATCATCCAATGGAAAATGGAAAGATAAAAGCCTTAAATTAAATTCTATACAATATACTTTAGAAGATGATGAACATGGATAATATGTCATTGACATTAAATATCATCTATGATTTATGGGACTATTTTACCACCATGCATACTGCTACACAAGGAACACCATACTCATTGGTGTACTGAACCGAATCCTTTTATCCCATATAAGTCCAATGGTCTATGCCTTGAATAGAATTATGTATAAATATCTTATGAGATGGGGAAAATATTTCAGGATAGAGGAGTTGGAGAAGATAGATGAGAACAGGATGCATACACTACACAAACATTCGGTTCATGATAATCAGATAACATGTGCCTTTAATAATATGGTTATCCTCTATTGATTACTTCATGTCGTATAGGATTTCGTATGTATAAACCCATTAAAACAAGAAACCAGTACTCCTAATCTAGAACCCAATTGATAAGGACCTTATATTTTATATATGGTCCATCTCAATGGAGCTTACTCATTGACCACAATAGATGGGAAGCTTGTTACCGCTACCAATGAAAGGTTTCTCATGAAGTAATTTTCAAAGTTATCATCATAATAGGAATCCAATTCAGTATAAGTCTCACTGATACATCCTAGTTTTGTGACATCAAACTATATTATTTTTTCCTAGTTACAAGAAGCTAAACTAAAAAAGGTCATCCCTACAACATGAATTTAAACAGTATAGTGTTGTCCAAATATTATGTAATTAAACATCATGGTTCCAAAATTCTTTAACACAATACATTAAATTTCATGGATTATTTCCTTTATCCATTACATTAAAATTCATGGGTTTTCCTATATCTATGTATGTCTTGATTCTCATTCTCAATTCAATATGTAGTGACACCTATATTTCCATACTTCAGTCCAACCACAATTCCCCCTTTAACATTGGGAATCCCACATCCTTTACACAAGATGTTAAACTAAACAATTATTGAAAACCACTATGTGCCTTTATTATATTCATCATAGGATACATAGTAACAAAAAGATCTCCACTCATGGTCCCAGCTACAATAATCAACGAAAACAATTCCCACATCTATACATGGGCTAGAATGGTATACTTTTTCCCATTAAAGAACTATGTGTGGTATGATTACCATCATAATAGGGTACCAATTAAAATACATATCCCTATTCATGGTCCCAATGGCAAAAACCAATATAAAGGATCACCACCAAATTCATAGGGGACTAGGTCATATAATGTCACTCTACCAATGTATGAGTCAGATCTATGTCTGACCTATTTGCACATATAATATGCCATAAAAAAAATTATCATCATTTAAAACAACCATAAAACATGATGATAAACTACATAGATGTGAATACATACCTTTTTATGATGAACTATATAGAACAATTCATACTTGAATGCAATTAAAATTGCACAATAAGAGCTTCCTAACAACTTGAAATTAAACTACAAGGAAAATTTCAATATTTTATAGAAATAAAATGCACAAAATACCTCCTTACTAAATTTACATAAACTAAACAAAAGAAAATTCATCATTAATACATGGAAAAAATATCAAATTCCATCACCCATTTTTCATCAACTATCAACGTACTACATGTACCACAACAAAATAATTCAATGTTTGGGTTACATACATCATCATTTACACCACCTTAGTCCATAACCTATACTACATTCTTAGTAGACCATGGGGTATTAAAATCATTCATAGCCCCTAGAAAGGAGACCTAGCTTCATGTGATACTTTCATTGAATTTTCACATATCCCTATGGCTCACACATATTTTCCTATGGTCTAAAAAATATTTAATCACTTTCTAAAATGTAAACTATGATGCCTATAGTCCCTAACATCACCATGTTAGACCTCAAGACTTCAATGTTATATGAAATAATCATGGTATTATTGTCTTATAACATTACTCATTACCCAAGTAACTTGATCTATGATATGCATTATTTCCATATCCATCGCACAAGGACATTGGGTTATACATCACCCTAGGTATTATAATTTGGATTTTGTGCATAATCTACTATATTAGGACCTTGTGTGTCAAGACCATAAAATTCCTAAACATTTGTAAAATTTTCTATTACCTTAAACTCTATAATATAATGTCCTTTGTCACAAGACATTAATCATCTTGTGAAACTATAATAAAACATATCAGGTTGAGAACTCCGAAATGGTGGGTAGAGAAAATGTCAATTCCTCTCTAACTAAACTCTTCATCTATAGAGATTAATAAAAAAATTAGTTTGCAAATGAATATGTCATAATTATCATATGTTCTAATCTATGACCAATGAAAATGACAACTTATACACACTACACCACCATGTTTAGAAAAAATAGAGTATTGATTTGTCACATCACCTCACAATGAGAATATGTTAGCTATGAGGTGACACTATTTTTAGTGTTTAGAACACTTCTATGATATTACAAAATTTAATAAATCTCACTTCATTGTTTGAGGTGCCTTAAATGAATTTAATCTTCAATGCCCCATGGAAAGGACACTATTATTCAATGGTCACATTCTTGGACTATGCATGTATTCTTGAGGATCAAACATATGTGTCTATGGTCATTATCCAAATGAATCACATTGATAAAAAGGAATTCTGATTCATGAGTGCCATGAAATAAACACATAAGAACTTAACACCTCAGAATTATATCATGTACTCTCAGTATAATAGTCCCATATCATTCTCTAACCTATGAACTTTGGGTCATAATTTAAAATCCCCACCCCAAACTATCTCTGTGGGATCAAAATCCACTATGTCATGTTACCATATGTCTTTATCATTCACAAGGATAGAATTATAAACTCTATTCTCAATCCTTTGATGGCCCAAACCTCTTGATTCGACATAATAGTGAATTGGGCTTGAGTATTAAAATATAGAGATAAAATTCCATAGGGTTATAAATCATTTCCCTAATAACATTCCTCACATACACTACCTCATCAATTTGATGTTTGAGTCTTCAAAAAATATCATGGGATTAAAAAAATAGCATAGATCATCATTTTATTGGAAATTCTACTAACACATACATGCCTCGACTCACAAACTAAAGGAATATGCTTCTTTCAAGAAAGGTTATTCAATCCATGTGATCCTAGGAAGCACCGTTGAAGAACCATTCATCTTGGAGTATCATGGGATATACTCTGAATAACTGCACTATCTCATATTAATATAATCTAATTTCTGGGTTATGAATAACATCACCCATACTATATAATTCCAGGAATACCTCGAATCCCTTTCATTTTTTCATCAGTTGATATTACTTCTATACATATTCCACAACCTCTAGAAAAGAAACCCAGTTTCAAGGACCATTTTCTTGACAATACATGTATGCATATGGACCCGACATATGCACCAATGGTTTTCATTAAAATGTTTCACTATACAAAAAGGTATTTATGATCATTTTTTCTTTGGAAACACCACAGTAGAACGCAAAACCATAGTGCATATGAAATCATAACATTCATGTCTAAAACATACTACATTATCACTAATTAGTTTTGAGATGAAAGACCTTAATCTAAAAAAATATCTTATCCAAGATAAAAGACTCCAAACTAATGAAATAGATGGTCCACGATAGAAAAACCTAAAGTAAAAAATATCAGGTTTGAGATAAAAGGACATGAAAAAAATCATAATCAGTTTGGATCTAAAATAACATAATCTAACACAATATAATGTATGCAATAAAATACCATAACTATAATAAAAAATCCTGATATAAAGACATAAACTACAAAAATACATTGATTTATCCTAAAATAACATGAAAGGACAACTATATGATCTTATAAAATATATTTTTATTCCCTCAAATAATGTTTTGTTTCGAAAAAAAGAACCCCCTCTCTCGGCGACATATATCATACCCATGTATTCTTCTATACGTCAGGTAATCTTAATATTTCTACAACATATGTATCAATTCATGATCTAAGGTTGGTGGGAAATCATGAGCGTTTCACTGGAAGAATATCATAGAATTTCAATATTGAAATCTAGGAATTCATTTTAAATTGTTATTATTCCTGGGACATGTATTTTTTGTGATTCATATTTTAATAAAAAATGACATGAAAATCATGGGTGGATGAAAAATGGATAGAAACATCGAAGGTAAAAAAAATTATCTCATTGATAATGTGTGAAGAAAGAGGAATCTATAAATTTCATAGTCTCTACAAGAATCTAAAAAAATAGAATATGAAATATTATGATATGATTTGATTTTTTAAGCTAACCATGTAATAAAGGGGTTAACTAGAAGCATTGATCGAGAACTAAAGTACTACATTCCATGAAACTTCTGATTCTTCCCTAGGATAGAGATTCTCAACCAAAGTGGTCGCCTCTTTAACTCTCTTTTGAGATATAGTCAATGAGGATTATGATTTTTAAACTTCATAACATAGATGGTCTATAATTTCTTCCTTAGCTAATATATTCTTACTGTAGTAATCCATCTGATCATACAGTTTATATATCAATGAGAAACACTGATCCAATGTCTGTGATGCCTTCTTCATCTTCCCTGTAAAGGGAGCCTCGACTACATGATCATTAAACTCCCTCTCATTTACGAATGAGTCTCATCGATTTAATAAAATGTTCCACATTATTTCATACAATTGTTTTCTAGGAAAATCACATTCCTCTGAAAATTTAATGAGTTGGTGAAGGTGGTCCTCTTATTCATGAAATTCTTCCAAGGTATTCTTAGAAATTAAGTTATGAATATGTTTCCCAATCAGCCTACATTACATGTAAGCCTCTATGACTAATGGATTAGAAATTATAGGAGGAGGAATAACATGTTGTAGTAGTGAGGAATTTGGATAAGATGCCTCATATGATCTTCTCTAGATATGAATAGCATTTTTAGCACATGATAGTGGACTAACCTTTTCAATAGATTCTATCTAACTATCATGGTAGTCATCACTAAAAAGATAGTGATTACATGGTTTCTTGATCAATTAATTAATAAATTCCATATTATTCATATACAGAGCAGTTTTTGAGGGAAAATTAATTTCCAATTGTCTAACTTGTTGGCTTATCGCGCCATCCAAATACTCTTCTACCCGTTCCATACATAATCCTGGGAAAGGAAGGCGTTAACATTAGCAGGTAGAAGTAATATCCTTGCCTTTGTATCTACACTTTCCAGAATCATCAAAAATAGGAGCATTACACTAGGATGTTTCTATTACCATTTGTAAGAAAACTGATAATCAAAGACCCATTTGGTGCAACCAAATAAACGAGTGAATCAATTGGTTGAATTAGGATCACTAGTGATTAGATCTTCCACCCTCAAGGAAAGAACCACATCCCAAAGAGAGACCATATATGAATTATCATTAAGGAAACCTAATACATTATAAATAATTTTCCAATATAGTGCATAGTAGGGGTAAAATAAAAAATATTATATTGGATCAGTGCATCATTAAGCTTAGTAGGGAATGGGGACATTTTTCCAAACCCATGTACATTCAACAGTCTGGGATGGGATGCGGCCTATAATATACTATGGGATTTATAGAATTTATACCATTTAAAATTATCCAATATCCATTCAAATAGAAAATAGAGTGGACCACGTATCATGTATGTGGAGATTCACAATTGAATATGGCCCCATAGTTGATAATGGTGTGAATGGACCGGTAATGCTAAATTTTGGTGATGTCCTTCTTCAATATGTTCCTCTATCACCAAATTGATGACATATATCCCAAAATTAGGATCCATAGAAGAGAAAATATATCCATTCAAAAATATTTTCATAAAACATTCTAACCTAAGGTCTAAAAGTGTCTTCTAGTTCACTCTGTAGCCCCACAGGGTATATTTCCCAGCATCCAAGAGGTCCTTGTATGAGTTAGATCTATTGTGTAATTGATGATAAGGGAACTGATGAGTGGATATGTAAGTTATCCAAATCTCGGTGCAGCAGAGAAAAATTATGATATAGTCATTGAAATAAATGAGTGATCACTTCATCAACACCATCCCCCATTTATACTTCATAATAGTAAGAATTTACTTCTATGGAATATGGTATAATTAGGGTCATCCAAAATATCTACACCAGTGAGAATACAATCATACATATCTCTGAGAGTGGGAATACAACCAGGTTAGAGATGTATCATAGGTAGATTTGTACATTACTATGCGACAAATGTAATGTGTTGGTAACAAAGAACCAGAAGATGATTATATCTCAATTGAGATTGGTCTAGAAGAAGATTATGAATTGGAAAATCCATATAGATTCATAAATATAAACCATATATAACTGATCAGAAAATTCCATGAAAAATTTCCTCACCTAAAAGGGACATTTCCATTCATCAGAAAAAAATTTCTTGGGCATAGATCCTATTTTGATCTCTGTATACTGTCAGTAAAGTTTAGATATGAGGAAAATATACTGGAGTTGTTTTGAGAGATATAATTATGAGATAATCACATTCATCCTAGCCCAAGGAAGATTTTTATAACATATAATTAAATCTATGGGGTTAAATTGTGATCATATGTCTTTCCTTGACAATTTACATATGGAATTGTTGATATGTTGATACCCATCCTATTGGAAGATTGAAGTTTAATGTTGGGATGACAACATTTTCTTGAAAACAAAACCCTTATTGAATAATTTGGTGAGATAAAGAATAATACTAAATCAGGGTTGAGAGGGACCTATTTAAAATTTATTTATCATCATACATGAGATTTTTATGATAAATATTACAATGTTTGGAAATTGTGTGCCTTTGATTTTCCTCAGTTAAGGAACTATTCTGAGATCCAGAATCTATTTGAATAAAATTATGTGGAATATGTCATATAAATAAAAGAAAATATTTTAAATGTAATTAAGTAATAAACTAGAATAATAATATGCATCACATGAATCAGAAGGTGATTTTTCAATCACATAAGGTTTTAGTAAAGCATCTGCCCAAAGAATTTATCAAATATCGCATAATGCCACATGGAATAAAATAATTCAATAAACCCTTGGAGAATTTAAATAGTGTGACCTAGATATATTCACATGAATCATATGATAATAAATAGATCTTATGATCAATTCAGTAGACCTTACTAAATCCTCAATACAATCACAATCCTAATGGATGAAGTTCAACTAGTTCCCAAAATATAGATCATAGTTTGTTTAAATGACTGCCAATTTAAAAATGGTCAAGTGGGATAGTTCATGAAAAATAAATCTCATGGATAGGTCTCATGGTTGGGTCAATAAAAAGGGACTTGTGATTAAGGAATGCAAAAATACTGTGCAAAGAGCGATGTGAAGTTTGAGTAGCCTATTATATGAATGGATATCCACACCACATATATATATATATATATTCATAGAATACCAATCCGCACATAGATAGCCAAGCATCACAACAAACATGATTCATGAAATCGCTAAAGAAATGGGTAGGAATTTAATTTCTTAATAACACTCCCTTTTCCTCGTGGAAGTCTCTTTTAATGGGATCACTTGTTGTTGCCTACCAAATTAGCTTCAGCAAATTTTGAATGGAATAAATACCATAATATGGGTATTATTTTCCCCATAAATCGAAATAAAGGGGAAGGAATATGAGACTCATAGATCACATAAACCTATGAGAGATATGTGATCGTGTGACCATCATATGGTCTTTTCAATGATCCATTTGGATCAGATCCCATGGATCCCCTTTTAATAAGTCTACGTGCTCTTGCTAAGGCACTCTACACAACCAGTGGTCGTGCGGGAGGAGCTGGATTATCTCCACCATGTCACACGGTTTTCAACGTTATAATTCCTACAAAATAATTGTAAAATACATCAAAATAGGTGGAAAATATCCAAAAGTCATTAGCCTCTTTTGGTTGTAAAAATAAAGTGATAGATCACCAGTTGCGATAATTCTTGTCCTCAAAAACACTCAAACAAACTCACAAGAACCGTTAGCCTTTTCAAAATAAAAAAAAGGAAAAGGGGGAGGATATGGGAGCCAATCATGGTCATAAATGACATGGGGTGTCCCCATAATGGTCCACAAGAAACAACATGAACATGAAGAATTTCCTTTTTTCATGTTCAAAAAACTACAAGCATGTCATCCTTATCATGATAAAATCCACAGTTATGTCCAGGAGACATCATGCTCCCCCTTTTACTCCAAATAAAAAAATGGAGGGATTCATCAATTATGTTATCATGCATATATATGTAGGATCATTAATGTTCACATGATTCATTGCTAATAGGTATAGAATTTCTCATTGAAAAAACTCAAGCACCCTTGAGAATACCCTGACAATTGTATCATAAACAATGGAAATAAATGTGGGGGAAGGAAGAATAAAATCATGATAACATAAATTTTTTAATATTTTTATACTTTCCACATCATTAGATCATAATACCCCATGAAAATTACATCTAATCTCACAAAGTCCATATCACATTTGAAACTTCACTAATGAAAATTCTCAAACAAGTAACCCAAGATCATTAGGAGTCCTTATAGTAGGGCCCTGAACTCACGAAATCCATTAGACTTGTCAAAATGATAATATGAAAGTCCATATATATTCCATAATAATTCAATGAGTCCCCATTAAGAAGAAATTATCCAATAAATTATGCATTTGTGGTTGAGTATAAGGTCACTAAAAATATTGTGATTCTCTTGGTGTGATGCATGACAGAGACTCATAAAAACACATGATGCCGAATATCATCACCAAATCCAGCCTATATTCTAATGATAAATGCATTGAATATAGGATAACTCTTTATTAAGAGAGGCCTATATGTCCCCCACCTCAACATGAAAAAATCATTTCTACCTACCCATAATTTACATTAGTAAGAGGATGAATATCCTTATAAGAATTTCTCTCATTTGCATCCAGTGTTAATGAGTATTTCTGGGAGAAACTTATCTCCCAACTAGAATGTCTTCCATTGGGTAAGATAACATTGAACAACTAGATTGATCATGAACCCTTTGTAGCCAACATTTTTTGGTCACTCATATATCTCGCGATGGACCTCTTGTAGGACATGTGAGGAGCATGCCTCACATATTCTATATTGTGTGATACATAAAATAATCTGACAATAAATAAATATAAGGAATTCTTAATATAAAGGCTTGAAAAAAGAAGAATGGTGAAAATAATTAAGAAATAAACATGTACACAGATCCTCGTGTGCTTAACTTGAACCATCCATGACAAATGATAACGCCATTACAAGTCACTTAGATCTCTTAACGCTCCATTATTATACTATTTGGGCCATGGGAAGTCATCTGGACATGTCAGGTAAAGTCACATGTTTCTCATGAACATGTCACCTTAGTCTTCGGACATCCTCCTGGATCACCATCCATACCATGATATATCCTTTAGATGTGTTTCATGACTCATATAATGGATCCCACTAAACTCAATTGACTCTCATTCTAGTACCCAGATATTTTAAATAGCTCTTATGACTCTCTCTAGGCATTCTATCTAGGTCTTGTAATGACCTCTAGACGCATCATCTAGAACATGTGACAACCTCTGAGATATATCAACATTAATATCGTGATGAACTCCATTTTTCATCCAAATCATAAGACAATACTCGGGCAAGTAATCCTTAATCATGCGACAAACCTCAGATATTCTATTAAAATTAATCAAATTCCCTCTTACAAGTCATGTGGATCATACAATTTCGATTTAAAATGTTAGTAAGACTCTCTCAAACTTGAAAATTTTGAAATCAAGGAATTATATGAAGATAATCATTATATGTTTGGTAGGTAAGCATTCCAAGTCAACGTGTAATCCAAGGGTTTGATAATTGTGTCAATCCTTGATGAGTAAGCCCTGACCAAAGGGAAGCATCATTGTGTAAGCCCCTTTCTAATGAACTATGATAACTCTTATTCCTTAAATTATTCACATAATTAGAACACCTTTATATGGCCCGAGAACTATATCATACCTCCATAATGGATTTCTCGGTATATAATCCTCGCATCAAAATGTTGTCATAATAATCATTCTTCATACCTTATTTCTAACACTGAGTTTTACTCACATGGTCTTATAGTACAATAATGATTATATCATTTTTATCAAAAGCCTCTATCATGGAAAGGGTAACCTCATAGTTTAAGACCCAATTAGATTAATAACATGTTATATCCTGAATATAGGGAAACATAAGTGTGTAATCCCAAATCAATTAAACTATGAGAACAATTATTCTTGAAAAAAACAGGATATATAGGAAACCTTTATATGGATCATGCTCAAATATACACCCATTTTTATGTAACCCCCATGAATTTCACATTTCTAAAATTATTACCCCATCATTCCCAATGTATAATCACTTCACCTCATCCCCTATTAGACTGAGAAATCAAATGAACTATGATGACCCTTATTCCTTCCATATCTAGGATATGTAGTATAACTCTCTAAGACCTGATTTCTATATTAAACATCACAAGGGAAGTCCCAACACACAATTGATGTTATCCTATCATGATTCATGCATCACTAATAGAGGGAGGGGTTTAATCAGTTATATAATTTTCATTTATGTTTCCTTACTTATGGAACAACCTTCACTGCTGGTTAAATATTTCATTCCCTGTGGAACATAATTGAAACACACAACCACATGAACACAATAGAATACATGGTTCAATACAAAACAATAGTATATAGGCCCCTAGTGTTATTTGGAAACAAATCCAAAACATTAAAATCAACTAAAATATAATCCTTTTTGGAGGACTTCAATAAGTAGGATATTCCATTAAAATCATGTAGCACTATGAAAATAATTTCATAGTGCATGGGATTATTCTACAAGAAAATAATGAAATATGATGTTATGGTGAGTCAGAATCAACTTCTAAAATTATATCTTTCAAAACAATTATTTACAATCTTACCCAAGAGATAGTAAAAACTTATTGAAATTCATAATGATACTCAGTATGATACTGCAGGATTATTTACACATTTTCATAGACCATAATTGTATCTATTTGAAAGATAAATCCCATAAATAAATTATTTAAAAATTATGTTCATGAAGATCCATCACAATGCTAACATCATTCACGATGAAAACTGCTTTTGTGTGACCAACTGCCTTCTACAAACATCACTAATTCAATGTGGAAGATACCATTATCAAGAAGAAACCCTTAATTAGAAGTATTGGACTCATTGAAGACATTACAATATTTTTGGTGATGCTCAATATCACATATAATTCCATCTTTGTGGATATCCTCTACCTTCCTAACTTCATATCAATTCCAAATTTTCATTATTATTTTTTGTCATCAAGTATGTCGATGTGGCCTAATATTTTTAGGGTTTCTTATCCATGATGCTCCACAACCTCCTGTGATTTATTCATATAACTAAAAAATAACTTCATTTTTCTCATTCATTTTCAATGATCCTTTGATAATTTTCATTCTCCTGGAGATTACCATCAATCCAATTTGTTGTCATGAATCTCCACTTCACGTAATCACATAGATTAATGTCATCGTTTCTGATGCTCAAAATCTTAACTAATCTCATCCCAACAACAAATAATACCATGGATTTAGAATTTTATGATGTTTAATTCTTTGAAAACAACCTTTCTCAATGCTATACACTTCCACCAGTTTTTTGACCCCAAAATCATGGAAAAAACTACAAAATATCACCACTATAAAAATATAATTCTGTAGAAATGACCATGCAGATTCTCAGTCATATGGATTTGTAATATAATAGAAATTTATATATAATTAATTATCTATCCATATTCTTACCAAAATTCAATTCATTCCCAAATCAGTCAATTTTTTCTATCTAAAACCCCATATATCATGATATTTATTCATTGATTGATCACTTTTAGCATCATCATATTCACAATTTGTAGTTGTGTAACATCCACAAATTCCAAAAATATATTTCATTCGTTATGGATTTTCCTTTTTTATGAATTGTGAATTTGATTATCTGAATATGTAGATCAGTCCAATCATCCAATTATATAATGTGTGGTTATTTCTATTCTTCTCAATATTCCATAATAACAAAATAGATTACCTTAATACGATAATCACCCATGTCATATTTGTACTAAAAAATTTCCACATAAGTATATAATGAATCTTCTAAATATCTATCCAATGTTTTTTAGAATGAGAATTTCTATCTTTGTATTGGGGAGCCACAATGAAAACATCATTGACATCATGTATCTCCACCAGTCAAGGTGTTCCCAACATGTAATCTCTAATATGTGGAATAAAATAGAAACCCCACGCATATGAAAATATCTACCTTGGGGATAGTTACACAGGTGTGATTAAATAATGGTAACTCTGATTCCTTCTATCACTAGAATAAGAAGGATATATCCTTGAGATTATAGATCTAATATCGTGTGGCTTAGAGACCTCACGTATGATATCTCAACATTAAGTTAAACAACACTGGTTTAAATAAATACATGGATTTAGATTACCACAATAACTATGATATGAATGAATCCTCGTAATGGCTCAATACTCTCTTAAAAATATTAACAACATCTCTCTACAGAATCAAATTTTGAAATACCTGGTTATACGACTATAGTACTTGAGCATCTACCCATTTATTTGAAATGCAGGATGATAATCAGATATATATATATATATATATTGATGAATTAACTAATGAGATCCCCTTTCCTCTTTTCAATAATGTCATCACATTTTGTTTCATTATAAATAGAATAAAAATATAATCATTTTTTCGGGTAACTGGTCCCATATAGTGATTAGGAAGAGATTCTGTAAGAACCAAGACCTTCTTTTCAGGTATGTTTTTCTTTTTTCTGGAGTTTTTGAGAAAAGAGGTGTTTCTGGAAATTTTTGATGTACACGCTGAGTACTTTTATGCCGCTCAAGAACATGTTTTGGCCGTGTCATGGACACACACACGGCCATGTAGGGGTGATGTGGAGGCTGCTTAATGCGGACTATGGAATAGCCTAGTAAATACCATGTACTCCAAAAGTACACATGGCGTAATTTTTTCTCAATAAACGGACCGGGGCCATGTCTTGATCCCAGAAACATCTTCTTCTCTAGTTTCTTCGACCGAGGGAAAGGATAAAGACGCATATCATCTTTGAGCCCTCTAACCTCCATCTATTCTTCGAATTGACCATCTTCGATTGCATTGGAACCACTATGGTAATCTCTTCCTTCTCATAGAGCTTCATTTTCCAATTCCTCCTCTTTTTCATGTTATTGAGGGGTGAACATTTTGTGCTTTTTCATAGATCTAGGACGTTCTAAAGAGATTCATGCCTCGTTGTTCAAGTATATAGACCTCCTAGCATCAAGGTAAGTAGTTTGGGCATTTCCGTTCAATGTCCTTGAGTTTTATGATCAAATTCCACCAATACCGATGAGCGCTGTATTACGTGTTTATCATTTTTCCCCTGTTGTTTTCCTACCTTGCTTGTATTATTTTGTAGAGGTATTTTGGCTATGTATAAGGATAACTATTATTATTGGATGTTTTTCCCATTCCCTGTTCTGTTTGCGACCTTTTGGTCTTTATCACTCTATTGGATGTTATACATGTTTTCCAAGCCTTGTGACTATAGGATGGATTTTTGTTCCCTGGCATTTCTTTTTTGTGTTGTAGACTAGTTAGAAAAGTATCTCTATAGGTTTACTTCATCCTTATAGCATTATTATGCACTGACTAGCATGAACTTTGAGAACCTAGTGCTATAGACTATATGGGATAGAACGAGTGAGCTTCCTAGAGAGTCTTGGACATTATAGACTATAGGGGATGGACCGAGTGAGCTTCCCAAAGAGTCTTGGATATTATATACTATAGGAGGATAGACCGAGTGAGCTTCCTCAAAGAGTCATGAGCTTTATAGACTATTGGGGGATAGAATGAGTGAGCTTTCTCAGAGAGTCTTTGTTTTTTTAAATTTCTGTAAACCATTCCGGGCTATATGAGGAACTGACCGAGTGAGCATCCTCAGAGAGTCTGTGATAAACTTCCGGCTATAGGAGGAATTGACCGACTGACCTTCTTGAGAGAGTCTCTAGAGCATGGGTCTATAAGGGTATTATACCACATGATCTTCCTCAGAGAGTCCCTAACTACCTTATACTAAAAGGGGAATCGACTGAGCGTGCTTACTTAGAGAGTCTTATAATTTCATATGACCAAACCAGAGGGGTTAGGCTGAGCATACTGCCCAGAGGGTAGTTGGTACTTCTTGGATAGAACTACAGGAGATGGTTGTGATTACTTACCAGAGTGTTTTATGTTGTGGTTAGCTATTTCTTCTCTATTTCTTGTTGATATGTTGTTTATTTACTATTGTGTATCATCCTGGTTACTACCTATTGTTTACTATTTACTGTGCTTTACCTTCCATATACTCACTGACTATTAGGCACAGATCTTCGGGTGGTTGCATACTGAGGATAGAGTCTCACACCCTTTTTGGGTCATGCTTTTGGGCCCAAACTGATTATATTATTTCAGGTATAGACAAGGGAAAGCTCCCTTCAACTTTAGTTATTTGATTGCATTTAGAGCAGGAGAGCATGGGACCAAGCCGAGGATTGTGATGCTAAGGATCCGTTTATCTTTCTTTTGTACTTTTTAGTACTGTTTGTATTTCCAACATTGTGACATGTTTGGATTAATTCCTAGACATATGTATCATGCATCATTTATATATATATTTTCTCCTATTGTTTATTGTTTTAGCCTTCAATTGTTAACTAGTGTATGGGTTGTTTACCATTTCTACTATTGATTCTTGCTTATTTGCCGATGTGTAAAACGACAATGAGGGCATTGTTTCCCCACCATCACACCCAAGGACCCTCGCTGCTAGTTGGTAGCCTCTAGCATTCGAGGAAATGCGCTTGAGGCCATGTGACCAACCGGGTACGGGGTGACTTTGGGTGGTTTCTGGAACCGGGACGTTACAAAGTGGTATAAGATGAATTATTTTATCTTGACATACTGTTTGGAGCCTATAGTCAGGGATAATATGAGATTGGTACTTGGTAATAAGATCTGTCTAGGAGTATCTAACCCATGTAAAAGGAAAATCCATACTACCTCATTTGTTGCAGTTTTACTCGTTTTCACTTTTACAGTTGATTTGATTTCCCCGTTGGGTAATTCACTTTCTTTGTGCAGTTACCATTGTTGTTATTGGGGTTCAATTTCTGTCGCAACCCGATGGGATGAAGGTAGGTCATATCATGAATTTTATAAGAACCTGTTAGAAATCACAAGTCATGCATTCTTTCCATGCCATCTAGGATGCATTAGCGATTTCATGTTGTTGTGATAGAAGTTGTGTAGATTATGCTTGCTGTTCTGATAGATTCTTTGATAAAATCTATGTTGTTTGATAGAGAATTGTTTGTGTAGTACTTTGCCCACATGGATGATAAACATTGGTTCTTGAGGTGCTATGGGCCCTCATGGACCAGAATTTGGTGGATCATTCCCTGGTTGCCTTGTTATAAATTTTATAAGATGTGAAGCTTTGATTTTTTGGGATTATGGGCCCTCATGGATCGAAATTTGGCTCCTTAACTCTTGTTTTATATGTTTTATAGCCTTCAGAGCAGTTTCTGACCTACTTCCCAGAAAAACCCAGAATACACGGCGTGTACTTTATTAATACACACCATGTAGTTTTTAAACTGTGTCACTGACTATGTGGGAAGAGACATGGGGTTGTGAAAAATATTCAAAAACATGCAATGTACTGTAGGTACACGTCGTGTTGCAGAGACTTGTGTCTACCCATGTGACTAACAACACATATGGATAAAACCTTGAATTTACATGTCGTGTCCTCCTGTAACATGCCGTGCCATGTCACCGAAGTTCCCGACCGTGTCACAAACAACACGGGTCGATGAAATCCTCCAAGTACATGCCGTGTTCTCAGGGGGCATGCTATGTAGAGTGAACCGTGTAGCTAGCCATGTAACTAACAACACAACTCATTGAAACCTTGTCTTGTACATGTCGTGTCCATCGTGAACACGTCGTGTAGTATAGGATTAAGAGGACCATGTGGGTTAGCCATGTAAGGAGACTCAGGCAGGGGAATAGAGTTCAAGTACATGCCGTGTGTGGGGACAACACTCTGTGTGGTTGGGGCATTACACGACCATGTTGTGGCAGAAGTACACGCACATGTGAATGGCTTAAGAGAACACACTGTGTAGTTTCTATACACGCCAAGTAGTCTTGTTTTGTTAAACTTGAATGTTTATTTCTCCTGTTCCACTCTTGTGTTCTCAGTATTTGATAATCCTGATCTAAGGTGTGCTTTTGACCATTCAGAGTTATGCCACAGAGACGTCCTCCTGTTTCACATCAGCAGCCAGATGGTGATCAAAAACCGAATATGGCCGATCAGAGACCTCCTGCAGATCCTCATGTTGTGTAAGACTTTTCACCATCAGTGATACTAGTTGCAGGAACCAATGCACAGTTTAGGGAAGGTTTTTTGAGGATGATGCTGACCTTCCAGGGAGCGCAGCCTCCTACCCCATCGATGGATGAATTGACGTGGGTTTTCCAGCAGCAGAATCCTCCCACATTCTCTGGGGAAGGAGGACCTCCGACTACAGATTCGTGGATCGAATCCATGCTAACAAGACGTCACAACCCTAATCCCACCTCTATTTTAGAGATAATAACTTAGAATGAAAAACTAAAAGGGGATGTTTTTTTAATGAACCTATATGAACAAAAAAACCATATCAATGTAGATGTGAAGATAGATAATAATAAACACTATCATATAGATTAAATACCATCCACGTAATAACCCCTAGGGAATAAAAATTGTACGACACTATAATCATAAATGAAACTGGTAAAAACACATGCCTATCTAAAAATGATGTTTCATCCAGAAAAAAAACTAGAATAATGATTCCATAATGATCTTAGATTTCTATCTCCAATATTGACCACAGTTCTATGTTAGAGCACCTGTTTGTCACTATGATCAACCATAATAATTGTGGATCTATATTTCTTCTATATAAGACATGACACATTTGGGAAATCTTATGGGGTGTGATTTTGTACATACCTAGAATAATTCCCAAAATCATAAATGTAGTGATAGAGATATACAATAGTAGTTAGCACAACCCAATGAAAGAGGGAAATGGATCCCAATAGATAAACATATATGTCCGCATAACGAATCCCTAATGAGAGTGTAAGGGGTTCCTTTATCCAATAGACTACCGGAGATTGATGAGTAAACCAACAGTCCTATAATTATCACACCAATTATCTTAATAAAATGTGACCCCACGAGAATATGAGTTGAGATGAATTCAACCAAATAATGTGATACTATGATGACAAATTACACATATCACGTGGAGGACCCTAAAACTGTTGGATCTTGAATATGAGGGAGTACTACTCTCTAAGTAGATAATTCATTCCATGTAGAAATAGTAGTAATGACGATATATATATAAAGAAATTGGGAACTCATGACCTACTGTGAATGGAGATTACTAAACCTAATATCACTTGGTTATACTAAGGAACCCATACTCAAGTGTGGTAGTAGTGTATTGACCCAATAATTTTAGGATAACATAGATAACCTTCACCTTAGTATAATAATGGGTAACTAACCCTCAATTCTCATTGATATAGTGGATAAATCAATCACTGGTGTGATAATGGGTTATTAAACACATCATCTATATGATGATCAAACCAGGTCATTGTCATCCCAAATAATCTCCAAAAAGGATTCATGGTAAGAAAATCTCACATCATATCTCAATATCCACATTGAATAAAATAATTATCCTAAACATGAAAAAACACTCTAGATAGGCTACTTGAAAATAAAAAAAAATTTCAAAAAAAAAAAGAAATATGACAGGTAGAAGTTTTTCAAAGAGATACATGACATGTAATGGGACCCATAAGGCATGTGGACCCATTCATCTATTTTTTGTTGTTCTCTATTGGAAGGTTTCATATTTCATGTATGATTTAAATATTTTATAGTGTCAACATTTCATGTACTAACCACTCGAGGCCTTCCCATGTTCTCTCATTCATTACTGTGTTCATCAGTCCATTTCCATGTTCTGACCATGTTCTTACCTAGGCTCGAGTACTGGCATATGCATGGGTACTCCCAGAGTCCATTTAGTGGCCTCTTGAATGGGTTCCAAAATGTCTGTAGGGAGGACATGGCTTAGCCACCTAGGTATGGTTACATGACATGTGTGCCCATCTACAATCCATGTAATATGTGTCTCATATAAAACTCTAGTGCCTCATATTGTAGGGTACTACATTGTTTTTTTTATTAATTTGACTATATAACATGTAGTCTTGTTCTCTACAAAAATTATGGTATATCCATTTTTTTCCAAATCAATATATTTTGATATGATTCTGTAAATTTACCACCCAAAACCAATAAGGTTTTCCTCCCACTGTATATCATTTACCTGTAGTGGCCAAAAATCAGAATCTGCTAATCCGCTCGAGTACAATGTCACATATCATCTCACAACGAACATCAGATTTCCACCTATTGCAACATTATATATTTGATACAAGAATTATCTCCCACAAACCATCTAGATATTTTTTTTAAAATGATTCATCATGTTTCACATATCCACCCTTAATCAAAGTGTCCAAACATGCTCTGAACTACCAAAAAATGGAAAAACATGACCCCATTGTTTAATGGTAAATATATAGAATAAAAGTTGGGTGGATGGAAAAAGAAAAAAATGGAAAACATCATATTCCAAGTTTTCTTGACCAAAAACATAGATTGGGAGAACTCAGATAAGAATATAGGGAAAAATTTTATGTCAAATTAACATTTTAACCCATTGGTTAGTCTCATGAATATGGTGAAAAAATTTTAAACAATAATATAAGATAGAATTAAATGGTTAGTATATTAATCAAAAGGGAGTAAATAAAAAATTTAAAATCATTAGGTTGAATCTGGAATGATCTTTAGAGAAGAATGCTTTTCCTAGTGAAGGATAATACCCTCTTTTTGCAGTACATTTTGATCAATCTATATTCAATTGACCATACCCCAATATTCTCAATCTGCCAATGTAGAATGATATATAGAATCTCAATTATCCAAGGGTTTATGTGAAAAACCATAGATATTTTTTATAATCATTCATAAAAAGAGGATTTTTGATCATGGGTGTTTAAAATAAAATAAATATATTTATTTAAATATTTTAATTAAATGTACCTCCTATGACTGCCTCAACTAGACTTCTGACTCCGAAAAAGCTTATGATAATCCTAGTGTAAAATCCATGATATAGACTCAAATGTTGTCTTATATTTATTATTCAAGACATGACTTAAAATTTATTCCATTATTCTATAAATAATGCACCATCATGATATTATAATATTTAATATACTATTAATATCAACTACAACCTCATCATGCCTTAGAATCTCACAGTATCATATCACTTATCTTCAAAAACATTCAATAAAATAGTTCAATGTATTACATTGAAACAGTGTATCCACAAATCTATTCCCAAATTTATGGACTTTCATCCCAAATAATGAACAATAAAAACAAAATGTTGGGGAAAGTAATCATGTGCCTTACTATCACACCCCAAAGTGTTCTCATTATTTATCTCATGTTTCCATAACACGGGAACCTAGTGTATGGTCTATCCTTATAGGATCATCTCAAGATGATATTGAATCACTAATGGGTACATTGTTATGGGGAATCCGTCTTGAATTCCATTCTTACCCAAGTCTATAATGTGTGGAAGATCAAGTACATATCTCCTTAGTTATGACACATGGAAATGTCATGCACTTACACCAATTTTTTAGTAAATTCTATGATGTAAGGAATCCCCAAAACCTTATGAAGGATCTCAAATAGCATGATGAACCTTGGGGATATCCTTCCTCCCTGATCGAACCTCTACAATCCTCATTGTGAGGAGAATATCAGTAAATCACAATATCCATAAATTATTTGAAATATCCTAAAATGATGATCCTCATAATATATGTGTTTTCCTCATATGCTCATGGATCACCTTATCATTTTAAGTCATAATATACACCACTTCTGGCCTGACTATATATGCATCCCCAATCTCATTCGAGTACAAGGGTGTCTTGTAAGGTCTAATGTAAAAGGCCTCAAAAGGTGTCATGTTGATAATATGGTAATACCCATTATTATATGAATTATCTAGAAATATAATTTTATCCATACAAATCCAAGACAAGACCTAATAATCCCACAGTATGTCCTCTAGAACTTGTGCAGTTCACTCGGTCAACCTATCCATGTGTTGGTAAAACTACATACTTTTCCACAACTAGGGTTCAATTTCTTCAGTAGGACTCTCCACAACTGTGATATAAATCATGCACATTGATCAAAGACAATAATCAAGGGTTCCCCACACATAATAATGAACTCACACATGTTAAACTATCAAAAACTATCTAATAAACAGGCTATAACTTATGGGAAAATGTTTAATGACATCATAAGATAATCAACTAAAACATAGATGTAATTTTCTGTTTTCACTATTCTTATATGCCATGCCACAAATAAAATAAATATTTATTCCCATTTCTACTCATTAATCTCAAGAGGCTATTTCAAAACTATCAAAACATGATTCCCAACATTCTCATGAAAAAATTTGAGATACTAAGAGAAGATCTTGAAAACATAATAACACATTATATCCCACTAAAACCATAATTTATGATTTATATATATAATCTCTAGTCATGTATGTACATAAATAAGTGTAGTGTGAAATCTATATCACCCATATCGCATCACTACTACAAACATCATTTTTCCTTGAAAAATTAGGATGTTTCCCCTCCATAAAGAAATACATCAGGTGAATATCATAGTTATTTCTATTCTTGAATTCCCTCATGTTCGATTCAAATCTACTAGTACTCACTTACATGCTATAAAAGTCTACGATACAACACCATTGACTGATGATATTTTATACCTAGGTCCACTACCAGGGTCGACTACAAAGAATATAACTCCTCAAATGCTCCCCAACAAACAAGAATGATACTATATTCTATGGGAATCTACCACCAGGTTTCCCATCCTAATAGTATTGACTATATGGATTCCATATTCATGTATATTCTTCAACCATTGAATTTGTCTCATGTCCATATATCTCTATCAGATGATATTACAGATACTATAATGGTCTGATTAGTCAAAAAATGTTCTCTCTTGTAAGATAATACCTACATATATTCATAGCGAAGACTACCACATCCAAATCTAGCTCATAAGTCATATTGTTTTCCTCATGGGGTCTTAGCATCCTAAACAAAATGTGATCAATTAATTCCTTTGAATCAACAAATAGTGGATCTCATCCCTAGAGGAATCGAAATACACTATTTATTCTATTCCCTATTAATATATTCTAAAAAATGAAAACAAGATATCCTCTACCTCAACATCATTAGGGATCACCGACACTGATCATTCCAGGTAAATGGAATCCCATTCATAGTTATATTATTCAAAGGCAGTGTAATTTTGGATATGTTCTATATGAACATACTATAGTACATTTCTCAAACAAGAAATATCATCACCTCTGATACAGTCTTAGGTGGGTCATATGAATTCACTGCAAAACAATTGGTAGGATCCATCAGCAATAAATGATATGAAATTTCATGACATTGTAGGTGCACCTCATAGAACATGAACTAGCACATCATGATAATAATATTATGCTATTGATCCTGAAAAAATATAGTACAATCCCCTTGTTTTCTACCAATCCCACTTCTGGTGTGGAATTAATGTCTGTGGCATCAATGATGAAAAAAAATTAGTCAAACAGTGGATAGTTAATCAAATCCATAACCATAATGGGATAATTTTTAACACCAAAAAATAACCTAGAACTAAAAGTTACTATAGTGACATTGGATTTCTAGATTTGGAATGTTAGTTTCTTGAACCCTCAACTTGTGGTAGCCAGACCATACATAAATCATTGAGTACCCACTATCACCTCACAGCTAATCCAATATGTTCTAAATCCTTATTGTGGATTAGTTGGTCTTTATCTTGTCCTAGTTCATGTGACAACAGTCAAACCAAAGTTGAATGATCCTATACTCCTTTCTACATACAATCTAATAGATGCATAAGGGGACACCCTAGTTCTGATAGAACCCTTTACTTGAAGTTCTTCTAACAATATTTTCATATCCTTGAGCTCAGCATGGGTCATATGATATTCCTTAGAATATATCAGTATGGTATTGGGGTGAATGTCAATGCATAAGTCCATCTCACACCTTGGAGGCTGTCTTGGAACATCCTCAAGAATGACATATGTGAATTCCACAACTACCTTTGGAATAAAGATTCCTAAATATACCAAAGTGCTAAGGACTAAAATAAAAAAGTGATGGGTGATGAGTTGAAGCCTCTTACTCAAATTTTCCACTAGTTCTTCAATAAGATCTCCCTCTCCCACTCTCTCTATCCAATAATCGAGAATCTTTCCCCATATGTCTGATGGAATCAGATAAAACTATGATGATATTAAATCTATGCTCAATGCATGGATAACTAGTCCATACCCATATTGATGTAATATGGATTCATCCTAATGACCATGTGTTCTAGGTTAAACACTCACCTCCAAGTGATATCTTTCACAACATGTATATAATTGTTACATTATAATTTTTCCTTATTGGAACCTCTAGCCACAAATACCTCGATAAAATCTCAAATAAATATCTAGAATTAAAAATAGTAATAAAGTGATTATGGTATGATTTCCATTTGTGTCTACTAATTTTGTTGAAATAGTATAACAAATAGAATATTTACATCATATTATCTCATGTTTTACCGGTTCATAGACCTCCATAGAGTGTAACTTCCCATGGACCCTACTACTGACTCTCTTCCAATCACATGGTCCACATGGTGATGGTGGTGGTGCTATTAAGATCTTCTAACATCATCCCCTTCCATAAAATCCTCCCTTACGATATACTGATAATACTCAGCCTTCAACTCCTCCATGTGGGAGAACATGGTCATGTTTAGGAGAACCCATATATTTGTGATTATTCTATTGTGGAGTCCCATCCACTGTCTATTGTTCCTTCTTAGTGTAATAGTTTGATAAATTAAGAGCCCAGTTTCCATGACCATAATAAGTTAGCATCACCCATTTCAATGATGAAAATATTTTCTACCAAAAAACAGAGCCACGACCCATGAACTAGAGTCCAATAATCCATCCTCTGTTGTGGTATCGATGTCTCATGTCTCCTACATGATGAAGCTGTCTCATCCACTAGTTTTCCACAACATGATCCATGAACATGGTACTCCTATTATATGAAAATCTTAGTCACCAAAGATATCTCTAGGAATCGAAAATATGTGGGATGAAATCAAGATACTATACTATATCAAATTCCATTATGGACACCCTACTCAATCCACGTCACCTAGAAGAATCTCTCTCATACCATATAATGGGAGTACCGTGTGAGGACATGGATCCTCAATACATACGTAGTTATTGAAATAATACCATAATTAATATTAATAATCTATTGGATATGTACTATGTATAACCATTATGGGTAATTCCATTCATGAAACAACTGCTTGATGTCAGACAATGAGTGAATCATATCATTATGGTTTTATACAACTAAACCCCACTAGTTTGCTACTGTTAATAGAAAAGATTAAATTATAGTATAATTAACTAATAAGATAGGGTCTAAATTATCCTAATTTTTTGGATAACTGATGTTATCCAACACTTCACTATATAGGCAAAAATATATCACTATAGAACATTTGTGACCTATGGCGCTGGAAATCATATAGTATGCTAATCCTAAAAGAAACCCTAGATTGTAATGTGGGTATTAACTACTTATCAAAGTCTAGAGGTGTTTCTACCTCTCTAAATTGATGAAATACAGTATGGGATGTCCTCTAAATTGAGGAATCATAGCTCATAATATTTTCATTATGCACCTGAATTTGTAACCTAACTAGTTATCTTTACGGATGAATCATATTAGTAATAAAATCATAACACGATTCGATAACCATATATATACATGGATATTTGAATAAATATCTATAATTAATGGACTAAACCGTATATGATACATGTACTAATTATCCATACGATCAATGTCTCAATATGTAGAGTCGACAATCAGGTAGTTAGTGTCCTGGTGTGTGGATACATCATCTTCTACCTAAGAACAATGATCCCTAGAATGATCGCTCACTCAAGATAGTTTGACACCATTTCAATAAGTCCAAACCATTCCATATAATGAGGAAAAATATGAAAATAGTCCTAGAAAATAAACTCCATTAATACCACTCAAAAATGACCCAAACCACTGTGTCTTCCTAGCCTGTCGAGAGTCGATCCATTACAACACCTAGCCCACCTCCTTTGCTAGGGGAGGGTTATAAGAATTTCAAAGGTATTTTTGTAATTGGATTCCATTCCAAATTTACCTATATGAATGCACATAATCATTTTTAAGAATATGTTCAGAATAATAAAAATAAAATACTGTTACATCTAGATTAAAATCCATGAATGAAATAACCTCGTGGTAATGAAAAAAGGTATGATGGTGTAATCTGAAATATAATGGTTAGAAAATATATCCAACCAAAACTGATGTACCTACGAGAAAACAATTAAAATAATGAAAATAGAGAGATCCCAACTCTTAACCTCAAAGCCCAACCACTGTATGCAGTCAATTTTACTATGAATCAGTATGCTCCACTTTTATCACAGTTTATCATTTTACTGCTTTCATAAGACATGAAACATGTTGTAACATCCAGTGATGGGGTGAATATATATATACTATAAAGGAATCACAACAAATGAAATAGATAAATACAGAGATATAAAAATATTATGATCATCCAAAAGTAATAGGACAATGATACTCAATAGATACACATATATATTATGCTAATAAAATCCAAACCAGAGAGGAATGGTAACTCTATCTCAAAACCCATCCTAATTAAATGAGTAATAATTCATCACTAGATGTATATTCTAGATTACCTTCATTAAATGAAATTACACCACAATTTGAGTGGTGGGTCTCATACCTCACAATTGAAATCCATAACCATGAGTGCACATATATCTTATGGAGATCCCAGACACCATTGGGGAAATAATGTGAGGGATTACCACACCATATATAGAGAACATGGGCCATGTTGTAATGGTCATGAAAAACATACCTATTTAGAGAAGTGTGGAACTCCTTCCCTTGTGTGATAGGATAGTGCATATGTTGATATCTCTTTGAAAACCTAAAGAACCTGAACCCAAGTGTGACAGGGAGTAAAAATGTCGTAATTTATATGATTTAATGGGGGACCCACACTATTCTGTAATAAAATATTATTACACCATTATCATGCTGATATAGTGGATAACATGTTCTCCAGTGAAACAAGGTAGCAGTGACCCCACCATCTTAATGAAAATAATTACATATCACTACCACATTCAATCATATCTTCAATATCTTTCACACAGAGAAAATATCACATAATATTTCATAACCCACTATGAATTGTAGATCACATTATTCATTGAAAATCACTAAAAATAGTCAAATCATGGGAAAAAATTCATGTAAAAATAGAAGATATATGAGAGTTATATGTTTTATAAAGGGAAAAAATGCTTTTAAGGGGTCCACATAGCATGTTTCCACATTCTAATACCTAAATGTGTTCTCCACTTGACACTACACAGATAGTGTATCAATGTACACAACCAATAGGGGGTCCACATGGTATTTCTTTGACACATGAGGCCTTCATGCATTCTTTTGATCATTATTATGTTCGTTAGGATTTGATATATACCCACACATATACCCTCCCATTGTTGGGTATCGGCTCATACTCATTTACGCCCTATGTACATGATATTTCTTCCCCTATTTGGGTCTTGGAAATGTGTTGTTGAAATGTTTCTCATACACAAGGAAATGGTCCCAACGAGTGTTGTCCCACCCCTATGGTGTAGAATTTTTATCGTCCCTAAAACTCTATCATTATAGCTTATGGGAACTACATAGAGTGTGTTCAATAGAAAAATTGTCATGTTTTTGAATTTTCTAAAGAATATCATGTTCTTTCACATGGTTTTCAGATATTCACTAGCCACCATGTATCATGCCGTTTTGACACTCAACACTAGTGGAGTTTTCCTTTGTTCGTCGATTTCAGTTCTTTAGTGACTGTATATTGAAATCCTGCAATCCCATTGAAGACTATGTGAGCACTTTTCACATGTACCTCCCCATGACTCCACACATCGCCACTAAAATTTTGAGTTCCAAGAATAGACACCCACAATCCATCCTAATCTATCCAAAAAATCTTCGATCCATCATCATGAACAAAACAAAAATTAATTTAGGGTGTTTGATCGCACTCACAATACCTTTTCAATTTTAAACTACAACCCCATATTCCAATAAAGAATAACATTAAAATTGGGTAGGGATAATGCATAAGAATAAAAGAGAAAACTTTTTCATCCAATAATTACATTCCAATTGTCATTGATATGGAAAATATGGATGTGAACATCGAATAATATAAAAAATAAATTGAGCCAATAATCTAATTCATTTGATTATCCATTGTGAAGGGTGTTCAAATACTTATAAATAATTGATAATAAAACTAAATAAAACATATCACAATCTAAATGGTGTAAATATACAATTTACAATACCAAAATTGAACATTGGATTATTAATTGGTGATGAACATCTTCAAACGTGATGGGGAAGACCTTCTTCATCTTCAACCACTTCATCCTTATCAACTGGATCATACATTTTCATCTATTATAAATCTGCTAATGAAAAATTTCATATATATGATGAAATTTTCAATGTTATTATGCAGAAAAACTAGTAGATTTTATATAACCAGAGATATATATTTTGATGCTTTTAGATAATGGTTTTATTAATAATAAATAACAATATTAATTATTTATGAAAATTAAACACATCGTAAATGAATTCTATAACCACACATCTCGTGTTCACAGTCCTTATGTCACACATAGGGTAAAACATAATTTATGGAGTCAATACAGGCCCCAAATTTCATATTCATTATTTTATTTTTCTTTTTTCCATTATATATAAAAAAAATGAATTCACATGATATTAATGTATTTAATATTTTTATAATATCAATTCAGGTCTCACCGAACTTGGAATTTCAATACATCTCAAGGATTGGATTTAAAAATACTCCTTAAAATAGCTAAAGCAACTAAATGTCCAAAATGAGATCACAACATAAAATAGGATATTTATTAATTGATAATAGTTTTAACCAATTAACAATGTTTCAATTTTTAATAATTAATTGTATATATTTTTATGTAATATTTATTAAATACCCACTGATATTAATTGTTAATTATAACACCATGAAATTATAAATGAATAACATTAGGTTGTTGTTTTCTATTAAAGCTGATAAATTGAGCTTAAATGACCCAAGAAATATATTTCTTTAAATTTAATCTCTTCGATAGGTTGGGAAACATGTAACCCTGAGATTAAATGAATTGTTATATATTATATCATTATAACATATCCATTAAATTATTTTGTATGAATACAAAAATACAAAATATGAAAATTATATAAAATAAATATATAATAAAAAAATTAAATGATTATCTAATAATTCAATAAATAATAATCATTTTATTGAAAATGATTTTTTTCACAAAAATAGTATTTTCTTAAATGGCAGTTTCATTGGACATTGTAAATATACACTGAAAGTAATTGTTTATAAAATTTATAAAAATTTATATTATTAATTAAATTTATTTTTAATATCATAATGTATAAATTATTATGAAATTAATATTTAATAATTTTCTAAAAAGATTTATTTTTTCATTTATAGTAAAAACACTAGTTTTTATAGAAAAAATCATTTTTCATTTAAATCATTTAAATGATCAATTTTCATTAAAAAAAATTAGAAGTAATGTTAGATTAGTTATATTAATATAAATATATTTTAGGTATGTATGAAAAATACTATATTGAATTTTGATATTATTTATTGTTCAATTTATGAGAACTTTCTATTTGGGAGATCAATTTTTTGTCACTTCTACGACATTAAATTTGAATGAAATATTTAAAATTATGATATTTCAATTAGATAAAATCAATTCCGTATTTTAAATAAAGATCCTTAATTTAAATTTATATTTTCAAATACATTTTTTTCATTATGTTTATGAAAAACATTAATTATTTATTTAATTAACTTATATTTAAAATGATGTCTTTCATGTTACGTGATCTTATGATAAAATTTATTTTCTATACTTATATAATTTGTATTTCATAAATTTAATTTAATAATAATAATTTTTACCATATTGTCTAATATGGTTTGTTTTATTTATGTATTAATGGATAAATTACCTATGATAATATAACTAATTACTATATTAAGATCTAAAATGGTAAAATTTAATAAACAAATAAAATGATAAATAACATAATTAGAAAAAGTTTTATATTATTTATGGATATAAGGATAGACCGTAAATTCCCCAAAAATCCGTTCTTTATCATTTTTAGATAGATTCAGAGAGTGTGACTTCCCATTATTGAATAGTTTTTTGTATTTAAAAAAATTACACACCTCCACAATAATAAATTAGCACTAATTTACCTTAATTATTCACACATATCATAACCATTTTCTAGATAAACCCTTTAAAATCCACATTAAATTTACTTAAAAGTATTCAATTGATTTTTTTATTCAAAAAAAACCATCCCTTGTGCCATTAAGAAGAGATCCAAAGGAGGTTTCTCTAGGATAAGATAATTTTCATCATAGAGATATTTCAAAATATTTATTCTCATACGAAATTAAATTATGCCATTAAATATAAAATAAAATAACAAAACCATATCAAATAAATTGAGATGTTTTTAGTTTTATTTTATAATATTTTCCTCTTCTACTTCTATTAATTTGGAAACAAAATTTCCACTCATGTGTATAACAGACAGCCACCTCACAAAAAGATATAACTTCTCTACTATTAACACATCTCACAATTGGATATAATGATGGAATAAATTATTAATATTATATTTATGACATAATTATACTTATGGAGTCATAATATCACTAATAAATTCTTAATTTAATTTTGTTTAAAAAATTATAATATCCCTCGTGGGTATGGTGGCCTACCGCCTCACTAAATAATGTAATTTGTTTTTCAAATACAAAATACATGGAAGGTAAAAATGATGAATTTAATGATTATATGTATCGTATATGACATTATATCAAATTTTTTATATTAATATGTCATTAAATCTCTTTCCATTTTATCCCATTTGGCAATGATTTCAACGCTCGTGCATACGTAAGACATATTGTTTCCACAAAGGGATTTGATTAATTTTCTTTTTCATATATTAAATAATGGTTATAAATATGTATTTAATGAAAATAATAATACTTTTATATTTATTATGTATTTATATTATATGTACATCAATCATAAATTTGATGATAAACCATGCAAAGAAAACACATAAATTAACACCTGAAAGAATTAAAATAAAGAAGTATTATTAAATGATGGTGGTAAAATGTTATAAAATGATACTATATGGTATTATATAAAAGATTAATTATTTATAAAATATTTATAATAATTATTTAAATATTATAAATGAGGTTCATATAGATACAGATGATGTCAAACCTAATGGAAGTGGATTTTTCTTAGTTTCCATTTAATTGGGACATATTTCATTTTAGTGAACATTATTTAATTTAAATGGTTCATATACATACATTTATACATTTAATATAATTAATAAAATATTATTAATGGTATTATATGTTTCCATTTGAATTAAATCTTTTAATGGGATATTAACTGAAAATTACCCTTTCGTAATAAATTTCATAACTAAATTTTATATCATTGTGTGATATTACATGTTCATTGTCATTGATATTCATAGATTATATGTGTCATGTAATTTAGTTATATTATTATGTATTTAAAAATTCATTATATGTATTTAAATTTCATACACAACATTCATTAATTGAGTAATTCTCCCTTCAACGCTATTATCAATGTAAGGGTGCTCATTTGAAAAGGTCTTCTTTGGTACATTTTTCATGTTACAAAAATATTTTCTTTTATAAAGAGTATGTATATCCAATTTTATATATTATATATTGAATCTATTTATATTAATGGTATTTAATTTTTCGTTTGTCTTCATTAATTTCATGTATGTAATGATTCAAAAATTTCTTGAGCGTTCATGTATTTATGTTTCAATATTATTTGTATCATGAATATTTAAACTTGAAAGATTTTTGAAGATAATTAAATTATAATATTCAAAAAAAATATTATTTTTATAATCCCTTATTAAATAATGAACCATTCAGGTAATTTTACCATTTTCCATCTATTTGGTTTACAAATTTGTTGAGAAAATATATTCATTAAAAGGTGACTTCATTTATTTCTTCGTTCGAAAATCATTTTTATTCCAAAACATTGTTTTAAAAAAATATTTTTCAAATTTTATTTTAATATTATAATAATTATTTCCTAAATATTTATTTTCCCATACTATTAAGAAAATAATTTATATGTCCTTTCTAATATGTTTCTAATGTTTGACATTATGCATTCCCCTATTAAGAAATGATTTGTTGATGTTCCAATGAGATTACTCAATTACAGAGACTCTTCATTGTTATTATTAATGATCATGTTATTATTTATTGGGAATTAGATAATTAAAATTTATTACAAAAATATCAATACCATATAATTTAATGAATGTAATATGTTTCAGTTCTTTATCATTACATATTGGTAATATATATATTTTCATGATAGCATCTTCCATATGCATGCCCTTGTCAATAATCTGAGCACACCCCTTTCTTATGTTTAATTTTAAAAAGTATACCATGAAATTCTTTAAGATTTATATATGGGGATATGAAAAAGAGAATATTTTCATAATCAAATAAAACACTTTTTTGTTAAAAAATTTAATGTCAACATCATCTATATATATACTTTACCAAGACAGATAAACTATTTAGTCCATTTGGATGTGATTTCAGGTATATAGTGATAGTTTGATAAAGTATTCATTGGTTCCATGTTACATGAGTTAGAGTATTTTCCTTAAAATTAATAAATAATTTTAATGTTTCAATGGAAAACATTATAATTTTTAAATACTCTACACAATTAGATTCTAAAGTGTGTTTAAGAATTTTTTTTGACACATATATTTTCCATATTTATTTTCATATGATTTCTATTGGGGTTTCATTAAATATTGATTAAAAAAGTATTTTACATACCAAATTTCATTTTCATGGGATTTATTATGGAGGAGAAAAAATTATTGTGAATTATAGAATATTTTGGATTAAAATTTATAATTTCAAAAAGAAGAAAACACTTTTCAAATATATAAGAAGTGGAATGGTGAAAAATTAGAAGAATTATTATTAATGTCAATGAAAAGGATTATAGGTAAATTTTTGATACCAATAAAAACCATCTACACTGAAAATTAAGACACAATGGATGCAATTTGAAACTACAAATCAACACTGAAGCAATGAATTGTAGGGCCCAATAAATGAATGACGAGAAACAACAATAGAGTATGGAGTTAAAAATATTAATTTCATAACCAATACAAAACACTGTGAATATTCAATATGTGTGAGAAAAATATATTTTCACGCACTCAAAAGTAGATATCAAGAATAGAGAATTCATGATATGAATTCAGCCCGTTAACTATTATGCGAAATTATGATTAATAACTACATTATGGGTAATACATTTTTGTTTGACAAAAAATCCATGGTTTTGAATTGGATTCCAATATGTAATTAATATTTTCCTATATAAATGATGAATAATGGAGGATTTTTCCTCCAAGGGACTACCACTTGGAATCAAACCTAATGAATATTCACTATAGTAAGGAATTTTTTCTATTATTATGCTATTTGTTATTTATATATATTAATAAAATTCATGTTTTTTATAAAATTTATATGCTAAAATATATATTTCATATTACCTCTAATATATATTTTAGTTTTTTTAATTAACTATCACCTTTAAATTCATTGTTAAACTCGTAGGGGAGAGGTGATTCAGATGAAAGGAAATATAATGCATTTTTTAATTTTATATTATATCATATGATTAATATATTGTATATGTTCCATTATAAAATATTATTTAAATATTATTTATTATTAAATAAGAAAATACATTTAATAAATATTTTCCCCATAAAATAGATATATTTTACCAACGAATAACATATTTTATTATTTCTATACACTGTAATTTATAACAAAGAATTATAGTTGGGTGGACATTTTATGTCATGACAGTTATTAAACATGGGTAGTTTTAATAAAAATATACTAAATTAAAATCTAATAAAATTTATTGTTAACATAACCATTTATTTTGATTGTTTTACTAGTTGAGAGTAATTAATGTATTTAGTAAATTTACCTTGGGAACATGTTCCCTTCTATTTTCTTCTGTTTTTTTTCAAATTGAAAAAATAATTTAGTAAATTAATTTAAACAAATTGAAACATAAAAATATTTAGTGGAATGTGGTCACTATGATTTATAACACTTCCTGGAACTGACCATGTACTTCAACTATTCTATGCCTCTATAGTTTGTGTGTTTGATGAATAATATAAATTTATTACTTAGTCTCCCTTATTGGGAAATAATTATGGTTTACATGATTCAAAATATGTGTACCCATTTTTGGGGAGCAATGAAATGTTACAAAAAACTCGTGACTACTTTTTAAATTTTATGATTTTCTTTAAAAATTATAATTTACTAAATTAATTTTTTATTTTTTATATGATTGTTATTTATTTTTGGTTTATAAGATGGATAATTGGTAAAATTATTTTTATACCCCACCACTATTAGATTAAAATTGTTATTGTTATTTCCCTACATGGGTAGAAGCTAAATTTATAAGGTATTCATAATAAGAAAAATTTTAGATTGATTAGAATTTTTAAAGATGTGATAAATTCGAGGAAAAAAACTAGACAAAACATACTTCCAATTTTATAGAGGGTTTTGTTAACTATAAAATTTTTAATGTAAAATATAGGGTTGAGAAATACTATTAGAAAACCTTTATGTTCATTAAAATTAATAATATAATATAGAATAATGAATAATAGTATTAAAAACATGTATATTGAAGTGTTAGACAATATTATATATAATAATTAATCACATCATAGAGAACATAGAGAAATGTCTAACCATATGAGTCACATTATATAAAATTTATATCAAATTTATATAAAGTTCATTTGATTACCATGTTGTGGATATATAGGTTAGTAGAAAAAGAATATTAAGATATGGAAGATGTTAATATATTTGAAGAATTAAAGGAAGTGAATAAAGAGGAGGATATGAATTAATAGTTCTCATGGAATGACACTAAAATTAATGATCCTATTTCTCATAAAAAAATGTACTTATGCCTTAATAATCTCATCTATACAAAAAATTGGTTTAAGAATAACCTTTTAAATCCCTTCTAGACTTATTATTTGAAAAATAAAGTTACATTATGTATCTTATTGTTTATGATTGAGGGATAAATAAGTACAATATATATTATTATATAATGAATAAACAACTATAATTGGAGATGAAAAGGAAGAAGCAATGGTGGAAGACATCACCAAAATCTTGTTAGATATTTATTTGTTTTTTCATTCAATTTTTTCACATGCTATAACCCATCACAAGAATTTGTCTGAAATAAATAATAAAAATAAAAAAATAGAATTTAATGTAAATTCTACAGATGGATTGGATAAAATTAGTTCATTCTTTGATAACATAATAGAAATGTAAAGGTATAGCTAGAGATCATAATCAATTGCAATAAGTAAGTAACCTGGATTTTTAAATTGATCTATAGGACTTTGTATTATTTTATTAGGTCATATAATGAACTCTAATAATGGTCAATAACCATATCCTTTTGAGTATATTTGTTTTTCATATTTGCGAATTCATGTAGTCAGTATTTATTATTTATGTTCAATGGAATAATTTGACGATAAAAGGATAAATAGAATAGAAGAGAAAAAATTAAAAAAATCACAAAAGCTGAGTTATATTTTTACCTCAAAATATTTTCAAATAGTTGGTTTTCTTTCATAACATGATTTTGAAAATTATGTTGACTTATTTCATAAACATAAATGAATTTTATTCTCAATTAATACAATAATTGTTTTCATTATACTTGTTTATCTGAGATACATAATCATAGTGAAGAATATTTTTTAAATGTTGAAAAATTTTAATTATAATTTTTACAATTGTTATAGATGTTGGTTCATATTTGGGAAATCACATTATTACAACATCATTGGGTTTTTCAAAAACGGTGATGGAATGATTTCTTTTCAAGATATTGATTCCTAAAATAATACATTTTGGAAACTAATTTATGATGTTCATTGTATGTACTTTAGAATTATTTTTAATTCTCATTCTTGATTGTATTCTTGAAATACTTTTTCCTAGTCATTTATGAGAATTTCTTTGTGATCATGGGGCATATAAACCTACTATAACATGAATAGATAAAATAAAATGTATTTCTACACAAAAATTAATTTTAAAAGGATTGAGTCATTTCGATTGATGAGTTATTGTATCATGAGACCCATATATACATTGATCCTACACACACCATTGACGGCAGTGGTGACATGATCATGAAGAGCTGCATTACATGGCTATAGTTTCCTTTCCCATGCAAATAACTCAATTATTGATGATGTTCAATGAAAATTGTTTTTGGGGGGTGTTTTTAATATGAAAATGGGTCATTGTTTCTTAACAGATTAATGTAGGGTGTGTTATGGGGTATTGAGGAAGGTTTGTGATTACTCACTCAATATATTTCATTATATATCATTCCTTTTGTAAATAATTAGAGAAAACAAAAAGAATATAAAATTAAAAAAATTAAAAAGGTTGTTCAAAAAGAGTTTAAAAATCATTTTCACCAGAAATATGATTCCAATGTAATAGGGGTTTTGGTGGTGGATATTATACTTATCATGGGTACAACATTCAAAAATTAAGATGATGAAAACTTTCAAAACAATGGTGAGTCTTCATTTATTGTTATTACATTTTCATTATATTTTACTTTTTTATTTGGGACGTAGGGAGATATTCTTTTGGTTATGAGTATTTTTTTGAGATTATATTTTGAGTATAAAATGTTGTACATTTTATTTTATCCTCCTACTTCATTCCATCTAGATTTTATCATCATTACACACCTACACATTGCGTTAGAATCATTCAGACCATGATGTTAATCCCTCATGATTAACTATGATATGCAACTTTATGGTGTTGATAATGTATTTTAAATGATGGAATATGCTTAATAATTTTAACACGAAGTTGGGGTATGACTCTGTTAAATTAATTCCCCATGTTGTGAGAGAATTTTTTTGGTGGGGTTAATCATATATAGAATAGATGTTGATTAGGGTTTGATGTTGATTATTGAAAGCATGAAATGTCATTAGAAGTGAATTATGGACGAAACACAATTTATTTAATTATTTATTGCATATTTTTGTATATTTATATGTAGTTATAAATTTTTATTCATGAGATTATGTCAGAAAAGATACACTTATGGATGTTTGGACCGATTTTGTTTTTCTAATTTTGTGATTTATCTCTAGTATAAGAAAAATATTGAGCGTGGGAGAAACTTGGAATATCTATTTTTCATATATAAAATCATTTGATTTATTATGTTTTTGAATTTTGATTAGAAAATTTATTTTTCCAATGTAATTATATTTTTAATTGATTTAATATTACATATCATATATTTTAGTGATATTTATAATAATTTAAGGGATGGAATGACATTGTGGAACGATGTGGACACATAAAACTATGATGTGAATCTATGTTGTACAACAAAAATATATTGTTTATTAAATTTAAATAAAAGGAATAGAGTAAAATTAATTGTATAACATGAAACATCACACACACCATAAATGATGAAATAAATGATGAAATTTAAGACTAAAAATCAACACTGGTGGTGTGAACCATAAGGTCTAGTCCAATAATTAGGAGAAACAAAATCATAATATGATGATGAACTAATTCAAAACATTACTATGAAGTCATGTGGTCTATGATTGGAATGTTTTAAAAAAATTACTTTTGAGGAACCGACAAATTATGGCAATGAACTATCAATTTAATCCATGAATTAAATCGTTCAGTAATTAAAAGAAATTTTTTTATGACCTATCATGTGGGCATTAATTGTTCATTAACTAAAAAACCTTTGGTTCTATATTATGGACTATAAATTTAGGATTTTATCAGTAGTAAATGTTTAATCGTGGATAAGAAACTCCCAATTGGGAGGATACCTATAGGTTTCTGATCATGTGACCAATCACTGCAGAATGGATTATATTTTCATATATTATATAATTTTATTTTATATAAATATTATTTTTTATTTTTGAAATTAAATTTATCTCTTTAAATACCTTTATTATATTCTAAATTCATCAGTTATTGGTTTATATATAATTAGTGATTACCTTGTGATATTTGGTAAAATATATAGAGGATTGTTATAAGGACATTTCCTTAAAATATTACATAATATTGAATTAAATGAATAGTCCACATTGAGGATCTTTTCAGGTTTATAGTTTTATAGAATTATGACATAACTATTACATCTCAAAAGATTATAAAGTAGACACTTCTACCCAGTTTCCATTTTTTCATAAAAAAAATCTTAAAAAAGAAACATGACTAGTTCCATGTTTTAGACAGCATGTAGTTCCTTGATCCCATCCTTGAACCTATTCATCTTTAAGTCTTGTGTGAAACATTTCAAAAACATGGGATGAGCCTAAAAAGCTCAGTAAGGGATTTAAAAAAACTAAATGAAAAAATTAGTCCATGTATACATAAAAATCAATGAAATCATACTTTATTCATAAAACATAATCAATTCAACATACCTCATGAAATCATAAGATTTATGAATTACTCATAGAAATAATAATACATAAAGGTAACTTGAGGAATTCATAAAATTATTACGTAGGGAGTAACCCTCATGGTTATGTTTGGAATTACCATCACTGTATATTCCCTAAATCTCTTTAGACAAACCTTATAATTTAGCTCATTTGCGTTACCCAATGAATTGGAGAGCTATCTCAGGCCCACCCACCCTTAGTTTATCACGAAACCACCTGACTTCATAAACAATGTCCAAGAACCATAACATAATCGTATCATATAAAAAATGCATAAAAGAAACATAAAATTTCCACATTTTAATCACAATATATCAATAAAACCCATTGAAATAATAAAAACATTATCAAAACCATTTTCTATACCAAAATAATATAAAAGTAAAACATAGTATTTATTTTTCATTTAATGAAAAGTTATGGATTGTAGAGGAAGGCGGAACTCAAATAATGGTCACGACAGTGGAGAGGTCGTTGTCGCCATATACATAAGACAAAAACATTCATTTTGTCATCTAGTAAAACGATTTGTGTAAAAATATACCTTTCGAATTAAATTAAAAATCAAAATGGTTTTATACACTGTGTAAAATAAAGTCGTGTAGAAATAAAAAGATGCCTCAATGAAATGAGATTGAGACGAAGTCCCATACAAAGGCAGCATCCTTAGATTAAGGATAATTCAATTACATAAATATGTGTGAAAAAAATAAATACACTCATTGTAAGTGTATATTAAGTGTAAAACAATCATAGTTCATCTACACATATTCATAGCACGACATAATTAAGAAGTGGAGTTTTGAACCAAAGAATTGAAATTGGGTTAAGAAGTTCCCTTACAGAAATTCGATAGCCTAACGACATCACTTTAAAATATAGAAAATGAGTTGATGAGAGATAAAAAGGGTATATCATCAATTGAACATAAAATTTACAGCAATAAGGATATATAAGAATATATCCCAACATAAGAAGATTTAAATTAAAAGACCTAACAAAAATAAGTCTTTTAAAAAGAAGAGGGTGAAAGGTTCCCTTACCGATTTGGTTACCTATGAAACATACACCCCATGAAAGAAGTACCATAAAATGTTGATATAAATACCCATAAATGGAATGTATATTAATCAAAGAGTAGCATAATGGGCAGTACATAAACCACTCAATGGATATAGTGTAAATCTCATGAGAAAAAAGTGAGATAAAAACCCCTTATCTCATTGTAATCAATCAGGACGTTTGACCAAAAGATAATAAGAACCAAATGAATCACCAAATACCATGAATATAAATAGAATCATGATAATATATATCAAATGGAAGTACACAATAAACCACATGCAATAAATAATTGGCGAACAATGGAAATCTCACGGAATTAAAAGTGAGATAAGAAATCCTCTTACCACGTGTATGACTTAACTCGCTCGTATGTTCCTTAGTCTTCGTGAATGATAAACATCTGTTAATTTATACTTTCTTATGATCCTTTTTCAAGTTTTTTATTTCTTTTATATCACTTATTACCATTTTATAAACATTATGTAATCATTTAGGTTAATAACTGTCGTTTTGTCGATATTTGGTACTTGAGACAAATGTTAACTTCTTATATTTTCAAGTTGTTCATGTAGTAAAATATTCACTATCTGTAGAATTATATTCATGATGTAGATATCATATATATCATATATATTCAATATATATATGTGTTCATACCAGTACATAACATTTGAATGTTAGAAATGAAATGCACCGTTCATGGAGACGGTAAGCCGTATGTACGTATAAACGCTACTTTCATTTCTATTTCACATTTACTGGAATGAAAAAATTATGATAAAAATTTATATTATAATTCTAGTATAATATCATATATAATATCAGTAACTGCATCCTTTATACATTACACATACGGAATTAACGATTCAAATCACTTTGAGGGGGCGGTAGTCCGCACTTCCTAAAATGAAATTACCACGTTTACCCATTATGGAAACAATAAAGGTATGTAATAAATGAAAAATAAAGAATAATAAGTAAAACATAAACACAATATATATCACATATGTATATAGTGACATATTAATGGACACCATGAAAGGTGTTAAAAGAAGATTGAACAATCATCGTTTCGTGAGGCAGTAATTCGCCACCCACAGAAATAGTATGTTCTTTAACTATTAAACGGGTGTGTGTGTAAGTTTAGGTAGAATATTTATCAAAACAAAATCCTAGTATATTGAGGATAATTTTTTTATTATGGGATCAAATAATAAGAAGATAGTGGTGAGTGGAGAAGGAAAATAAAAGAAAGAAACTCGAGAGAAGACAATACCTCTAAATCAGGAAACTTTTTTTGATTTGAGCCAATGGCTTCTATGGAAATAATTCTTCTGAAAGTGAGGATTCTTGGAATGAGAGAGGGATATGGAGAGATAATATGAGCAGAGTATAGATGATCCAAGGGCCTGAGAGGTGGGGGTAATGGGGTAGAGATGGGGGCCTTTTATAAGAGGGGGGAGGGTCACTTTTGGAAATTCATGAAATGTTACTTTATTATAAAAGGGGTTTCAGGTTTTAAAGGCCCCGCAATGATATATTTCGAGGATAAGGTGATAAGGGTTCTAAATCCACCCATCCAGTAGGTTGTAGACAGGTTTACATCTTATATTTTACCTTATCTTTTCATTTTATTTAAATCATTCATTAATGAGGTAATCACTGCATCATCATGGTGTCATAAATAAATTTATTTATTTAATGTATAAAAATTATAAAAAAAATTATGATGTAGTAAATATTTTTAGATTTCAAATGAATATTTATATTCTAAGAGATCATTTATGTAAACAATATTTAAATTGTTTTAATTAGGATATACAATCCTTTGTTATATTTCTTTTCTTTTTAAAAATAAAGTCATAAATATCACTATCACACCCATGCGACTCCATGGGCCATCAAGTTTGGTAAAAATCTTCCCATGGTCGATCAAGAATCAAATAAGAGTATTTGGACCCATGTTGGGGTCGTTTTATATAATTACAATATTATTTTATTACCCTTAACTACCGATTACTAATTAATCACGATAATTAAAGATAATTACCGTGGTTACTATTCATAATATCCAAAAACAAAAGACTATTAATTAAATAATTTGGAACCTCTGATTCCAAATAAGGAATCCATTTTACCAAATTACAAACACTAAAATTTAATTAATTAATTTAAAATTAATTCTCGTTGTCACCACAAAAGTTGGGTTTTTTAGAAGTAAAATTTATCAAATGATTGACTTGTATTTACATCCAATTGAAAAGTGAAATTACTTCCAATGAACAAAATTGTATTAATTGATAAATATATAAATCAATTAAACTTTAAAAACAACTAAACTTACTATCTATCTATATAATTAAATTAGATTAAAAAGTAGTGTTGAAGTAAAATGCAGTATTTTTCACTATTCAGTAAAAATTAACATTTATCACAAAAATACCAAAAATTTATCCTAAGTAAATTTAATATTAAAAATTAAAAAATGATATCCATTTTACAAAATAAAAAAAATATAATTTTCATTAATTAATTTTATATTTAATTCTCGATGTCAAAACAAATAGTGTGTTTTTAAGAAACAATATCTATCAAAATATTGACACTTGTTTATATCCAATTTCAAAGTGATATTAATTCCAATGACCTCCAATGGATTAAATGATAAAAATATATTTTAACTACACATTAAACCCAGTTAAAAAAATAATATAACCATATAAATAAATTATATTAAAAGGATGTTTTGAATAAAAATACAACATTTTCATTATTCATTAAAAAATGAACTTTATCGAAAAAGTAAAAAAAATTTATAAAAAGTAAATTTTGATGTCCCGATTCTAAAGAAGGATTTTATTTTGTCAAATATAACATATAAAATTATCAAAAGTGGATTTAAAAAGGGTTCTCCATCAAAAGGTGGTTAATCGACCTTTTAATGAATTTTAGAATATTTATGCTTAAAATTTGATTCATTCACATTTTAAGCCTCTAACATTTGTTGGATAAATGTAAAAAAATTTTAAAAACATATATAATCATTTTTTAGTTAGTTCTATTAATTCCCGCCATTAAAATAGCTAGGCGTTAACTACCATTTAAAATAATATTATTATATTATTTGTGTGCAACGTAAGATTTCAAAGAAACTCGTTATTGTGTATTGGGTACGCCATCAAACATAGCATCCCCTTTAAAGTAATATTAATATTTTATTCACAAATATTAATATATATGAAATGTTCATATTAATTATTTTCATAGGATGTTACATCCTTCCCCCCTTTTGGGAATTTTTTCCTCGCAATTTTAAATTTTGCATTGGAAACTTTGTTGAAAGCCACACATCGGAAAACGAGTCAATTAAACTTTCACTTTAAACAAAAGAAATAAAAATACAAATTTCACCCAAGATAACCCATACTAGGATTCCATGTAGGAAAACACTGATATAGAAGAGAAAAAAATGGTCACGTTCTGATGGGGAGTGATAGAAAACATGATTTAGAGAAAGTTAACCATAAGAAAATCCCAAAATTATGATGTGTGTATATGGTCTTTGATTACCCAGTAGGAAACATAAACCAAAAACGTTTTTGTTTTACGTTCCTTTTCATAATTTTGAGGAATTCTTTTAATACATAGAATAGAAACCTAAGGAAACATACTCACTTGTCATGTAGACTTTCATCTTTTACTAGGTTTCTATCACAAACTCATATTTTCTCCAAACGATGAGTATTTAAGATGAGTTGTTCACATTAAGAGCGCTAAAATCAACTTCGAGAGAATCACGTAATCCATAAAAGATGAACTATATATTTCCCATGTCTTTAGATCTTAACAAAAACCAAAATGGGTTGTACAAGATTAGAAAATCCCCAAAAAGGAAAATCTTTCATAAAAAGAATTACTACTCTTAATCTACAAAATTTGTCCAAAAAAACCTAAAGTTCATCAAATACCATTCAATAATCAGATTTCCATAAAATTATTAAAAGTAATCCAAACTAAGATTTAAACCCAAATCTCCGACGGATTTAATCACATAGTCTTCCAAGATAAATCTTAACATTTATCTCCTAATAATAATAGTTACTCTTAAACTCTCATATTGAAAAGTAATTAACCTAATCACATATCCTCCATGATAGATCAATCATTTCCATAGATAACTCAAAATAAACTTATTATTGATTCATAAAATAATCTAATAAAAAGGAACTAGTCATACTAACCAGGGACTTCACGTATTCCGGTGGTAGGTAATAAATACCAGTTGCACTATGGTTGTGGGTTCGATTCCTACAGCTTCGTCTGACGTGATGGGTTGTCACACGGTCTGCTTGTTGTCACTTTTTAATATATATATAATTTTAAAACATTCTAAAAAAAGAGAAAAATTCATCAAAAATAACCATAACATATTTTAACCACAAAGGTTATCTAATAACTTTCGTTTTGCTTCCAAAATGTATTAACCGGTAATTGCCTCAAATTCAAGGATCGTATAAACCCAAATGGTTTTTATAACTATATCCACAAAAGAAAAGATAATTATTCCTTGAATAAAATTTTCATATATCAAACATCAGGGTTACACATACTATAAAAATACTTCTAATGTAATCCCATTATGAGAATATCCTTAATACTTTTAAGCATTTATCCATCCTAAAATCAACCATAACTCTTGAATCCCTTATATTTTGACTTATTACTCATTCAAAATTATTCATGATCCATTAAACATTCATTTCCAACTTCTTCTGAAATAATTATGCCCTAAAAACTAAATCATGAATCATATTATGAGATTCAATAATAGGAAAACATATGTTAAGAAATAATCCATAACTTTCATCGGTCCTTTTTCAGTTTCTTTATCCTCAATCATAATTGCATTAGGTTTTGTTACACATTTATTTTTATGATACTAGTGATCCCATTCTTGAAACTTCTTCGTAGGACATCTTATTGCATAATGGCCATGCACACCACATTTAAAACATTCAACTGATCTTTCAGAAAGAACTTTTTTACCTTTCCTAGAGTCAACTAGATGCTTCCTTTTTATATGTAAAGTTCTTTCTTTATGACCTTCATTTCCTCATCTATAGCATATTTCTGTCCCTTTGAAACATTTTACAAGGTGTTTCATTACACATCTTTGACACATAGGTTTTTGAACACACTTACATATATGATTATTACCTGATCTTCCGTAGGGATTTGTTTCTCACATATATGATGCCTTATAAAAATCACTAAGGTTCAGGTGGTAAATAATGACTCTAGATAGTTGGTTGAGAATAACCACAAGAGTTCTCATTGCAGCTCCCATATCATTCAGTTTCTCGTTCAGAAAATCATCACAGTTTTCTTCACATCAACTTTTACTTTGGTTCCTGCTAGATCCAGTCGTTTACTAAAACCAAAAAGATCAGTGTGAGTATATCAGCAAAATAATCTTATAATACTATTATATAATTATTCATGTTATCTTAAACTCATTCACATTATCTAAAAAAACTATGACTCTTTCTAAAATCCTAACAATTATGGTAATATCACTTAAGCTTAAAGAATACCTGAACATTTAAAGTTATCTAAACCAAACATTGATACCAAATATCAGGACCCAAAATTAAAACCATACATAATATTGAATTAAATGAATAATTCACATTTAGGATCTTTTCAGGTTTATATTTTTAGAGAATTAGGACATAACTATTACATCTCAAAAGATTATAAAGTAGACACTTCAATTAGTTTCCATTTTTTCATAAAATAAAAACTCTTAAAATATAAACATGACTAGTTCAATGTTTTAGATAGCATGTCTCTCCTTGACCACATCCTTGACCATATTCATCTTTATGTCCTGTGGAAAACATTTCAAAAAGTTGGGATGAGCATAAAAAGCTCAGTAAGGGATATTACAATATGGAAAGAAAACATTAGTCCATGTATAGATAAGAATCAATGAAATCAGAATTTACTTATAAAAAATAAGCACTTTTACATACCTCATTAAATCATATGATTTATGAATAACTCATAGAAATCATAAGATATAAAGGTAACTTAAGGCATTCATAACATTCTTACGTAGGGAGTAACCCTCATGGTTACGTTTTGAATACCCACCAGAGTATATTCCCTAAATCTCTCTGTAGAAACCTTAGAGTTTAACTCCTTCGTGTTACCTAATGCATTGGAGGGCTATCTTGGGATCACCTACCATTAGTTTATCACGGAACCACCCGACTTCATAAAAAACGCCCAAGAACCATAATATAATCGTATCACATAAAATATGCATAAAAGAAAACATAACATTTTCACATTTGAATCACAAGATACCAATACAACACCTTGATATAATCAAAAAAATTATAAAAACAATTTTCAATACCAAAATATATGAAAATTAAAACATGGTATTTATTTATCATTTTAAAAAAAAGTTATGGCTATTATAAGAATCCAAAACTCAAATAATGGTCACGGTGGCGAAGAATTCATTATCACTGCATATGAAAGACAAAAACATTCCTTTTGTTGTTTAGTAAAATGCTTCGTGTAAAAATATTTTTTTGAATGAAATTAAAATAAAAAGGGTTTTATACACCGTATAAAATAATGTAATTTAGAAATAAAAAGATGCCTCAATGAAATGAGATTGAGACGAAGTCCCGTACAAAGACTGTATCCTTAGATTAAAGATAAATAAATTAAATAATTATGTGTGACAAATATAAATACAGTCAATATATGTGGATATTAAGTGTAAAAAAATCATAGGTGATCCACACATATTCATAGCATGACATAATCTTGAAGTAGATGTTTGACCCAAACAATTGAAATTGGGTTAATAAGTTCCCTTACAGAAATTCGACAGCCTAACGAAGTCACTTTAAAATTTAGAAAATGAGTTGGTGAGAGATAAAAAGGGTATCTAATCACTTGGAAATAAAATTTATAGCAATACGGATATATAAGAACATATACCAACATAATAACATGTAAATTAAAAGACCTAACAAAAAGAAGTCTTTTAAAAAGTAGAGGATGAAAGGTTCCCTTACCGATTTGGTAACCTATGAAACTTACACCCCATGAAAGAAGGACCATACAATGTTGATGTAAATACCAATAAATGGAATGTATATTACTCAAAGAGTATAATAATGGGGAGTACATACACCACTCAAAAGAGATAGTGGAAAATATAGCATGAATCTCACGGGAATAAAAAGTGAGATAAAAACCCCTTACCTCATTGTAATCAATCAAGTCGTATGACTAATAGATAATATGAACAAAATTAATCATAGAATACCATGAATATAAATATAATCATGATAATATATATCAAATGGAAGTACACAATTCACCACATGCAATAAATAAATGGAGAAAAATGGAAATCTCACGGAATTAAACATGAGATAAGAAATCCCCTTACCACGTGTCCGACTTGACTCGTTCGTATGTTCCTTGTTCTTCTTGAATGATTTAATTAAGTTAATTTATACTTTATTAAATATATTTTTCATGTTTTTTATTTATTTTATATCCCTTATTACCATTTTATTAACATTTTGTAATCATTTAAGTTAATAACAGTTGTTTTGTTGAGATTTGGTACTTGAGTTAAAAGTGAACTTCTTACATTTACAAGTTGTCCGTGTAGTAATATATCCATTATCTCTAGAATGATATTAATGATGTAGATATCATATATATCATATATATCTAGTATATATATGTATTTATACTTGTACATAACATTTTAAGGTAAGAAATGAAATGCATCGTTCATTGAGACGGTAAGCCGTACGTACGCATGAACGCTACTTTCAATTCTATTTCGCATTTAATGGAATAAAAGCATTATGATATAAAGGTATATTATAATTACAGTATAATATCATATATAATATCATTAACTACATCCTTTATACATCCCACATATGGAATTAACGATTCAAATTACTTTGAGGGGGCGGTAGTCTGCACTTCCTAAAATGAAATTACCACATTTACCCATTATGGAAAGCATAAAGGTATGAAATAAAGGAAAAATACAAAATCATAAAGAAAAAATAAACATAATATATATCATATATATAGATAGTTACATCTTAATGGCCACCATGAAAGGTGTTAAAAGATGATTGAACAATCATCGTTTCGTGAGGCAGTAATTCACCAACCCCAAAAAAATATGTTCTTTAACCATTAGACGAGGGTGTGTGTAAGTTTAGGTAGAATATTTATCATAAAAAATCCTAGTATATTGAGGATACATGTGTTATTATTGGATAAAATAACAATAATATATTGGTGAGTGAAGAAGGAAAGTAAAAGAAAGAAACTCGAGAGAAGACATTACCACTAAATCGGGTAAATCTTTTTGATTTGATCGAAAGGCTTCCTTGGAAAGACATATACCCAAAGTGAGGCTTCAAGGAGTGATAGAGGGGTTTGGAGAGATAATATGAGTAGAGGTTAGTCTATCCAAGGGCTTTAGAGGTGTGGGTATGGGGGTAGATGTGGGGGCCTTTTATAAGAAAAAGGACGGTAACATTTGGAAAGTCTTGAAATGTTACTTTATTATAAAATGGGTTTTGGATTTTAAAGGTCCCAAAATGATATATTTCTAGGATAAGGTGATAAGGGTTCAAAAGCCAGCTATCCAATTGGTTTTTTACAATTGTAATTCTTAGATTTTATCTTATATTTTCATTTTATTTAAATCGTTCATTAATGAGGTTCACTGCATCATCACGGTGTCATAAATAAATTTTATTATTTAATGTCTTAAATTTATAAAAAAAAATATCATGATGTAGAAAATATATTTATATTTCCAATGAATATTTATAGTCTAAGATATCATTTATTTAAACAAAATTAAATTTGTTTTACTTTGGATAAACAAACCTTTGTTATATTTCTCTTCTTTTAAAAAATAAAGTCATAAATGTCACTATCACACCCATATGACTCCATGGGCCGTGAAGTATGGTAAAAAGATTCCCCTGGACGGACATGACTCAAAAACGAGTAATTGGACACATTTTGGGGTCATTTTTATGATATTATTTTATTACCCATAACTACCCAATTACTAATTAATCACGATAATTAAAGATAATTATCTTCGTTACTATTCATAATGTCCAAAAAAGAGTCTTAATTAAATAATTTGGACCTTCTGATTCAAAATATGGAATCAATTTTACCAAATTCCAAACACAGAAATTTTAGTAATTAATTTAAAAAAATTCTTATTGTCACAACCAAAGACGGGTTTTTAAGAAGTAATATTTATCAAAAGATTGACCTGTTTTTACATCAATTTGAAAAATGAAATTACTTAAAATGAAAAAAAATTTAGGAGGTGATAAAAATATAACTAAATTAAACTTTTAATCCAATTAAAATGACAATATAAATATATAATTAAATTATATGAAAAAGCAGTTTTGAAGTAAAATGTAGTATTTTCCACTATTCATTAAAAATGTACATTTGTCAAAAAATACCAAAAACTTATCCAAAGTAAATTTAAAATTCTATATTCAAAAATTATGTCCATTTTACCAAATTAAATACATAGAAGTTTCATTAATTCATTTTATAATTAATTCTCACTGTCAAAACAAACATCGTGTTTTTAAGAAACAATATCTATCAAAAGATTGACACTTGTTTATGTCCAATTTCAAAGTGAAGTTAATTCAAATGACCACCAATGGATTAAACTATAAAACTATATTTTAACTACACTTTATACCCAATTAAAAATATAATATAACCATATAAATAAATTATATTCAAAGTAGGTTTTGAATTACAATACAACATTTTCACTATTCATTAAAAAATGAACTTTATTGGCAAAATAACAACAATTTACACAATGTAAATTTTTATGTCCCGATTCTAAAGAAGGATTTTATTTCGTCAAATATAACATATAAAATTTTCAAAATGTTGATTTAAAAAGGGTTCGCAATCAAAAAGCGGTTAATCGACCTTTTAATTAATATTAGAATATTTATGCTTAAAATTGGATTCATTCGCATTTGAAGCCTTTAAAATTTATTGGATAAATGTAAAAATATTTAACAAAAATATATAATCATTTTGTAGTTAGTTCTATTAATTCTTTCCATTATAATGTCTGGGTGTTAAATACCATTTAAAATAAAATTATTATAATATTAGTGTGCAACTTAAGATTTCAAAGAAACTCGTACTTGCGTATTGGGCACAACATCGAACATAGAATCCCCTTTAAAGTTATATTAATATTTTATTCACAAATATTAATATATATGAATATTTCATATTCATTATATACATGGGATGTTACATCCTTCCCCCCTTTTGGGAATTGCATCCTCGCAATTTTAAAATTGGGCTTAGAAAATTTATTGAAAGCCCCACATCGGAAAAAAAGTCAATTAAACTGTCACATTAAAAGAAAGAAAAAAAGTAAAAAGGTCACTCGAGTTAACCCATAATAGGATTTCATGTAGGAAAACATGGATGTGTAAAAGAAAACAAAGGCTTATGTTATGATGGAGAGTTATAGAAAACATGATTAAGAGAAATTTAACCACCAGAAAATCAAAAACATATGATGTTTGTAAACAGTCTTTGATTACCCAGTGGGAAACGTAAACCAACAACGTTTTTGTTTTACGTTCCTTTTCATAATTTTGAGAAATTCATTTACTACAAAAAATAAAAACTTTAGGAAACATACTGACTTGTCATGTAGACTTTCATCTTTTTCTATATTTCTAACAAAAAATCATATTTTACCCAAACGATGAGTACTAAAGATGACATGCTCACATTAAGAGCACTAAAATCAACTTTGATAGAGTCACAAAATCCATAAAAGATGAACTATATTTTTTTAATTTCATTATACCTTAACCAAAAACAAAATGGTTAGTACAATATCAGATAATACCTAAAAAGCATAATCATTCACAAATTGAAAGACTACTCTTAATCTCCAAAATTTGTCCAACAAAACCCAAATTTCATCAAAGACCATTCAATAAACAGATTTCCCGAAAATTCTTCAATGTAATATAAACTATGATTTAAACCCAAATCACCGAAGGATTTAATCACATAGTCTTCTAAGATAAATCTGATCATTTATCTGCAAATAACAATAGTAACTCTAAGTCTCATATTTAAAAGTAATTAACCTAATCACATATCCTCCATGATAGGTTAATCATTTCCATATATAACCCAAAATCAACTTATTCTTGATTCATAAAATCATCTAACTAAAATAAATTAGTCATACTAACCAGGAACTTCACGTAGTCCAGTGGTAGGCAATAAATACCAGTCGCACTATGATTGTGGGTTCGATTCCCGCAGCTTCGTCCGGCGTGAAAGGTAATCACACGGTCAGTGTGTTGTCACTTTTAAAAATATATATAACTTTATAACATTCTCAAAAAAGAGATAAATACATAAAAAATAACCATAACATATTTTATCCACAAAGGTTATCTAATAAAATTCCTTTTACAACCAAAATATTTTAACTGGTAATTACCTCAAATTCAAGGATCATATAAACCGAAATAGTTCTTTATAACTATATCCACAAAAGAAAATATAATTATTTCTTGAATAAAATTTTCATATATTAAACATCAAGGTTACACATACTATAAAAAGTCATCTAATGTAATCCCATAATCAAAATAGACTTAATAACTTTAAGTATTTCACCATCCTAAAATCTACCATAACTCTTAAATCCTTTATATTTTGACTTCTTACTAATTAAACATTATTTATGATCCATTAACCATTACATTATAACTTATTAGGAAATACTTCTTTTCTAAAAACAAAATCATGGATCATATCCTAAGATTCAATAATAGGAATCATATGTTAAGAATAATCCATATGTTTCATTGGTCATTGTCAGTTTCTTCATCCACAATTGGAATGGCATTAGGTATTGGTAAAAAAAATATTTGTATGATCCTGGTGATCCCATTCCCAAAACCTCTTCGTAGGACATGTGTTTTCATAATGACTGCAAACACCACATTTAAAACATTCAATTGATTCTTCATAAATAACTACTTTCCCTTTCCTAGAGTCAACTAGATGCTTCCTTTTTATTTGGAAGTTTCTTGCTTTATGACCTTTCATTCCCACATCTATAGCATCTTTATGTCCCTCTGAAATATTTTCCTAGGTGTTTCTTTCCACATCTTTGACATATAGCTATTTTAATAGACTTACCTTTATGATTATTACCTGGACATCTGTAGGTATTTGTTTCTCACATATATGATGCCTTATAAAAATCACTAAGGTTCACCTGGTCAATCATGACTCCAGAAAGTTAGTTGAGAATAACCACAAGAGTTCTCATTGCATCTCCCATATCATTCAGTTGCTCGTTCAAAAAACCGTCACAGGTTTCTTCACATCCACTATTACTTTGGTGGCTTCTAGATCCATCCATTTACTAAAAAAGGTCAGTGTGAGTATATTAGTAAAATAATCACATAATACTAAGATATAATTATTCATGTTATCCTAAACCCATTCACATTGTCTCTAAAAACTATGACTCTTTCTGAAATCCTAACTGTTATGGTAATGTAACTTTAGCTTAAAGAATACCCTAACGTCTAAAGTTATCTAAACTGAACATTGATACCAAATATAAGTACCCAGCCTTAAAAAATTACATAATATTGAATAAAATGAATAATTCACATTGATGATATTTTCAGGATTATAGTTTTAGAGAATTAGGACATTACTATTATATCTCAAAAGATTATAATTTAGACACTTCTATTTAGTTTCCATTTTTTCATAAAATACAAACTCTTAAAAAAGAAACATGAATAGTTCCATGTTTTAGACAGTGTGTCTTTCCTTGATCCCATCCTTGACCCTATTCATCATTAAGTCCTATGGAAAACATTTCAAAAACATGGGATGAGCATAAAAAGCTCTAGAAAGGATATAAAAGTACAGAAAGAAAACATTAGTCCATGTATACATAAGGATCAATGAAATCATACTTTACTCATAAAACACAAGAAATTTAACATACCTCATGAAATCATAAGATTTATGAATAACTCATAGAAAGCGTAAGACAAAAAGGAAACTTGAGGCATTCATAACATTCTTATGTATGGAGTAACCCTCATGGTTATGTTTGGAATACCCATCATAGTATATTACCTAAATCACTTTGATGAAACCATAGAGTTTAAAACCTTCATGTTACCCAATGCATTGGAGAGCTATCTCAGGATCACCTGCCAGTAGTTTATCATGGAACCACCCGACATCAAAATCAATTCCCATGAACAATAACATAATTGTATCACGTAAAACATACATAAAGGAAACAGAACATTTACACATTTAAATCACAAGATATCAATACAACAAATTGATATAATCACAAAATTATCATAACCATTTTCAATACCAAAATAAAAGAAAAGTAATACATGGAATTTATTTTTCATTTAAAAAAGAAATTTAGGTTTGTAGAGAAAGCCGAAACTAAAATAATGGTCACAGCGGCAAAGAAGTTGTTGTCACTGCATACGCAAGACAAAAACATTCCTTATGTCGTTTAGTAAAATCCTTCATGTAAAAATATTACTTTTGAAAGAAATTAAAGTCATAAGGGTTTTATACACCGTATAAAATAATGTCATGTAGAAATAAAAATATGCCTCAATGAAAGAAGATTGAGAGGAAGTCTCGTACAAAGACGGTATCCTTAGATTAAGGATACATCAATTACATAATTATGTGTGAGAGATAAAAAGGTTATATAATCATATAGACATAAAATTTACAGTAATAAGGATATATAAGAACATATCCCAACATATGAAGATGTAAATTTAAAAAACTAACAAAAAGAAGTCTTCTAAAAAGAAAAGGGTGAAAGGTTCCTTTACCGATTTGGTAACCTACGAAATATACACCCCATGAAAGAAGGACCATACAATGTTGACTTAAATACCCATAAATGGAATTTATATTACTCAAAGAGTAAAATAATGGGCAGTACATACACCACTCAAAGGAGATATTGGAAAATATAGCATGAATCTCACGGGAATAAAAAGTGAGATAAAAACCCCTTACCTCGTTGTAATCAATCAAGTCGTATAACTAAAAGATAATAAGAACCAAATGAATCATAGAATACCATGAATATAAATAGAATCATGATAATATATATAAAATGGTAGTACACAATACACCACATGCAATAAATAAATGGTGAAAAATGGAAATCTCACATAATTAAAAGTGAGATAAGAAGTCCCCTTACAACGTGTCCAACTTGACTCATTCATATGTTACTCGTTCTTCCAGAATGATAAACTTAAGTTAATTTATAATTTCATAAGAAAATTTTTCAAGTGTTATATTTCTTTTATATCACTTATTACCCTGTTATAAACATTATGTAATCATTTAAGTTAATAACGGTCGTTTTGTCCATATTTGGCACTTGTGTCAAAAGTGAACTTCTTATATTTACAAGTTGTTCATGTAGTAAAATATCCGTTATCTCTAGAATGATATTAATGATGTAGATATGATATATTGAATATATATCCAGTATATATATGTATTTATACTGGTACAAAACATTTGATGGTAAGAAATGAAATGCACCGTTCATGGAGACAGTAAGCCGTACGTACGCATGAATGCTACTTTCATTTATATTTCACATTTAATGGAATGAAAGAATTATTATATAGAGGTATATTATAATTAAAATATAATATCATATATAATCTCTTCATATACATTCTTTATACATCCCACATATGGCATTAATTATTCAAATCACTTTTAGAGGGTCGTAGTCCGCACTTCCTAAAATAAAATTACCCCGTTTACCCATTATGGAAACCATAAAGGTATGAAATAAATGAAAAATACAGAATCATAAAGAAAACATAAAAATCATATATATCATATATAAATACAGTTACAACTTAATGGCCACCATCAAAGGTGTTAAAAGAAGAGAACAATCATCGTTTCGCGAGGCAGTAATTCACCCCCGACAGAAAAAGTATGTTCTTTAACAATTAGACAGGGGTGTGTGTAAGTGTAGGTAGAATCTTTATCATAAAAACGTCATGGTATATTGAGGATACATGTGTTTTTATGGGATCAAATAATAAAAAGATAGGGGTGAGTGAAGAAGGAAAATAAAAGAAAGAAACCCAAGATAAGACCTTGCCTCTAAATCGGGTAACTCTTTTTCATTTGAGTCAAAGGCTTCCTTGGAAAGACTTATGCCCAATGTGAGGCTTATAGGAGTGAGAGAGGGATGTGGAGAGATAATATGAGTATATTTTAGACTATCCAAGGGATTGGGAGGTGTGGGTATAAGTGTAGATGTGGGGACCTTTTATAAGAGGGAGGAGGGTCACTTTTGGAAAGTCTTGAAATAGTACATTATTATAAAGTGGGTTTCGGATTTTAAAATTCTCACAATGATATATTTAGAGGATAAGGTGATAAGGGTTCTAAATACACCCATAAAATAGGTTTTAGACAAGTGTAAGTTTTCAATTTTACCTTATCATTTTATTTTATTTAAATCGTTCATTAATGAGGTAATCATTGCATCATCATGGTGTCATAAATAAATTTATTTATTTAATTTCTAAAAAATATAAAAAAAATATCATGATGTAGGAAATACTTTTAGATTTACAATGACTATCTATTGGATAATAGATCATTTTTTTAAACAAAATAAAAACTGTTTTACTTTGTATATACAATCCTTTGTTATATTTCTCTACTTTTAAAAAATAAAGTAATAAATGTCACTATCACACCCATGTGACTCCATGGGCCTTCAAGTTTGGTAAAAAGCTTCCCATGGTCAGAAATGACTCAAAAAAGAGGATTTGGACACATGTTTGGGTCATTTTATATTATTATTATATTATTTTATTACCCTTAGCTTCCCGATTACTAATTAATCATGATAATTAAAGATAATTACGGTTGTTACTATTCATAATGTCCAAAAAAGAGACTTAATTACATAATTTGGACATTATGATTCCAAATATTGAATCCATTTTACCAAATTCCAAACATATAAATTTCAGTAATTAATTTAAAAATAATTCTCGTTGTCACAACCGAAGACAGGTTTTTAAGATGTATCAATTATCAAAAGATTGACATGTTTTTACATCCAATTGAAAAGTAAAATTACTTCCAATGAACAACATTGTATTAAGTGATAAAAATATAAATCAATTACACTTTAAAACAAATTTATAGGACAATATAACTATATAATTAAATTATATGAAAATGCAGTTTTGAAGTAAAATGCAGCATTTTAAACTATTCATTAAAAATGAACATTTGTCAGAAAAATACAAAAAAATTATCCAAAGTAAATTTGATATTCCAAATTCAAAAATGATTTCAATTTTACCAAATTGAAAACATATAAGTGGCATTAATTAATTTTCTAATTAATTCATGTTGTCAAAATAAATAGCATGTTTTCAACAAACAATATCTATCAAAAGATTGACATTTGTTTATGTCCAATTTCAAAGTGAAATTAATTTCAATGACCAACAATGGATTAAATGGGAAAAAGATATTTTAACTACTCATTAAACACAAATTTAAATTTAATCTAACCATATATATAAATTATATTAAATGGTGGTTTTGAATTAAAATACAGCATTTTCACTATTCATTAAATAATGAACTTTATCCGAAAAATAAAAAAAAAAATTTACACAAAGTAAATTTTGATGTAACAATTCTAAAGAAGATTTTATTTAGTCAAATATAACATATAAAATTTTCAAAAAGTGGATTTAAAAAGGGTTCTCTATCAAAAGGCGGTTAATCAACCTTTTAAAGAATATTAGAATATTTATGCTTAAAATTGGATTTATTCTCATTTTATGCCTCTAACATTTATTGGATAAATATAAAAATATTTAACAAAAATTTATAATAATTTTGTAGTTAGCTATGTTCATTCATGCTCTTACAATGGCTGGGCATTAACTACCAATAAAAATAATATTATTATATTATTAGTGTGCAATATAATATTTCAAAGAAACTCGTTGTTGCGTATTGGGTACGCCATCGAAAATAGAATCCCCTTTAAAGTAATATTAATATTTTATTCACCAAATTTATTATATATGAATATCTCATATTCATTATTTTTTTGGGGTGTTACAATTATATATATTTTTAAAAGGTTTACATATTTGGTTATTTAATTTTTCCATCACTCATTCGATAACCTTATATTATAAGTATTTCAATTTTAATAATATTTTATTTAATATTTTATTAAATAATTAAGCAATTTTTTTAAAAAAATATGAATGAATCCACCCATTACATATATAATAGATCTATTAAATAAAAAATGGATTATTCTTCTACACCAAAATCAGACAAATGAATTCATGTTATTTTTTATTTACAGATAAATTTTGTCATGACACTAGTGTTGTTCCAATAATAATTGGCCAAATTACTACAAAATAAGAAATATTAATTATTCAGGTATTTAATCTTTTTATTAACGTGGAATGGAAATATATTCTAATGAAAAAACCATAGAATCATGATCTTATCCATTTTATTTTACAATATCATTTTTTTATTTTACATTGAATGTTTAATTGATTATATTTACTAAATTAAATGTGGATTATCAAAAATTCGGATGATTAATGTCATTTTTATTTCATAATTTTAATTTGATTGACCCTATAGATCCACTATAATATGAATCTAGTGTGAGTTTCTATGATGAGTAATACAAATTTAATTTTTTTCTCTCAGATTGAAACCACCAACACTTTTCGGGTATGATGGTTTATAAGTTAAAATATAATCCCAATATATTAAGATGTTTATTTTTATTATCTGAATTATCCAAATATTATTATTTTTAATTGATAAAATTAAAAAAATATTTGAAAAATTATTTAGGACACATAAAAATATGTTTTTATTATTCATTTGATCAAGGAATAAATAATGATATATTTTATTTAGAATATGTACAAAAAATACATGGTGTAATTATAATTTAAAATGTTTAAAAATTATGTGATACCATATATTTAAATTAAACTAAAATATAATAATATTAAAGAGATCCTATTAGAATTTAATGTTAATTAATTATATTTATAATTTTGGATTTCCCATAACAATATGATAAGTTATATTGTATTTATAAATAGATTTATTTAATAAAAATTCATAAATAAATAATCTCTTAATTAAGTAAATAAATAAATTTACTTAGTTCATTCCATTTTTTATGATATATTATAAATTTTAATTTGTATTATTTAGTTCATAATTCATAATCTACTTTTAATGGTTACTAAACAAGTATCTAAGGACTTATGTGATATGTGTGATAATAGATTTAGTTTTCTAGTATCTTGACATTGGATTGTATTGAATTTTGTTTCTAAATTAATTAGTTAATTATAGTGTTTACAAATTAGGTTGTAGAGTCCTCATGTTATTTCAATATATCTTGAGTAACATACCCTTGGGTATAAGTGCATTAGGTTGTACTAATCACTAGCTTAGTTACACAGTCCTTGTTTCGAAAATTATGTGTTGACTATAGTTGGATTTAGAATTATTCAAATCTTGATCAACAATTATATATAATTCTAAACATGTACAAATTTATGTTTTCAGATACCTTATTTATATGATTCATTGGGATTTGTATGAATATAGTTTCTATTTATTATTCATTAGTAAATAAATATATGAGTTGTGTTATGGATTACACATCAATTAGTTTTGAAGTTATTAATTTTCTATGGATAGTTGTATTACAATAAAATATATCTTTAATATGAAAACACATAAAGTGAATATATGTCATAATATAATCATATTATATCACCTATAAAAATATTAATTGTTAAATTCCATCCAAAATAGCTTATTTCACAATCAAGATCATCCAACCTGATAGATTCATGTTATGGAAAGCCTCCCTTGTATCATCTTTTATAATAAATCAATGTAATTAATAAACCCAATAAAATTATGTGTATTTTCACTATTTTTATATTATATTAATCTTATATGTGAAACACTATGAGATATGATACTAGAGGAATAGATTAGGTCTTATATCAACATGATTATTTTTGATAATGGGTTGTCATCCCAATTCTCCAGGATTTATATACAACATTAATTTCAAGATTGACAATATTAATGGTTGTGTAGTGATAGTAAAACTAATGTGGACTCATTAATTATAGAAATATTAATCTTAAACTAAAAATGAGTATGACTAGTTTAAAAATACATTCTTTCTATCAAATAACATTTAATAACATTCCTTTTAAGATATTTTTAAAGAATGTTTTTTATATGATTAAAATTACTATTGTAAATTAATAACATCACCTTAATAAAATATAAATTATATTTTAATCCTTGAAAATTAGAATATTAATATTTGAAAATATTTATAATGGTTACATTTGAACATTTCTTATAAATGATAAATTTTATTCCTTGCACTAACTCATTCCCATGTAAATAAGGGTTTATGTAGTTCAATGAATGAATTTAAATGACTAAGATAAGAATAGAGTGATTCGCATATGATTTTTGAATATATAAATCACATAATAACTTAGTACCATTAGTTTCCACTCACATACATTGTGAAAATATGTTTTTTATGAAATTAATGAAACTAATCATTTCATGTAAGGAATATTCTGATTGTGGAAATCATCATGTAGTCATAATTGTATATTTTATAAAAAAGAGAATAATTTCAGAATGTTTACCCTATTTAAATTTTTTTTTAGGATACTTTTTTCAAGACCCTATAAAATTGGTATTTAAAATAATATACTTTTCGGTTAGTTTTCAAATTTTTGGGGTTTGATTGAATTATGGTTTTTAATTTTCCCCCCTTTTTCTAGTTCTGTTCATCTCTCTATGGAATGTCAAATCACAATGAAATAAGGTCATGAAGTGATGGTTCCTACATGTAAAAAATGGGTTATGAATATATTTTTATCATGCCATTATTGGTTATTGTCACTATCAATGGAAGTTTCCATTTTTATTTTCAAGTAAATTTCATACCATGAAAGGGGAGGTCATTTTGTGACATTTCATAGGTTGTGGGATAATTTTATTAAGAGGTATCATAGACAGGTTCCTCACATTATGGGGACACCATAATATATTAATTTTAACTATGATAATTGTATTAGGTCATAATGTTACTATAAAATTGATCAAATTGTTCTTTTTAAGATACATGTGACATCATGCTTGGTAGTTCATGTTGTAATATTCAATGAATTTTTTAAATTATTTGTATTTCCAATTTATATCCCCCATTTATTTATTTTTCCATTTGAATTATCATCCCTCCATCTTGTGAAACCCGGTTTAATAGAGATGGATCTTAATTTTCCCTCTTCTCAGCCTAGATTTTATGAATCTATATCTCTGATTTCATGATATTTTTTAAGGATAATTGTTCATTCTTATTCTCCCCTTATCCCTTCCTCTATATGTCATGTATTTTAATTATTCAATGATCCCCAATACAAATTTTGAATAAATATATTGATAGTGTTTTGTTTTATATAAATTCTTTAGTAGTCCAGGTTTTAAAATGGATATTCCCATTATTAGTTTTTCTTTTATGGTTGATGGGTGATATATTGCCTCTTGTTTTTGATTGAATGATGTATGTATTTCAGTAAAATTATTTTATTTAAAAAGATTTGAAATTTATTGTAATTCAAATTTCAGATCATAATTAATTATAAAAATTTGAGATACATTTGAGGTGTTTTTAAAACAATTTCATTTATATAAATACATGGAAAAAAATATTATCTATGAATTTCTATTGTACTTCTGAATTAAAAAATCATGAAAGGTATGTTCTGGTTAAAATTTTTATGAGGATCATTTCAAATAAATTTTATATGAAAAAAGATTTTATCTTTAGTTTTATTTCTATAATAACAATAACAATGTTCTTTGGGTTATTTTTACTTAATGGATGTTTGGGATTTTAAATATCTATTAAGGGACTAACAATTTCATTTAAAGTTGTTAAAAAAATGCAAATTTAAGATACCTTGGGTGTTATAAAAGGATATTTTATAACATAGTTTTCATTGAGGGACTTAATGTCCCACAAATCAATTTAATAAAATAAAAGGGGTCTATGGTGTGTATGAAATTTATGTTTGAATGGATTTCCATGAAAAATAGATTTTAAATTAATAGCTGGAACTTGTTGTATTTAGTGCTCTTGTTTTTATTTCAAAATTATTTCTAACCCCCTTTGTGATTTTCCATTAATAGACCGAATTTAATAATTATGATTCTTTGTTATGTGAAAATGAGTTTTCATGTCGCGGTGATGGATGTGTGGTGATGTTTTTTATTTATTAATTTCTTGTATGTGTTGATCATATACTTAATTTATTTTTCACCTCTTATATGATTTATATCATTGGAATACAATGTAGTTAAGTAAAAAAATATGGATAATTATTACTGGGGTTAACTTATTCTCTTACTACTGGTTTGTGACTTTTAATTTATAGGGATTCTAGATGGTTAGTATTATGTTGCAATATACGGGGGACAATCAACCCTACTGAGATCCCATGAAACAAATCCTATTATTGATGATGACACTTTGAGAATTCCCATTATGTACTCTATATATTTTTCCCTATGAGTAATGATTTTTTGAAATATTTACATTTTAATAAGTTATTTTATTAAAATTTCCTTAAACAATTACTTATATATATATATATATATATTACTTATTCTATATTATGGTTTCATTTTATTTTATTTTATTTTGGAAAATATGATTTTAGGACATGTCTAAATGAATGAAATGATTTTTCTTTATTTTATATATTTATAACTCTACCACATTATTATTTGAATGATTATTGAATTTTAAATGTTTGAATCCACCCTATGGATTATAGAATAATTATTTTTAATGAAATATTTTTTTATGGAATTTATAGTTTACCCATGGGGTTTGAAATCATGGATTTTGTACTGTGAAGTGTTTTTGTTTTCCATTAAGATCAACAAATGTTCTAGATATAGGGTTATGTATAATATTTTTAATATACATGATTTAAATGATTAAATAATTATTTTATTTATGATTTTCAATCATTAATTTATTAGAAAATTAGAATGAATTTTATCGACTCCTTCATGAAAACATAATTAAATTGTTTAGGTCACATCCTACGTGCACACATGCAAGTTTGCAAACCACTCTCTTTTTTTATATAGGTTCCCATGATTTAATCATGGGTTTACTTAACATTTTGTTACTCTAATTATGGGAATTTTGGATTTTGTGATTTAGTTTTGATCACAATAATATTTGTAACTGGTGGCACAATGGGTTTATTAATTTTTTAAAACTTATGAATTAAAATATTAAACAACTGATGCTGTTGTTTCATTCCATTATATATAGGGTTGTTTGGTGTATTCCTTCCACTATATATTCAAAATATTAAAGGGGCCATTATTATTGGTCTTGTCACATTTTTATTTATATTGTTTCTATTTCCATGTTTGTATTTTGTTTGTATTTATTTATTTCATTTGTGTTCTATCCCAATGTATTTATTGTTGAGTCAAATGTTATCTTTTGACTTCTATATTTTGTTTTGGAAATCACAAATGTATTTTTAATCATATCGTACTGACTCTATTAATAGTACCGTACTGACTCTGTCAATCGTACCGTACTGACTCTATCAATCGTATCATACTGACTGTGTCAATCGTACCGTACTGACTCTGTCAATCGTATCGTACTGACTCTGTCAATCGTACCGTACTGACTCTGTCAATCGTATCGTACTGACTCTGCTATTCATACTTTCATTACTTGTTTTGGTACTTAGTCAAAAATACGTGTCTTATATGAATCGTACCATTTCTTATCATCGATATTTATCCTGTTTTAACCAATACTATGTCGTCGAGTTAGTTACAAACTAATCAAAACGATGTCGTGCTTTCTGTTTCAATATGACCGTTATGATGCCAGGTGTCCAAGTCCCTATGAGTTTTTTTGGAGAAATATGACCATTGGAGGCAACATGACCATTGGAACCCGAGGCCTATAAATAGGAGGTCATTTGAAGCTGAGAGTAAAACCAGATAACGATTGAGACTTTGTGAAACAACTGTGATACTTTGATTCAATCAAGATTCTAGAGAGATATGCTATGAATTCTCTCTTTTGCTTTGTCAGTCTGATCATTGTATCGAGGGCTTTCAAGTAATTGAAACACAGAGGTGCCGATTACGTACAAAATCGCGGACTGTCGGGGAAAGGCAGACGGATGGACCGATCATCGTATCGAGGGCTGCCGGGGATAGGCAGACGGACGTTCTGATCATCGTATCGAGGGTTACCGGGGATAGGCATACAGACAGTCCGATCCTCATATCGAGGGCTCACCAAGGTGTTGGTGAGACATACCTTTTATTCTAAGTGAAAGGATAACCCTTCTCTTTGGGTTAAAAGAATTGTAATTATTTTACATTTCCGCTGCTATCTGTATTAGAAAGGAAATTGTTTTTGTTTCCTTTTTTATCTCTTATACATTTGTAATTTTTTTAATTACATCCGTTCTATTACATATTGTATTGATTGATTCTATACGCTTTAAGGTAGAATCATTCATCTTTATATTACTCTGATTGTTGTGATCATCTTGAATACAATTGTTTTACATTTCATTAGTATTACATTGCATCATATCTTTTATATTCAATACAATTGTGGGTGTTTTTATTTGTATTAGTTTCAGACCTTTTAAACTAATCTCTTAAGTGATAAAACATAAAAGGTTTTTTTTAAACCTACAATCCACCCCCACCCTCTTGTATTGTTCTATATAATAGAAATACATATTCGATCCAACAATTTGTATCAATGGAGGTTTTCCACTGATTTGTATTACTAGATTTATTTCTTTCATATTACTATTTTCAACTACTTACTACACTAATGTGTGGAGTGGAAAAGATATTGTTTTTAGATGATAGGAATGAATATTGGGTCAATAAACAATCTGAATCCTTCTAAACCACCTATCTTTGATGGAAATGATTATGAGTATTGGAGAGATTGTATGAAGACTTATGTGATTAACACTGGTGTAGACAATTTTTTATGCTTACTGGAGGTTACAAAATTCCTGCCAAAGAATTCAGTACTTTCACTAACCAAGAGAAGCAAGAATATCAACTGAATTACAAGGTACACAATACTTTATTATGTTCTATGAACAGGAATATATATAGTTAGATATCTTAATGTGAAGCAGCCAATTGAATTTGGAATAAATTAGAAGTCACTCATTTTGGTACATCCAAGGTTATAGAAACAAGAAGAGCAATGCTTCGAGGAGAGTATCATGGATTTGTTTTTCCATATGGAGAGCCAGTATGTAAAGTGAAACAAAGGTTTATGACAATTGTCAATAGTTTACAATCTATGGGAGAAAATGGTCTTGATGATGAATATATAGTTGATAATATTATAGATATGATGCCAAATGAATAGAAGTCAAAAAGGACTGATATTGATGAAAATAGAAAAGTTTCCCAGATTTCCCTAGATGAACTCTTTGGAACTCTTCTACAACATGAGACAAGAATGAAGAGAGATGCTGATTTCAACAAGAAGAAGAATGGGAATGGAAGTGTAGCCTTTTCATCTAAAGCTAAAACACCTGAAAGGCTTACAAGATCCAAATCCAAGAATGTTATATCTGATTCAAGTGATTGTGATCTTTCAGATAATGAGTCAGCCAATCTTGCTTGAAGGATGAACAAGATTGTGGGAAAGGAAGACTTCCAATATAGATTCAAAAAGAAATATATGAAGGATAAGAAAGATTCAGAGGTAACTTGTTATGAATGTAAGAAAGCAGGACATATAAGGCCTGATTGTCCTTTACTGAAAAGGAAAGACAGAAAGGTGAAATACTCTCAAAGAAACAAGAAAAGGTTTTATAAGACAAAGAAATTATTGAAGGAAAATGATACCTGGAGTGCAAGTGATAGTGATTCTTTAGATGATTCGTCAGAATATCAGTCCTTAGGATAGAGGAATATCAGACTCTTAGCCAGATTACTAATTGAATATCATTTTCTCATGGCTAAGGTACATAATGCTGAAGCTATTACAAATGTCTCTTTGAATGAAAATTATACTAATAATAGATATTATGAATCTTCAAATGATGAATCTTCATCATCAGAATATGATACATTACCTTCTTTTGAAGAAGTCTCTAGATTTTCTAAATTACTTTAAAATGAAAATTCTAAACTCTAGAAAAGGCTTGAGAAAGCAAATTCTAGAATTTTAATCTTGACTAAAGAAGTATCCAATCTTTCTAAATATCTTGATGTGAAAACTTTTGATTTTGAAAGTATTTTAAAAACCCTTGAGAAAGTTAAATCTGATATGGATAAACTTTCTAAGGATCCTGAAAATGTAATTTCAAAGAAAAATATCTTAGAGCCTAACTCTAGTTCAAATTCAAATGTTTTGGAAAAGAAGAATTTGGTTTTAAAACTGAAGTCAGAAATTTTTTCCTTGATTTTTTTTTCAAACTTTACTCTTGGAAAAGAAAACTTTGACAAGATGTATTCTCAAATTAGTCCTTTGAGAAATCATTATGTTCTTGGTTATACTTATTCCAAACCTGTTTTTAGTAATAACTATTTTGTTCCACAAAAAACCTCTTTTTGTACTAAGTGCCAATGTGGTGGACACTGGAGAAGAGATTTTTCTCTTAATAAAACTCAATATTTAGGGTTTAATAAAGCTCATTTTGCAAAAAAAAATGTGGATTCCTAAAATTCTTTTATCTAACCCTTCTGGATCCAAACAAGTTTGGATTCCGAAAATCTAATTGTTTCTTTTTCAGGAAAAAGAGAAGTGTACCAATAAGAATTTTTGGTACATGGATAGTGGTTGTTCTCGACACATGACTGGAAACCAAGGTCTCTTTGAAAAGGTTATCAAAACAAAAGGTGGAAAAGTTACCTTTGGAGATAATGCTCAAGGAAAGATAGTTGGTATAGGTAATATTGTTTTTCTTGGAAAAGTTCTTATCTCAAATGTTTTGTTTCTTAATGGTATTAGGCACAATCTCAATAGAATAAGTCAATTATGTGATGAAGTTTACCTTGTGAATTTTAGAAATGATATGTGTCTAGTACACAATTCCAAGGATGAGTGTATTCTATCTACGCATAGGCAAGAGAATGTTTACACTATTAACTTAGAAGACCTTAGGAGCCAAAACTTACCCTGCTTAAGTGTAATAGAAGACCAATCATGGCTATGGAATAGAAGACTAGGACACTGTAATCTAAGAAACCTTAGTAAACTCTCAAAGAAAATACTTGTGAATGGGATACCGGACCTTAGATATGATTCTTCAAAAGTCTATGATCCTTGTCAATTTGGAAAGCAACATAAAATTAGCTTTAAATCAATTAATGAAGTTTCAACTTCTAATGCATTACAACTAGTGCATATGGATATTTTTTGTCCTTCACAATCTGGAAGAATTGGAGGAAAATACTATGTATTTGTTTTAGTTGATGACTTTACTGGATTTACATGGGTCTACTTTCTCACAAAGAAATCTGAAGCCTTTTCCTATTTCAAACATTTTAGAGGCCAAGTTAAAAATGATAAAAACCTACCATTGATAACTATTCATAGTGATCATGGTGGTGAATTTCAAAATTCAGATTTTGAAACTTTTTGTAGTAAGAAAGGTGTTACTCCCAATTTTTCAGCTCTATGAAATCCTCAGCAAAATGGTGTTGTTGAAAGAAGAAATCGTATTCTTCAGGAAATGAAACGAACCATATTGAGTGAATACTCAATTGCTAAGCACTTTTGGGCTGAAGCTGTTAGTACTTCCTGTTATACTATAAGTCGTGTTTTAACTAGACCATTTCTTAATAAAACCCCTTATGAGTTATGGACTGGCCGAAAACCAAAAGTCTCATACTTCAAAGTTTTTGGATGCAATGTATTCATTCTGAATAAAAAATATGATCTACACAAATTTGCACCAAAATAGGATGAAGGAATCTTTCTAGGCTATTCTACAACCTCTATGGCTTATAGAGTTTTCAATAAAAACACTTGTACTGTTGAGGAAACAATACATGTAAAATTCAATGAAACCGATCCTTTTGTTTTTAACCAAAACAATTTTATATCCTTGGATGTGTTTTCTAAAAATGTTTATCAACCATTATTAGAAGATCACTCTGATGAGGAAAATGTTCAAGAAATTATTCCTGAAACATTTACCACAGAATATTTTCAACCATATGTTGATTAACAGGTTTTACAAAACCCAAATCAATTATTTCTAAGGAATCATCCCAGTGATAACATCATTGGTGATGTAAATCAACCTATAAGGACCAGAAATTCCTTAAGAAATGAAATAAAACATCTTGATTTTCTTTCCCAATTTGAACCTCAAAGTCTAAGTGAGGCCATAGGTGATGATGATTTGATCAAAGCAATGCAAGATGGGCTAAATGAATTTGAGAGGAATCAAGTCTGGACTTTAGTTGATAGACCTAATGAAACAACTGTGATTGGAGTAAAATGGGTTTTCAGAAACAAGTGTGATGAAAATGGAATCATTGTAAGAAATAAAGCAAGACTTGTTACTAAAGGCTATAATCAATACGAGGGAATATAATATGAAGAAACATATGCTCTTGTAGCTAGACTTGAATCAATTCGTATTCTATTAGCCTTTGCAGCATATTTCAATTTCAAACTATTTCAAATGGATGTCAAATGTGCTTTTCTAAATGGTTTTGTTCAAGAATATGTTTTTGTTGAAAAACCTCCTGGTTTTCTAGACCCAAAACATCCTGATCATGTTTTTAAACTTACCAAGGCTCTATATGGTCTTAAACAAGCCCCTAGAGCATGGAATGATAGACTTACAGGATTTATTTTACCAAACAATTATACAAAAGGTACAACAGATCCAAAACTTTTTATAAAAATGGAAAACAAAAATGTTTTGATTGTTCAAATCTATGTTGATGACCCCATATTTGGATCAACTCAGAAATCTTTAACGGATTCTTTTGCAAATTTAATGAAATCTGAGTTTGAAATGAGAATGATGGGTGAGTTAACATTCTTTTTAGGTTTTCAAAATTTTCAAAAACCAGAAGGAACATATATATCTCAACATACGTATATAAAAGATTTACTCAAAAAATATGGATATGACAAAACTAAAAGTATTAGCACTCCAATTGGTACCTAAAATACACTTGATCTTGACGAAACTGTGAAACCAGTAGATCAAACAATATTTAGAGGTATGATAGGAAGTTTGCTATACTTGACAGCTAGTCGACCCGACTTAATGTTTTCTGTATTCTTATGTGAAAGATATCAATCTAATCCAAAAGAGTCTCATTTACAATCCATAAAGATAATCTTTCGTTATTTAAAAGGCACTATGGATTTAGGTCTTTTTTACTCTTCTGGGAATGATTTTGTTTTAAAATGTTTTTCAGATGCTGACTTTGGTGGTTGTAGAATGGATAGAAAAAGTGCATCTGGAACATGTCATTTCTTAGGAGATTCTATGATTTCTTGGTCCTGCAAGAAACAACACTCTGTAGCACTCTCCACTGCTGAAGCTGAATATGTAGCAGCTGGAAGTTGCTGTGCTCAAGTATTGTTGATGAAGCACACACTCACTGACTATGGAATGAGTTTCTCCAAAACTCAAATTCTTTGTGGTAATACAAGTTCCATAGCTCTTAGTAAGAACCCAGCACATCACTCATGTGAAAAACACATAGATGTTAGGCATCACTTTCTCAGTGATCACACACAAAAAGGAGACATAATTCTACAATTTATGGGAACACAAGAACAACTTGCTGACATTTTTACAAAGACATTACCATCTGATAGATTTGAGTTTATAAAACAGAATATAGGAATGATTACATTAAAATAATCATTCATATCTACTTCATGTTTTACAATTCTCCTTACATTAAATAACCCCCTTTGAAAGGGGGAGGACATTTATTTCTATGTTTTTTATGTTTATTTTTATCTTATGTTCTTTAACTATTTACTCTCCTGGTATGTGTTTCTATTTTTCTATTTATCGTATTGACAACTTTATTGTTTTCCATCATATCGACCGATGATGGTAATGATTTTCTTTTCCATCGTATGGACCGATGATGTTAATGATTTTCTTTTCCATCGTATCGACCGATGATGGTAATGATTATCTTTTCCATCACATTGACCAATGATGGTAATGTTTTTCTTTTCCATCGTATCAACTGATGATGGTAATGATTTTCTTTTCCATCGTATTGACCGATGATGGTAATAAACTTCTTTTCCATCATATCGACCGATGGTGGTGATGAATTTCTTTTACATCATATTGACCGATGATGATAATGTTTTTTTTCATCGTACTAACCGATGATGGTAACAAGATTGTTTTCCATCGGCTTGTCAGTTCATGGTAACAAGATTGTTTTCCATCGTCTTTTCAGTTTATGGTAACAAGATTGTTTCCCATCGGCTTGTCAGTTCATGGTAACGAGATTGTTTTACATCAGATTGTCATTTCATTGTAATGAGATTGTTTTCCATCAGCTTGTTAGTTCATGATAATGAGATTGTTTTCCATCGTCTTGTTAGTTCATGGTAACGAATTTGTTTTCCATCGGCATATTGATTGATAGTTTTATTTTATTTCGTACGGTTGTGTATTATTTAATCCTTAAACCAACAACTACCTTACGTTCTCCAGCAGTTACTTTCCATTTTATTTATTTTTTTTGTTTTTAATCCTAACCATTGATCTATTTTCTCTAATCCTGACTGTAGAAGATCAACAGTCACCCCTTTATCGCCTATAAATATCCCCCCCTCCCCAAACCCACATTGTTTTTTCAGGTTTTGAGGCGAAGCTCTGCTCCACTGGTTTTAAATCATCGTACGATCGTTCATCGGCATCACCTTTATGTCTCAATCCTCTGCTAACACTCCCGCCGAAATGTCTTCAAAGACTTTTACAGAGAAAGACTTTAACAGAGAAAGGTTAGTCTCTCAAGACTTTTTTGATTCGTATGATTCCACAATCAGAAGAATCATTATATTTCAAGGATGGGAACATTTGTGTGTTGAAAGACCTATTTCTCAAGATCCGGTTATCTTTGATGAAGTTTATCAGTTTTATAAAACCGTATCTTTCGACAAAGACATGACTATCAATTTTTCTGTGTATGATAGAAAGTTGTCTATGTCTGTAAAACAAGCGGCTCATTTTCTGAATGTACCAATATAAGGGGATTCTTTCTGTCCATCTCATAAACTACCAGAAGAAGTTGGTACATTTAATAGAGAAAGTACTGAAAAGTCTTTGTTTGTTATTAATGAAGAAAAGAGAAAAGTGACTCATCATTCTCCGGACAATCAGTTTGTGACTTTATGGATGCAAGGTTTTCTTATTCCAAGGAAAGGGGATAGAGAAACTCTGAAATTTTCTGATATATTTATGGTTGACTATCTTGTAAATATGAGAAAAGTAAATCTCATGGGGTATATTTTTGAAACCATAAAGAATTTCAAGATAGGAGGGATTAAGTCCCAAATGATTATGTATCCAGCCATCCTTACGATGTTCATTCTCGAATGTATGACATTTTGTAACAATACTTTGAAAGGAAACCCAATAGATTTTAAGCCCTCTTGGATTAGAAAAAGTACTATGAAGAAGTTAAATGATTGTTTTTATCAGAATTCAAAATTTTTTGTCAGAGATATAGAAGCTGAATTGGCTCAGAATCAATCGGAACCTATGCCAGTCAAAGACATTCAATCTACTGGTGTTACTCAAAAGTATGATCCACAAACCAGTTCAAAGCCTAAGAAGAAGCCAAGGTGCAGTAAGGAGGTTGTATCTAAATGGAGAAAGGATAAAGAACAGAGAATGGAAGGTGATCCAAAGTTCGGTCTTGACCCGGCTGAGGCTTTTGCAGAAAGAATAAAGGTAGAAAAATCCCTTAAGGCTGAAAAGAAAAAGAAACCTGTTTTGAAAAGAAAAGCTCAAGACTTTGATATCTCTAAAGTCAAGAAAATGGTTGAGGATTCTAATGCTCAACTGACGGAAGAAGTGCATCAATAACCCATCGTACCGAGCCTTCCTTAGAAAGAAAAAGGAAAACAAGTGATGGAAGAGATAGAAGAAGTGGAAGAAGAGGAAAGAGATTTTTTTTAGAATTTCTTCAAAGTTCGAAGAAGAGTAGGGAGGAATCGGTTCAAAAGCTAAGTAAAGGTGTTTAACAAACCCCTCATGCCGATCAAGCATAAACAACGGAAAGATTTTCACCTCATGAAAAGAAAGGTGCTCAATCCTCTCACACTGATAAAGTTGTTGTCATTAGTGATAAAATGGAAGAAGAAAGAAAGCAGAAAGAAAAAGAAAAAGGAAAACAGCCAGTTGTAGATTCAAGCCGATCCAATGAACTGGCTTCGTATGGTGAAGATAATAATTTATAACATACAATATCTCTCAAGAAGAGTGATTACATTGTCCATGTTTTGAGAAGGGATGAGAAGACCATTACATATTTCCCAAGGCTAGAAGGGAAGATTGATTTTATTACTGAAAATCAAATGAAGAAGTTTGGCTCTATAAAAGAATTAAGAAAGATAGTTTTGTCTGTTGAAGTCGATTTTAAAGTTCTTTCAGAAAGTTCGGTTGCTCATAAGTAGGCCTGCAACAAGATGACCAAGTGGTCGTACAAAACAGAGAGCTCAATCAATGATCATGAGATAGCAATTGAAGATATAAGAAGGTTGTAAAATGATCTTGTAATAGATTTCAATAAGCTTGACAGAGAAACGGTTGAAAGGTTGAATATTTTTTCTTCTCAAAGAGCCGATGTTCCTTCAGTGAAAGAATGGAAAGAGAGAATGAATGCTTTTCAATTTGAATTCTTGAAGGTTTCATATTTCAAGGATGAAATGGATTTGTTGAAGAAACAAAATTATGTGTTATCTAAAGATAACACGAATCTGCAAAATAGAATTGATACCCTTGAAGATGTAATCAAAGTCCAGGAGGAGACTATCAAGAATCAAGATCAAATTTTTGCGGACCAACTAGAGCATTTCAGAACTCAGGGTGAATCAATTTCTGAAGACAAGAAGGAGATAAAAAAGATGAAGGCGGTTCTTCATGAGTTGATCAAAAAGGAGAAAGAAAGAGAAAACAAGTGACTTGTATTTTGTTCTCATGTTTAGTGTTGTTTTTTATCGTAATGATTTTTCTTTTATCCATTGTCTTGTGTTTATTTTCTAACTCCTTCAGACAATTCAAGATTACCCATTTCTTTTGTAAATCACAAAGGGGGAGAATGTTTACAAAGCGGGAGAATGTTTTATAAAGGGGGAGAATGCTTTACAACACTCTTAAGGAAAATCTACGAATACAATCCTTAGGAAAGTCCATACCTAAGGGGGAGTTAGTTGTATTCAAATTCATATTCAGAAGAGATTCCAATAACTCAGGGGGAGATAAGTATTTATTGTTATATTTACTTGGTGTGTTGTGATTTCCAAAAAGGGGGAGATTTTTGAGTCAAATGTTATCTTTTGACTTATATATTTTGTTTTGGAAATCACAAATGTCTTTTTAATCGTATAGTACTGACTCTGTCAATCGTACCGTACTGACTCTGTCAATCGTACCATACTGACTCTGTCAATCGTACCATACTGACTCTGTCAATCGTATCATACTGACTCTGTCAATCGTATCATACTGACTCTGTCAATCATATCGTACTGACTCTGTCAATTGTACCGTACTGACTCTGTCAATCGTATCGTACTGACTCTGCTATTCATACTATCATTACTTGTTTTGGTACTTAGTCAAAAATACTTGTTTCATATGAATCGTAACATTTCTTATCAACGATATTTATCCTGTTTTAACCAATATGATGTCGTTGAGTTAGTTACAATCTAATCAAAACGATGTCGTGCTTTCTGTTTTAATATGACCGTTATGATTCCAGGTGTCCATGTCCCTCCGAGTTTTTCGGAGAAATATGACCGTTGGAGGCAACATGACCATCGGAACCCGAGGCCTATAAATAGGAGGTCATTTGAAGCTGAGAGTACAACTAGATAACGAATGAGACTTTGTGAAGCAACTGTGATACTTTGATTCAATCAAGATTATATGGAGAGAAGCTGGGACTTCTCTCTTCTGCTTTGACAGTCCGATCATCGTATCGAGGTCTTTAAAGTAATTGAAAGACAGAGGTTCTAATTACCTACAAAATCGAGGACTGCTGGGGATAGGCAAATGGATGGACCGATCATCGTATTGAGGGCTATCGGGGATCGGCAGACGGACGTTCTCATCATCGTATCGAGGGCTGCCTGGGATAGGCAGACAGACAGTCTGATCATCGTATCGAGGGCTCACCAAGGTGTTGGTGAGACAGACATTTTATCCTAGGTGAAAGGATAACCCTTCTCTTTGGGTTAAAAGAATTGTAATTCTTTTACATTTCCACTGCTATCTGTATTAGAAATGAAATTGTTTTTGTTTCCTTTTCTATCTCTTATACATTTGTAATTGTTTTAATTACATACATTCTATTACATATTGTATTGATTGATTCTATATGCTTTAAGGTAGAATCATTCATCTTTATATTACTCTGATTATTGTGTTCATCTTGAATACAATTGTTTTACATTTCATTAGTATTACATTTCATAATATCTTTTATATTCAATAAAATTGTGGGTGTTTGTATTTGTATTAGTTTAATCCCTTTTAAACTAATCTCTTATGTGCTAAAACATAAATGGTTTTTTTAAACCTACAATTCACCCCCTCTTGTATTGTTCCATCAAATAGACATACACATTCGATCCAACATTTATGCACCGTGCAATAATCATGGTAGTTTCCAAATTATATTTATTTGTAATATCTGTGGGTGAAATCATAAATTGTGTAATATATATTGCCTCTATGAGCATGTTTAATCCCATAGAAATTGGGAACTTACTTTAGGCCTTGTGGAAGTTAATGTTGGGTATCGGGTCAGTGGTAACCAAGGACAGTTCATTACATAAATGTCTCATACTTCAGTCTTATTATTTATGATTCATTATAGTGGAATATAAACCAAGAATCTTGGAACTAGGGAGGTATAATAGGTGTAGGTTAATAATTACCAACTTCATGTTAAGTCAATTACGCCATTTCTCCATTATATTAAAAAAAAAAAAAAATCTGATTTCAAATTTGATTTAACTGTACAATTTTTTGTTAGCTATATTGTTCTCCATGAATATAAGGTGAATTTAAATATGGTGATCATAAATCCAGTGAATTTATGCCAAACTATATACTGAATTAAATCTAGTGAATTGAATTTTATTTTCAAATTAAACAGTCATTAATTTTAAATTATTGAATTATGTTTTATTTTACCTAAATAAATAGAATTATACCATGAGATATTGATGTTAATGGATGATTTTATGTGATGTAGAATCCATTGAAATGTGGATTTTCTTCTTCATTTTTTTTCAATGGATGCCATGGTTGACATAAATTGATCATTTAATAATCATTTATAAATATTTCCACTACTTCTTATAATAAACCATGTTTAAATGGTACTTATGAAAGAGTATGATTATTTGAAGTATATAATATATTATTATATTGAGATCCCTAAATTTTATTTTTTATTTCTTATTGAATTTCATATGAAAATTTTCATGAGAAATTTTTATTTAAAAACACTTCAATTTTTATCCATTCTAATTAAAATGTTTTTGACCATTGCGTCATTGTGATACTATTTTTTTTGAAGTGGTTGGCTACTAAAGTTTTGAGTTCAATGGATTTGAAAAAGTAAGATAAAGGCTCTCCCATTTAAACAAGATCAATGGGTATAGTGGGGAATTTATAATACATTCTCATATGATTAATTTCAAGGGACATATGGAATAGAAGAAAAATTACATGGATTTATTTTAATGATTTACTTCACAGTTTGGATTTCATTTAAGGATTTTATAATATTATATATATCAGTGTTTTGTTTGTTGATAGGTACTATATGATTTGTTCTAATTTTATTATCTTCAATATATTTTAGTGTTTAAATTGGTATAACCAGTGGTTAAATTTTTGTTATATTTACTTACTCTTATTTTAGAGTATATTAAAAAATTTAAAAAAAATCTTTAAAATTGATTATTTATTCTATATTTTTTACTATAATTTATCCCCAACCATATTTTATGTTACCAACCATATATTTATAAGACCAAATTCAATATCAGTGTATGTATATACCTTTGAGGCATAATTAATAAAATTTTTTACATATATTATTTTATCACAAATATCCCAATTCCCTTATGATAATCACGTGGTATAAATATATTATTAGAGAATGACTCACTATTATAATATATAATAATTTCAATTATATTCAACTTATAATATTTTATGGTGCAGAGTGTGAATATTATCATGTACAAATGGAAAAGTTTATTGTTAATATTATCATGGATTATATTCATATGATTACTAGAAATTACTAGATTCTAGTGAAATATATTTCAAGATTTACTCATGATTAAAAAAAGTAATATTAAGAAAACTATGAATTCAATAATATATAACATTTTTCTATGAATCACAATGATTATAGTAAAATTTAATCATGTGAAATGGGTGATGGAATATGGATGAAATTTAAATGTATTAATTTTAAAAAATCGGATGTTTATGATTCTATTAGAGAACTGTTGAGTGATGGTTATAAGAATTTTAATTATCTACCTAATTATTCTGTGTGAAATATGCATCATAGAATTATAATAGTTGGTAATATGCCTTAGTATCTTGGTAGAAGGAGTTTTGGGATATTTTTTGGGGGGAGACAATTTTTTGTATACATCCAAATGAGTAGGAATCTAAGTTAAAAAATATTTATGATTCTATTAAACATATTATGATGAATATATATGATATAATAAGTACACTATTGAAATATAAAAATCGGATGAAAATAAATGAATAAAATTTGAAAAATAATAATAGAACAACCTTTTCTTCTAAATCCAAATATATTACATTGAGTATAGAGAATTATTAAACTAGAAAATAAAGGATCAACACATTTAATATTAAATAAATTATTTATCAAAATTGAATTAATTCTAATAATGATAGTGATGAACTTTGACTACGATTAATAACGATGAAAAATATTTTTTCAGAATAATAATTTCTATAATTTTTGTAGAATAAATCAAAAGGCTAGGAACAAAAAGTTATAATATATTGAAATGTTTTGTTATCAATGAATAAATACTACTAATATTATTCTACATAGTCAAAAATTTAATTGTTTGTTAAGGAAATATAATATATATTATAAAAAATATATACAATATGAAATTTATATATTTGGACACTTGGAATGTAAGTGATACAGACACTTCTTCTTGTATTTTTTTCCAAATATAGGGGTGATTGGGAGAAATGTTTTTTATTTTATACAAATATTATGTAGAATGAGAAATTACTTAAATCCATGTTTACTAAAAAAAATGAAAAAAATAACATTAAATGAAAAATTTATTTTTTATTTGGGTTACCAATCTAGTTCCACTACATTTTAATTAAAAAATACATACCTTAGTAGAAGATGATGAATAAATATGTACATTTCATGAAAAGACTCTATATGCTGTATAATGGAGATGAAACCCATTATTTTATTGAATGAAATTTATTCTACTACATTATATCTAGTGTAATAAAATAATTATAATTTAAAACATGGTTCCAATGTTTCTAAATATTCATACGAATTAGTTTTTAAAAGCATGTTCTACTTCAACATTCAATAATCATAATTTGGTTTTTAAACCAGATTCAGAAGCCATTAATTTAATGAATTATTAAACAAATTTTTCAACTTATATGGATAATTATAATAATATATGTAAATATTTTAAAACATCAATAAAAAACATTTGTAAACATTTTTACTAATATAATTAAATATTTTTTTTAAAATTACATTTTTTCAAAAAGAAAATTTTTTTGTACTAAATGTAACAGATGAAGTCATAAAAAAATTACATATAATTTAGATTTTATTGTTTCATATTGATATTATTTATCAATATATTTCATATGGTTAACATAAAAAATTGAAAAAAAATATGGGTTCCTAAATTTTTATTTTATAACCATAGAGGACGCAAAACATTTTAGTAACAACAACAATGTCATGAGGAATTTGAGAAAAAAAAATAAGTGTCATTTTCATAAACAAGTGTTATATGTATTTAATTTTATATCTATATATTATATAATATAATTATCACTTCTAAAACATGAAATCAATTAATGGTTGAAGTGTAACATTTATAGATAATGTGTAGTGTGAAATACCCAAAATTGATGACGTATCTTGTTATTACATGGAGTGAATTTTAAATATTTTTTTGAATTTTTCAGGAAAAAGGAATATATTATCAATATTAGTCATCTATGTGATGAGGTTTACCATGATAAATTTATAAATAATAATCTTACAATTCAACATTCATATGGTATGTTTATTCTGTATACTAATTAGTATGAGAATGTGTATACTATACACCTAGATGGACAATTACATTAGAACATAACATAATTTAGTGAAAATGATGACTTAGAAAATATATATTTATTACTACGGGTAAAATAAAATGATAAATATTTTTTAAACATTCTAAAAATTGTATTAGAAGAGAAAAAATAAAACAGATATTTGACATCTTAAGAAAGTGTGATCAAAGTAACTTTTTCAAGAAACATGATACTATATTTAAACGATTAGGTGATTTTTCAACATAAAATGATTTTGAAACAGTTAAATGGATTTTATATTTATACAAAAAATTCATATATCTGAGGGGGAATTTTTTTTATGACATATCTAATGAATATAGTAAATTTACATGGATTTATTATCTAACATAAAAATGGGAATCATTATTTTATTTTAAAAGATTACATGATTCTATTAAAAATGAGAAAATATAAATATGATTCTTGTTTTAAGTGAACATTGGGTAATTTAAAAAATTCTCAATTTGAATCATTTTTTTAGTAATAATTTTATTAATCATGAAATCTTGAAACCTTGAGAACATCTTCAAAATATTTTAGTTGAACTATTAAATAAAATTATTCAATAAATGAATTGAACTATATTGAGTGAATATTATATAACTATTATTTTTTGGGAAATATTATATAAAACTACACACGGTATTGTAATTCATATTTAACAAAATAATTTTCAAAATATAACTCATTTTTTGGACCATACTAAAACTAAAACAAAAACCTTGAGAGTTTTAAAATGTAAAGTGTTCATTTTTACTAATAATTATCATATAAATAAATTTGGTAATTATAATAATGATCGAGTATTTATTTGTTTTATATAACTATTATAAGATAATGGTTTATTAATAACAGAAATAATGTTATTGATGAAATAGATTATGTAGACTTTTCTTGAAACCAGTCTGTTTCATTTTATAAATGATTGTATGTTGAGCTTTGGAAAGATTTATTTGAAACTACTACTATTAATTTACTAGAAGATAACCCACTAAAACTAGTAATAAATTTAGATGAAGTTATATTAATATAAACTCAATTTTCAATTTTTTATTTAAGGTAATAATTTAATGAAATGGTTTAGGAATAAAATTATTTCATTCTTGGAAACCAATACATCTAACGAAATCTTATATTTAATAATATAATTAGTTATATATGACATCCAGTTAAAACATATAGTTATTTAAAATATAAATCCCTAAATCATGAATTCATATATATATATATATTGATCCTAAAATATCTTATTAGGCCTTGGGTGATGGATATTGGAAGATAGTTATTAATTAAGATCATAATCATTTGCAATGGAACAAAATTTGGCCTATATTTTAATTTCCTAAATAAAATTTGGTGATATGATATAAATGGGATTCCAACAAAATTTGAATCAAATTTAATAACTTTTTGGAATAAATCATGTCTTGTTGCAAAGGGATATTATTCTGTATAAGATGTATATTAACAATAGACTATTTATAAAGATTATTGGAACACATACACCCAAATCCTATTGGCCTTCCAAGTGAGTAATATGTTTACGTTATCCCAAATGGATTTTAACACTGTTATTCATAACAGATATGTTCAGGAGGATGGCTATATTGTCCAAGACCATATTTTTTAAGTTTATAAATTTCGAAAACCTATATAGAAATATAGAAAATCACACAAAGAACATAATTATTCTCCAAAAGGATTATATGGATGTATTTCTACTCCCAAATGATTTTGATAAGGAAAATGAATATATGTTGATATTTATCCATGTAATGAGTAAGTGAAAAATGAATTGCATCGCTTCCCGGGTAGGTAATCCTCCTTACACATGAGGGAGGTTATCATATTTTTAAATAAATTGAACATGAGAGGGTATATGTTATATTAATATTACATATATATATATATATATATATATATAATATCATAAATATTGTATAAATGTGTCAAATCCATCATTATAACCACCCCTAAATGGTGGGGATGGTCAAATAATTTCATCAATTCATGAGGTGGTAGTCATCTATACACTGGATCGATGGATTCATTTCCCATTTTTGAGAAGAAGAGAGGGATATAGGTCATGAATATAACGTAATGAATTATCAGTTTATGTAAGATACTGTGGTTGTTATATAAGTTTGGTTTAATAATATTTCAAGGTGTTTGATGAAGAATAAATATAAAAAAATTAATTTAGAATATTCCTTCTTCATTAGAAAAAATATATAAAAATATATGAAAATCCTTCATAATTTATAGTTGTTATGAAAATAAATTTATCATGGAGGATTTAAGGGGATTATGGAATTTATTTTGGTAGTGATATTCCAAACCAACATTCTTTTCATGTGTGATGAGGGGAGGAGAGTGGGGGGGGGGCTTTATAGATGGGGAAGAGCACGCAAATGGAATTTCTGGAAAGAATCATCCACACCCACTTTGTTATATTGAAAAATTCATACAAAATAGATCATTATTGAATTTTATCGGTGATAGGGTAAATAAATGTTTAGAAATCTTGTTTTGGAAAAGTATTATTTTATTTTAGTTATTATATTTTTCATTAACCCCTCTGTAAATCTGTTTTTACCTTAACTGGGATAATTAAATTTTATTGATTTTACAATTTATAATGGTTAGGAATTATTTCTTCCTTACTAAATTATATAAATTATTATATTTCTAAATATGTAATCCATTTTCATATATTCAATTCCAATAAGTGAAAGATTAATATTTCAAGTTATACAGACAAACATGACAAAAAATTAGGTTTTCAAGGAAAATATTGAAAAAGTATACAAGGGTTTTATATTAAAATTCAATTTAAATTTTATGAAATTAAATAATTTATTTATATTTTAATATTATTGAACCAATTTTACATAAACTTATTAAAAATATAATTTAACCATGTAAATTATTTTAGTTAAAAAATAATATTAAATAAAAATCAGTATTTTTTTCAATTTATCAAAAAATGAAACTTTTAAGAAAACAACCACAAATTAACCAATGAATAATTATTTCATAATGGAATTTAATTATTTCAAACAAACATCTTAATTTTTTAGAAAATAATTGTAATTTATGACTGAAAAGGAGAGCTATGAAGTTTTTAAAAAATTACAGTTTCCAGAAAACATTTTGTATTATTTTAAAGGATTGTTATTATATTTATTATAAATAGATAACCATAATATTCATATTTTTTAGTACTATTAAATATGTCCAATTTAATTTCTTGATTATAAAGGTACACTATATTACTATTCAATATGGCTCGATATTAAGTGTTCCACAATCAATTGATGATATTAAATTTAAATAATTTTATTTTATGTAATGTTTTGGCTTGATGATGCTTGTAACATTTGATTTTAATAATATTTTCTTATTAACATATCATGGTTTTCCATAAAATTTCAACTTATAAGATATTGATATAAAGGGTTTATTCATCTTATGATGTCACCATGGGCACCATTTGTTCTCTTTTTAATTAATGTTTATGGAAGAATATATATTTGAGTCTATTCTCATAAGCTCAACGAGGTGATTTTTAAGAATGAATAAATTATATATTAGGTTAATGATATGTTTAACCAAATCATTTGATAAGGATGATTTTCTTAATTTAAATAAATGTTTTCTTACCCCATGTTCTGTGTGAAGACAATGGATATACCAATGAAAACATTTAGGATAAATTATATGAATTATGATTACTCGCTTATTCTTTTTTCCTTCATAAATTCCCTTTTTGTGTTTAAGGAATTTATGAACCATATATTTAAATAGTATACTAAAACAGTTATTATGGTGTTCACAAACAATGTCATGGTTTACTCTAATATGAGGGAGGATCATGAGGAGTAGTTGGAAATTGTTTTTTGTACATTAAATAATCACCTGTTTCATTCCATGTTATCTAAATTCAACCTTTTGATCTAAAAAAGGAAATTAATAGATCCTGTATAACATGAAAAATGAATTTCTATATCTCTTGATAAGATACAAGGAATGGTCTTTTTTTGAAATACCAATCAATGTGTTCATTATATTAATATTTTTAGGCTTAGATGGATATTTCATGAGATTTAATCTTCATATCCCTAGGTTAACATATCCTTGAAATGTTCTGAAATGAAAAGGTAGTGATATTTGAATGGGAGGAGAAATTCAATAAATAATTTAAAGAGTTGAATGTGGGATTCAATTTTTCTTAATGACTCATTTATATATTGTAAAGTTATTTAAAAGTATTGTGATTCCAATTGTACTATTTTGTGGCTTTTTATACTATATTGTTTCCACTTTTTGGCATAGGAATCTATCCAGTTGATTAAAAATGATAATAACTCTCCCATCCTGACCTAAAGTTGGCTTGGGTGATGAATTCCTTGAAAAAATATAAATATTATCTCTTTGGGAGAATCTTACCATAAAAGTAATTATAATTTTTTACCCCCTGTTAAAGATAAATGAATATCATATATGGTTCTAGGATGTGTATTTCCATGATTTAAATTTTAATTTGGACTATACACCAAGAAAAGGGAATGAGGCCATTCATTCCATTCTCTAGATAGTACTGACACATTTAATGAATTACTTATTGGATTAGATTTATATGATTTTATTATTCACTAATTATCATCTAGATATGGGATAATAGGATTATTATATTTTCTTAACCTACAAAATAATAACACCCTCCATGGTAGACTAAGTTTAAGTTTATTATGTATTTTGTCCAAATTATAGACTTTTGAGAGGAATTATAAATTGGTTGGATAACAAAGATAGAACTTTATTTCACTCATGATGGATATTTTTTTTAAAATATGGATTTGTAGTTAATTTATCCTCGGGGAATAATGTGATCGGTTGTGCGTATCATTCATGTTTGTAAACACTCCTCCAAGATTTAAAGATGTCTTATTATCTCAAGAGTCTGTATTGGTGGCCCAAGAAAATCAAATCCAATAATGATTTCCTATATCAATGCCTTACCTTTAAAAATATTATATCCAAGTATCAAATTCCTTCACATTTTTTGTAATCTCCTACTGATAATATGTATATGTGGCATGAAATATTTTTTGTAGCTTTTTTGGTATTACTTGGACTCTAAGGGAAATTAATTGTACAATGGTTTCTATTAACGAGTATATGAAATTGGTAAAAATTTGTGAAATATATTGGATTCTATTAGATGAAAGGTATTATAAAGATTCAAATTTTCCATCAATCAATATTGTTTATGGAGAGAAATAGTTTACTTATAATTTTTAAAAATTTATCCAAAAAGTGATTGGTTCTCAACATAAATTGAAGACATATTATCAACCATATATTGAAGGTAATATGAATAAAATTATTTAGAATTTGAGACAATTCTATAAGATTTTGTACATTATTTTTAAATCTCTTAGGATAATACTTCACCATTGAATGGATTTTATTATAATAATAGTCGTAAATACTTAATAAAATTGGATTTTATTGAAGTTCTATATAGAGGAAAGTGTTGGTCAAAATTTTTGGCTATAATTAGATGAGAAACAAATGTTGGGAGGTTTTATTCAATATACAACTAAACATATTTAGTTCATTATAACACAATTTGTGCAGACTAAATGTCCTCAAAAATATTTTGATTAAAATATTAAACATATCAATGAATTTTAAATTATTTATAATATATTCCTATGATTTTATTCTTCCCTAGTTCTTCATAATCATCGAAATTAGGGTAATCTAAAGTTGGGTTATTGGGGTCTATCTGATATCATTGATAATCTAGGTATTCTGGGATTGGTGCAGGGATTTCCACAAAATTTATCTTCTATTTGGGTCATGGTTCACATTTCTTAATTTAAGATCGTTCATTATGACAAGTCTAATGAGTTTGAATGTAATTATAATAAATTAGATTCAAACACCTTTATTTATAGTAACCTATTTGAATAAGTGATCACTATGATAGATATTCTAATGGTTCGTTTATAAAATTTTTCAATGTTCCATAGTGGTATAACAAAGTTAGCAACAAGTATTTTAATCAGGATGCTATGTTGTTGAAAAAATGTCATCAAATTTTAAATAATGAGTATTTTTTTAAATCATTCGGTTAATAAGTGGCATGGTTGGGTCAATTGTGACACATGTGGTGTACATTTTATGTATACAGTATTGTGTTAATTTCTTTATAACTAAATTTCTATAATTAATTTATTTTATCATTATGTTATATTGTTTTAGATATGGTTTGTTGTTTTTTAAAGGCATTTTATAGTATTATAGAAAAAAATTGACTCATAGGAACCTTGTATTCTGGGTGTAGGCCAGACCATGGAAGAAGAAGGAATCATGACCGAGAGTCATAGTAGTGTTTTTGGTAAGGTTTTTTTGATGGTCACATCATTACAAGGGGTTTCATAGAATGATAATTCATTTTTTTGTTATTTCCAGGTATCTTTTAAATATGATATTATAATGGTGAAATTTGTTTTAGGACAATCCAAAATAGATAATTCCATTATATATGATTCATTGAATTGAATCTCATGTATTGAATCTCCTTTAAAAAAATATTTACGTATAAAAAAATTAAAATGTGGTAACTATGTGATAGGGTAGGTCACTCCAAAACTACACATTTAGGAAACCACTTTTATTTGATATTACACTACCATGTGGGGGTTTACATTTAAAACATCATTGATAATACTGTTCTCTCCATGGAATGTTCCTATCATGTCTCAATAAAGGGAGACATGGACACACTATTCAAGTCAAGAAAGGCGCAACTCTATGAAAAATAGAATTCAATGGATCGTGATTTTTAGTAGGTGTGGTGTGTCACCCCTTAATAGTGGATTTCATGTAGTGATCTTTTGTACAAAGATTATTTAAAATATTTATTATTTTTTTAATGAAATACAAAATCGATATTTTAATATTTTCCCAGTTTATCATCGATGTGGGTCTCCTAAACCTTCCTATTATGGATGTCATCCCATTTACTATATTCCATTAAAATTGGATTATAGTGGATCATTCTGGAGATAGGTAATGATAAGTGATATTCCCATCCATTCTTCCTTAAAATGACCTCTTATCTGTTGTTTTATTATTTAACAAATTCCACATATTCCTAGAGATCATGTTAGTGAAATTCTTAATCAACATTTTTGATATTATGGATTGACCTCTTCTTCCTTTTTGGATTAAATTCATGACTACATATATGAACTTTTGTGATATTGATGTCTCAAAATAATGTATATTTACATTATTATACCGTATACACACTAGTTTTTCTAGTTTCTATCACAATATTATTATTTGAATTTGTTAAACTAAATTAATTTAGTAATCTTCATTGTGGTTATTCACTTTTTTCATGAAAAAATTTTACTATTAAATGTATTTTAGATTAAAATGGCTTTAATTCAAATTGGGAGTTGAGGAAAAAATTATATAATTTTTTCATCACAATTTTTAATGTATGTTTTTTAAATGATATTTATTGTTGAATATGTTTTCCTGATTTGTATGCCTTGAATTTTTTAATGATTTATATTATAATGTGATTAATTTGGATGACTGTGATATGAGTCTTGATTATGGGTTATATACATTTGGTAAACTATAGATTTAAATTTAGGTGATTGGTTGAGAGTCACGCTATTTAATATTGGGCTCTAACCAATGCATATTTTAGAACATTCTCTAGCTTCGGGTTCACACTATAAAATAGAAATGTTCTAAGATATACTTATCTATAAATATTTTATATATTATTTTACACAAAACACCATGTTTATATTGAAACATATTTACTACAGAAGTATTATATTTTAAGTGATATAAATTTCATTATCACCGGATTGGATGGTATGTAAATAACTAACTAAATTACAAATTGTATTTTTTACATATGTATAAATTGAATTCATTACATTATAATTTTTTGGAAATTAAAATAATATAATTTGGGGTTAAAAACTTTTGTTTTTCATAAAATAATTATTTTCATATTATGATTTTGTTTCAAAAATATAAATTTATTATATTGGCATATTTTTTAATTGAATGTATATATAATATATTTAGTCAAATATTTTAGTATTCGACTCAAATTTTTATCATCAAAAGGAATTATTAAAAACTATTTCCATTCAGTATGAATTATGACTTCTGAAACACCAATGATATTCATCCAATTAATTTTAGCTAGACACTTTATCTTTTGTAACGATATCAGTCTTAAATTTTTCTACTCATAATTAGTATATTCTTTTAAAATACTATTTTCCACTTCTACTCCACTGAATTCAAACACTTAATCATTACTATCATGAGGAAACTATTTACTATTTTGTTGAATAATCAATTAATTTAATAATATATTGAAATTATTAGTATAAAAAAATATCGAGCCTCCTGTAAAAAATTGAAATTATTTATTCATTCATGAGTTTCCATTGAATATTACCAAATCTATATGATATTCAAACGTCATATTTTACTCTTTATAGAGAATAAAACACCTGCAACTGAAGATTCAAAAATATTTCAATTATGGATTTATTCATTATCGTAGCTCATATAAAGTATTTCCATCTTAAAAATAATGTAATGATCCATTACATATATAGACTGATGTTATGAAATATTCATTCCAAAATTTATTTGATATTTCATTTTCAAAAAACAATTTCTTGAACTTTTTTCAATGACATTATCTACCCTCTCAACCATTCCATTTTAATTTGGATTTATCAATTATTAAACAGGGTTCCGTGTTCCCTATTTCTCAAGGTAATACACCATTTGGGTGTTTTGGAAATCAATACAATTATCATTTTAGAACTTCAATATATTATATTTAATCATTTTATTACATACCATTTTATATTCAGTTATGAAACTCACCCAATTATACTTATAATAAATGGAAAAACTTCATTCCATTATTCTAAAATCATCAAAAAAAAGAGAACAATACCAATTACACTCAACAAATCTTAGTATGATATGTTAACCCAAATCAGAATACACTAATTCAAGCACATTTTATGAATTCTATTCTTTTTTTTAAAATATTTTGAATGATATTTCATTCAAAACAATAATCTCAAGTTTGAGTATAATATATCAATTGCCTAGAGAGATTTATTGATGAATTATATTTTACATTATATAACAATTATAGTTAGAATAAATTATCAAGACATTTATTCATCAACTATTTTTCTTCCTCCAATGATATAAAACACATATCTTTTTCACCACTCATGAAGTAGAGATTCCATTCATTCTAGTTTTGTAAAAAATATATATTGTATCTTCCATTTATGATAGGAATCTATTGGGAAAATCATATATAATTCCTTCAGTCACATACATGACTGACACATATCTAGTTTTCACTAAGAAATACACCAACTGAGAAATTAGAATATCTCATTTATCTTCTTCTATAATTTTAATTTCTTATTCCAAAAATATTTATGCCTTCATCATTTCTAAATAAAAGTACACCATAGTTTTTATACTTAATGATTCTTGCTATATTCATATTTTCCATTATATGGAACGTGTATCCACAATCAATGGGAAATATTTCAGTATGATCTAATTCATGGATGAAAATATCTACAACAACATCATGATCATCTATTTTATTTTTTATCAATGTGAAGTTCATTTTATTTCTAGATCATCTTTAGAGTATGATTGTCCAACATCATCTTATGGATTTAGAAATTATTTTTTTCAATACATCGGATACTTTATTTGGTTTCATCTTATGAAAACATTAGATCCACTTAAACATTATGCACTAAATTATTTATGTGAAATATATGGACATGTGTATGAATCCTGAACAACCAAATTATTTAATGACAAAATCATTCGGGGAATAAAAAATATACATTAATCCTCCTTTTATTCTATTATGAAATTCAGTAACTATATTTATAGAGCACACATTTTTTAATGATCCATATTTCTATTGAAATAACACTTTATTCGATGTGAATTAGAATGTTTCATTTCTGTAAGGATGTATGCTCCTTGATTTATCTGATACATTTAATTTTTATTCATAGAAAAATATATTTTCATCCATGGAGTGGGATATTGTGACACAACAACAAACATCAAAATTTTATTTTTATGATCAATCCCTATCATATACTTTTCACTTAGATATGATTGTTACTTCTATTTTTTTGGAAAAATGTAATCTACATCCACCTTGAAGGAAAATTAAGTAGAATTTTTTCCCAATTTCACTTCAGTATTATGGAGTCTCACTTTATCATCTCATTTTATTCGTATTCTAAACACATCATATTAATGATATTTGGTATGTTTTTTTAGATCACTTATTTTGTTACTCAATAAATCCATAATTATTGTCTATTATACAAGATTATGATTGTACTAAATTATATTTGGTGAGTCCACAAAAATTTAATAATTAATAATTTCAAATTATTCTTTTAACCTATACATATTTCATTCTTAATGATTCATACAGTGTTTAGAACCATGAACCACTCTATTTTATTTTATTTTTCACTCTAAACATTCATATCCTAAAGATTGGATTCTAATTTATCATGTATATAAACTCATAGTTCCCATTATCCTTCATAATTATCACCCTATTATGTTGTTTGGGAATTTCCCATTGGTTCCATCATGCCAATTTCCTTTTCATCTTTACATTCTTTGATTTCTTCATCCACAATATCTTTGAAACGTCCATTAACTTGGGAATAATTGTTCGTCCTCATGAATAAATTCCACTTAATGATTTTTCTACCTTTCACATTGACATAATTTTGCTTCATGGAAATTTACTCTTCATACAATAATTTTTTTAAATAAATATTCGTGAACATTTCTACATAATTTCCCGCCTTTTCTTATCAAAATCAGTGTTTTTTAGTTTCTCTTTAAATTGTTCTTTTCCATTTTTTGAATTTTTTGAAAGGAATGATTCAATATAATTCCCCAATACATATTTTTGGTTATCCATTATTTTAGAAACCATTCCCTAATAATCCTATAGATATTTTTTCTACCATTAAATTGTCGTATGTTGCATGTAAATTCACACTAAAGGACTGACTTGTTTAGTCATCATGCTAAACATGATATATACGTGTGTTTAAAATTACATTTGAATACAAAAATTAATACATAATCGATAACATTACCCCATCTAGAATAACCCTATTTATCATTCATAGTAAAAATTATGGATTTCTAATAAATGAAAAAAATATGGGTGATCTCAAATTCTTAATAAGTATTTTGTAAAATGAAAGCTCTCTTGAATTCATATGTATAATAACTATGGAAATGAAAATAAATAAACAAAAACTATAGTTAAATAACATGACTATCAGTGTATTATATGTTAGAATCATTATAGAATGGTGAATAACTGGCCACACATTCCATTTAAATCAATAAGATGAGAATAAAATGCATCCCTAGATTATAACATTTCAAATATCTCATTGATAATGAAAACTACATTTAAATAATAGAAATTTTTAATTATGGGTTTTCATGTTTCCCATTTACAAGACACATTTACCATTAATATGTATTCTCAAGATGGTTTCAAACATGCTATGTAAAATTGACCAGATTTGTACTAGACATTTCACAAGAGACTATTTTCTAGATCCATCCTTCAATCATTTTAAACATCTTATTTACATATATGAACGGTTTGTTTCCAACAAATTTAATCTAATGAGAATATTGATACATTGAGGATATTAATTTAAATAGTCCCCATTATATTTCATAATTTTTCGGTGAATTCCAAATATATTTAGTAATTGATTTAACTCATAACCAATTTTCCTGATCAAATATTTATATTATGTAAAGGATAAAGATCCTTAAATATTTCCCCAGTTAAATAATATTTATAAAATATAATACCATTTCTAAAAATTTTACACGTTTCAGGAAATAAATTTATCCATGATAAAATATGTTGACATTTTTGGGAAATTTAATGTTTACATGAATTCGATTAATTCATGTTATTGATAATGAGAACCAAAATGGATCAAGGATGTTAATTTCAAAACATTATTTGGTAAAATAGAGCATATTCCATCCATTATCGAACCATGAATGGTTGGATCCAATATATAGAGGACTGAATAATAATATTTGAGTCCCATATACATATATATTAATAGAAATTCCAAAAATAACTTATAGGATTCCAAGAAGCATGTTAATGGATCATTACCAATGTGATTCTAAAAAATTTTGATCCAAGGGGTATCAAGTTATGTTCCATATAATAGAATTAGGATTCAATGGGTGAAAATGTATTTGGAATCCATTATCACAATCAACAACCATGGATCAGAAATGTCCCTAGATTTCTATGGAATCATGATCCAAGGAGTTGGTCTAAGAAATCCTCTTCAATAAATAAACAACCAAACCATTACATTAACATTCACATTAAATGATTTCATCCTACTCTTTTACACAATTTATATTAAACAAAATCAATAAATTAATAAAAAAAATCAAATGGGAATGTGGGAATAAACTATACCTTAACAATTCAGTTTAAATCTATAATTTTGATTAAAAATGAACAAGTAATACAATGTTCTCACACAATTAAAATTTTATTAAATTATCATTAAGGATCCCCCTAAATTTAGTGATCTCCCATAAACCCAATGAGGAAATACATTATAGAGAAGATATAAGATTACACCACATGGGTGGCATAGGTTTGGACTAAAAACCTCCAATGTTAAAACATTAGTTAATTGAAAAAACCTAAGAGCGTATAGTCTAATGAATTCAATGAACTAATTAATTTTATGTGGAACACCCGAATGTCTTGTGTATAAAATATTCAGAAAATTTTATAAAACACAAAACCATGAGAAAATGGGTTTGATCATCTACCATATATATTTTTTCATGAAATAATTTAGTAATGACCTTTAATTTTGTATAATTTTTGTAAAAAATGAGAATGAAATGAAAATAATTAAGATAGTTTTTATTATCTTTCACCAAAATAACTATATTGATTTGAAGATAAATAAAGTGTGCCAAAATGATTGTAAAACATACTAGTGTGTATTAAATGAGACAAACAATGTTAGGATTTGAGTCTAGTTGACTAATATATAAATGATCCTAGATTGATCAAATGGATGATATCTCATTGGGGAGGTATTGTTATGTGTTGCAATAATGAAATAAGGCAATGGTATATTCCTATACTCACTTATGGGAAACAATTTAATTTTACATATTTAAACATGGTTTTATGGTTTTCACATACGGATGGACAAACCATGCTCTTACCATTTCCCTTATCTTCCTCATGGGGGAAACGTGATTTGGAAAACCATGTGAATACAATGTGATTATCCCCTATTTAAAGTATGTATATATATGCCTGGGAATGTATCCCTTCTTTCATAGCTTAATTAAGCAATGCGACTCCTCCAACCCTATGTATAGCCCCACATATTTACACTTAACCATGTGTCTTGGGTATCAAGGTTTCTTTTAGCTTAAATTACAATTTGTGTTTCTCAAAAATTTGGGCATCAGGTTCTAACGGATCCATGGTCACCCCCAAAACTCTAAAAATATCATTACATACTAACAATAGTTTGAAACCGAATAGTGAAACCAGTAAAAAAAGTTCTATACCTCATAGGAAAACTTTTTATCCTACATAGATAATTCATAATAACATATCTTGATGTGTTAATGGTTTAAATATGTCTATCTAATGCGTATTGGACACGTATTAGTGCATTTTTTGGTTGATATATCTTGTAGTGTTATGGCCTTGGGCATTTTTCTCAGGTCTATTTGGTAAAACATCATGTTGGAATTATTAAAATTATAATTTATATGGATTCAAATTTTAGAATCCATTTTTTGGGTTTTTAACTCACATAAAAATCAATATTTTATTTAAATTCAATATGGCATATGTGACGATAAGGAAATTTTTGAAGTTAAAATGTTCATATATATAAATTTAATATCAAAATGATTCCAATATCCTAAATTGTATTAATATATATATATATATATAAACTATTTTTATATTAAAAAAATTCAAATATATGTTATCTTTATAAATTATTTTGATGAATATTTAGTTTTCATCTAAAAATAATAAATTATCACTATTTATTGAAAACTAATTCTCCAAAAGATCAATCAAATTCAGCTTAATATAATTTTTGTATTCATATTCAAAAAATTATATTATTTTGTAAAATAAATATTCTAAAATAGGAAAAAAATTTGTTATTTGAACAAAGCATGATTAAACCACATTCGAAAAAAATTACAGTTTTTCGGAAAACATTTCCCTTTTATTGAAATTATTAATATTTTATGACTAATCAAAAAATAACTATTAAAATTTTTAAATATATATATTTTCATATGTTATTTAATATTTTTCATTACCTTCATTCAAACAACTAGGTGATAACTATCATATTAAATAATAAAATTAATAGTATATTATTTTTTTGATAAAACTCATTATTTTGTGTAATGTGTGATTTAAAATGATCTTGTAATTTCTTTTCACAATATCTAAACTTGTTGGTCCATGTTGACAAATAAAATATTTTTGATTCACGTAATTAATCCTAACTTATAGATTCATGTAACATATGCTACGAAATAAAATGTTTTTCATTTAGAATTTTTGGGCTCTTAAATTCTCCTCAACATAAATCAATTTAATAATTCCAATTTAAATAGGATATCAATGTTCCCGGGTATTAATTTAGTAAAAATAATTTTTTAGAAATTAAAATACTGAAATTTTTAGTAAAAAATCCATTAAATATAATATAATTTTATTTACCAAATTTATTTGGTATAGTCGCAATACTAGAATTATACATATGTGAACATTAGTGGGATGTAATGATATGTAAATAGAGGTAGATGATAAATTTTTTTAGTGTGATTAATGTGATTGATCATTTTATAATTATTTATCAATAGAATTTTGATAGGCATAGAGCCATAAGTCTGTGATGATTTAAAACACCATCAATTCAACAAAAATGCTTGGATTTGGTTTATATTTTTTGGATGCAAGAACCATTTCGCAATAAGGGGTAATTCTCTTCCAATATAAATATATAAGAAAAATATAAAGACATTATATATTTTCATAAACATTGTTTCATCCTTTTATTTTTCATCGTTCAATTTGCAGGTCAATCCAAACATCAATTAATATATATCCAAAATTGAATTTCTTTTTTCTTGATGGACTAAAATTTAATTTTAATGGATAATAAGATCTATAAAATATGAAACTTCATTCCATATGTATCTAAATATTTTCCAATAATAATATGGTTTATACATTAATCTGAAAACCACAAAATTTATACTACCGGTTCATCCTCAAAATTTATTTTCCAAATTGTTTAACTAAAAACCAACAAGCATTGACATGGACATCCGGTAGGCCATCGATAGCGGTGAAACACTTATCATCCTTTGTTCAGGGGTTCAAGCCAAAACACATTACTATATGTGATGGGTTGTCACAAAAAATGTGGGTTTCTGTTTTTATAATCTATGTTAATATAATTCCAATAAATTCCCCTAAAATATGATGGGCATCCGTGAAATAATGTAAATCATTAAATAAACTTTTTAATATTGTTCTCAATACCATGTTTTTTCTGAAAAACTCTAATACTAATATTTTTCATGTATTGTAATGTCATTAGTGATCTTATTAACCGTAATTGTTATTAATACCTTTATACTTATTTCTATAAAAATAATTATACATGAAATAACATTTTTTCACCAACACAAATCCATGCCGTAAAGTTCTCTAAAAATATCCATAATCATGGTAGAATAAAACCACATAAATCCCAAAATATGTCATTATAATATTGAACATAATATCAACCTTAATCTCAATCATACTAAATCCTTAATATGTTATTGTATACTTATCCATAAATTCTATTATATGAGTATGATACCTAATTTATGATTTCCGAAATAATGTTTTCAGGGTTGGTACTAAACATTATCTAATATCAACAATATCATCATGGCACCGATAATATTGGATCTAGTTTATTCAACCATTATATTGTAATAATATACATAGAAATGAATCTTTATGTACTGAATAGTTTATCATCCATGGTAAACTGGATACACTCATGAGTTTTAAATTACATTTAAATACACAAAGTACAAAATAATTATTTTCAACAATAAATTTATTCCAATTATCATAACCTTTTATATCATTCAAATTAAACATCATGGATTCCTATGAAAATAAAAAATATATAAGGGTGAGATCAAATTATAAAAACATTATGTGCAGTGGAAGCTATCATGAATAAATATGTATAATCAATAGGGAAAAGAAAATAAATTAGAAGACAATACATTAAAATTAATTGACTATCATAGAAATATAAGGATTACTCTATATGTAATGGTATCTATCTGAACATGAATTACATTAAATAAAATATTCTATGTATAAAATGCATCCATAGATTATAACATATATAAATTATCATGGATAATGAAAATGAAATTTAAATAAAGGTAATGCATAATAATTACATGCGATGTTTCCTAGTAAGATGATACCTTTAGCATAAATTTATCCTCAATTTGGTTTAAAACATGATAGGTAAATCCCATTTGACTTTTTTAAGACTATTCAAAATACAGTACTTTCAATATCTATCAACTAGATAGTCTAAATACATGGTTACAAAAGTGAAGGATTTATTTCCAAACTATTTTCATCTCATGAGACCGAAGATGAAACGAGGAGGTTTATTTAAAAAGTCATCGACACTTTTCATAAATGTCCAAATAATTATTAATATATCAAATAATATATGTAATTCATACTAAATGTTCCAGATCAAATATCTATATTCATTAAAGGATACACACGCATCAATATTTCCCTAGTTAATACATAACACTAAAAGTAAATATCTTACGTAAAAAACGATTATGGTTTATGAGAAAAACAAATAAATGATAAATTATATTAAAAAATTGGGGAAAATTAATATTCATAGTAAATTTAATTGTTTATGGAAATATTAATGGAAATAAAAGTGAATCAAGGAAGTGTTTGTTAATACATTCCATAGTTAATGTTTGTATATACCATCTAGTGTAAGATTATGTGTTGTCACAGTAAAATATATTACAATGCATAAATGAGGAACAAATTTTTTTCATTGATTAATATAAATACCATTGAAGATATTTAATATCATTTTTCAAGGAAAATATCCTTTTATTTGTGAAAACATTTTAAATATACTTTTCAATGAAAATGATATTTTAAATATTAAAATTATGGTAAAATTTTGGAAATTATTTACATTTACAATACCCTTTGAAACATATAAAATAATATTTTAAACATTTTGGGGTTCATGATTCCTAGAAATTCCATTAATTCCACATAACTAGGAATAGTTTATCTTTTCACATTTCTATAATATCAAAATGGAAATTGGTTTCAAAATAACATAATTATTCCCTCACAATTATTTTTTTAAAGAGAAAAAATGTGGAAAATTACATTTATTAATAATTTATAAATGTTTAAAATATTTTTTTAATAAATTTTAAGAAAATATTTTTATGATAGAAAATATATTTATGAAAAATGAGAGAATTAATGTTTTATTTTCTTACAAAAAGTTTCTAAAACATTTTAAGTGACATAGATTGGGAAAATGGTTATACTAATTGGAAGAGTTAATTAATAATAATTTGATATAAAATTTAATGGTTTATTAATAAATTTTAGTTTAGTTTCCTTTCACTAATATTCTTGAATAACAAACCTATATTACAATTATATTGTTAAATAAACCCTTAAAATAATACTAACATTAATGTGTGGAATAATAAATGAATTTATTATGTATATCTACATGAAATTAAAATAAAACTAGTGGAAATAAAAAATAATATAAATTAAATTCATTACACTCATTATCAGATCATGACATAATCAATGATGTTTAATTTTAACCCATTGAGTGAAAATTGATTTAATAAATCACTTACGTTATGATTCCTTTTGGTTGAATTCTATTTAACTTCATTTATAATTTTAATAATATTGTTAATAATTATTATAAAACCATATTAATATTTATGGAATCCTATATGATCCTTTTAAAATATATTATAAACCATTTGTTTTTATGCATTAATTATTTTCATTATTTTGGTTAATAACAATTTTTTAGTATATTTTGACATGATAGATTCTGTTCTTATTAAATAAATTAATATTACCTCTTCAAAAGAACTTGAAAAAAGTATTAACTAAATTATATTATATATATATATATATTAATTAATAAAATTTAGTCACATGAATTGAAAAACACCCTTAATGAAGACGGTAGACCGTACATACACATGATGTTTTTCCCACAATCTTGTCATATTTAACGAATGAAAAGGGAACTTCATATATATATATATATATACTTTTGTATCATATATATTTCATATATTTCACATATTTTTATTGGAACCATTAATAGTATAGTCCATGTAAGGTGTTAATAAATAACATCTATTTTTTGTCGAAATAGTCTACAGTACACATGACTGATAATATCATACACTCCAAAAATGTAAATAATGAATCATTTTGTGATATAATAATTTAAAAGGGATAAAAAAACCATAAATATCGTAAATATCATATTTAGACTACAAATAAATCATTATTCCTAGCCTTTAAAGGTGGTAATTGAGAAACAAAAGACCTCAATTCATGAGGCGGTTATCCACTCTACACAAAATTGGTGATTTTGTAAAACATTTGATGGAATTATGTGATAAATTAGGTCATACCTTTAACATGAAAACATCTCCTTATATGTAATATATTGATTTTATTATATAATCATGGTGTAATAATAAAAAAACTATTTTGAGAATGATATAAAATAAATGGAATCACTGATGAACATTACTTATTTTTTGGGTATCCCCCTTAATATTGAAATAATTCCTTATAATGATGGATTTATACAAAATATAAATGTTTAAGGGTTATATTTGTGATTTTCGGGGGTGATACTTGTAACACCTTTTGTATTTAGGGTCCTTTTTTCCTCGAATAAATTTAATTTTCCTTTATGTCATGTAATGCATTGAGTAAAACATTTATTTCACATGAAACTAACTTCAAATATGTTACACATCACTAGGTAAGAACTAAATATATTATAAAAACTTCACATAAAATACATGATGCATCGAATCATTGTATATTACATGAAACACATACTTGCATTACATTGCATGCAACACCAATGTTTCTAAGAAACATCCTATTTCTGTTATAAATATTTAAATGATATAATTATAACCTATCCATTAAGCAATGTAATTTTAATAGTAATTAATATTTTTCAAATATTTTTTATAATTTATATATATAAATAAAACATTTTGAAAATAAAATATATGGATTTTGATAAATCCCGTTTAGGTTTAAAAAATATTGTTTTCTCGAATAAAATGATTTTAATAATAAACTTATACATAATAATTTTAATCATTTAATTTGATAAAATAAAATTCATTTTTTAATTTAAAATGCTGAAATTATCTTAAGATTATTTTTAGGGTTTTTTCTAATAAGCATCAATTTTAGATGAATATTGAAAATTGCCTAATTTTAATCAAAATTGAAATTCAATCTAAATTATTTATAATAATTAATTATATTTTAATTTCTCTTAAAATATCAATTAGATTATATTTTTATCAATTAACTATATTTTGGAAATTTGAACTAATTTCCCATTGAAATTTGTTATAAAAAAAATAAAACATTTGATAATTTTATATTAAAAACATTCGTTGTCAACCAGACTACAAGATTAATTTTGAAATAATTTCTACGACATATATAATTATAATTTAGAAAAATTGATTATATATTTTTAATCCTAATAATTTTTAATGTCTAATTATTTCAACATAGTTTTTGGCCAAAACTATTAGTGAATGTGATTTAAATTAATTACATTGTTTAAGTATAAATTATGATTATTAAGGGACCGTAAGACCGAAACCAACCTGTAAAATATTTTAAAATCAATTTTCGTTCCATATTTATACCCTATAATCAATTTTATAGGGTTTTATTTATTATCAGATCAACTCGCATCTTGAAAATTACATGTGGAATTTTATCTTCAAATAATGAAAATAGTGCCGCTCCCCCTTCACCATAAAAGTCCACCATATCTCCCACTTCTTTACACCACTCAAACCAAAAAATTACAACCAATATTTTTCAGATAAACTTTTCAAAATCCCTCAATTTCTCCTATAATCCTCCCATTGTAAATAAATCTATCCAAGGAATCATTTTTTCACAATCATGCTGGTGTTACCTGATTAAGATGTGACGTCTTCTCTCAAGACCTATATTTTATTTTCTTTGGACACACCCTTCAATTTCTTTTAGGATTTTTAAAAAATTTATATTAAATATACTATTATGATTTTATAATAATGATTCAACCTACACCTACATACACCTCCATCTAATGGATAATGATCATGTTTTTTATATGAATGCTGAAATACTGCCTCACTAAACGATGATTGTTCAATTTTCATTAGTGCCTCTTAGGGGGGAAATTATGATGGAATGATTGTTTATATATGTTATATATTATATTTATATTTTTTATACTTATTTATTCATTTTATAAAAAATATGTTTTTTACTATCCAATTTGTTTAAATATGTTAATTTCGATTGAGGAAGTTTAGACTACCGCCCCTTATAAAGATATGATTCATTCACAATCTATATGGAATGTATTATGGAGGGTTTTATTGAACTATATAATATATAATGAATTATAATTATAATTTAACAATATTATATAAATATACCCATATTTCATTTTCTATCATTCTTTCAATACGATGCTAAAAATCGAAATAGTGTTCATGAGTATGTATGGATTATTGTCTCTATGAACAGTGTATTTCAGTTCATCGATGTATGTCATATAATTATTATAAAACACATATATTGAATAAAAATTATACTTGTATCATGTTTTAAATATTTTAAATGATTATGTAAGTATAAGTTCCATTGATATAACAAATTAAGACACATGCAATGAACGAAGAGAGTATTATTCAATGTGAAACCACAACATAGGATGGTTAACAAGAGGGTAATCTAAAGACGGAATCAAACCATATATGTTTTTAAATATAATAATTTGGTTCTGCAAAAGATATTTTTCAAATTTATATTTATTATACATGGAACGTAAATGAGTAAAACAACAGTCAAGACATGAGGTAAGGGGATTTCATTTCACTTTTTATTTCCATGAGATACATGCTTTGTTCACCACTCTTTACTTTTGTGTGGTGTTTTTACTTCCCATTATTTTATTATTTTTTTTAAAATTATTACATGTATGGGTATTCATATATCCAATTTATGGCCTATCTTTAATGGGGTATAAGTATCAATAGTTACCAAATCAAGGAAAAAATTTGCCTCAATTTTCATTCCTTGAGTCTCTTGTTTTTTTATACATGTAAAGTCTTTTTCTAGATGTATATACTTCCATTTTCCTCGTTATATCATGAATTTCATGAATTTAATGATATTTTATGATTATTATAATTCAGTTTTCTTTCGGGGATAATATAATAACATGTTACTATGTTATAAGAGTTTATTGTGACAATCTCGTCGCTTTTCGAGATTGTTTATGTTTATGCTTCCTTTGATTTAAAATTATGATCCACCTCTCAATAACAATCATGGGTTTCCTATAATATATATATATATGTCCTTGTTTTAGTACAACTATTACACTCCATTGTACGTAAAATAACATTTTTATGTAAAATATAATAGTCTCTCACTCTAGTCGAAAATCTGTTTTATTTATACCCCATGATTTTAATAATGTTTGAAAATTTTATTTCAAAAGATTGTAGAAGCCCTTATTCTTGGAAAAAGGTTTTTAAATACTTTTAATGGTTATGTAAACTTAAATTATAATTTTCTAAATATAATTTCAAAGAAAAATGTTTCCCAAATGTTTTATGTTTTAAATATATTGTTTTTAAATAAGAAAGGATATTTTCCCCAAGAAAATGTTTTGAAATATCAATAAAATTATATCCCATAAAAGATTACATATATTGGAGTTACTCATTCCTTTCTAGGGAAATTATTCAATGTTTACATTCATAATATTTCCATGAATGGATTATGTTTTTATGGAATAGAATTAATGAAACTCGTTTCTCTTTCATGTGTTATATATTGAGTCAATAAGGTTTCCTTATGACTTTTCCATTCTATCTTGTCCTGAAAATCAAAAACACTCTTTCATAAAGAAAATTTCTTTTCCATATGTTTTACATTAATAAGGAAATTTTCCTTCCCCAAGGAAATTTATCCTTACCATGTTTTCATTGTTCATATTACAATATAACTCATTTTCCTTCTAAGTATAAAATTCAGTTTCATAACTAAACCCCCAAAAAATTATAAATACTAAGATATAGAGAATTCTATTTTCAGGATCTCAATTCAGGTTTCGAATTCTCTGAATTCCGACTCTAGAAATTTCTGAGTTCAGACTCTTGATTCTCTGAATTCAAACTCCGAACATTCTACATTCAGCCTCCGAATTCTATGAATTCAGATTCTGAATTATTATCAATTTAGACTCCGAACATTCTATGTTCAGACTCCGGAATTCTATCGAATTCAGGTTCCTAATTATTTTGAAGAAATAAACTGAATATTCAAGTATTATAGACACTGAATATTTTATTGGATAGACTCTATGCTTTTAGTTTTCCTTACATTCTATAAAATGGTTTTGGTTAAGAAACCATATTTTTCTTACTCTTGTTTGAGTTGTGGAACGCTGTCTTGCATTCTGTTTCTAACCAATCATTATTTGATGGGCACGTGTACATGTCCCTCTAAAATTCGAGGAAAAATATGATTGTTGGAGGAGGGAGATAACAGTTGATGATATTGCTATAAATAGCAGCTCATTTGAATGATCTCACATCTTTGATGAATAGTTCTACGACTCTAGAGATTACATGTTGTAAAGTGATTTCTAGAGATAAGATTTCATGCTTTGTGTGTACTGAACATCTTTTTCATAATTGATTCATGAGATTACAAATGTAATTGAGTACATTTGAGACATTCCAGGTATAGGAAGACAGAGGTTCCGACTACGTTAACATTTGAGGGCTTTAGGGGATATCAAGACATACTCTGATATTCGTATCGAGGGCTTACCCTGGTGTGGGTAAGACATAATTTCCTGAAAGTAAAAATCAAGGTTCCTTTATCCAAATTTGTTGGATACCCTTCTCATTGGTTTAAAATATTTACTACTTGTTACCTGTTTTGTTTCTTGTTTTTCAGTGCATTTTGGTTGTTGAGTAAAGTATAAATATATTATACTTTCTTATACTTGTACTCCATTTATTAAGAGTCTATACACATTAAGGTAGAAACATTATCTTTTTAATCTTTTATTAATATTCATTTCCGGAACCAAATTTCTAGAGTCCAGAATGTTTATAGAAATAGGAGGTTTTGTTAATTTACCTTGTTTAACTTTGATAAGAATTACCATCATTAATAGTTCCAATGGTATTTTTTAAAATATACAATTCACCCCTAGTTTATATTGAGCATCTACATCATTATTCCAATACTTCAATCAGTATCATTTTTATCCTAAATTTGGTATCAGAGCTGGTCTCTGAAATACTTATATTCATATATATGTTTTCTCGCTCAAGATTTTCATTGTCCTAAATGTTTCTTCCTTCGGATATTGTTATCCACGTCTACAAACTTTTATTACTGACAAGTTTTTGTGGAATGATTTTTTTTAAGATGGCATGAATTAATGTTGGTTTTATTGACAACATTAATCCTACTAGAACAATAATTTTTGATGGGAAGGATTATGAATATTGGATAGATCATATAAATACATTTTTTTATTAACACCGGAGTGGAAAACATTGTTATGATCACTGGAGATTACAAGATTCTGGATAAAGAAGTCAGAACTTTTACTAATCAAGAGAAGTTAGAATATTAATTTAACTATAAAGTATGCAATACATTGTTGTGTTCCATGACATGGAATATATATATCCAGATTTCTTCTTGTGGAGCTGAAAATTTTATTTGGAATAAGCTTAAAGTTTCACATTTTGGAACATACAATGTTATTGAAACTAGAAGAGCTATGCTTAGAGCTGAGAACCATGGTTTTTTCTTTCTTAGGGTTAACCTATAAGAAGTGTACGAAAGAGATTTATGACTATTTTCAATAGCCTACAATCCATGGGTGAAAATGGTTTGGATGATGAGGCACTTGTACCAAGATTATAGACATCATGCCTAATGAATGGGAATCTTAGAGAACAGCTATAGATGAGAATAGGAAAGTCTCACAGATCACTCATGATGAGATTTTTGGAACTCTTCTTCAACATGAGACTAGAATTCAGAGAGATGATGATAATATTAAGAAGAATAATGTAAATTAATGTGTTTCTTTTTACAACTACTTCAAATCCTATGAAATACAAGACACCTAATAGAGTTACAATATCTATGTCTAAGAAAGTTACAATATTATCCAAATCAAGTGAAAGTGAACATTCTGAGAATGAACAAGATAATATTTATCGAAGGATGAACCAGATAGTTGGGAAGAAATACATTTAGTAAAGATACATGAAGAAAGAAAGAATGGGTAAGGAAGACTCTGAAGTCACTTGTTTTGAATGCAAAAGAGCTCGACATATAAGGCCTGATTGTCCAATGCTTAAGAGAAAATATAGAAAGGAAATGCATTCTGAGAAAAATATAAGGAAGTATTACAATGTTAAAGCTAAAAATGATTGGAATTCTAATGAAACTTTTAGTGTCATTGGTGGAGACTCTTCTGATGAATCCTCAGATTACGAATCTTCTAGACAGAATAATCTTTGTCTACTAGCCAGACTACCTATTGAAAATAATTGTTTAATGGAAAAGGTGAAAAATGATGAATCCATCACCAATGTGTCCTTGAATGCTAATTACAGTGATAGTAAATATTATGGATCCTTGTATGAAGAATCTTCTTTTGATGAAGATTATACTTTACCTACCTATGAATAAGTCTCTAGGTTTTCTAAGATTTTTCATAATGAAAATTCTAAAGTCAAGATAAAGCTTGATAAGGAAAATTCTAGGATTCCTATTCATAATCAGGAAATATATGATCTTCCTAAAGATCATGATAAGAAAACCTCTGATTTTGAAAGTATTTAAAAAAACCTTGAGGATGTTAATTCTACGATGGATAAACATTATAAGGTTCTAGGAAAATTAATTTATATGAAAAATGTTTTCAAACCTATATCTAGTGATAAAACTGATGTTTTTAAGGAAAAAACATAGTAATTATAATAAATTTAGAAATATTTTCCATGAATAAGTGTTTGTCAAACTTTACTTTAGGTATGGAAAACTTTGATATGATGTACTCCCAAATTTGACCATTAAAGAATAATTCTGGATTTTGTTATACTAGTTCAAAACAGATTTTCAGTAACAACTATTTTGTTCCTCCAAGTGCTCCATTATGCACTATGTTTCAGTGTGGTGGGAATTGGGCAAAAAATTATTCCTTAAACAAAAATAAGTCTTTAGGTTTTCATAAATCTTATTTTACAATGAAAATGTGGATACCTAAAATTTCTCTTTCTGAAGTTTCCGGATCCAAGATTATTTGGATTATGAAATTCTAGCACTCTTATTTTCAAGAAAGTAATGAAAGTAACAGCATCAATACATGATACATAGAGAGTGGATTTTCCCGACACATGACTGGAAATGAAAACTTCTTTGAAAATATTATCAAGACGAATGAGGGAAATTAACATTTTGAGATAATGGAAAGGGAGAAATTGTTGGTATAGGTAACATTGTTCTTCTTGGAGAAGCATTGATTTCAAATGTTTTATTTATTATGGGTCTTATGCACAACTTCATTAGAATAAGTCAATTATGGGATGAAGTTTACATTGTGAATTTTTCGTATGACAAGTGTTTAGTACACAATTCCAAGGAAGAGTTTATTCATTCTGCCAATAGGTTAGAGAATGTATAAACACTAAATTTAGAAGACCTCAGGAGACAATACCTACCTTTCCTTGGTTAAATGGAAGATTATTATTGGTTGTGGCATAGAAGGTTAAGACACTGTAACCTTATGAACCTATGCAAACTCTCTATGAAAAGACTAGTTAATGATCAACCGAAGCTTAAATTTGATTCTTCAAAAGTTTGTGATCCTTGTCAATATAGAAGGAAACATAAATTAAGTTTTAAATCAGTTGGTGATGTCTCAACCACTGATGCATTACAGTTAGTGCATATGGATATTTTTTGGACTAATAGAAACTGGAACCATTGGTGGCAAATATTATGTATCTGTCTTAGTTGATGATTACACTAGATTTACGTGGGTCTATTTTATAGTAATTAAATTTGAGACTTTTTCTTATTTCAAAACATTTAGAGCCTAAGTTAAAAAAGATAAAAACCTTCCTTTGATAACTATTCATTATGATCATGGAGGAGAATTTCAAAAATCTGAATTTGAAACTTTTTGTAGTAGAAAATGCATTACACATAACTTTTCAGCACCCAGAACACCTAAATAATATGGTGTTATTGAATGAAGAAATAATTTTTTTAAAGAGATTACAAGAACCATGTTGAGTGAATATTCCATAGCCAAACATTTTTTTGGATGAAACTATAATTACAGCTTGTTATACTATAAATCGTGTTTTGATTAGACATTTTCTTAATAAAACTCTTTATGAGTTATGGAATGGTAGAAAACCTAGAAATTCCTAATTCAAGGTTTTTTCATGAAAAGTATTCATTATGAATAGTAAATATAATCTACACAAATTCACACGAAAATCTAATGAATGAATTTTTATTGGCTACTCCACAACATTTAAGGCTTATATAGTTTTCAATAAAAATACTTGTACTGTTGAAGAAACAGTACGTGTCAAATTTGATGAAATAGATCCTTTTGTTTTTAACCAACCATAACCTACATCTTCTGATGTGTTTTCAAAAAAAGATTATCCACCTTTGTTAGAAGATCCTTCTAATAAAAAATATTTCAATAAAAAATTTCTGAAGTATTTACCCCCGAAGTCTTCCTACCCTAGGTTGATGAACAGGTTTTACAAAACCCAAATCATTTGTTTCTAAAAAATCATCTTAGTGATAGAATCATTGGTGATATAAATCAACCTTTAAGGACTATAAGTTCCTAAAGAAATTATGTTTTAAATCTATCATTCCATTCCAAATTAGAACCAAAAATAAATGATGAAGCTTTAGGTAATGATGATTAGATAAAATCTATGCAGGATAAGTTAAATGAATCCGAAAAGAATAAAATCTGGAACATGGTTGAAATACCTATGGAAGCTTCTATTATTGAAGTAAAATGGGTCTTCAGAAATAAATGTGATGAAAATGGAATCATAGTAAGAAATAAATATAAATTGGTTGCTAAAGCCTATAATCAACAAGAAGGAATAGACTATGAAGAAACCTATGCTTCAGTATCTAGACTTGAATCTATTCGTATTCTACTTTCCTTTGCAACATTCATTAATTTCACACTTTTCAAATGGATGTTAAATGTGATTTCCTTAATGGTTTTGTACAAGAGGAAGTTTTTGTTGAACAACCTCCTGGTTTTTAAGATTCAAAACATACCAAACATGTTTACAAACTTACCAATGCTTTGTATGTACTTAAGAAAGCTCCTCAATCTTGGTAAGATAGACTTACATGATTTTTTCTTCAAAATAATTATGTTAAGGGAAATGTTGATCAACCCTTTTTATAAATAAATATAAGAAAAATGTTCTCATTGTTCAAATTTATGTTGATAACATTATATTTGGTTCAACTCAGAAATCTTTAACTAATTCCTTTGTGGATCTAATGAAATATTAGTTTGAAATGAGTACAATGGGTGAGCTAACATTTTTCCTTGGTTTTCAAATTTCTAAAAAACTAGAAAAAATCTATATATCCCAATATATGTATATTAAATATATTCTTAAAAAGTATGGATATGACAATAATAAGAGTATAAGTACTCCCATTGGTACCTCAAAATCACTTGATCTTGATGAAATTGGGAAACCAATTGATCAAACATCTTTTAGAGATATGATAGGAAGTCTACTTTACATGACATCTAGTCATCTAGACTTAATGTATTCAATATGCTTATTTGCAAGATATCAATCCAATCCTAACGAATCTCATTTGAAGGCAGTGAAAATGATTTTTTGGTACATAAAGGGAACCATGGATCTATGACCCTTCTACACATAGGAAAATGATTTTGTTTTAAAACGTTTTTTGGATTCTGATTTTGGTGGATGTAGAATGGATAGGAAAAGTACATCTAGAAGTTGTCAATTAATAGGATACTCATTAGTTTCTTGGTCATAAAAAAATAAACACTCTATAGAACTTTCCACTACAGAAGCTGAATATGTAGTAGCTGGAAGTGATTGTGCTCAAGTGTTGTGGATACAACAAACACTCACATACTGTGGTATAAGTTTAACCAAAACAAAAATTTTGTGTGATAATACTTGTGCCATTACCTTAATTAAAAACCCTACACATCAATCACATGAAAAAAACAAAGATATTAGGAATCATATTCTTAGGAATCACACACACAAAAAAGATATCATTCTTCAATTTATTGGAACAAAAGATCAACATGCTGATATTTTCACAAAATCGTAACCATCTGATAGATTTGAATGCATTAAACAGAAGTTAGGAATGATAATCATATGTTAATCATCCTTATTAATTTATTTTTAAAACCTATATTTCTACAGTAACATACTCCTTTTCATATGAGGAGTACATTTTCTTATTAGGTAATTAAATTTTTTGTAATAATTTTTTTCTCATAGTCTCAATTTTTTTCGTAGTCTTAAAATTTTTGTAATGGAGATTTTCATTCATAAAATTTGCATAAAGAAGATTTTCGTACTTAAAATTTTCGTAATGATGATTTTTGTAATAAAATTTTCATAATGAATATTTTTGTACATAAAATTTTCGTAATGGTGATTTTCGTACATACAATTTTTTTGATGAATATTTTGTACTTAAAATTTTCATAAAGGAGATTTTGGTATTGAAAATTTTCATAATCAAAATTTTCAGAATCTAAAGTTATTCAAGATTAATTTTCATTATTATGAGTAATCTTCCAAGAAATATGAAAGGTTTGTTTCCTCAATAAAATTTTCATAAAAATATTTTACTTGTTTTTATTTTCATCTATTTTTAAATTTTCGTATTCACTTGTTTCTTAAATCCGAATGTTTTTCTTAAAAAAATCTCAAAAGATTGGATTTTATTGAAATTTTCTTCCAGCTATCATCTCAACCATAAGATCTGATCAGAAGGTTTTTCAACCATTGGATTGAGAATAGAAGTTGAACCATCATTTCAATTTCCTATATAAAGGACCACCTGATGGTTTTCCCACATCAAAACTCATGCCTTTGCATGCTGAAGCTTTGCCCTCATACATATGCCCGTTCTAAACTTCTCAGATATTTTTTACTTCTGAATTTCTGCCAAAGTCTCCTCTGAGAATGATATGTAAACTTTCAAACCAATATCTGAATGGAAGATATAGAGAGAAAGGTTAGTTGATCCGATGTTTTTCACACAGTATGGTTCTATTATCTCTAAGAATATATAGCATAATGGTTGGGAAGGTTTTTTCCTCTCAAAACCAAATGCTCAAGATTGGGTATCTCTAGATTTGTAAATATAATTCTATGATTCAGTAACTTTCTTCAAGGAAGATGGGAGGAGTATGTTTTCTTTCAAGTGTTATGTAAAGACATATTCACTTTCTTACACCAAGACTGCAAGCTTGGTTGGTATTCCTTATAAATGGAAAGCTGGGTTTTGTTCTCCTATGATACCTGATGTTCAAGGATGTTTTGATAAGTTGAAGTCCATGGCGTACCTTGGACTCTCAAAAGTAATGACTCTGAAGATTCTTCACCTGACTATAAGTTATCAGATTATGGAATTGTGGGTTTAATGATTCATCATACCGAGAAAATGAGACAAGGATACTTTAAAGAAAATTGATATGTACATTCTGGATTTCTTGGTAAACCTAAAGAAGATAAACATTTTTAAGCATATCTTGGTTATGATTGAGAACATAAAGAATGGAAATCTGAAGGCTCTGATTATTATTTATGTAGCCATTCTTTGAATGATTATTGTTCAGTGCCTTGAATCCTTAAACATTCCTTGAAGATCAATGTCAAGGAATTAAAATTTTATGTTGTTATGTGATGACACATTGAGATGAATGAATGTTGGCTTTTCCATTTAATCTGAAGAATTCTATGACTTTCCTGAAGAGGGATTTGATGATATTTCAAAGAAACAAGAGGCGGTTGAGACCTCTAAAAAGGGTGGAAGGAAGTGGAAGTTGAGGGATGTGGAAGAAAATGAAAAGAGCCCAATTGCTTAGAAAGTCCAATCCGCACCAGAGAATCCAAAGAAGAAAAAATCCTATCCTGATGAGGTTGTTTCTAAAAAGAGAGAAGATAAGAGAAATAAGAAAAAATGGTAGACTAAGACTATCTTGGACCCTACTGAAGAAAAATCTCTAATAAAAGAAGTAGTTGAAGAGCTTGAGAAATAAGAGAAAGAATAGAAGCAAAAGAAGAATTTTTCTGAGGCTGAAATAGTGTGATCCCTTCTGAAGGCTTATGAGAAAGCAGCTGAGAATATTTCGGTACAAGAATCCCTCCTGAAAAAAATCATTACCAGAGACTCTGGGAATGAACTTTGTTACTCTATATAAATTTCATGAAAAAAGTATTTGAAGAAGAATAAGAGGGCAGTTGTGATATTGAAGATTTGATAAAGCAAGTAGAGGATTTTAATGAAAAGGAAAGACCTTCTAAAAAATTATCACCCAAACCTCTCAAGTTGAATCATCAATGCTTGATACTCATAGGAATGATGTAGAGAAGGATGAAGATGAAGTAGATAAACCACCTGAAGAATAAAGTATCAATAAATATTTCATTCACCCAGAGGATGTTGAGGTAGGGCTGAAGAGGAAGAATTTGATGAAGACAAAATCGTTCAGCTATCTGATAGTGAACATGAATCTCTTGATCAAGTGGATGTCATTATGAAGGTTGATAAGGTAAAATAGGTAGTAGTTGATATACCTTCTATGGTTGTTGTAAAGTAGAAAGATGTTGGTGGGTTTTCAGTGAGGAAAGCTACTGAGTTAGAAAAAGAAACCTCACCAAGAAAATTTTTTGATTTGAAATCCTCCACCCTTGGACATGATTTTATATTCCAGTCTTTGAAGAATCTTGTTGATACTATACCAACATTTCCCACTATAGACTCGAGATTCCAAATTCTTCAACATTTCTTAAATCAAAAATCAGATTCAGTATCCATGGTGATGGATAACTGCATCAAACTTGAGGCCGATTTCAGATCATTTTTCATAAACTATGATGCACACAAAAGATCTTGCATGAAAATGACTAGATGGTCAAAGAAAACTATAAGAATACATGATAATTCTTGTTGAGTTCCAAGAAAGTGTCAAGGATGCATTTGACACCAAAGATGTGAAGTTCAAGGATCTCAGAAATCGTCTTGAGGAAAAGATAACTCTGGAACAGAATTCTTGGATACAAGAAGTCAATGACCTGAATGGGAAATAATATTCAGTTGCTCAGAGTTGGAAGAGTGAAAGAGATATTAAAATCAAAATTTAGGAAAACATTTCTAACCCAAAAGATGTTTTAATGTGGCATGCCGAATCTCTTAAGGCTCAAGAAGAAAAAATCACAGCCTTAGAAAATAAAATAGAAGATTAGGATCAGCTTCACAAATGTGTGGAGGAGGATCACAAAAAACTTAAGAAGCTCAAAACCAAAGTAAAGAAGTTGATGCCGCAGGATAAAGAAGTATAATATTGTTCAATTCCAATCTTTTGTTGCATTCCATACATGTATAAAATTTTCCAATCATAATGAAATTTTTTGTTTCTCTTTATATTTTTGGTTTTCTAGTACTAATAATTCAGGTATCACATTTCCTTTTTCCATTACCTGTATTCCTTTTTGAAAATCACAATGGGGGAGAAAGAAATGATAAAAAAATACTAAGTAAAAGAAGAAAATTCCCCAAGTAAAGGGGAGTTCATCTAAGGGGGAATTTTTACCCAAGAAGATTTTCGTATGCAACAAAATGCTACATCTCAACCCGGAAATCAATAATATGATCCTTAATGTTTCCAAAGACTATGAGAGAGTTAGTCATACTAATCATTTCCCATATGTTAAGGGATATAAGGTTTATTTTTAGAGGACAAAAAAATATTTTCTATGCACTTATATTCTTTTTCATAATGATGTTTGTTCTTTCCATAAAAGGGTATATTGTTGGGTCAATAAGGTTTACTTATGAATTTCCCATTCCAATTTGTTTTGAAAATAAAAAATACTCTATCTTAAGGAAAATTTCTTTTCCCTATGTTTTATGTTCATAAAAAAAATTTCCTTCTCTAAAGAAATTTATCCTTACCATGTTTTCATTGTTCATATTACAATCTAACTCATTTTCCTTCTATGTATAAAATTAGGTTTCATAACTATATCTTCTGAATCATATAAATTAATAGATATAGAGAATTCTATTTTCAGGATCCGAATTTATGATCTGAATTCTATGAATTCAGAATCGAAAACTTTCTGTGTTCAGTCTCCAAATTCTATGAATTCAGACTTCGAACATTCTAAGCTCAGACTCTGAATACTATGAATTCAGATTCTGAATTCTTATGAAATCGAACTCCGAACATTCTGAGTTCAGACTCCAAAATTCTATATAATTCAGGTTTTGAATACTTTTGAATATAGAATCTGAATGTTTATATATTATAGAAACTGAATGCTTTTTTCTTTAGACTCCAACCATTTATTTTTCCTAACATTCTGAAAAATGGTTTTGGTTAAGAAACAATATTTTTTCTTACTCTTGTTTTAATTATAAAATGATGTCGTTCTTTCTATTTATAACCAACCATTGTTTGAGTGACACGTGTACATTTCCCTCCAAAATTCAAGGAAAATTATGACCGTTGGAGGAGGGAGCCGACCGTTTAAGCTATGCCTATAAATAGGATCTCATTTGAAAGAGATCACACCTTTTATGTATAGTTCTACAACTCTAGAGATTACATGTTGTGATGTGATTTCTAGAGAGAGGCTTTCATGCTTTGTGTGTACTGAGCATCTTGTTCATAATTTCTTTGTGCGACTCCGAATGTTGCTGAGTACATTCGAGGGCTTCCGGGAAAGGAAGACAGAGGTACCGACTACATTGAAGTTCGAGGGCTTGTGAGGATAGCAAGACAAACACCGATATTCATATCAAGGGCTTACCCTAGTGTGGGTAAGATATACTTTCTTGAAAGTATAAATCAAGGGATCTTTCCCAAGGTTGTTGGATACACTTCACATTGGGATAAACGATTTACTACTTGTTATTTGTTTTGCTTCATGTTTTCCGCTGCATTTCTGTTGTTGAGGAAAGTATAACTATATTATACATTCTTATACTTGTACTCTATTTATTAATATTCTATAGACATTAAGGAAGAATCATTATCGTTGTAATCTATTCATATGTTTCATTTTCAGAACCACATTTTTGGAATCAATAATGTTTGTAGAACTAAGAGGTTTTGTGAATTTACCTTGTTTAACTTTGTTAATAATTACCATATTTAAAAGTTCAAGAGTAATTTTTTAAAGTATACAGTTACCCCCCCAATGGTATATTGAGCTTCTATATAATTATTGCAATGCTACAATCAGTATCATTTCGATCCTAAACTATATTCTTTTTATAACCAATTCATTTCATGGGATATGTTTATGATGAAATGTATAAGAAACAAATATTTTTCCATAGGTTATTAGATTATTACATGTATATAATTTGAATTTCATTTTATCTAGTATGATATAATTATTTACTATAATGTGGATGTTGTATGTATGAATCTAGTTTGAGATGTTTGAATCTTGTATCTACAACCAATTCATTGGGTAGAGATTTATATCTCATGACCGAGACTATTATTGTCATGGGAATGAACCTAAACAAGTAAGATCGTTATGGGTGTGAACCATGAATATCAAGATGGTATGAAGAGTGAACTCACACTACTAGGATGTTTGTGGGAGTGAACAGTGACAAAAAATATCGTTTTTGTAGTGAAATCATACAACTATGTTGGCCTTGGTAGTTATTACTTGGCTACAATTGGAATTATATTATAAACATATATGTTTGTCATAATTCCATATTTTATTCATATGTTATTCTTTCATGGGTTATGTTATTTATCTATTGATGATTCATGTCTTATGAACTCCCAGGATTTATTCCACAATTCAAATATATGATAATTGAAATATAGGGTATAGTATTCTATTTTTATGTTCATGTTCTCATAACCTTATGATCATTATTATGCTTACATATCTTCATCATTTACCCTTACAGAGTATTTATGATCATGCAATTTTAAGTTTCATTCCCAAGGTTATGACTATACGTTTTATGTATGATGGTTCGAAGATGTTCTCTAGTCAATAAGATTTTATTGTGAGATAATATAGCTCACTTATATATCAGTAATAATTTTTTCATGTTTCCAAAGTCACTAAACAAGTATAGTCTTTCGACAACTGTGTGTAAATTTTTTTAAGTATTTCCAAAATTTTAATTAATTCTAATGAAATAATAGAAAGGGTCTCTATAGTTTGTATAACAGAAAAGGTTAAGTTTTACTTTTGATGATTGGATGATAAAACCATAGTTATAACCCTAAGGACAACTCTATGGATATGTATAATGATAATGAAAATTATAAAAAAAAATTACCAGAGTTTTCGTAAAGGATAGAGTGATTGCATTCTTAGAAATATATACATGTCTTTATACTACAAGTAGAAGTGGATATAGAACATATATACCTAATGGTAAAAACTATGAAAATATATTTTAGGCCCGACTCTATGTAATCCGGTATATGATAATGAGAGATGCTTTACATCTATTTTGACACTCCTGAGGAATATTCTTTGGGAATTAACATACTCTTCAACAATTGTGATGGATTTAAAAATATGTTGTCTGTGAATAACATCTGATAAACAAAATTTTTCAAATATTATGGAGGATTCATAATTTAGATATTCTATAAGTGAATTTTCTTGATTATGTGATACATCACAATGTTATTTATTTATTACTCTTTATTTTTTTGGTTTCAGTCAATGGTTTGAACCCAAAAAAAACCATGTTAATGGTGATTAGGATAGATAATGGGATGATATTTCTCTTATGAAATCGAATACTAGAGGTGATAGAATTAAAATCCTCATTGCTATGCTCACATGAGATTCTAAATCTATGAATTATGGTAGAATTCTAAATAATGAAAGGATATAAAAAAATTCTACTATGTCCTTCATAAGGAAATTTCCACCAGCATTCATAGGTTATTCTGATAAACTATTTTCTGAATAATGGATCAGTACAATTGATATGATATTATATATCCTCTTTTTATCAGATCATGGCAACATAATTCAAGATATCTATCGATTATAAGGTTAATTAGTCCATTAGTGGACTCTAATTAAGAATACAATGAAATAATATAAGATTGAATCCATGTATTGGGAAAAGGGAAAGATCTTATTTTTCAATATGTACATTCCTCAGATTCCCCATTCCAAGATGGAGAAAAGTTATTTTAGTTGAATCAAAGGGGTGATTATTCTATTGGCACCTATGAGGACAATTTCCTAAGATGTGAAAAGTACTCTTCTTGAGTTATCAACCAACCTAAAAATTATTTTTGATAGGTTCTTCAGCGGTTTAAAACCATGTCTCAAAATGAAGTTGTCCTTAAGAGACTATAGTAGATACGAAGAGATTTTTCATTATGTAATCAAGGATGAAATAGAGGTTGGAGACTAGTATCAAACTCAGGGTTTTGGTAGGAAGAGGTATATAATGTTTAGAGGAAAATATAAAAACCATGATGATATTAAGATGACCTTACCATTACTCTCTACATGTGTAAAATAGAATGGATGAAATTTAAATTAGGTTTCTAAAAAAAGTTTTCAATGTTAAAGATAAATCCATATGGAATTTGATTTCTAATGTTTTGGGAATAAGTTATCTAATCTATTGAACGGGTACTAAATGGCATAGAATGCACCTCCCACAAGTCTGTGCTACATGTGTAAGGAGAACATACATTATTCAAACCACTTCCCAAACCAAAGGGCTAGTAGTGATTATCAATGTTAATAACCTATTAATATTAGGGACAAGGGTAAATATCATTAATATCTATTTTTTATGAGTGGATCAATAATGACATGAAAAAAGGTTCACATACTGTCTACTATATAACTACTAATATCATATTTTATTTTTTATCTATAAATTCATTTATATCTAATGATTTTTCTATGGGTGATTAGATTCCTTCAAAACAATAATATGTGGAATTAGTAGTACACAACCTTAATGATATGATGACTTCATCTCAAGTATTTGATTCCTCACTGATTGAAGTTTGTGGGTATGTGCTTCCTAAAAAATCATCTCATTCATCCATTTTTATTTTGATTTCATCTAAGGAATTGATTTCTATTTAATAAAAAAATACCACATCAATTGAGGAGTATTTGAAGTTACATTTGATATTTCAAACCTTCCTATGATAAAGCATCCATGTGTTGATAAGTATTAACATCATGTGGGGATTAAGTCCTATGTATGGATATTAATTTAAATTCAAAAGTGTTCTTTATCTCAAATGGTGGGGGATAAAATTGATATCAATGACATGCATATTTTTCGTGATTTTTTGGATGTATATCCAATATAGTTTCCTTGACGTATACCAAACCATGAAGTCCAGTTCTCAATAGAACACATATCTAGTTCCACACTAATTTCAAAGACTCATTTTAAAATGTATATGATTGAGTTTCAAAAATTAAATAACCCACACCAAGAAAACATTGATAGGGGATTCATTCGGCATTGTTTGTCACCATATGGTGAAGTCATTCTTTTTGTGAATAATAAATATGGATCATGTATAGCTCTACATATAATATCATGAGTTGAAAAATGTCATAGTCAAGAATAAGTCTCCTCTCCCTCCTATTTATGACATGTTTCATAAATTTCTCCGGACTCAAAACATTTCCACGATTTACCTTCATTCTGGTTATCATCAATTGAGGGTCAAGAATGGGGATATACCCAACATGGAATTCGATATAAAGTATGGAAACTATGATTTTATATGGGTGTCTTTTGATCTTACAAATGCGTATTCTATATTCATGGATTTAATTAATATAGTATTTAGAGATTACCTTGATCATTTTTTGTTGTATTTATAGATTATATTTTAATATATTCAAAGATAGTGGAAGAGCATGAAGATCACTTCAAAATTGTACTAAAGACCATACGAAAGGAAAAATTGTATGAAAAAATTACAATATGTTATCTTTGGCTTCAAAGGGATTCATTTTTGAGATAGGTAATATCAAGATATGGTATAGAAGTAGATCCATCATAGATGGAGGCTATTGAATACTGGCCTAGACCAAACATGGCGATTAAGATTAGTATTATTCTCGGTTTTGTTGGATATTATTGATGTTCTTTGTAAAATTTATCATAACTATGTAATATTATGACCATGTTTACTATAAAATCCTAGGTAAATAAGGAGTAAAAAATTTTCATATTTATTAATATTTACGAATTAAATATTAATTTTACTTTAAAGGGTGGCTATGTTCGATAGCGTTCCCGATATGCAACAATGAGTTTTTTTTTGAAATCTTACGTTGCACACTAGTAATAAAATAATATTATTTTTAATGGTAGTTAACACGTAGCCATTGTATTGGCGAGAATGAATAGAAATAATGAAAATATGATTATATATGTTTTTTAAATGTTTTTACATTTATCCAATAAAAGATAAAGGCCTAAAATACGAAAAGAATTCAATTTTAGGCATATATACCCTAATTTTCACTAAAGGTTCACTTATTGCCTTTTGATGGAGAACCATCATTAAATATAGTTTTGTTCACTCTTATACATTTTATTGGACCAAATAAAACTCTTCTTTAGAATCTGGACATCAAAATTTACCTTCTGTAAATTTTTGGTATTTTTTCGATAAAGTTCATTTTTTAATGAATAGTGAAAAATGTTCTATTTTAATTCAAAACATATTTTTGATCTAATATGATTATATGATTAGATTATATTTTGAATTGGTTTTAAAGTTAAATTAGAATATATTTTTAAAATTTAATCCAATAGTGGTCATTAGAATTAATTTCACTTTGAAATTGGACTAAAACTAGTGCCAATCTTTTGATACATATTGTTTCATAAAAACACGCTATTTGTTTTGACAGCGGGAATTAATTATTAAATTAATTAATGCAACTTATATGTTATCAATTTTACAAAATAGGCATATTTTTTGAATTCGGAATATCAAATATATCTGAGGGTGATTTTTTGGTATTGTTCTGAAAAACATCAATTTTTGATGAATAGTGAAACCACTAAGTGGTACTTAAAAAACTGATTTTTTTTTGTTTAAATGAAATTTTACCACCTTTGTGTTTTTAATTTCAAAAATCCGACATACATGGTTGTCATTAGGAAGTAAAATGTGGTTCAATGGGATTAAAATAATTTTTTGAGGAATAGTAACTTTTAAGTTTATTAATCGCGATTAGAGGTAATTAGTGTAGTTTAACGTAAAAATAATGTTTTAATGATATGAAATTACCTAGAAGCATGTCCTATATTTATTGGATGTGTCATGGCCGACCAAGACAATCCATGGGTCAACTTGGGGACCCCATGGAGCCACTTTGCTAGGAAAATGACACTAATAACTTTTTATTTAATGTAAAAATAAAAATGTCACAAACATGAGATATTTTACTAAAACAATTTTTTAAATGGGGTTATACAAGTAATAATTTTGAATATAAAGAATCATTGGAAATCTAAAACTATTTCCTAAATTATTATATTTTTTTATAATTTTTATACATTAAATAAATTTAATTATTTATGACACCATGATGATGCATCAATTACCTCATTATTTAACGATTTAAATAAAATGAAACAATAATGTAAAATCTAAGACCTAAACTTGTAAAAAACCTATTGGATGGGTGTATTTATAACCCTTATCACCTTATCCTATAAATTTATAATTGTGGGACCTTTTGTATCTGAAAAGAATTTTATAATAAAGTATCTTTTCTTAAATTTCCAAGAGTGCCCCTCCTCTCCTCTTATAAAAGGCCCCCACCTCTACCACCTTACCCACACCTCTCAAGCCTTTGGATCGTCCAACCCCTGCCCATTTTGTCTCTCCACATCCCTCTATTACTCCTATAATCCTCACGTTGGGCAGATGTCTTCCCAAGGAAGCCTTTGTGCTCAAATCAAAAACAGTTACCCATTTTAAAGGTAGTGTTTTCTCTTGTGTTCTTATGTTTTATTTTGCATCTCTAACCCTCTAAACTCTTTTTATTCATTTATTTTGTAACAAAAACAGTATCCTTAATATACTATAATGTTTTTATAAGAATAATTCGAGCAACACTTATACACACCTACATCTAATGGTTAAAGAACATACTATTTCTGTGGATGGAGAATTTCGGGCTCATGAAATGATGATTGTTCAACACTCATATAACACCTTCAAAGGTGGCCATTAAGATGTCAATATATTTATATATGATATATAATATGTTTATGTTCTACTTAAGCTTATGTATTTTTCATTTATGGAATACCTTTATGGTTTCCATTATGGGTAAACACGATATCTTCATTTTAGGAAGTGCGGACTACCGCCCCCTCAAAGTGATTTGATTCCTTAATGCCATATGTGGGAGAAATAAATGATGGATTTAAAGTTATTATATATGATGTTATACTATAATTATAATATACCTTTATATAATTATTATTTCTTTCCATTAAAGTATGATATAGAAATGAAATTAGTGTTCATGCGTACGTATGACTTACCATCTTCATGTACGGTGCATTTCATTTCTTATCCCCAAATGAAATGTACTATTATAAGTACATATATATAATGGATATATATGATGTATGTTACATCTAAATGATGAATATAATTCTTTAATTAAAATATAAATATCTCTCATTTATTTTTAATTCCATTAATATGACATAGAAATGAAAGTAGCGTTCATGCGTACGTACGGATTACTGTCACCAGGAACGGTTCATTTCATTTCTTACCTCTATATGATTATATAATATTATAAATACATTTATATTCTGGATATATATGATATATATGATATTCAATTCATGAATATCATTATGGATATAATGAACCTTTGACCACACGAACAACATGTAATTGTAAGAATTCCACTTTTGACTTAAGAACCAAATATCGACAAAACAAACATTATTAACATAAAAGATTACATAATGTTTATAACAAGGAAATAAGTGATATAAAAGGAATAATAAGTTTGAAAAAGGTTCTTAATAAAGTAGAAATTAACTTTAGTTTATTATTCAGGAGATTAAAGAGAAATTGAGTCAAGTCGGACATGAGGTAAGGGACTTCATCTCAATCTCCTTTCATTGAGGTATATTTTGTTTTATACACAAGTTTTTTTTATACGGTGTCTAAAACCCTTTTACTTTTAATTTTATTCAAATAGAATATTTTTATACGAAGTGTTTTACTAAACGACAAAAAGGAATGTTTCTTTTAACGTATGAAATGACAACGACCTTTTCAGCCGCCGCGAGTATTATTTGGTATTTGGCTTCCTCAACAAGCCGTAATGTTTTTAAAATGAAATAAATACCATATACTCTTTTATGTATCTTGTTATTGAAAATGGATTTTATAATGGATTTTTTATGTCAATATATTCAAGTGATATATTGTGATCAAAGTGTGGAAATGTTTTCTTTCCATTATATTTGTTTTATGTCTTATGGTTTTATAATGGTACTTGGAAATTTGACAGGTGGTTACGTGATAAACCATATGACGGGTGGTGCCGTGAATACCAGGATGGGTGGTTACGTTATAACCTCCAATGAATTGGATATGGAATTCGGCCGTATGGCTATTCCATTAAGTGATATGTGTGGAATTTTACCGTATGGTTATTCCATTTAAGTATGTTTATGTCCCAAGTTATCTTTATATGTTATGTGTTCTTTATATGGGTTTTATGGTAATCTTTTGGTTACAAAAAGGTTAAGTAATGATATTTTATTCAGTGAAGAGTTTTTACTACTTCATAAACGTGAAAAGTATTACTTTGATAAATTATTCATGGTTTACTGGTTGTTTTGAAAAACTAATAGTTTTCCTTCTTTGTGTATCTTTTACTGATCTTTTTATGCTCACCCCAAGTTTTTGAAATGTTTTTCACAGGACTTAATGTGGAATAGGGTCAAGGATGGGATCAAAGAAAAGTCATGCTATCTAAAACATGGAACTAGACATGATTCTTTTTAAGAGTTTTTATTTTATGGAAACCTAGTAGAAGTGTCTACTTTGTAATCTTTTGAGAAGTAATAGTTAAGATCAAATTCTATAAAACAATAAACCTGAAAAGATCCTCAATGGGAATTATTCATTTAATTCAATGTTAAGTAATGTATAAGGCCGGGTCCTTATATTTACTCGAAATCATGTTAAATTTTTAGAGATAGATGAATGTGATGGTAATTTCAAGGAATTAAAGATAATGATAGTAATTTCACCTGTTCTTACATTACACTATATTAGAAAATGGTTTTTAATCTATAGTGATTCATGAAATAAGGGATTGGGATGAGTTCTTATTAAGAATAAAATTATTATCAGTTATGGCTCATTATATTTGATGATTAATGGGAAAACTTACCAAAATAATGATTTGGAGTTAGTAGTGGTCATTAAACGTTAATGATATGGAGGAATAATCATTATGGATAAATGTCTGACATATATAACGATCATAAAAGTATGAAATATATATTCATTGAGATGGATTTGAACATGCATCATAGAAGATAGTTATAGTTGATAAAGTATTATGACGTCCCATTACATTACAACCTTGGGAATGTGAACAAGGTGGCTGGTGCTTTGTGTCGAAATGAACTTGATCACTTCTAAATGATGAGTAACACAAAAGATCCAATATCAATGGATTTGTAAAGAATGGATCTATATATACTGGTAGAAGGGGATAATATTATCATTATAAAATGAATTTTAAACTATCTATCATAATAATGATTATGGTGGATCATAATGAATATAAAGAGCTATGAAAGAGAGTCAGAAATGTTCCTGAGGTTAAACATGATCAAGAGGGAATAAATATATGTAGGAACCATATATGTGTTCCTTTAATACAAATTTTAAATAAGGAGATAATATAAGAAGATCATAAATCATCAATCTTTATTTATCATGAAAGTACAGAGATGTGTACGGAATTGAAATAATACTTATTCTAGGATGGTATGAAGTGTGATATCATAGAGTTTGTATCTCGGTGCATAGTATTCCAATAAGTTAAGGCTGAAAATAATAAATTCAATGGGGATGATGCATCCATTACCCATACCAGAATTGAAATTTGAGAACATCACTACCAATTTTTTCATCAGACTACCTATAACATATAAAGGTTTCAATTCTTTATGGGTGTTAGTTGATCACATTTCTAAATCAGAACACTTCATCAATATCAACAAAAACTTCTTTTTGGATAAAATTTCAAGGATATACATTAAGGAATTATTAATGTTTTGTGGAGTAAAATATTCTATTGTATTACATATGGATCTGAGTTTTACCTTAATGTTATACTGAAGTGTTCAGATAGATCTATATATAGAATTAAGTTTCAAAACATCTTATCATTCTCAGACAAATAGTTATTCTAAAAGAATGATTCAAACACTAAAGGATATGTTGTGATATTGTTCTCCTGATTAAAAAGGTTGTCAGGATCAAAATCATCCCCTATTTTTGTTTTCTAACAACAATATATTTCCCAAAATAATTCATATGGAACCATATTAATACCATTAGGGGGAGAAATGTACAACACAAATATATTGGTATTAATTGGTATAAAGATAGCTATTGGGACTCGAGATTTCTGAATAAATGGTGGATTAGGTTAGAACCTTTTAGTAGAATATCATAGAAGATTATACTTGATAGAAAAGTTATATTTATTACCCTCGATAGGATATAGAATTTGATGTTTGTGAAAGGTGTTTCTATGAATCTCAAATTTGAGAAGAAAGGGAAACTAATTATTTTATATATAGGTCACATTGAGGTTCTTGATCATATCAGGATGAGAACCTATTACTAAGAATATCCTCAAAATCAATATAAATTCCTTGATTTTTTCAATTTATCTCTCCTACCAAATTCCATACCTGACCCTTCTCATTTACTGAACTCAGAGGTCATACTACTGGAGTTGTATCATTCTTATGTGGTGAAACCTATGGGAATTTTGGATCGTATATAGAATTTTCTACAAGACAAGACCACTCACCGGGCCAATGTTTTGTGTCTAAATTACTAATAAGAAGAAGCTATGTGGAAACAAGAGGTTATGATAAAGAAGAGGTGTCATCGTTTTTTAACCCGAGTGATTAATTTTGATGGGGAAATTCATTTTATGGGGGATAGAATGTATCACCCAGAGTTTTTATGGACCATTTTTTTCTCAAATAAATTAAATTTTCATTTATGGCTTCTAATGAAATAAGATAGATATTGATTCCACATGAAACCGACATAGAGTATGTTACATGGCACTAATTTTGCACACATTACACAACGCCAAGTAGACATACATTACATAGAACATCGTTTCTATGTATACGCAATACCGAATTGTTGTACTATACATGCAACAATGATGTTTGAACAAAACATCATTTTGATTTTATAATTATTTTAATGAGATAATTACAACCTATTCTTTAAAAATTGTAATGTAATTATTAATAACTAATTTGAAAATATTGTTTCTAATTTTTGTAAAATAAATAATATATATTCATACTGAATGATTTAATTTTTGGTATAGTCATTTTAGGATTAAAAATATTGTTTTCTCGAATGAACTGATATTAATAAAAAAAATTTATTTTTAGACACATATAAAAGTTAATTTTTTAATATAAAAATAATTTTATAATTTATAATTTCAAAATTATCTTATGGTGAATTTTTTGGATTATTCTGAGAAATAACATTTAGGGATGAATAGTAAAAAGTACCGAATTCTAATTCGAAAAATTATTTTGATGTACTTTATTTGTATGGTTAAATTATAATTTATTTTGGTTTAAAAGATTAATTATTTTATATTTTAACCAATTATTACAATATGGTTAATTAAACCAAATTTCACATTGAAATTGGATATAAAAACCCAAGAACAGTTTGGTCATTTTTACTTTAAAAAACTACATTGTCGACTCGACTACCTTATTAATATTAAATTAATTTCAAACAATTATATTATTATTTTTGGAAATAATTTATTACATTATATTATTCAGTAAAATTTATAATATCTTGAACGTTAAACATAGATTCTGACCAAATTATTAGGAAAAGTTATTCAAATTAGTTAAATCTATAATGGTTAAATTTATCTTAAGAGGGGACTAAACCGTAATCTTATGTATCAAAATGACCAATAAATTTGGCCTAAATAAATTGGATATCTATATTTAAACCATAAACTACTCAATTTTATAAGGATATGATTATTATTGGATCCACTTTCAATAGTAAAAATGTGGTTTAATTCTCTCTTAAAATATTTACGTGAGTGACACTCATCCTTCCTTATAAATTTCCACCAACACTCCCTCTTCATAAAACCATTAAAACCTCATAGGATCGTCTACAATCTTTCCAATACACTTCCAAACATCCATACCTTCCTAATAGAGGCATTCCTTTCAACATAAATCTATCCATGTAAGCCTTTTGGAACAAACCAAAATGAATTACCTGACTAAGAGGTAACATCTTATAGAAAGTCCATTATTTTATATTCATTCACCGCCCATCCACATTATTTTTTCCATTCCTATATAAAATCAAATTTATAATAAATATACTATGATTTGTTTGTTATATTAATCTAACCTACAATTATACAAACTTCCGTATAATGTGTAACGAAAATATTATTTATGTGTATGGTGAACTACTGCCTCACTAAATGATGATTGTTCAATTTTCATTACCACCTATCACAGTGGAAATTATGATGTAAACATTGTTTATATATATTATATATTATATTTATTGTTTATTTGAGCTTATTTCATTATTTTAAAACACACATAATTTTTTTCATTTGGCGTAAATATTATAATTTCATTTGAGGAGGTGTGGAATACCAACCCTCAATGCGATGTGATTCCTTCAGACACTACATAGAATTTATTAAATATGGGTTAAGTGAAAATTCAAGATATATATTACATTATAATGCTAATATATTGATATTATATACATATATACACATTGGCCATTTCCATTCATTCCATCAATACAGAAATAAAAACAAAAACAGCGTTCATGCATACTTACGGATTATTGCCTCCATGAATGGTTTATTGCATTTCTTAATTCATTGTATATAGATATAATAAAACATTTAATGATAATATAAAATATATTTATATACTATATTACTTTATGTATTCCTGATACTTATTTAAGGAAAAAATATATAACAAATTAAGACGAATGCAAAGAACAAAGTTAATATTATATGAAGTGAAACCTAAACATAGGATGGTAAACAAGTTGGTGATATATATTTTTAATAAAATCATATATGGTATTTTATAGAATATCATGGTTCTATAAAATATGTATAATGTAATTATATTTTTTATATTTTTGGTTTTAATGAGTCCGACAAGAGTCAAGACAAAAGGCAAGGATATTTAATCTCATTGTTTATCCATGTGAGGTACATGCTATGTTAGCCACTCATTCCATTATGTTGGTGTATGTACTACACAATATATTATTATATTTTTCTTATTCAAAAATATATATTTATTCATATATAGTTTTTACTTTGTTTCATTCATGGGTTCTATGTTTCAAATATTTCTAAATCAGTAAATATGTTTTGTCTCAATTTTCCTTCATTGAGACTCATGTTTTGTTATGTACATAAACTATTTTTCAAGGTATATATACTTACATTCAACATGATAGATCGTTGATTTCATTATGTTTATAATATTTTCATCTAAATGTAATTTTTTTTCTTAAATAGAGAATGTGATCCCATGTTAACAAGTTATAAGTATTTATTGGGAAAATCTCATTGCTTTTTTAGATTATTAATTTTCATAATTCCATTGATGTTATATTAGAATCTATATCTCATGAAAACTCATGAGTTACCCTAGAATATATTTATTCATGATATATCCATGTAATATTACAAATTTCCACTCTTTGGCACTTAAGATAAAAAAAATTATATCAAATCTGGTGATCTATCTCTCTCCAGTCAAAAATCATTTTTATTCAAAAACAATATTTTCAAAATAGGATTTAAAATATAATTGATGATCATTTTTAAATAAAAAGGTTTTTATATTTTTTTATGGTATTCTAAACTTCTTTTATAAATTTTCCAAATCTATTTTAAAATAAAATGTTTTCCATAATGTTTTATGTTTTAAGAAGATTTTTTGAATGAAAAAAGGATATTTTCCAAAATAAATGTTTTTAAAATATATTTCTAAATTATTTCCCATATATTATAAAATCCATTACTATTAACAATAAATTTCTAGGTAAGTTATTCAATTTCAAAATTCATATTATTTCAATAAATGGATTGTGTTTTGATGGCATGATGTGGATGAAACCTATTTTTATTTTTTCACTTATATGATTTCAAATCCAGGTTCCTTTCTTGGGTTATGTTTATGATGTAATAAATAAGAAACCTATCATTTTCCATAGGTTCTGAAATGATTTCATTTTTTTAATTCCCATTTTATTTCATGGGATATGATATGATTAATAATGGACTTGTGGAAAATGTCTATATGATTTCATTTTTTGATAGGTGGGACCTATATCTCCCTCCAATCCATTGGGTAATGATTTATATCTCATTAGATAAACTAATATGGACATTAAAATTAACCTTGACTAGTAAGATGGATATGGGAGTGAACCATGACTACCAAGAATGTATTTAGAGTGAAATCATTTATCAAATATGTCCATTAGAGTGAACCATGATAACCAAGATGGTGTGGGGAGTGAACTCATACAACCAAGATGGTCTTGAAAGCAATTACATGGTTACTATGGGAATCATATTATATAATTATACCTCTGTTAGAATTCCATGTTTTATTCATATGTTATTATTGCATGTATTATGGTCTTTACCTCTTTATGATTCATTTATAATGAACTGCCTTATTTTATTCCATGATATATGTGTTTGATATTTGATACGCATGATACCATATTCTATTTTCATAATCATTTTCTCAAACCTTTATGCTCATGATTATGTTTACATATCTCCTTTATTTATCCTTACCGATCATTTCATCTCCCCCTTTTATGTTTCCTTCAATAAGTTTTAATGATTTGTATTATGTTTCTTATTTCAAGGAAGGGTTCTATTCAGAATGAACCTAATGGTAGATAATATAGCTTATTTATATATCTGTGTTTAGGCTTCCATAATTCCTAAGGCACCAGACTCGTACGGTCTATGGGAATCTGTTATTATATTGTATTATGTATTCTACAAATCTTATGATTTGTAAATGAATAGAATGTGTGGTTCATTAAATTTGTGTAGGGTTTGGATGAGTCAAATTTCATAATAGAGGGTTGAAGGAGGGGGAGAGTTAGATCCATTTAATATATAATCACAAGTGGAACACTTATAAATACTCAAAAGTATTCACTATTGGGAGAAATCTCTTACCTAATGTGGTGTTGATATAGAATATTAATGGTGTGTACTTATTATATGGTCTAGACACACCTCCAGGAAAAATATAACACATTTTTTTAACATTTTTTCCTTAACTCCAATGTTTCATTATTTTATCATTTTGGTTTTTTAATAATGTTAACTAGTTTAATAAAAAATGATTTATCTTTTAAAAAACAATTACAGTTATAATTTTTAAGAAATTTAGAAACTCTGATTCTAAATAATATATCTATTTTATAAAATAAAAAATATTTTTTTTGTTAAAAAATAATTTTAACATAACCACATGTAATGTAATGAAATACATATGTAACTGTAAGAGTGCTAACTGTGATTTTACAATTTTATTGTCTATATGTTCATTAAAAAAGATAAATTTCTATGTGAATGTACTATATATAATATTTCATGATAATTAAAAATCATTGGAAATTGGTTTGTATTTTTTAAATTTTATTTCATCATATAAAATATATTTTATTATAAAATACCATTAGAGTAAAATATTTACATTGTTAAGGTAAATTGAATATATTGATATCAATAATATGATGGAGATGAAATATATTATTTTCACAAAAATGTAACCAAATTCATTCATCTAAAACATTAATTTAATATGATAATTCAATCTATTCACTTAACATTTAATGTATTTTATATCATATATTTAATTAATTTATTAACTAAATAATTATTTATTTTCCATTTCACTATATTTTTATGTAATTATTTAATCTCTAAAAAATAAAATAAATTGTCAAGATAAAAAACTCATTCATCATTTAAATTAATATTTATAACAAAAAATATTATTCTTTTTCACCATGTTGAAGAATTATAACTATTAATTTCAATTATTTTTCCTTTATTGTCTTTTTGACAAAAAATTAATTATGTTGGTCAAATTCATGGAATAAAAACCAACATTTAATAACATCAACTTTATGAAACCAAACGATTCCATGAACCATTAGGTCATGTGGCCTCAAATGCACCTCCTTTAATGCCTCAGGATGACAACAAGTAGCGGGGGCCTTTGGTGGGTCCATGGTTAGAATATGGCCTCATTTTATAGTGTTTTGAATATGTAATAACAATAATTAACATGTAGAGGAAACAAAAAAATTACATAAATAATATAAAATATATTCATCTGAAATTATATAGTAATAAATATCCAAAATTATTTAAATAAAATATGATGATCATGTCTTTCCCCAGTATAAAATTATAGGGAATACATGTAAATATGTAACCAATAAAATGCATTAATCAAAATATAGAAATCCAACAGGATCAATATATAGTTATCATCACAAGCCTAGCTGAGACATGTTCTCCCCTACTCTAAAAAAATAGGTCATATTTTTAAAGTGTTTGCCTTCCCTAATCCCTATAGTCATCAATGAAGTCTATCAGGGTACCCAACTGTTGCTTAAATACATTATGAGTTTAGAATCAGTAGTCCACCACCAATAGTGTCGATGAAATTACCAGTTTGTGTAATATAAATAGTGGTACTATGAAGTATATCATTAAATTATGTAATTTTTCAATAAAATATGATCCTATCTAGCCAAAACATGGATCCGTCTGAACAAATGTCAGTCTCCCTCTACAAGTGCATCTCTAATGAATAAATATGTAGGTGATACTTTCCATTCTAAAAAAATTGAATTGATACCCATACCAAGGATATATATGGAAAATGGTATAAATATCCTCAATGTCTACACTGTGTAATTAATAGAAAATATCCACAATGTTCGTGCTAGGTAAACAAATATATAACATCCACAAGTCACCCATCATGTGATCTTGTGTTAGATGATGAAGGGATGAATCAAAGGGCTAGATGACCAATTCATCTTTCTTTTGTCCATGGAGAATCATGATGGAAACATGATAAGGACTTATGTGGTTTTCATGGATCATGTTAAGAGATCATATCTAATGTGTTTCCATGCTTGAAAAATATAAATGGTAGAATGGTTTCTGGTATCGTACATGATCATGATCCAAGTGGTATGTGGGTCCAAGGAGTCCAGTACCATAATCATGGACCATGTTGTATAAATTTTCATAGTGCCTTATATAATTCGAATCAATGGAGGTAATCCATGTAATCCACTAGCATAAAAAACTTATCAACTCATTACAGAAACAACCAAATTCCATTAGTTCACTCAATTCATTTTCATATTTTTATTTCAACAAAATAATCAATTTGTAATCTTATATCACATGGAAATAGAATCATGAAATCTATCATAATATTTCAATTGATTTATTTAAATTAATTTAAAAAATAATAGGTAAAAAAGGTTCTCACAACATTATATAATTCATTAAATTGTCATTAAGGATCCCACTAAAATTGTAGAGATTTGACTCACCCAAGAAGGTGGCACAACATAGGGAAGAAACAAGGGAACACCCCATGGGTGGCCTTGCTTGGAGATAAAAAATTCTAATGATAATATAAGTACCTAGTGGTAAACATAATAGTTTCAAAACTAATCAACATAAACAATCAATTAATTTTAGTGGAAATTTCAGAATGTACGGTGTGCAGATCAACTAAAAAATGTAATATAAAACCCCCAAACCTGAGGTAAAGGTATTAATCACAAAATCTATAAATGTTGTAGATAATGAATCCCATATCAACCTATGATTTAGCACAAATCAAGAAGAAACTGAGGATTAATAATAATTCCATGAAATATGGTGTATTATCTTGAACCTAAATAACTCTTTGAATATGAAGAAAAATGAATATGGATATAAGATGAATGACGCACTTAGCTGCACTGATCTAATGAGACAAACATTGTTTGAATCTATGTCCAGATTGTGAATATATCATGGATACTGGAATGATTCCATGGAGAAGATTTAAATTTACGGTTAAAGCTGTGATTTGGAAGAAGGAAATAATGAAATGGTCTGATCATACAATCCCTTAAGGGGAAATAGACATTTCCAATATTTTAACTTGGTCTCATGGTTTTTCTACATGGTTGGTAAAACTGTTCACCAACCATGATCCCTAATCAACCTCCTGGGGGACCTCGCATGGTTAATAAACACACCTTGGGAATATGTTCATATAAATTACACATAGCCTATATTAAATTTATGTAGTTTTATGGATGTTCTTGCATCTCGGGTTTCACGGTTTCCTAAAACTGCATGGACACCTACTGCCCAATTTCCATCCCCACACGGTTACTCCTAACTATGCATTTTAGGCCACATGGATTCCATTAACTATCATGCATAGCTATTTTTTTCCAAATATAGAGATCATGGAAATGATCAATCCCCAAACACACTCTTACACTCTTCTATTCTTGGTACAGACTCACATTAGGTCAAACTAATTAGTTAAACAAGATATAAAAAGATTTTGACTTCATAAAAAACCTAGGATCTTAATGTATTCCCCCCATAAAAAAGTATCCATAAATTGACGACCTAAGGTTGGTTAATAATCCCCTAATAATTAATCTAGAAATTGAGAAAATACCTCATCCTCCCCGTACCATATTCTATCTGGTGAAAGGTCATGCTTCTATAGAACCCATAATAAAGGAACTGACCAACCTCGCAGAACAATTGTGTTCATTTCAACATTGTTTATAAGATTGTACTCTATAGAATCATATAATTATAGATCAAAATCCGTTGGTTGTACATTGTGAGATGGGTATGATTGATAATGCAAAAACTATGATACATGTTTGATGTTGTGCTTGGATTGGTACCTCAAAGGAAACTGCAACTATTAGGTCAATGGCCAGAATCACTCTAGAATCTCAAATGTCTTGACATATGATTATGGAAGACTACCCAATTTCTTAATCCAGTAATGTCCCATTCTCAATGAGACTCATAAGAACACCAAATTCCCAACCATGAACTCAAAAGTTCCTCAACAAAGATCATAGTAACTCTTTTTCCTCGATTGTGCAATAGCTATCCATTTCAGAATCCGTTGAACCAGCTCCAAAATCTCCAATATATGACATGGTCCTATCAATGTTTATTCTCCTACCACTAATAATCTGATGGGTGATCATAATGTCCTATCATGCAATATCTCAAAAGGTTCCATAGGTATTGTTTTCAAAAATGTATTGTGAAAAGTTAACAAAATCAGGGGTATATGCCTCTCCCAATTGCCCCCAAAATCATGGGTGCATTTTAAAATAATTTCTCCCAAAACAATAATCCTGGAATTTTATTAGACGTCAGTTTTGGGATAATATGATGTTCTTTGATTTACCTGAGTACGTAATACCTCGGTAAACTCTACTAGAATATATATTTAAGACATGCATCTCAATATGATAAAATGGTATGAGAAACCCACTAAAGTTTCACCATCTAATAGAATTAAAATATATAAAACTAACATACTACAAAAGAATCCTTATTTGATGAGAAATGAACAAAATTCGTGAGCATATCCATAAAACCCATAAATATCACATCCTTTTAGAGACCTCAGAATCCTAGTCAAAAATCCATAACAAATCATATCATTTCATCTCGCAAATTGGTCCCCTCAATAAAATTATAACTGGTCATTGATGTTCTTATATCTCCTTCTAACAGGTGGAAAAACCCATGAAAAAATTAACTACATCACATTTCATCCTCAACCACTAGTATTGATGGATAATATCATGAAATATCTTGATAATGTCAGAATGTACATCCCAAATTAAGGCACAAAACACCCAAAAAAGTACCTCGCATAATTCATCAGCAACCCAAACATTCCCATGTATATAAGGAATTTCATGTTCTCCCATAATCCATCCAAGAGGTGGGTCCTCGCCTACCAAACTCTCTCATTGGACTAGACCCTCAACATCAAATAGTTTCCTCATCCTTACTCTATCTAGAAGAGTGTATATAACTATCAAGGATGAAATAATGGTCTGTAATTCACTGTCCTTCACCTACATGTACATCTCCTAGAAAAATTCCATAAGTTTAAACTCAATACTAGTCTCCAGAACATCATATATCTATGTATTCTAGCTCAGATAGTCAAAGATTGCATTTTATTTTCAGGCATGTTGGTAAGATCAAAGTCAAATGGTGTTGGCATTCAACCTACCATAATTTCCTCAAATTTTTGTCAGGATATGTAAATATATAATTGATGCTTTTTGGTTCTGTGTAAAATACACATTTCTATAACAAAATATAATTTATCCAATAGGTCAAGGCATGTAAAATAGTGTCTTTCTCAATATAATGCATCAGTTAGTTCCATTCACGTGGGATCAAATGTTGAGACCCATACCAGGGACTCACTCCTATATCATAAAGGATCCAATCCTGATACAAATTATATCATGATACAAAGTGTAGCGCTTGAAATACTTTGTATGAATCGAGACTTCTGTTAAATTAAATCTCCATGTCACCTACAAAAATGATTTTTTATAGATATCTTACCATTTAAAAGTTACACCATTCTGGTTAAATCAAATAAAATATTTTCCTAATCTTGAAAATTTAGGTATAAAAGGCCTTTAGTCACCAGTTATCCTCATGAAACTTAGTATTTCAAAGTCATTCTTTAGATGAACCAAGAAAACTACAACCTTTACCTTTACTATTTATCTGATACTCTTGTCTCTATGATAATATGACCCATATTGTAAATCATATCCATCCAGAAATGGAACATAGTGAGCAATGCATATAATTTCTGCTCTCTTAGTGTATCCAAAATGATCTCAATATGTTTGGAATGGTCATGTAGATTGTGATAATATAGAAATATATCATCACAAAATATCACCACCAACACATCCACATAAGGATTGAAAAAATAGTTCATCAATGCTATGAAAATTTGCATCACATTTGTATGACCATAATATATAACCAGATACTCAATAGACCATACTCATTATGAATACTAGTATGTGGTATGTTTTTAGTATGAACACCTACCTAGTGATAACGTCACCACAAATCAATCATTGATAAAATGAAATACCCTCAAACCTACTCAATGATATCATCTATCCATGGTAAGGGATAATAGTTCATACCCATAAACTAGTTCAAATTTTAATAATCCATACCTAGACTAAGGTTCCCATCATCCTTTTCCAAAAAATGGATAGAAAAAAATAGTAAAGTATTCAGAAAAATAAATCATTTTTCATCCAAGTCCACTTACATCCTCTTGATCTCTTTCAACACTATAGTATCTATCAAGTATGGAATAATGGATTCTAATTCATCTCATGGAACTGACTAGATAGATATCTCCACATATCTCTCATGAGGTAAACCAAAAATTCATTCAGTAAAAATCCCATGAAATGATCAACCACTAGTGGAACTCCCCCTGAGGTGTTCCCTGATCATCCAAATATAAACTAAAAAAATGGGATGTCATCATTCCCAACCATTGATTCTCAAGTACCGATCTCCCTACCTATCCATCCCATTCATCCTTATGAAAAAATGAACTCTTATAGGTGATGTGATGTTAACCGTTTGGTGATAGCAATTGATGTTGAAATGATAATAAACTTACAAGTACATCCCATGTATTATGTAAACCCCAATCATCTCGTGGTGAAAAGGATCCCATATAATGTGACAATGACTAATCTCAATGTCCACTCCTTGCACTATCCAATTCCCACTATTATAAACCCCATCGAAGTATCCAATATTTTATCACCATAAAAAAATGGCAACGAGCCCAATTATCTACATAATACGTACATATGTGAAACTGTTATATGAACCAGAATAAAAAATGAGATGATAATGTAGAATAGGATAGTAAGATTATACCTCTCTATTATATGATTTGATTCTCTACTCCAATGGTGTTTTCTATTTAGAATATATCATGACTGAACAACGACACTACAAACACACCTCACTACCAAATGTAGGACCACGATTCTACTTAGATACAACAAGTGACTAGATGGGTAGGTGATGACCACTACCTTGGACTGAATGATCATAACTACTTTATAACCCCACATAAAGTGTTGTTGTGAATCCCTCTCCTAATCCAGGAGTCTAAGTATATTCTCTTCCACAGACTATTAGAGGGAATGTACTATTGAGACATTGTATGTGGCTCATCATGCCACATGATTGGAACATTAATGGGTATCGATCAAATATATTTATCATATATCAACATATTCAAAATATTTGATAGAAGACAACACTTCTAGTACAATGATACTAGATATTAGCCCCATCAATTGAATCCTAAAAATATTTTTTCTTCTCTTGGACATAGAAGCATTGGGTTGAGAGGAAAAAATTTCTATATATTCCATTATATTCCCTCAAGATCCATTTATTAATCATTTCATAATTCACTATCTCAAAAATATTTTTCATGTTTAACTATTTTACTTTTGAATTAATAATATTATCAATACATTCTTCAATGTTCTACACCCTCGATGGATACTCATCAATGTAAATTAGTGAAAAACATTTAATCCTTGTAAATCATACTAAAAATTCTATAATTAACATCACACTTTGCCTCGTACTCCTAAAACCAATAGTAAATTCATCTCTCAAGGTCTCCAAAAAATATTAATCTGAAAACATGGATGGGAAACCCCTTATAATAAAATCTCTATCACATTATCCTGGTTCAATATATACCACCATCCATAACCTTCTATTCGTAGCATATAAATTGTGTGCTCGACTCTTCTCTGTGGATGTGTCTCCAGATGATCAATGTTATACATGATATTCTATAGCCACTACACATCACCTATTGGGCCACAATCCCTTGAAAACATATAAGGTTGCAGCTAATGTAACACATGTGTTAGTTGTTCCATAGATGAGGTAGGTTGTGGTGATCCCTTAATGGCCTTTATATAGCGTATAAAATAACCACAAAACAAAGAATCCACACCCATATCTGGTAAAATCACCAGTTCCATATTTGGTACTACAAGTGTTTATACTAGTATCATATGTCTTATCAACTCTAAAACATGCCCTTATCCACCCTACTGATGTAGGACAGGTGATTTCTAAGGTTAAATTTCTCTATAATTCCAAACCCATACCCTAAAAAATATTGATATGAAAAGGATCACATATTATATTATCGGACAATTTGAATACATCATTTAAATAAACTACACCCCTCTTTATACTCCTAAATAAAATAAAATTTAATAGGAATCATCTTAAGAGAACAAGAGATGATACCTACTACCCACTGTAATATCAGTTTTAGATCACATTCTCTCTTTTTTTAATAATTCAATTTAATGTTACAGAAGTTATATAATTTTATCATAAATAGTTGTGGAAAATAATTCATCACTTCTAATCCATAAATTCCCATAAACATCATGAATCGATTAGGGCATCCACATAATCCAAACCACATCACATTCAATTTCATGCAAAAAATGTTCCCTCTCTAAACATTCCATAACACTACTAAAAATTTTGGCAATAGCCATGGACTTATAGCCCCGATTTTATAAGATGGTTGAAATAACTTGTTTATAGACACAATGAAATTTAAGGTATGTGGCATAAAATATTCCATCTCTTTTTTTATACGTGTCGGGATCATCCTTCTCCCATGATTTGTGACACTACGAACCCTCGAACTCTCTCATAGTGACACACACATCCTTGATACTCTCTATGCACAACATTCCTTACCCGATAGTGCCCATTGTGACCACCTTTATACTCGATCCTCCTCCACCAATGATACCCCTCGGGATGGTTCCCCTATCAATAGTGCCCCTCGCGATGGCTCCCCTCACTGTCGCTGCACTAGGAAACCCCACTGCAAGATCTTATATCTTACCCTCCTCCACTGATGCTGCCACTGAACACGATACACCGCACCTCACCCCACTGACTATGCTACTACGTGGCCTCCCCACCTCCTCCAACATGCCTCTGATGCGGCCAACCCCCTCATGGTGATAATCCTCATCCTTATTATGAACTACTTTGTGTTCATTATATGGTTATCTTTTATTTATAGATATGTTGTATCAAATCTATATGTTTTTTGGAATTTTAAGAAATTAAACCTTTTAAATGTCTTGCACAACTATTTTCACAACCTTTTTTATTTGTTTATTTATTAATGTAGATACATTAGTTCATCCAGTGGGTCCAACCAATGAACTAGGGTACCTATTACTCATTCCACTAGTTTCTATAAGAGAATACTATCCCACAATGTTTGGTGAAGGATAATCAATTCTATTAGGGAATTCCATCTACAACATCACCCATAAATCAATGGAAATGGAGGCCCTCAGGATGTTGAGGTTTTGTTCTAGGTGATATGGTACTCTATTTGATATATCTTTAACAATTACCCCATGAGTGTAACTAACATTCCTATGACCTAGAGTTTAAATTTTTGATCCACAGATTGAAATTTTTTAGTAAAAACCTCATTGGTGACATATTTTTCCTATTTATAGACCAAAATAATCTATTGTACATCATCTAAAAGTTTAACAATAATCTTTACTAGAGTGTTTTGGAAGTTTATGTTTAGAAATTTGATACAAATATATAATATCATAATAGAAAATGAAATGTTGTAGTATATGTTGTGACTTGGAGATTCCATATTTAGGATTCAGAAAATCATATGAGGGGTGTATGCTCAATGTATTGTTGGAAAACTATAATGTGGGTGTATTTATAGATGAATAAATAGTGGTTTGTCCACTACTAGTTATTACATACACATTGGTGGACTGAGATAAAGTTAGTTAGGAATTATTATATGATTATGTGGTTAGACACACAAGTTTATCATCAATTGTTTTTGTTTCTTGTTATGATTTTATCATTGATGGAGTTCTTCTTATACATTTTCAGGTGATGGTTCCATATTTAAATAGAGGGGTTTTGATGAGAGAGTCTCATGAATTGAATTGGGAAGTTGTCCATAGTTTACCATGATGCATCACATTGATATACAATTATATGGGTGGCCCAATATGAAATGAAATTTTCCAGGTTATGTCTCTCATTTTCCTACTTGTAATTGATTCAAGGATGATAATTAGACACATAAAGAGTAACTAAAAACATATTATATAAATATTTGTATCTGGGAAATGTTAATTATCATGAGATTTCAATACAACATTTATTCTATAATAGAATAGATGTCCTATGTTGGTATCATTATACAAATATTGGAGAGGAACTCTATCGATGAAAATAAATGGCAGTAAGTTCAAGATATCGTGTAGCTTCATCTATTTCCACTATGTGTGGATCAAAATGTGATTCCTTTATTACCTCATAATTTTTTAAAGGCCAATAAAATGTGATGTGTATATTTTGAAATATCAGTATGAACATTTATCATTAGATCCTAGTGTTGTTAGTGAGATTTATGGAAACATAGAGGAAATGAATTAAGCTTCAATTAGGGTTTTTGGAGGGTGTATGGATGATAAAATTGTTATATTAGTGTTTTCCTATGATAACAACATTATTCATTGATTCAAATGTATTAGTTTGAGGATATATTTGGAAGGACATGTTCTATTACTTTTGATATGGTATTACATTGTGGACACATTAGCTCGTTGGATGAGCATTCTATATTAGAACAAAAAGTAGATATTACTGAATAAAAATTTGGTGTAAAATTAGAATTTGGAGAATTCAAAATCAATCCAATGGATATTTCTGTTGAAGATCACTTCATGAGGAAATTTTTTCATAGTGGTCCCTACATTTCAAACATAGGTGTTTCAAGAGGTAGGTGATGTTGGAATCAAGGTACGTTTGGATTTTTAAGATCCTCAAAAGATTTCAGATGTTTCCCAATAAATTAGACAATCCTACATGGAACCATGGAATGAAAAATGTGTTCTATGTTTCATAGAATCAGATACATTAGCCCAAGAAAACACATATCCTAGAAAGTGAGGATGTTGATCTCCCGATAGATGAATATTTTGTGTTAACAATTATGTTGATAGTTGTCCCAAGTGAGGAGGGAATAATATTGAAATACATTCCACAAATTAATGATATATGTGATAAAAAATTACCAGTTGAGATGTTGGAGAGGAAATCATATATTATGTAGAAGTATCCCATGTTTTTTAGGCATGCCTAAGGGGATACTTCCCAAAGACAATATTTTGAATGAGGGGGAGGAATGTTAGACATAAATTATACGTTGTGAATAATTATATATTTTTCACATCCTTGGAACAAGTTTATGAAATAATTTTGGTGTTTTATAGGTTCTTGATTATCCAGAAATTGATGGAGGGAAAGGATAGGGGGAGGGGTGCTAGGGGGTGTGAAGGGTAGGATGGGGGAGTGTAGGGAGTGTTCAAGTGGGAGGGGGAAGGGGGTGTTTAGGGAAGGGGCTACATCTGGGGGTTCAAGGGGCATGGGGAGGGTAAAGGTGCAGTGTAAGGGGGGATAGTGCTGGGTGAGGGGGAGCGGTATGCTGGGTGACTGGGAGGGGTGTGTTGTGGTGAGGGAGATGTGGGTGTGAAAGGTGACAGGGGAGTTTTGAAAGGTGTGGAGGGGTGTTGTTAGGGGCAGGTGAGGTTAAAATTAGGTTGGGTAAGGGGTAAAAAGTGTTGGTGAATATGAGGGGGTGTTGGTGTAGGGGGTGGTGCTAGGGAAGGGGTAGGGTTGTGTACATGGGAGGGGGTGGGGGATGGGGTGTGTAGGGGGAGGGGTGGTTGGAGGGGCTAGGGTGTGCAGGGGAAGGGGGAGGAAGTATGTGTTAAGGGGTGCATGGGGAATGGGGAGGGGTGCATGAGGGAATGCGAAAGGGGGTGCATGTGGGGTGCAAGTGGGGAGGGGGGGGACTGGGGGTGCAAGGCGTGTTCTGGTGTTAGGGCTTGTGTAGGGGTAGGTGGTGTTATTGCAAGGTAGTAAAGGTTCTGGAAAAATCATATGTTTTCCACCACTTGTATAATAGTTTTTATGGTAAGAAAATAAAACTAAATAACACCATAGAATTATTTATAAAATTAATAATCCAATTAACAAAAGAAAAATACCTCAAAACATCATCTTTTGATTGATATGTATGGGAACATCATAACACCATCTCTAAAAATCTGTTGGTTTTTTGTCGGTATTATTTTTTATTTAATAGGATGAAACCTATTATCAGTATTGGTATATGTGTGAGCTAACATACCAATGGAATGAATGATAATAAATTACCACTACATGATACATGTGAACACATACATGAAAAATACAAATGATACCTTCGAGTTATATTTACGTATTTCATTTTTCATTTTTTTCCACATCTTTGTCTGATTTACTCCCTTCTTCAAGAAGAATAAAAAATTTGTTTTGAGAGTTTGGAGAAATAGGTTATCCACTATATCATTTCATCATCTAGGTATTCCTCCTTCAATCCATACATATATTTCTTCATTTTATTTATATTTTATTCATCTGAAATGATACCATTTAAGGATATTTTAACTTATGATCAGTTAATGTGTTTTTTGTAAATACTTATGTTTAGGTTCTTTGAAGACATAATTTCAAAACAAAAAATCAGATTAGTTAACGGTATATATTTAATTTTTATTATAGGTTTTTTTCATTCCCATCATGATAAACTATAACTTAATTTAAATATATATATGTTAAGAAATATGATTTTTGGGGCATCTTTGTTGTCAAAAGTGTATCTTAAAAAATAACTCAACATCATATGTATGATTTCTATCCATCAATATTTTGCTTCAAATATTTAATTTTGTTAGTCAAGTTTTCATTTTTTTTATTTGTTATGCACAAGGATCAAAGATATATTTGTTTCCCATATATATATATGAGTATTAAATAGTTTCTATCATCCAATCTATAGTCTGTATCCATGGTACTGGAAAGTAAGATCAGACATTGTTCAACTAATATTATTATTTATACTCTAATTTTTTACATAGATTTCTTCTGCATAATTATTTGGAAGGTAGTTTCTTTTAATGTTTTTAGTTTGATACCTAAATTTTAGATTTGACATTATATGTTTTTTATTTTTTTTATTTACAGTGTTGAACATTTTCTCCCATAAATGTCGTATTCAATATATAGTTTCATTTATTTCTAACTATTGTGATTTTAGGAGCATTAACATTGAAATAATCCTCTTTATTTTATTCCTTGCATCTTTAAATTTTGTTTATGGTTTTAATCCTAATTTTTTGATTTATTTGATTTATTTTTTACACAAGTATCTGAGACTGAAAAATTTAACTACTATATATGTATGGTATTTTGGGTAGTGTCCATCATCCAATATATATCCAATCTATAGCCTACATCCATGTTAAAGGAATTTAAGATCATCCCCTTCATCCGTAGTATTCGGGTTGATTTATTCTAATTATTTCATAGTGTCTCCATATAGGATTTTCAGCTAGTGCAACTGAGTGTGAATAGATTACATTGGGTTAAATTTCACCACCGAAAAGTAACTATAGTAAAAATGTGTAGAATAGGTGATCTTGTGATTCTTATGTTGTCTTAGGTGTAGTAAAAAAGATTTAATCAGATTACCTCATGAATTTATTTTATATTATTACTTATATGACCAAAGTAGGTATGCATGAGCCTCTTCCATGTTTATTTTTAGAGATCAATAAGTCAAACATTATTCATTTCAATGTATATGCATGTTATTTTATTTATAACAATAACTCCACAACAAACTTATTCTTTGAAATAGGTACAAATATATAATGGTTTACATTATTTCAATATAATCCCAGTTGAAATAAATCATCATTTTTATTCATTTTATATGAAAGATAATGATGAAATTGTATTTTCAAAAATGTATAATACTTTCAGGTTGAAAAGGTTCTATTATATATTTAAATAGAAGATTACAACATTCGTAATTATCATCGTTCCTATAGAGAAAATTATAATAATGATCTCTTTCATAGATTCTAAACTTTATTTCTATAATTATGACAATAAATTCAAACATAAAAACATACTATAGTTTTAAAATTATTTAATCATAGATATAAAAAGATGACATTTTAATATTTTTTAATCAATATTTTGTCGGAGCATAAAATCATATGATGTTTTTGATATGGTTATACTAATGTTATTTATGTAAAATCAACCATATTTCTTTCATCGACCTAGGTATATAAGTATGATCTTAAAGGACTGATATTTTTAATGAAACTTTTGAATTGAAAAATTGTGATTATAATTCTCTATCTATTAATATATTATAGTAATATTAGTTTTTCTACTTCAGCTATAAATTCTTGGAACAAAACACAAATTCAAGCATTATAGATTACTCAACATGTTCCACATTAGTAGTAATTTCTAATAAACCAGACTATACATATGATAAATTATTGAATAAGTGGTGTAATGTGAAATTCAGTATACATCAACAAACATTTTTGGTTTGTTTTACCCATGTAATCTACTATTCAAGATACATCCAATAACAAATTTGAAACTAGAATCATTCATCTAAAAAAACGTTTTACAGTACTCATCATATCAAACACTGAAATTGATATCAACAATTATTTCAACACATTTGAACACAACTAGGTCACAAATATGGATAATTAGACTCCCATTTAATGTTGGAATGTAGTTTTTTCAAGTTTTACATGAAATTATGTTTGATATATTTTTTAAATTTGAGATGCATGTATAAAATTTATTGGATATGATTTTAGATAAATCAATCAATAAACAGAGAAATGGATTTTCCTTATTTTCACTATTGGTAACACACACTAGTTTCTCATAACAACTTATACACTTTATCTTCTTATATCTTCTATAGATAAAACCTTCTCCTCAGTTGTATCAATATAATAACAACCAACTACATGGAATATACATAATCACTACAAAAAAAGTTATTCTTATTTACTCATGCTCCTTATCTTCTTCAACCTATAATAATATTTATCTATTTACAACATTAATATTTTCTAAAACCCAGATTTATCTTCCCTTTATTATTTAACGGAATCCCCATAAATCTGCATATAAAATTTCCGACATCTATTAAAAGAACACATAACTTATATGATTCATGAATCAAACTATCAAATCATGAGTACATAAAATAATACAAGAGAATAATATTAAATTAATATACACATTTTGAATATTTCTCAACATATATTTATCCAATAGTGAATCACAACTCCATGTGAGGTATTGAATATTACAACTATGCCAAATAATCATCCAAATTCTCTTCTTTTTTAGTTTCAATAAATTAGGAATATCATCATCAGGCTTAATGTATTTCCTTTAAATCCATCCTATACATTGATACCATTCAAGAAAAAATGAATAATTGATCATAATAACATCATGACAGGTGGATTAAGTTACTCATTAACTATGCATTTAAATGTTCCTGAACACCACTTGCTTTGATCATTATTAAATCACCAAGAAAATAAACACTGACTATTTCCAATAATGTATCACATGTATCTTTTGATTTATGGATCATTGAAATTTATCTTAAGAATCATTCCATTAAATTTCATCAACATATATAAAATTAAGAATTCTCACTATTTTTTGGTATACTACTTTTTCAAATTTTCTCAAATTATTGGATCTACTGTACACTGTGGTATAAAAGTGATCATGGATGGATTGACATCATGACTAACCTATCAAAAACATGAATATCTTTGATCAAAGACATGACTATGTGGACTAACTACACTATCCATTCTACTGAACTTGAGGTTGAGGTAGTCAATCTGTTGTGGATGTTGATGGGAAACACTTACAAAGTACTCACTATGTCGATCAATCGTTAGGATATGGATTGAACATGTGAGTATACAACTATGCAGTCAGTTGATCGACCACGTATTGAAACTAAAATTAACCATGATTATATGGATAAAACTTATGAATTAAAGGATCTACCGCATAACCAATTGAATTTATTTTCATTTGGTTAACCACATGAAGTAATCGCATAGTCAATGGATTGGTTGTATGGTTACAAACAAGGAAATATTTTTCACTGTGTATTCCAAGCCTATAAAATATTCATCTAATCCTCGTTATTCTTAAAACTATCCCCACTAAATCTCAATAACATCGAGAAATCTCAAATACCCTACTGGAATTTATAAAATTTATCTAAACTCTCTTACTCAATTACCATGCACATATAGCATAGATACTCATCCTTGATGATCGTCAATTGCATCACTTCTTGTATACATTAAAAATTATAAAACATCATCAAAGTGTCATGAGGAAACATTCTAGGATGTCTCTCTCCAAACACTTGAGTTTATTCATGAAAATAATCCATGTTTTTTATTCATGATTTTGGTTATGAATTTTTATAGTATCAATATCATGATTTGTTTTTAGTCATCTTATTTAAATCATAGATGTCATCATCAACATGATAAATCAGTTCCAACATCTAGAATCAAGTTAATACTTGATCTAGATTCATCATGATCCCATCCTCAATCTACATATTATTCCGGATTCAATTAATCATTTCAACATGAATTTTATTCATTTGGTTACTAGAAGTGGGTTCAATTCGTCCATGAATCCTGCAAGATCTCAGAGATTCAATAGGTTTCTTCTTATACATGGTAGATTATTTTTCAAATTAGAATGTGTTTATTGTTTTGATTTCTTCCCCCTATGAACATTGGTCAATAATTATAGTTTGATAGTTTTTTTAGTGGTGGATCGGTGTTTTGTTCTCCTCTTCTGATATTTGATTTTTACAAGTGATGTGGTTTTGTTGGATCTTCATTTTTAATTCCTCATAGTAAAAACAATAATTTTTTCTCATTCATTATACCTTATATAATTTTAATTCAAGGTTGGTTTTATTTCATTATTTTAGTAGTTATATGTTCACGCATAGTATCTTTACATTCTATTGTGCATCCATATTAAGTGATTAGTGTTAATTGGATATCTAATTTTGAGGGTAAATTTTTTTCCCATGCATTGTATTTTCAATTTCATGCCACAAAATTGGTTAAAATAATGTCACATGGTAGCTATACTGACTGTGGGTCCAAAACAGAGTCACTTTTATTTTACAAAAACAATGTCACATAAATTCTTCAACACAATGTCTCATAAGTGACCATGGAAAGATGATTTGGAGGAAATTTAAGTATAAGGGCATGAATATTTATGTTTTTGTGTGGTTACATGGCTCAGTAAATTCACTTACCTTCATGAAGGTGGGGTGTAAGAGGGTATGGGCTTGGATGGTGTAGGTGGGTTGAAAGGGGGGTGTTCATGTGAGGGGGAAAGGGGGAGGAGTGTCTAGGAGGGAGGGGTGTCTTGGAGGGGGGTTGTCCGAGGGGTGTTCATGAGGGATGGGTTGTCAAGGGGGTGTCTATGAGGGTGTTTTGGAGGTAGGGGAGTGGCGTTTATGAGGGGGTGTCTAGGAGGGAGGGGAGACTACTAGAAATTAAAGCTACATACATGGACCTATAGAAACAATTTTAAATATATATGGATATATCTTGTATATAGCCATGATTCCATTATAGTTCCATGGAATTTTTCCCCCTTTTTTGATACACGTAGATCTACTCCTCTACCACAGATCTATGAACCTCTGAACCCTCATCCTCTCTCATGGTGACCATCCCTTCTTGATAGTTCTTACCTTGACCTCTCCTCTCCCCGATCTACTACTACTAATTGTTACCCTTTTGACAATGTCACCCGCTGCCAACGAATGAGGAATCCCCACCGCAAGCTCTCATCCATGACCCTCCTCCCACGATGTTGCCACCAGATGTAGGACACCTCACCATCCCCCACTAACTCTTTTCTTCGGTGGCCTCCCCAACTCCTTTTGCATGCCTCCAACACATCAAAATCCCTCCTGGTTATCATCCTCCTCCTTGTTATGATCAATTTTTTGTTTATTATTTTTTATTAGTTATTCAAAATAATGTTTTATCAAATATATATGTGTTTTTTATATTTCATAAAATTGCACCTTTAATATGTCTTGAACCACTATTTACACCCTATGTTATATTGGTAGATTCATTTCGGCTATATTCATTAGTTGATTCACTGGGTCAGGCCATATAACTAGTGTAGTTATTACTCATTTGGATAGTTTCTATTAGATAAGACTATCCCACAAGGTTTGGTGAAGGTCAATAAATTCTATTATGGACATCCGTCTTTAACATCACACATAAATCTATGGAAATGGAGGCCCTCGGGATGTAGAGGTCTCTTCATGGGTAATATGTTACTCACTTAGTTGTATTTTCACAAAGACCCCATGATTGTAACATCCATAACTATAACATAGTTTTGGAATTTATGATCCACACATTGGAATTTTGGTGGAAATATCACATTTGTGAGAGATGATTGAAATTTATAGACCAATAGTGTCAGCGGTACGACATCTACATGTATGACCAAAACCTTCACTAGAGTTTTTTGGAAGTGTATTTGTAGAAATTTGATAAAAATATAGAATATGATTTTAGAAAATGAAATATAGCAGTATATGTTCTTACTTGGAGATTCATGTGGCAGGAGATGGAATATCATATAAGGGATGTAAGATCATTTTATGTTGGAAAAATATTTTGTTTGTGTATTTAAGGATCAATAACAAGTGGGTTTTCCACCATTAGCCGTCAAAAAAACATTGGTGGAGTCCGATAAGGTCATATTGGAGTTTGATTTGATTGTGTGGTGAGGAACACATGGTTATCATCAATTATTTCTATTTTATGATAGAATTTTAATATTCATAGAGTTATTCTTATCCATGTTTAGGTGGTGGTTCCAACTATCAGTAGATAGTATATTTTGATAGAGTATCATGAATTGAAGAGGTAAGTTTACCATAGTGGGCCATCATGTATCACATTGTTAAATATAGTTTTTGTGGGCCAATATGAAATGAAATTTCAAATGTTATGTCTCACATTTTAAAAATTCTCATAGATTCAAGGATGAGAATTAGAAACCTAAATACTAGATAAAAACACATTATATATATGTGTGGATGTGGGATATGGTCCTGATAATAATAATTAAATACACTATTTCTTCTATAATAGATTAGATGACCAATGTTGGTATCTTTATACCAATCTAGAAGAAGATCTCTATCTATGAGAATAAAAGGAATTATGTTCCAGATATAATCCAACATCATTAATTTGCACTGAGTGTGGTATCAAAGATAGAATCCATGACTATTTCATAGATTTGAAAAGGATTATAAAATGTGATGGGTACATAGTGAAATATTTGTATCAACTCATATCATTCAATCACTAGGCTATCATATAGATTTATTTAGACATAGAGGAAATTCATTGATTATTAATTTGGGTTTTTGGAGGATGTATGGGTGATAAAAAAAATTTATTATTGTTTTACTATGACAAAAACATTTATTCATCTATTGAAATGTATTCTTTGGAGGATCTGTATGGAATGATATTTTCACTTACCTTTGAGATAGAATGATATTGGCGAGACATTAGCTTAATTTTCAAGTGTTATATATTAGATCATAGAGTATATATAGTTGAATAAATAAAATATTGTTTTAAATTAGAATAATAATAATTATAAATCATTGAAATGGAGATTTCCCTTGAAAATGACATCACGTGATATGTTTTCCTCATAGTGGTCCCATTAGTTTCTATATATGTGTTTGGAGAAGTAGGTGATGCAGGAATCAAGGTATGCTTGGATCTCTAAGATCCTAAAATAAATCAGAATATTTCCCTATCAATTATACCATCTTACATGTATCCATGTTATTCAAGAAAATTTCTATGTTTCATAGATTATGATTTATTAGCCTAAGTATACACATATCCTCGACCATGAGGATGTTTATATAGAGTTAGATGAATATTTTATGTATACTATTATGCTGATAGTTTCCCAAAGTGTGGTTGGAATGATAAGTAAATCCATTCCACAAATTAAATATATATATGTGATAAAAAATATAGATGAGATGTGTGGGAGGGAATCAAACCTTCTAGATAAGTCACTAATGTTGATCGAGTATGCCTAAGGGGATACATCTCACGGACATTATGTCGAAAGTGGGAAGTATTGTGACACATAAATGATATTTTATAAATCTTTAAATATTTTAAATATCCCTTTATAATGTTTTAGAAATAATATTGGTGTTTTAATGGTTCTTGAGTTTCCAGAACAGGATGGTGGGAAAGGATATGGGGATGGGTGAAAGAGGGTGTGAGGGGGTAGGGGGTGTGTAGGGGTAGGGGATGGGAAAGGGGTGTGTAGGGGGTAAGGGTGTGTGTGTAGGGTGGAGAGGGAAGAGGGTATAATTTTCAGGGTGAGGGGTTCAAGAGGGAGTGGTTCAGGGAAGGGGGGAGGGTGAAGGTGGGGTGAAAGGGTGGGGGTAGGTGGTGGGGGATGGGGGGTTGTGTAGGGTAAGGGGTATAGGTTTTTAGTGGGGATGGGAAGTTGTCGTGAAAGGTATAGGGGAAGGGTGAATGGTTGATTGGGGGATTGATAGGGGAAAGTGGGGTGTATGGGTGGTGGGGAATGGGGGAGGGGGTGAAGGTGTAGGGGTAGGGGTGCTTGTGTAGGGGGTGATGCTGGGGAAGGGGGCATGGGTGTGACGAGGGGAGGGGGTGGGGGATGGGTGTGTGATGAGGGAGGGTGGAGGGTATGGGGGTTGTGTTGGGAGAAGGTAGTGCATGGAGGTGTGACAGGTAGTGCGAAAGGTGTAGAGGGAGAGTTTCAAGCAGAATGTGGTGTATGTGGGGTGTAAGTGCGGAGGGGTGGGTAGGGGTTAAACGTGTAGTGTTGGGGTAGAAGCTAGTGTATGGGTAGGTGGTGCTAGAGCATGGTAATAAAGGTCTTGAAAAAATGATATGTCTTCTAATAGTAATGTACTAGTTTTACTAGTAAGACAAAAAACACAAGAACACCATAACATTACATCTAAAATAAATAATCCAATTAACATAAGACAAATAACTCTAAACATATTTCTCCATTTGATATGTATGGGAACATCATAACACAATCCCTAAAAATTATTTGGTTGTTTATAAATAATAACCTCTATATGATAGGATGAATTCTATGATCTGTAGAGGTATATGTGTGATCTAACATACAATGGAATTAATGATAATAAATTACCACTACATAAGTCATGTGAACACTTACAGGAACCCTACCTCTCATAACTTAGAGTCATATTTTTTTCATCATCAAGGTTTGATTTACTCCCATATTCAAGATGGAAAAACTGGTTTTGGATGTTTGGTGAAACATGTTATCCGCTATATGGTTGCATCAGTGTTGTATTCCTCCTTCAAGAACAAAATAGATTTCTTCATTTGGTTTATATTATTTTACTAAAACGATTGCTTTTATGGATATTTTATATTTTGATAATTTAATGTGTTTTAGGAAATAGTTATGTTTATGTCATTTGATGAAAAATATTGAATACCTTAAATCCGATTAGGGAAAGCTATGTATTTAATTTTTATATAGGTTTTCCTCATGACCATCAGGAAAAACTATTACTAAAACTGTATATGTGGATGTTCAGCAATTTACATTTTTTGAGACTACGTTTTTATCATACGTTTATCGTAATACATACCTTAGCATCGTAAGTGTGATTTATGTCCTTCCATATTTCATTTCGCATCTTTAAATTTATTTTATTATTTTAATTCATATTTCTTCATTTTTTTTATTTTTTATGCATAGGGTTCTAAGACGGAATTTTTTCCCATATATAGCTAGAATTTTGACTATTAAATTTTTTTAGTCATCTAATCTATAGTCTGTATCCATGTTATAGGCAAGTAATATCAGACATTATTCAACCAATATTATTATTATTACACTTATAGTTTACAATGATATATTCTATTTATGTATTAGAAGGGTGGTTTCTTTTAATGTTTTCAGTTTGACACCACCCTTTTAGATTTGTCATTATATGATTTTAAAATCATTATTTAGAGTGTTGAACACTATTTCCCCACAAATATAGTATTCAATTTGTAGTTTCTTAGGTTTCACACTATTTTTTATTTTAGGGGATTTTCATTGAAATAAACCATGTTATTTTATTCCAATCATCATTAAATTTATTTTATGGTTTTAATTTCAATTTTTTTGTTTTTTTGTGATATTTTATGCATTGGTATCTAATACAAAAAACATATGTTCCCATATATATATAAATAATTTTGGGAATTAAATTGTGCGAATCATCAAATCTATATTTAATCTATTGCCGAAATCCATGTTACAGGAACGTAAGATTATCCCTTTAATCCATAGAATTTGGATCGATTTATTCTCATTATTCCTAAGTGATTCTATGTAAAATTTTTCATCTTGGGAAACTGAGTGTGGATAGATTATATTGGGTTAAATTCCGCCACATGAATGTATCTATTGTCAAAATGTGCAGCATAAGTGATCATGCTGTGTTTATTCAGTTGTAGGATTGATCAAGATTTTCCTAATCACCTTATATTATTAATTTTATTTTTATACTCTTACATATATGGATTAAATCAGCATACTTGTGCCTATTCCATGTTTCTTTGTAGTGATGGATAAGTCAAAGCATTTTATTTTCAATTGATATGCATGTTATTTGATTTATGACAACAACTACACAACTGACATATTCTTTGTAATATGTATGAATATAAAATGGATTACATTATGTCAATATAATCACACATGAAATAAATCATCATTTTTATTCATTTTATATGTAGGATAAAGACGAATCTGGAAATCCTCCAAAGTAAAATACATTCGAGTTGAAATGGTTTTGGTTTTCTATTTAAATAATAGTTAACTAAATTTATAACTGTCATCGTACATCTAAACAAAATTCATATAAAGCACTTGGTCTTAGATACAAAAAATGATTTCAACAATTATAGAAATGAATTAGAACATAAAAATGTACTATATTTTTAAAATTATTGAATAATAGATATAAATATAATACATTTTCATATTTTTTAATCTTTATTTTATAGGAGCATAGAAGAATTGGATGTTGTTGTAATGGTTCTACTGATACTGTTTATGTTAAATAAACCATGAAACATTCATTTAACCAAGTACAGAAGTACGCTCATAGTGGATTGATATTTTTAATTAATCTTTTGAATTTATAAATTATAATCATATTTATTTATATATTCATATAATATAGTATTATTAGTTATTATGGTTCAGCTATAAATTCCTAGTACAAAACACACATTCAACTAACATATAATGCTTAACCCGTTCAACCGTAGTATTAATTTCTAATAAACATGATTGTGAATATGATAAATTCATAAAAAAGAGGGGTAATGTGCTATTCATTATACATCAACTTACATTTTGGTTTGTTTTACCCATGTAATCTTCTATTCAGTTTACATTAACTATAGTTTTTTGTGAAATCAACATTCATTTGGAAAAAATAGTTATACATTAATCTTCATCTTAGATACACAAATTTATATCAAAAATAATTACAATGAATTTGAACAAAACCAGGTTTCAATGATGGATAATCATCCCCCCATTTAATTTTTGAATTTTGTTATTTCAGGATCAATACGGAATTATATTTGATATTTTTGTAAATATGACCTGCATATAGAAAATTTTATGGATATTCATACAGATAAATCATATAATAAACAGAGATGCAACTTTTCCTTGTCTTCATTGTTGGTGACACACACCAGTTCTTCTTATCTACTCTTACACCTTATCTTCTAATATCTTCTACTGATAAAACGTTCTCTTCCATTGTATCATGAGCACAACAACCACCTCCATGGAATAGACTCACTCAATATAATAATAGTTATTCTCACCTACACATGCTCTTTATCTTCTTCAACATATATAAATTTTTACCTCTTCACAACATTCATATTCTTTAACGCCAGCATCAGTGTTCTCTTTATTTTTAAAATGAATCTACATAAAATTGCTTATAAAATTTCCCACATATATATAATGAACACATCACTTCAATGAGAGTTTCCACAACCTCTTACAACATGAATACATTATATAATACTGGTGATGAATATTAAATTTATCATCACATTTGAAATACAGATAGACTTTATCGTTATCCAATAGAGAATTACAACCCCCTGTGATATTAATAAAATTACATATATACCAAATAATCTTTATAATTATATTATTTTTAGTAACAATAAATATGGAAGATCGTCATCATGCTTAATTTATATCCCATAAATTCATTCTATACAATGATTCTCTCCATGAAAACCTAAATCATAGATTAGAAAAACCTCATGATAGTTGAATTAAGTTACTTATTAAATCAACATTTAAATTTTCATGAACTCCACATTCTATAACCTTTCTTGAATAGGCTTTAAAATATCCCCTCACCATTTTGATGCATGTATCACATGTATCATGTGATGTTTTGATCATTGAAAAATATCTTAAGCAACATTACATTCAATTTTTTCCTCAGATATACAATATGGAATTTTCACAATTTTTTTGTCTACTACTTCTCCAATTTTTCACTGTGTATTATGTCGACTGTACGTTGAGGTATACAAGATACTATTGATAGATTGACTACATGACTAAACTATAAACAACATAATGAAATCGAACTAACTACATGACTCTAATGAACAAAATTCAATAACCATTCTATTGATCGTGAGGTTGAAGTAGGAAATTAGTTGTAGTTGTTAATGTACCATGCATACAGAGTACTCATAGTGTCGATCGATTGTAAGGATATATATTGACCGTGTGAGAATTTGGTTGTGAAACTATTGGATCAAACAAATGTTGAAACATCCACTGTACATGATTATATGTATTGAACAAATGTATTAAAGGATCAAGCACATGAAAAATTTATTGAAACATCAATTAATAGACCACATGAAGTAATCACATAGTACGAGGATTGACCGTATAGTTCCATACATGGAAGCATTATGCACTGTGTATTCCAATTCTGTAACATATTGATTTAAACCCATGTATTCTTAAAAATATATCTAGTCATTCTCTATAACATAAAAAAATTGCAAATCAACTTTGTAAATTTATCAAAATTATCTAAGCTCTTCTACTCAACTACTAGGAACATGTATCTTATATAATCATCCATGAGTGTCTTCAAGAACATCACTACATTTTTCCATGAAACATTATAAAACACCATCTATGTGTTATATAATACTTATTACACATGTCATATGCATAAAAATTCTACTATAACTGTCTCCAAAATCTTGATTCTCTTCAAGAACATCATCCATGTGTTTGATTCATGTTTTTGGAAATACATTTTTATAGAATCACTATCTTAATTTGTTTTCTATCATCATCTTTAAATCCCATATTCCATCATCAACATGTTTGGTTAGTGCCCACATTCTGGCTCAAATTAATACTAGATCTGGATTCTTCAGGCACCCATCCTCAATATCTAGACTATGTTGGCTTTAATTAAGTGTGTCAATATGAATCTTATTCATATGGTAACTGGATATGGGTTCAATTAGGTAATGAATACTCACTGATCTCATATCTTTTTTAGGGTTATTCTTCTACTAGGGCGAGGTTTCTTCAAATTGGAACTAGGTTATGTTTTGGATTTCATCATTCTATGAATTTTGGTCAATAATTCTATTTTAAGGATTTTTTATGTGGTGTATTTGGGGTTTCCCCTCTTATTGTGAGATTAGGTGTTTATAGGTGATGCGGTTTTAGTAGAACACCATTTTTAATTCTTCATAGGAAAATATTATTTTTTTCTCGTACATTGTACCATTAGAAATGGAATGCATTGTTGGATTTATTATATTATTGTAGTAGGTATTTTTTCACACATGGTATATTTAGAGTCCATTGTGCAACCACTATAACTGATTAATGTTAATTGGATCTCTATTTCTTATGGTAACATTCATTACCAAGTACCATTTTTCAATTTCTTTCCCCACATTTTGTTAAAATAATGTCACATCATCAATATACTGACTGTAGATCCTATTTACCTTGAATTGAATTATACAACAAAATGCCACCTAAATTCTGCAAAGCAATGTCACATAACTAACTACAGAAACTTTTTTTGGAGGACAATTAAGTGGTAGGAATTGGATAATTTTTTTTGTGCTTTCCTAGCATAATAAATTTACATACCATTATCCATGTGGCCTACAAGAGGGAAGGGGTAGGAGAGTGAAGTTGGGGTTTAAGGGGGGGTGGGGGTGGTGTAGGTGGGGAGAAAAGGGGGAGGGGTGTCAAAGATAGAGGGGGTGTCTAGAAGGGGGGGGGGATATCCCGGGGGAGTCTGGGAGGAAAGTGTGTCTCATGGGTCCAGGAGGGTGTCTAGGGGGTCCAGGATGAAGGGGGTGGTGTGTAGTGGAGGTGTACCCATGAGGAAGGGGGGTCTTTCCATGGAGGAGTGGATGGGGGTCTATCCGTGAAGTAGGGGGTGTGGAGGGGGTGAAAGGGGTTCTATAGGGGGTGCAAGGGGGGATTTAAGCGGGAAAGGTGCATGGGGATATGTAGGGTGTAGGGGATAAAGGGGGTATGCAAGGGTGTTCAAGGGGGTTAGTATGGGGAGGAGTGTGCAGGTGGGATGTGGGGGTACATGGGGTCTGTCATGGGAGAGGGTTGGAATCTTTCCCGGGAGGTGGTGGTTGTCCAAGAAGGTTGGTGGGTCTGTCTAGGAGAGGGTATGTCTAGGAAGGAGGGAAGGGGGTGATAGGGGGGAATTTCGGGGGGGGGGGGACTGTCCAGGAAGGAGAGGAGGGTCAGTCTCGGAAAGAAGGGGGTGTAGAAGGGGTGTGCATGGGGTGTAGGGGGGTCTGTAGGGGAGGGGGTGTTTATGTGTTTGTGGAGGGGGCTCAGTCCCGAGAGGGGATCTTTCTAGGAAAGAGGGGGTCTGTCAAGTTAGAGGGAGGGGTCTATCAGGTGAGTGGGAGTTTTGTCTATAGGGAGTTGAGGGGGGGGGGGATTGGAGGACTGATGGTGGCTAGATGGGAGTGGGGGGGGGGTTTCATGTTAGTGGGTGGGGGTATTTGATATAAAATGTCAAGGCCTATATCTATGGTTTCAAACTATGTATAAAGCCATATAGCCACATTTAAAACTATGGCTATGAACCTTTCCTTTCTTAAGCTTCTTATATAGTTTAAAATTGTTTTGTTAGGGATTTATCCACATTTTTAACTGTGGCAATAGGTGTTTATCCACAGTTTAAACCATTGATATAGGGATTTAGACATATCTTAAAACCATGCATGACAATAACATCCGTGATTCATTAAACTGTGGATATAACCTATATCTATGGTTTTTGGGCCTATTGGCATGGTTCTAATCCCTGACTATAACAAACACAACTAGTAGTGTAATTATTGGTTTCGGTGTCTATTATAGCCTCTATAAAAAATAACATTTTATGTTTTTATTATAACCCTTCATGACTATCATGCTTATCAGTTCTATAAAAAAATAATTTACCAGAAAATTGGTATGTCCCTAAAGGAACAGAAAATAATGACCTGGAGAAAAGATCAAAATCAATTTGGTATGTTTTTTTTCATGGAATATGAATTTTAAAATATTCCTAAAATTATGCATGATATGAATACCTTCATATCATCAGGAAATGAGGACATAAAATTTTTCAGTCATATCAACAATAACATCTCATTTCAACTGCATCACCCAATGGTGGAATCAGTTCAATGATAATAGGAAAAAAATAAAGAAAACTAATGTTTCCATTCCATTAAATTTAGTTATTTCATGTATTTGGGTTATCTACACCTACATAGAACTCATTAAAAAATTCCCATACCTTCTAATAACATTTCAATTATCACAAAATAAAAATTTTAAAAAATAAAATCTATTCATACCACTTTGTAATGTTCCTAAAAAAACACACTAAATAATACACTATGTTTGTGGGTTACAGGGATTCAAGAACATCTCGTTAGATTTTATAGGCCACTGAAATGAATTTAGGGCCTATGATGTGTCCATGGGGAGAGTATTCTATCATTTAATATTGTAGAAAAACAATACAAACCTGAATGATCTAGTAATATAAATAGATAAAATAACTGAATCCAAAATGAAGATAATAATCTATATTATTGTAGTACAAAATATACAAATTCATTCTTATAAAATATAATGATCATGTCATGTCACTATAAAATATGGTAGGAAACAAATTTCAGTAGGGTAACAATACAATTCATGTATGAAAATACACAAGGACCAAAATTAACTATCTCCTGATAGCATCCTGAGCCAAGATCAGTCATGTTCTACAATTCTACAAAATAATAAACAAGTCAATAATTTTAAAGTAGGAACATTCCCTGGCCTATACATGCATCCATGAAGTTTGTTAGAGTACCCACTCATAGCCCAAATATGGTGTGAAATGACATGAAGTTGGGAACCACAAATAGTGTCTGCAAAAAATCATGTCTATTTATTTTAAATAGAGGACGTTCTCAATGAATCAAAAGAATAATAGTAAATATTTTAAATTGTCAATTATATGTGATCATGTATATCCAAACATGGATCCATATGAAAAAATTCCTAGATCCAAAAAATAAGACTATTTGTAATGCATAAATAAGAAAGTTATACATTCTAGCTTAATAGTTATCAATTGATTACCATGCCAGTTATATCTGTAAAATGTTCTGAAATATCCCCAATGAACTTTCTACATAATCAAGTGCCAATTTCAACATTATACATATTGTGTGTTTTAATATTTATTATCCACAGTAGGATCACCTTGTAATCCATTATGATACCATGAAGGGATGGTTTGGAGGTATAAAATTTCCTGAAACCAACTTTGAGTCCCATAAGCATCTCAATGGAAACTCATTACATACATGGTAGGACTCCAAGAAGCATGTTAATGGAGCATGTCCAATGTGATTATGAGAACGTTAGATCTATGGGGTAATAAAATAAATGTAGTCTAATGGAATCAAGATCCTAGAAGAAAACATGTCCTTGAAAAACACTATCCAAATCACGTTCCATGGAGCCAAAATGTCCCTAGTGTCCTATGGAATCAGGATACAAGGAGTTGGTCCAAGAATCCACTACTATAAAATATCATTCAAATCATTCAATTACCATTTCCATTCCTTGAGTCCATCAAACCCATTTACACAATTATCATTAAATAAAATTAAACAATTTATAATTATATATCACATGTAAAAGTTGGAATCGACACTATCCTAATAATTCAATTCAATTCACTCGTTTTATTTACAAATGAATTGGTAAAACAGGGTTATCACAACCATAAGCAATTCCTTAAATTATCATTAAGGATCCCACTAAAATTTTTGATCTGACAAAAATCAAATGGTGTTGAACAACATAGATACAACAAAAGTTAAAACCCCATGGGTGGGTTAGATTTTTTCAAAAACAAACTCCAATGATAAAAAAACTACTGAACGAGAAACCTAATAGGCTCCAATTTAATGATCTCAAACAATTAATTAATTTTAGGGGAATGCTAGAATGTCATGTGTGTAGAACGGATGAACCAAATATTTTATACCACCGAACCATGATAAAATGTACATACCACCAACATTATTCATATGGTAGAGAACTCATTCAAAATTGATATACGATTCAATCCACTATTAGAAAAAATTGAAAAACAATGATAAGAGTAGAAATATGGTACATTATCTTTCACCATATTACCTCTTTTGTCACAACTCACCTTCTTCACGATGATGAAAGGGACATCAAAGTATCATACCCTTCCTTCTTCAAGATGAATGAGAGATAATGACCCCCATGTCCGGCCTTCAATAGGACCCGGAGTGGTGACTAGAACCAAGGTTATAAAATATCACAAAAACTGGAAGGTATTACCCTTATTAATGAAAATAAGAATGGTAGATAATATGGTAAAAATACCATGAAACACCGAATATTTATTTAATGGAAACCAATATCCAACCCATGCATGATTTTAACATAAATTGCGACAAAATTACATCCAATGTACCAATAAAATTACCAAAAGAAAGAGAATAAGGAACAATAAAACAATTATTCTGATTCTTGAGCTTATAGTGTCCAACATTGTCCTTAATGACCACATAGAAATATATTTTTTTTACAAATGTAGGGTGAGTAGACAAGTATACCCAGTAGGAAAACTAATTCCACCCATGCACTCGTGGAGGAAATATACTAATTCACATGTGAGATAACAATATATTATCAAAGTACCTACCAAGGACTACTAACTAGCCTTGACTCATTATGTCACACTCACAAAATAACACATGTCAGGTAAAGCAGTAGTATAATAACATTAACATTTCAGTTCCCGAAACTCTTTCCCACTACTAAGTTGCTCATTCCTAAAATCTATAATATTATTGCTATAACACTTCCAAAATGCATTCCCACTGCCACAACCATCCCACAAACACCTGGCCCTCAATCCACACACAAATCCATCTAACAGACACATCATCCACAAGCACAACACATATCATGCCCGTAGACACTTGGGCCTCATCCTAACGACACTGGGGAAACAATCATGTCCTTCCAACACATGGAAACCTCATCCATAAAAAATAAATCGTGAAGTATCTTGGATAATGGTAATCATCAATATATTATAGTCTTCCTGAATAAAATCAGGCAGTAATAACCCATAAAAGTGTACATGGAAGTATCTCAGTAACAATCCATCCATCCTCCCACTATTATTTTGGGAAAGATACCATCCCCCGTGAAATGGAGCCATTCGACACATGGTGCTGAACTAGGGTGGGGTACATATAGAAATCACTAGGAATTAAAATTTATACATATAGGTAAGAAAACACTTAGAACAACCTTCAAGTTTCAAACAAACAATCATCCCATAGAAAACTAAATTTGCTGATACCCATATATGAACAACCACACAAGCATCCATAATAAAACACAAGTCTATCCCATTTTCATTTAACCACATTCCATTTTTTAATTAACGATTTCGTTTTAATTTATTCCATATCTACCTGGGGAAACTAACAGTCACAACATCATCAACCATTTTCCGAAAGATGAATGACCCTAAACACCCGCATGTTTAAAAAATAAATTGGGACCAAGTTGAGGAAATCCATTTTAACACCCATTCATAACGTCAATAGAGAAAAACCAACCTGTAGTCCCACCACACACCCCCTTCTTCCTAGACAACCATTCAACCACTGTAAATTATCATTCATCAAAAAATTTATCCCACACAATCATGTCATCACAACTAAAACAAATATCCCTAGTGCATAACAACACCACACCCAGTACTCCCCATAACATGATGTCCCAACACAACCCATTTCTATAGTCCGGCTTCCTAAAAACTATCCATATGTAGTCCTAGTGAACAAGAATAACATCCATTCAATAATCAATAAATCTCTCAACCTAATATTATATCACACATCATGTACCACCCCATAAACAAATCCCACTGCGAAACACCACCAAACAGTAGCCCCGCTGTATAAACATGCCCTCCACCATTCCCAAGAACAACCCCTCTATCCCCCACTGGTGGCCACAATTGTGCCTCCCACAGTAGTATCAAACAACCCATAGAAGGGTCGAACACAACTGAACATAGAACACATCACACAACCACACCATAATGATAATGATATTCAAATTTTTCTATCTCGGGTTCTTTCATTCCACTTTGATATATAGGGTTGATCACACAACATGTTTGAACCTGGGGCATCCATTTATCAAACAAAATATAAGTGATGAATTAAATTTCAATGTGGAATCCACTTATCAAAGAATAATAAAAAATATATAACATTAGTAGTGAAAAAGAAAAGAAAATCAGTGACCATGATTTTCATATTCTATAAGACCATGATTGGTCACATCATCAAAGATAAAACAAAAAACACAGCATCAACATCTCCCCCATCCTCCGTTTATTAATTATCATTATCCCGGTTCAATTTGTATTTATACATTCTCATGAAGAGGTGTCATTATACCCCTCCACCATGATGAAAAAATAAATATATTAATATGAATCTCTACTTGAAACAACAGATGACCAAAACAACTCTTTGCACCAAAACAAGGGACCACACGATTAGTAAGAAACTCCATGAAATTTCTGCATGAGGGGCTCTAACACAAGTGAAAAATTCATCTATAGGGGAATGTTTTTGGAAAACCTAATGGAAACAGGAACACACAGGGACGGGAATACCACAACATTGAAGAGCTAGATCCTATTTAAAAGGAAAACCCATTTCATAAGTCATTAATGCAGGATCATGTTCCTCATCAATGCATGTGAATATATCATTGTCCCTAGAGCATTATATTATTAACGATATACTAAATATCATGTGAAAAACACATAAAATTACTAAATAAGTCTTTTAACATTTTTTATGTCAAAAAAAGAATAAGATGGGAGAAACTAGAAAAACTCAAGAAACTGGAAATTTGGAAAAGGGTGACACACTATCTCAAAGTTCCACCATTTCAGTGCTCCACTGTCATGGTACCACCTTTACGATGCCACTATTTTGGTGTTCCACTATTCCGATGTTCCAATTTCATGGACCCACCATCACAATGCCACCGTCATGGCGAAACAGTTAGGTGAAACTGGATTTTTGGCATACTCTTGAAACAAAACATTTTGACCCTCCAAGAACACCACATGCATTGTATTTTTTACAACATAATGGCTTCTATAAATCCAGGTCATTACATCAGATACCAATCAATCTATAATCTTACATTATAATTTAGAACAAAATTTAGAAAAGGTGGGGTCCAAACAACCACGCCATAAGATACCTCTGAGGCACAAACCACCTGAGATTGTTTGAAAACTACAGAGAAAATATCAACGTACAAGAACACCTCACCAACTGCTACATCCCCAATCAACAACATAAACACCAAAGGTCACACTGACAAGAATCATTGATTACGGATCTCTTTCCTCAATGATATGATACTATCTTCCTTGGGTGGAACTGACTCTCCCTCACGAGTTCAATCACATCAACATTAATGAATCACGAATAGGGATCAGGTCATCCCCTCCTAACAGTTAGGAAATTTCACACACATTTAGAGTATAGGGAAAAAACTCATCTAACAGCAGATTAGGTCATGAATTACCTCATATGAAATGAAAAAAGAAATACAGAAGAAAAAAACAGATAGTTAAGGGTATTGGGAACACATTTGTGCATCTCACTCCCAAGAACCCTCTTTGAGGCCACCATGCCTCCATAACACACAAACCAATTGAATTTTATGTCAATGAAGCATTATATCCTCACAATCCTCTATAATTACTAGTCACTCCACGAACATTGTGTCTTCCTAAATATCCACCTATTCTCATTCAATTTCATTCAAGTCATCATGTAGATACCAACAAAGATGAGAGAAATAGGAGACAGTGTGGATCATCTGCAACCGCGGTGGTAATTCCGGCTGATATGCCACCTCTCAAACTCATCCCAAATATTATAAAGGTTCGATGAACCTTGGATAAATATTTCTCCTTCTGAGAAACCTCTGATTCCCACATCGAGAGGAATATTTCATGAATACATGGTCTGCAACCTCAAACTACAAGGTCCTCCTCCTATGATCAGAATACAACTTCTACCAGGGATGTCTTTCCTTCATCCTCTAATGGACAAGCATCACATTCTCTATCATACCATTCACCATGTACAGACAAAGGATAGGTGCCTCCCCCACATCCACCCAGCACTAGGGTGAATGAAACAACCTCCCATATAAAGCTTCTAATTGATTCATACCAATGGAAAAGTGACAACCATTATTGTAAGAACAATATTCCAAGGAAAATATCACACCAAATACCCACTAAATTCTAGAACACATTCCAGTATCATGTCCTCCATCATTTGGATGATCCGCTCTGTTTTCCCCTACATCAGAGGGTGGAAAGTAGTGTTGAGGCGTAACCGAGAGACAAAGGCATGATACAATCCCCTCCAAACTCGTTTTGTAACATGCATATCTGGATCTGAGACAATGGATATTGGAACTCCATGTAGCCACACCACCTCATCCACATATGTCTGTGCTAAGGTATCCACTATCCTAAACTCCTTGAATGCAATGAAGTTATCAAATTTCTTCAATAATTCCACTACTACCCAAATATAATTTCATCCTCCCAATGTCATGGGTAATCTTTTATTGAAATCCGTCAATATTTCATCCCACTTCGACTTAGTATTTTTTAAGGGATGAAACAAACCACTGGGAACGCAGTGCTCAGCCTTCACTTACTAACACAATATCTGCCATTCCATATACTCGGCCACTACCTGCTTCACCTCAGGCCACCAAAATTGTTCCCTAAAGCCTTTGTACAATTTAAAAACACTTGGATTCACTACCAAGGGTGAACTATGGAACTCAAAGATAACTCCCACATGCATTTAAACTAGTAAAAAAATCTTCCCAGGGAACAACATCTGATGTTGTCTATTCTCTGACCATCAATCCCAAGCATTACCCTAGATAGCACAATCATACCTCACATTAGTTTCACAGCCAACCCATTGACACTCCTTCACCTTCCATAGCAAGGAAGACTATACGATCATCTGAAATATAAATCCTATACCACTATCCACTCTCATATCTAGATTAAAAGTTACCAACTCTGCCATTTCCTTCCTTGCGTCATTTGATTCCGGAACTACCTCCCTCTGTGACTTTCTTCAAAAGGCATCAGACACCATGTTCCCCTTTTCGGATTTGTAAGTGATATCTAATTCATATTCCTAGAGAAACTACATCAATATTCACCTCTTCATGTTCAGGACTCATTGGGAGAAGATATAACTCATGCTCTTGTTATATGTGATGATCACAAATCACTTATCAGTTAGGTAGTGGTCCCAAAAATTCAAAACAAATATGACCTTTGTAAGCTCCGGATCAGGGCTGGAATAGATACGATGTTGTGGAAGTAACTACCTAGACCCATAAGAGATCCCTCCTCACTGTTGCATAACTACACATCCCAAACATAAACTGAATGAATAATAGAACACATCGAACGTCACCCATTCCTCTGGAATCCTAAGCATTGTAGCACTTATCATCTTTCCCTTTATGTTGATAAATTATTTGCTAAAAAAATTCAATCCACATGAGGGAAAGGGTTTTTCTGGTAAGAGATACCAATAGATCCAAAACTCAAGAGAAGTTGGGCACGAACCTCCCATCATAGAATGCTAGACCCTAGAAGTTGAAAACCTCTTCCATGATCTTGTGTGCTACCCATGAAAAAACCACCTAGACCATTGATGGTTCCACTACTATCCATATATATGACACATCATATACATGTAACTAGAACTATAGAATCATGAACATGTACTGGTACAACTTCACATTGATCTGGTGGTGTTAGAGGACTTCCAAAACTATCCTGGGGTGGTCAGTGTGCTACTCCATTGAATTTGAGTAAATCAGAATATTGTTGATGAACATGATGACAAACTGGTTAATGAACTCATAGAAGACAGTGTATAGGAGCCCCACGAATAAGTATGGTGAATTAATAACACTGAAGGGCTTGAACTCAAACTCTATGTGCCCAAAACATCACCTAAAAACATTCTTCAGGATTTTACACTCCTTCAACGAAAACTGGTGATATCTAAACTACATATCGATCTAGGAGAACCAACCATGTATTTTTAACATGATGTCACGACACAACCCAGTCCAGCATCCCCACATCCTGACCACTATCTATAATCAGTCCCATTTCATAGATAAATCTTTGGTCACAACGTAGACAAAAGTGTTACCCACTTCCTACAAGTTTAACCATTCCACAATCAATCTATCTCTCAACCTGAGATTATGTCCCTCGTCATATTTATCACCTTCAATACGCCCCAGTGTTGATACTAGCACCAAGGGTATATAATGTCACACAAAATGGATTGTATAACCCTTTATAATGAAAATGGGATCAATAGATAAAATGTTAAAAATACCAAGGCCATGAAACACCAAACATTTATATAAATGAAACCAAAATTTATCTTTTTCATTATTTAAATGTAAACTATGAAAAATTTACAACTATAAAACCAAAGAAAGTTCCAAAATAATGAGACTACGTAGAAACACAACAACTATCCTAATTCCCAAGCTAGTAAAGTCCCACATGTACCTCAATGTCCTCCTAGAAACCAGGAAATAGTTTTACAAACATAGGTTGAGTATACAAGTATACCTAGTATGAAAAACTAAATCCACCCATGTATAAGTGGGGAAAGCATACTAATTCCCCTATGAGTGAATATTAGAACTTCAAATCACCTACCAAGGAGTACTAACGAGCACAACCTCACCAAGGAACACAAATAAAATAATGAATCTCATGTAACATAGTATTAAAATCACATCCATATTTCGGTACCCCACACCACTTTCCCACTCGTTAGATGGTAATTCCTAATGGAAATTTTTATGATGCTACCACTATTCCAAAATTTCATCCCACTTCAATAAAATTCCCTCACTCACCTTTTCCTCAAACCATGCACAAATCATGCACGAAGAAAATTTGGCCACAACCACACCACCAATATTTCCCGTATACACCTAGGACACAACAACCTCATCGCTCACTAGATGACACCTGGTACTCATCCCAAAGATAGTTGAGAAAAAAAAGTTGGCCTGAAAACACCTTTGACCCACGTCAACATCAAACCCTCCTGAAGGATCTTGGATTATGGTAAACCTCAAGCCAGTATAGCTAGTCCAGATACGCTTGAGGTGTAAGAACCCAGAAGAGGTAACGAGGAAAAAATTCAGTAACCATCCATCCATTCTTTCCCCAACAGGTTAGGAAATTCACCCACCCTAATTAAATGGGTGTGTTTAGTGCATGGTTATAAAAAAGGTCTAGGTTCATATAAAAATCACAAGACACTAAAATTTATACATATAGGAAAGCAAATAGACAGTTGTACATATGGGTTTAAAACAATCTACCAGCCCACACAGAACCATAGTTGTTGTGAGCCCTGTATGATCAACCACACAAATAGCCACAATAAAACAATAGCCTAACCCTTTTCATTTAACCACATTCTATTCGTTAATTATGGGTTTCACATTAATTTATTCTTGCACAACCCGGGGTAACAAAATAACACAACATTTGTAACCGTTCTTATAAGGCAAAAGACTTTTAAACACTATCAAGGAAAACATGTTAGTAGGGACCAGAGTGAGGAAATCTATTTTAACACCCATTCATAGGAACGACAACGAACTAAATAACTAAATCCCAACTACACTCCCACTTCTTTAGAGACACCTGTTTAAACACTTCTAATTGTCATAGTTCAAAGTTATCCCACTCAATCATGACCTCACTACTGGAACCAAAACCTCTAATTCATAACAACACCACACCCATCATATCCATTGGCACGAAGTCATGAAACAACCCAGTCTTGCAACCCCTCTACCCAACCATTTCTCGAAAGCAGTCCAATTTCACTAAAATCCCACCCATTCCATAATCAATCAATCTATAAACAATAGATTCTGTCACACCTCATACACCACACAATACACAAATCCATCAAAAAACACCACCAAACAGCAGCCTTGATGCAAAAACATAGCCTTCCCCATCCGCATTACCAACCCCTATATAAACCCCTGGTACCCACAAATGTGGATCCCATAATAGCACTAGAAAACCCCAAGAAGGCTCGAAAATAATTGGACATTAACCACAAACACATGATCAAGCCACAAATATTCATATTTTTCCATCTAGGGTTCTTTAATTATATGTTGAAAAATAGGGGTTATCACACAGCTTGTTAGATCAAGTGGTATCAATTTATTTAACCTCATATAAATGATTAAGAAGATTTCATGTTACAGACATTTATGAAATCATCACAACAAAAACAGAACATCACCAGTGCATAAGGGAAGACCACAAACGACCCATATTTTCAAAAGCCATATTGCCACAATAGTTCACATCCGCAAACATTAAAATTAAAACAAACAAAATATCATCAACATATCCCATATTCCCCATTTATTACTTCTCATTATAATTGTTCAATTTGTATTCATCCATTCTCACAAACAAGAATTATTATACCCACCGCGTATGATGAACAATTAAGGAGAGGTAAAAGAATCCCCAATTGAAACAACACGAGACCAAATACCCCCTTTGTGCCAAAATAGGGGATCACATGAGAAATATGAATCTCTATGAATTATAACAAGGAGTGGGATCTTACATAGAGGCATGTATCTTCTAAATAGGAAGGCTTTAGGCACACCAAGGGGGAATAGAATCATACAGGGAAGGGAAGATCCAGACTATGAAGAGCTACAACCTATGTTAATGGAAGAACCATTTCAAATGTAATTAACATGGGATCAGGGTGAAGATCGTGTGGTTTGAATATCTCACTGTCCCCAAATTGTTAAAATATTACTGATATACTTAATATCCTTTGAAGCACCCTAAAAACGCCCAAACAATGCATTAAACATGGTTTAAATCAAAACAACGCAATAAGGGTGAATCTTCAAAAACTCTGGAAACTGGCCATTTGACAATGAGTGAGACACAATTTCGGTAATCCAGTATCATAGTTCCACCATAATAGTGCCACTATCAAGGTTCCATTATTTCAATGTGTGACCAAAATGGTGGAACCATTATGGTTCCACTGTCATGGTGCCACCATCACAGTTCCACCAACACGGTGTCAACATTACAGTGCCACTGTTTTGGTGAAACTGTCTGGTGAAACTAGAAGACTCTAGAAAAACCCACCATGACCCCGAAAACAATGACATTTACTGGATATTTCACAAAGGAAAGTCCTGGAGAAATCCATGTCATTTAATCTTTTCATAGGAAGATAAATGAGTAACAACAGAATTTGAATGAAGAACATAGTAGTGTGGAATAAATAATACAAACTTTATTTGAATATGAGTCTTGATTGATACTATAGAAAAGATCCTAGCTTGATCACATAGAGGATATCTCAAAGTGGTTGTCATGCTATGTATTTCATGAATGAAATAAAGAAAGGGTTTAATCCTATAATCCATTAAGAAAAAAATATAAATTTACCATATTTCACTTATTCGTGTTGTTTAGACATATGGTTGGCCAAACCATTCTACAAACGTCTGCACATATAATCCTAAAGTGGGGAATCCAATGGTTTATGAACATGGGATGGGAAACCATGTGAAAACTATGTGATTATCCCTTTTTAAAAGAATGTATTTCTATAACTAGGAATGAGGCCCCGGTGACATAGCTTCATCAATCCTTGTGTCCTCCTCTAGATGATAGTCAATCCCCACAAGTTCACTCTTCACCATGTAGCTTGAGTCTCATGGTTTAAATTACTAAAATTCCCAAGTGTTTTCTCAAATATTTGGGCTCCAGTATCCGAAGGATCCCTCAATCACCCCCGAAACTCCCATGATATCATTAGATACTAACCTCAGGTAAAAACCAAGTAGTTCAACCAAAATGAAAATATCATCACCTCTTACAAAAACCTGGGATCCAATGTCGAGAATTCATAAAAATATATCTTGATTTTGTAATGGTCATCATAAGACAAACAAATAGGTTTTGTACAAGCGTTAATGGTTTTTTACCCTTTGTATTTTAAGTTTAACCACTAAGTAAACTTGTTTTCTCCTTAACTGGTGTAATTAATTTTTACTATATTCCCTAATTAATTCGGAAAAGTGTTATGTTTTCATTAATATAAATTTTATGTTATATTCATTGATAATTTTGAATTTATTTTTGGGGTTTTAACTCTCATAAACATCAAAATTTCATTTAACATTAATCTAGTATTTGTGACGTGAAAGAGGATATTTAAAATGATAAGGTTGAAATAATAACTATAAAATTGATAAATTAAAAAAAAATTAGTCTAATGAGATAAACTATTTTGATATATATATTATTTAACTATTTTTTCATTAAAATAAATAAAAATATTATATTATATTATAAATTTTTTAGATGAAAAAGTATTTTTGATTTAAAATCCAATATTCTTAACTATTCATTAGAATAAATGAAACCTCTCTATAAGATCATAAAATTTCATACTAATATATTTTTGAGAATATTATTTAAATTATAAATAATATTTTAACATGTAAATTTTCAAAATAGTAAAATTTAAATTTTATATTATTATAACCAAGAACATTTACACAACCTTTTAAATAAATTTTGTTTTTCATAAAAAAAATATATATGTCATTATAATGATTCTTATTTTATTAAAAATCAATAGAAAACTTATAAAAATGTTCAAACTATTTTTTTCGTATATTATTTAATAATATCCATTCCCTTCATTCAAAAAACTAGGAAATAAATATCATATTTAATAGTAATATAAATAATACATTGTTATGCAGTAAAACGTATTATTTTATACAACATAATCTTTTGAATGAACATGTTATTTCATGTTACATAATCTAGAAATATTTTCCCATGTATTTAAATACAATCCTTTTCTTTGATGTAATTCATGCTAACTCAGTGGGGTGTGTAACATACTCTAACAAATAAAATGTTTTTCTTTTGTAATTTTTCGGTGTTACATTATCCCCACCATTAATAAATTGAATCCTCACGATTTAAACATGATATCGATGTTACATGGTCTGCAAATTTAGATAATTAATTATAGGGAAATAGACATAGTAAAAGTATTAATATATAATACTTTTAAAAAGATGGAAACATAAGTAGAAGATTTATTTGGGAAATCACATAACATGGATTATACAGATGAGAGCATTGGTGGGGTGAGATGATATGGAAGTAGAAGAAACTAATAAATACTTATATAGTGATTGAGGTAATTGATCATAAAAATGTGAGTGATAAATATAAATTTGACAGGCTTAGAACCATAAGCCTCTGGTGATTTAAAATACCATCAATTTAATAGAAATGATGTTATGATGATAAAATTTTCGGTTTCAAGAACCATTTACTATTATATGGTAATAATATTGATGTATAATAAGAGAAAAAAATATACACAACATATACATTTCAATAAATAGTATTTCATCCTTTGGTTATTCATCGATCAATTTCCAATTCATCCATATCTTCAATAAATGAATATCCAAATATGAAATCTTATCATGCTTAAAGTAATAAAATTTACATTCAGGATATCATAAGACCCATATAAGAGTTAAAATTCATTCAATATTTATATAAATATTTTACAAAACATATATGGTTAATACATTAATCTCCAAACCTCAATATTGATATTATTATTTCATCCATAAAATCTATATTCAATCGGTTTAACTAAAATCCATGACATATTAACATTGAAATTATGTAGACTTGTGGAAGGTTGAATACCATTATCATACATCAGTCATGGTTTCCTGTCACACCACCTTTTCAACAAGAAATATTTTTTTCCAATGAAACTCTAACAATATTATTTTTAAAGTATTATAATGTGATTAGTGGTCACATTAACCAAACAGGTACTTAATACCTTTTTAATTATTTCTATAAAATGAATTATTCCCCAAATAACATATTTTCACTAACACATAAGTATGTTGTCAATGTGTCCAGAAATATCCATAATATTGGTTGAATCATATCACTTAAAACCCAAGAGAGATTATAAAATAATTGAACATACGATCAACCTTAATCACTATCTTACCAAAACATTAAGTTGTTATTCTCTACGTATCCTCAAAATCTATAAAAGAATTATGATCCATAATCTATTTTATTCAAATATAGTTTTCATGGTTTTTATTACTCATCCTCAAATATCAACTATAGAGGCCTGAACCTAGTAATCAAGGATCCAATATTTACTATGATTATATTCAAATAATAAATGTGGAAATGTATATCAAAAGACTAAATTGTTTCATAGTTTTTGAAAACTAGTTATATACATGAGTTTAATATGACATTTGTATACAGGATGTACAAAAAAATAATTATATTTAATTTCTCCCATCTATAAAAACCTGAAATAACATTCATATAAATCATCATGGATTCTTATGAAATGAAATAATATATGGTTGAGATCAACTATTAAAAACAATTAGGTACAATAGAATCTTTCATGAATCAGTATGTATAATCAATATATCCAGGTAAATAAATTTTCACAAATTCAATTTAAAAAACTTTACTATCATGGTAAGACTAAGAAGAATCGATATAGAAAGGAAAATAACTAAACCAAAATTCTATATAAAATAGTGAAGAGAAAATAAATTCCATCCTTAGATTATAACATAAAATAATTCACTTTGATAATTAAAAATGAATATAAATGAAGGCAATTTTACACCATTGGATTCCATGTTTCCTATGAATATAACACCTTTTGCATAATATCTATCCTCATGATGGTTTAAATCATGCTCGGTAAAACCCATTTTTTTTTCAAGACCTTTCACAATACATTACTATCGTGATCCCTCTTCCACACAGTCTATTCTTCTATGTTAAAAACATGTAGGGTTTGTTTCTGACTATTTTCATCTCGTGAGACTACCGATGCATCGAGGGGATTAATTTAAATTGTCTTAAACACATTTTGTACATGTGTAAAAAATTCATAATATATCATATAATTTATGAAACACATAATAAATATTATAAATCAAATATCTATATTGATTAATGCATAAATATATATATCAATAATTCCCTTCATAATGAAAAAATAACAATGTAAATATCTTATTTAAAATGGATTATGATTAAAGAAATAAATTAATCCAGGATAAATAATTTTATCATTTAGTGGAAAATTTATTTTCCTAGTAAATTGAATAATTCTGGGAAATGTTAAAAGAAACTAAAGTGAATAAAAGAAGTGAATGTCAATACATTCCATTGTCAAAGTCAGCATAAACCATCGAGATGAATATTGAGGGTAGTATGAATAAAATTTATGCTAATTGAGGAATGAGTAAAGGTTTGTTTTCATTGATGACTAGAAATACTATATATGATATTTAAAAAAATTAAGAAAAAATCGTTTCATTTTTGAAAAACATTTCATAATACTTTTCTTTGTAAATGTAATTAATCAAATATATTTTCTAACAAAATAAAAAAAAATCATTGAAAGTAGCCTTTTAAACAAAAAATATATTATTGAAAACATTTTTTTCATGATGTTGGTAAGTCATGTTCAATTTGGTACACGATTGAATAATGTTTTCTTTCCTTATTTAGTATAATCTAAATGGAAAGAGATTTGAAATAAAATAATGATTGAAATAAAATTATTTGTAAATGATATTTTTTTGAAATTTATTTTATTTAATCATTTTGAATTGTTCAAAAAAAATTTAAAATATTTTTAGTTAACGAGGTTTTGGTAAAAAACAATTTTCCGATTGAAGATAGAAATGATGTTTGATTTTCATGAAAACATTTTCTAAAACATTTTAAGTACCAAATGATATAAAATTGTTATATTAATTAAAAACATTAATTAATAACTGGATGATTATAAATTTCTATTGTTTATTAATAAATAGTAATGTAATTTCCTTCAACTAATATTCATGAATTTTTAATCTTTATTAGAATGAGATTTTGAAATAATCACATATAATAATCATAACATTGATATATGGATTATGTAACACCACATTCTTCCACGTTATGTTTCCATTTGAATAATACAGTAGTATTCACTGTACGCAACTTAGAGTTTTAACACACCATGACCAATGAAACTAGTCATTATGAATCATAGTACCTGGTTTTTAAAAATTTATAAACATTATTTTTTAAAATGGACTTCATTTTTGGATTCGGAATACCAAAATTATCTTTGGATGAATTTTTGGTATTTTAATGAGAACTTCCAATTTTTGATGAATAGTGAAAAACACAAAGTTATTGTTTAAAATTGACTTTTTATTTAAATAATTGGTTATTTTATTTGAATTTATTTTTGGTCAAAATAAATACATAATACCTATATATGTTCGATGTAATTATTTGGAGACTTTTTATAATATGTTTAGATATAAAAAATTTTATTGAACTTTTTACCGTCTTTTACCCACCCCCTAAGTGCATTTACAAATTTTCATAAAACTTAATTTTACCACCTTTGTGTGCTGAATTTCAAAGATTTGAGACATACGGTAGATATCAGTAAGTAAAATGTGGTTTAATAAGATGAAAATGATTTTTGGTGAATAGTAACTTTTGATTTTATTTACCACGATTAAAAGTAAATAGGACAATTAAGGGTCAAAATGATATTATAATTACCCTAACACATGTCCTAATTCCATTCAATTAGTTTAATTTGACCAAATAAACCTTAGGAATACAATATGATCCCTTTAGGTCCACATGGTTTAGATTGGGACATTTATTATAATTTTATTTAGAGAATAGTTAAAAGAGTTAAATGTGATGTTTAATAACTAAACAATTTTTAATATAGGGTTATACATAAGATAAATTCATCTATAAATATTAATTATAAATACTAAAATATTTAATAGATATTTGTATTTTATTATTAATTTTTAGACATTAAATAATTTAATTTATTTATGACACAATGATGATGTAGTAATTACATTATTAATGAATAATTAAAATAATTGATACTATAAATATCCAAATAAATGTAATTTTAGAATTTGGATAAATTATAATAATTTTATAGGTTAATATAACATGTTAGGGTTGAATAAACATTGTTTTTGAAATAATCATGTTATTATGATTTTCACAAGAACAAAATACTATATATTTTCAAAATTGACATAATTGTGTTTTTAAAACAAATACTATATTATTAATTGATATAAAATTACTAAAAATCTATGGATTGGACAAATAAATTAGATAAGGTTATATATACTAAAAATGAACCACTTGGGGTTCTCTTGGCTTATTATTGTAAATTTATTAATCATATAATATAAAAATACAAAGAGATATGGTAAATGTCAAAATATTTAACTAAGAGAAAAATCTAAAAGAGAAGGTTAATATTGTGACCTAAACATATAGAAAACCTATTTTATGAGATAATTTAAACCCATATCAACCATATCCACTAAATAAATCATTTTTAATCCCTTAGAAACTGAAATGGAATTTACTATAAAATAATATTTCAAGCTTTTCCTAAAGTCACCCTCACCTCTCTTATAAAAGGGTACTACCCCTTATCTTATTTTCACACTACCAAATCCATTGGGATCAGCCAATCCCTACGAGAATATCCTCCCAACATTCCTCCCTTAATCTTAGAGGCTATCCATTAGTCAAAAATCCAACCTATGGAGCCCTTTTGATCTAATAAAAAGGAAGAACCCGAAGAAGAGGTAAATATTTCATCACCACTTTCAAGTACTTTTCTTCTTCCACTTCCACATTCATTGTTGTTTCTATTCTAAATTAATTACCCCGGTATATTCTATATACTTTGATGTTATTATAAAAATTGTACAACCATATTCATTATTCTATCTATTATATGAATGAAAAAGTCACCATACATGAGTATGTACGCTTACTGTCTCCACGTCGTGCTGTGGTTTTTTATTCAAACACTTCATTATTAGGATAGGAATAATAATGAGTAAAAATGATGTAAATAATAAATATAACATGTTAATGATTCTGTATAAATGATATATCATCCAGTTACATACAATTTCACCCTCGATATAATGATATTGTCTCTAATGCGTACGTACGGATTACCATCTCCACAAACGCGATGATATTCATTCCCCATATTAATCATTCAAGAATAAATTTAAGTTTATGATTAAAAAATGTTTATCAATATAATATAATTTTGTATATGAATCAAATACATTCTATTTATAAAAAACATGGAATACATAACCAAGTATATGAATGAAAACGAATCAGTTAACACCCGAAATGATGATAATACTAAAATATTATTAACAAAGAAATATTATAGGATCATATATGATATAATATTTATGTATATAGTTCTTCTATAATTTAATTACGATGTTTTAACTAATATAAATGAGGTTAACATACAATCATCTAAGTAAAAGTACAAGGTAAATAATAATTTCGGAATCTCTTTATTATCCGAGGTTGTTTTTATGTAAGTATCTACTAGGACCTCATTACCATGCACATCCATGTTTCTTAAAAATGTATTTCAAATGTATTTAATATTTACTTGAATATAGTTTCGAGTAATTTATACCATTTTTTACATTTTATAAAATGGTTTTAAATGAATCTTTTCATCATTTTCCAAACAATGTACTTTTTGACCTTTTCATAAAAAATATGTATAAATATCATTTTCTAACTTATAAGGATGGTGTGGATATTTTCTACCATTATATCATTGTCTAAGCTTCCCACACAAGCTTATAATAATTTTCTCAAAATAATTTATTTCTTTTATAAATATTTTACTATTAAATAATTTCAAATAGAAAGAGGTATTTATTTCAAATAGTTTTCATTTCATCTATGTCAACATCCTTTGATATATTTTAAACTTGTTTGAAGTTGATTTATTATGATACAAATCTTCCATATTTTATTGATGTTTTTTGGATATGGTTGAATATGGATGAGTTATTTTTACACCATTCATTGTTTATTGATAATGTATTGACATTTCATATGATAGTTTTAATACAAATGTTTATGTTATGTTTAAACCTTTTTGTATGAGGAATGAATTGGACTTAGTAATTGATGGGTAGATCATGCTATAACACCTAGATGAATTGGTTGGTCTCATGAGACAAACCGGAGTCTTGGCATAAGGCATTGAGAAAATCTTATTTGTAGCCTTGGCACATTGCCTTGACTAGTGGTTATTAAGTCTGGCATTATGCATTCCGTCATTTTGAAAGTGGCAGATAATATTTCATGTGATTTTTAATCTAGTAGAATATCCATTTGAATTATTAAATGGAATTATTTGAATTTATCTATTCTATATTATGATGACGTATATGTTTAAAAGGTATTTGTTTTAGTCTTATACATTGCCTTAAATGTTTATGCTTATTTATGAAAGATTATGCTATATTGTTATCCTTTCTGAGCATCCGAGATCACGCCTTTCTACATTTTATTTTTCTCAGGATATGAAGAAGTATTTCACAGTTGACCTATACGGATACGCTAAATATATAAGAGTTTTCAAAGAGGAATTTTTTTTATGTTTTTATTTAAGGATGTAGCGTAAAACTTATGAATGTATGTAGTACTTCCAAGGATACTAAACTAGTTGGTCTTTCGGGACATGATTAATTTTATCATGACAATGTTATGTAATAATGCACCAAATAGGGGTAATTGTGGTCAAGGTGTTACATTTGGTATCATAGGAAATTTAGTACAAACCATGGAAGCATGATTTAGAAGAACCCTAATTAGAGAACATTACACTAAGATAGAATTTGAGGAATATTATAGAATAACATCCGAGAATTTTGGTACTGTAGGGATTTTATGAGATTTCCTATAAATACATCCCTGTCTAGATAAATGTAGGTAGAGGTAGCTCTAGAACAGATATACCTAGGGGTAAAACCTGAAAACACCACTTTGAGCTAGCCACGAATGAAAATTGGTGCATGACAATGGGCCTTACTGCACTCTTGGTTACGACACACCAGGGGGACATGCTTAGGATAATTCTCATTTTCATTACAAACCATTATGAAGGGATTATGATTATATAATTCCTCAAATAAAACATTTTTATTATTTTGGATTATATCTCTAAACTATTCAATTTATGATGAATAATTTACATGTTTGGAATTATGTATTCTGATTCATAAACTAATCTAGTGTATTAAATTGTTTAGAAATGGTGCCTAGTAGAAGGAATGAAACCCGTATCAATGCACATAATACATGTATGGATATTACTCCTACTCAAGATAATTATAGTGGAGTTGGGGAAGCAACTAGTGCTGATCAACTTGTCACCATACTAGGACAACTCACTCATGTTATGAATAATAGCCTTACCCACATTGAGGGCACTGATCCACAATGTGGAGGATCAATGTTAGACTGCTTCATGAGGCAACAACCACAAACATTTAATATAATTACAAAACCATTAGTATATGAGAAATGAAAAAATTAATTCGAAAAAATATTTTATGCTTTGGGGTGTAACGAAAGGGAAAAATATGTCAGGGAGGTTTATTGCCTCACGGGAAATGCAATTCAAAGTTGGTCATTAATCCAAAACACAAAGGAAGATAAATAAGTATAAAACATGAAATGGAGGGTGTTTAGAGATATTTTCATAGAAAAATACTTTCCTCATGACCATCGACTGGATATGGAAAGACAATTTCTATGTTTGAGGAAAAAGGAGGATCAGAATGTCGCAAATTTTGAGGCTAAATTTACAAGGTTTTAAAGGCATGCAACTGATTATATAAAAAACCCAAGGAGTAAGATTCATAGATTATTTGATGGTTTAAAACTTTTTATCTATCAATCATTAGTCTCACTATCCTTATCATTGTAATAATATATAGTCTCATGAACTATCCAGACAGAAAAGGAATTCTTTATGTCATAAGACTTTAAAGAAAATCAAGAGAAAAAGAGATCTGTTGAACACTCTGTAAATGAAATAATGGGAAGAAAGGAAAAATTAAATATCCATCATGTGTTAAATGTTGGAAAAACACCCTGGTACATGTATAAAGGGAATGGGAGTTAGTTAGAAGTGTGGTGAAAAAGTCCACCAAGCTTGTGATTTTAAGGCAAAGAAAGTGGCTGTTAATGTTGAATAATATAATCTTAGAGAAAATGGGAATTGTGAAAATGAATTTCCAAAGTTCCTAGGGAAAATACCTCAAAAAATGACAAGGGATTAAGGCCAAGAATATTTGATCACAACTACTGAGGTATAAGCTTCGAGAGACTTGGTGGTAGGCAATTTAATGGTTTCCTAAAGTCCAGTCATTGATTTTTTTATTCTGGATCATCACATTGTTTCATATCTTCTCAGTTTTCTAGGAAAATTAAATATTTTTAATTTGACATAACAAGGGAGTTGTGAGTCAAAAAAAATACGGGACGTATCATCACAATTATGTTTTCTGAATCAGTACCCATTAGGGAATATAAATGTTTTTTATCTATTAATATGATCTCCATAACCATGATTGAATTTGATATAATCCTCATAATGAATTGTCATTCAGACCATAATGTGAAAATTTATTGTAATAATAAGTATGATACAATTTTTGATGATGATAAGGAGTAAAATATCTTTAGAGTAGAAATTTCACCACTAGATTCTTATCTAGATCTTACCCTTGTAGCTCTACGAAATCCAATTATTGGGGAAGAAGAGAATTAAATAACTATGTGTGAGGGAGAGAATGTTCGAATAGAGAATGTACATATTGTGCAAGAATATGTTGATGTGTTTCTAGAGTATTTACCTAGACATCCTCTAGAACATGAAATTGAGTTCTCCATTGATTTAATTCCTAGTTCAAGGCCCATATCAAAGACCCCCTATATAATGGCCACTATAAAATTAGTGGAACTAAAAAAACTACGGCATTAATTGAGTAACAAGGGATTTATTTTCCCTAGTGTTTCTCCATGGGGAGACACTGTCCTATTTGTAAAAAAGAGTGATGGGTCTATGAGGTTGTGCATTGACTACAAGGACATAAATGATATAATAATATATATCAAGTATCCCCTACCTCTCATTGATTATTTATTCAACCAACATCGTTGAGCTTAATATTTTTCAAAGATTGAACTTTGATCTAGAAATCATTAGTTGTCTGTGAAGAAGGAAGACATTCCGAAAACCGCATTTTGAACTAGGTATAGGCATTAAAAGATTACTTTAATGCCTTGTGTATTGACTAATTCACCCTCTGTCTTCATAGTTCTAATGAATAGATATTTCATTGAATATGTTGATATCTTTTTAGTGGTATTTATTGATGATATTTTGGTATACTCAAAAAATCTATGATGATCATGATAATCACTTGCGCATTATCCTAAAGACTCTTTGATGAAATAAATTATATGGGATGATTAACATGTGTGGATTTTGGCATCAAGAGATTTCTTTTCTTGGCCATATTGTATTTACATATGGAATCCCAATTGAACCTTCAAAGACCAAGACATTCGAAGAATGGCCAGCACCGACCAGTATAATTGAGGTACACAGTTTTATTGGCATAATAGGTTATTATCGGAATTTTTTCCATACTTTTTCCCTGATAGGTTAACCCATTAACAATGATCACTCGTAAAGGGGTTAAATATTTTTGGAAAAAAGTGTGGAAAGAATGTTTTGATGAACTAAAGAGAAGATTAGTCACTAATTCTATCTTGACTCTACCATCAGGGAATGATGGGTTTGTTATTTATAGTGATGCTTCAAAGAAAGGACATGGTTGTGTCCTTATACAAGATGATAGATTTATTGCCTATGCATCATGATAGCTAAAAATTCACGAAAAAACAATCCAACTCATGATCTTGAGTTATTAGGTCCTCAATGATTAAATCATATGATTTGTCTTCTTGGAAATTTTAAACATAGCCATATATATTATGAATTGTTTCCCACATGCATAGTGTGACTTATATGACATCTCCTTCATGTAAATTTTTGCGAATAAGGTTCCCTATAAAGAATTAACTCCTCTAATTTCAATATAAAATTTTATTTAGTGTAACTATAAAAAATACCAACCATCCTCGCTTTCTAAAATACCAATAATCGTACCTATAAATATATTCACACATAATGACCAAAAGTAGTGTTGCATATGATTCTTCCACTAATAATGATTTTTCCATCAATGATCATAATATTATTATGAGAAACATATTCTATTGCATCCATTGAGGTAGAAAGATTAATTTTGATATTTTTATCTAATAAATTTTTTGGCTCTTCTATGTTTTATAGACCTAGAGGGGGTGAATTAATTATGACAGATTAAAAACATCCCTCAATTTGATCTAGTTTCTTAAATAAAAGATTCTATTCTCCCCCATTCTGAGAAAAATTCATGATCAGAAATTAAAAAAAGTTAAAATACATATAAGTTTTACATTTTCACCCAAAATTTTTTCTGCTACATGGAAAATATAAATTAAATTATTTGATGTATAAACTACACTAAAAGTAATTTCTATTAAACTTGTGTATGAGACCCATTCTCTGTCCTAGTTCACTGTAAGTACCTTTTTAAATGATCATTGTTATATCAAATAATGACAAAAAGTTTACCCTTATGTATACACATATATTTATCAAAATATTAAATATTTTTTCACTTCATTTTGTGCATAATTATTATTATAATTCATCAACTTAACGAATAACACATTACTATATAATTCATCGGAAATTCATTCTTATTCCTAAAACATTTACACACACGAAGACCATTTTCATCCTTAAAAAAAATTAAACTATTCCTGAAACATTTGTCATTCATAATGTAAAATAACTTCATGAAATTATGTAATTATTTTTAAAATTACCATTATTATATTAGCATATTTTTGTTATTTTTGGAGAAAAAAATTATAGAAATTTTTAATGAACGAAAAAACATTGAGAAATAATTTCACAAATTCAGTGACATTGGATCTTAATTTAGGATTCATATATAGAAATTAGTGTTAGACATCTATGTATAGAAATTTACTCCCCTTATTAGGTATTCTATACTCACCACTAACTATATTCAAAACACTGTACTCTGTTCATGAAATCCGTTTCATTATGAAATTTCTAAGTATATGGTACATTATTATACACTTTTGAAAAAACTAGAGTCTTTAAAAAAACTCATTTCATGAAACATATCACCATGATGAAACTTTCATTCATGAATCACCAAAACATTTATGAATTATATTTATTTTAAAAATTTCATGAGGTAGTTTTGAATTTCGAAATATCATGAATATTTTACCTTTATGAAAATCATAAACCCCATTCAAATTATAAAACTCTTGGAAATGGTATCACCTTCTACACAATAAATTCTATACAACATGTATAGTTTACAGATATCTGTCATGGAGTTTTTTAATAAAACATTTCAATATTCACATATAAACTCTAAAAGTAATCTTTTTTGGGTATCTTCTCAAGAAAATGAATCGAAAATTAAAACAGTATAAACACACAGTTGGGGATGTTTTCCCAATACATCCAAAATTTATGATATGATGAAAAAAATGAATTTTTTATCATATGCTAGCATACATATTTATAATTTTTATTATGTGATTACTGTTATTGAAAATATATATTCATCCAATAAGATGAAAAAATATGGATATGTGATGAGATAAATAAGACTATATTGGAGATTAAACCTAATTAACACGAGGAATCAATCCAATAAGATAGTCCTGGGGGAAATAAATTACAATTTAAATGATGGAATAAAGACTGAATAATATTAACAGTGACCTTAGTAGTAGTGATTCTTAACTATGTAAATTATTATCTATATTAATGTGTATTCATGAAAATTATTTCTTATTCTTCCGATATGTTCTCAGGAATTGGGATTTATTATTGGTTATTCCACACACTTATAACTTATACCATGTATTATGAGAAACCAATATTACATGATTTATAATAAATGATATTTGAATGATTGGATATGATTTCTAATAGATATGGTCATCTTATTATACCCTTATGTATATATTATTTTGTCTATAATCACTGATCGGTATATCATATGTTTATTCTTACTATGAATCCAATCTCACCCTTTCATATTTTTTCTTTCCTCTGGCTATGAGAAATGGTTTTAGGAAGAGTACGTATAAGATGTGTACTAAATGAGAAGAAAATGCTTTGTAGATATATAATATTTTTATGAAATAATTGGATAATGTATGTAGTCTATAAATATAATAATTCTTTACTGTTCTTGGGTGTGTATTATTTTTATTATTTAGTATTCAAATATGTGATGACATGTTTATGTAAGAAATTCACAGGACACCTCAAGAACCCAGTGTGAACAATAGTTTGAAATACTGAATGAATCATTACTATTCACTAGGGACCCATAATACATCAACTTTCTCCAGCTTACTAACTTTTATATTTTTTTACTTAAATAATATTTTATAGCCTATGTGATGTTGTACTGTTGTGTATTATTGGAATGTAAATTTTTTCCATGTCTATGTATGATGATTTTTTGATTTTTCTCTAGGTTATCTTTCACTATTGACATGTTCATGATTAATTATATGTTTTTTTGTTTTATAAAGAAAAAATGTCTTGAAATTGATTTTTAAAAATATTCTTTTAGAATTAATGTTTTCATTCAATAATGATATTCTTCTCTAAAAAATATTATCAGACTAGTGATAATTGTTTGAATTGTTAAATATATTATTTCAATTCATGTATGCTTCATAAAATTATTCGAATCACACGAATCATTTAACCATTAGGTTTATGAAGACTTTATTATGTAATGAATATTTAATGGTAAAGAACCATACATTATATTTGATATTCTAGATTCTTTATAGGTATTTTTTTATCAGTGTTAAATGTAGTTCATTAGAAGTTGTCTCATGTGGAGTAATGTTTTGATCAATATATGTTTTTTAGGTTTATATATCACCCATTTATTACTCCAAATTATCTAGGTATTTGGATTTATATGATGTTTGAAAGCATTAATTTTATTTTATAAAATATTTTTTTATGTTCATTTATTATTTTGGTTGACTTATCCTCGTCATAAATGTTGTTATCATTTTTATTTGTTTGTTTATGTGCATACATGTCCAGAATAGGCATAAACCTTATTAAATTTCACAGTGTATTTGTTCTTTTAGATTTATGTTCTTCCATGGGAGAAATCAATCTAGATATTGTGTTTTATATCCATGGGCCCTGTTTGTTGCCCATAGAAATTGGTACGGTCCTTCAATCATTGTGATGTACTGACTCAGGTGACACAGTGAGTTAACTTTGGTTGGTTCCTTATAGACCTATTCTAAACAATAGGCCCTCAATTGAGATTAATAAAGGAAATATATATATCCATATATAGAACCCTCAGATGATGTTTACATAAAAAAGTGATATATGATGTAATAATATGCTAGAGGGGTGAAAATTTATATACCCATCAAATAGGGTAGTATATACTCAGAGAGTTAATAAGGTATAAGGAGGGTATATCGGGTTGACATACTATGTGTCCCATGGTCACACGATGTCTTTGAAAAAGTGATCTCATGAAAATTCATACTTGTATTGATCATATTGGTGGAAACATGTATATTGATACATGTCCCTTATAAAGATCAATACATATACATATATTGAATGAGTATAATTGATTATTCCAACTGCGATATATTAAAATATATAAATTTCACGTCATAATAATATTTATCATTATAAATTTATAGAGTTATTTTCATTATAATAAAATTAAATAATTACTAGTCAAAATAAAAAATCATATTTTCTAACCAAATATGGTCTTCATAAACATTATAGATTTACATTAAAATAAAATTTATATTTTTTATACTTTTAATTTTAAATAAATTAAATTCCTTTTAAACATATCATTATAAAATTATCATACTATTAAATTTTTATAATTTTCTATAAAATTGTTATTTTTCAAATGAATTTTGGAAATTAATGATTTTCATTGGAATTTGTATTTTTTTTCAATCATTTAATATTAATTTTTTTTTAATTTAAAATTTTTATTTTCCCAATTATATACTGAATTATCCTATCAATGTAATTGGAATCTAGTTTATGATTTTTTTTATAAATTTAATACATAAGAAGAAATTTTTTGGGGAAAATTGACTATCATCATGTTTTACATGATCAATTTTAAATTAAATTCTACCATATCAATAAATTTAAATTGGTAAAAAAGTTTTAATATTTCTAATAATAATATATAAAATTATCTTATAAGGTCAAAAAAATTCAAAAATAATATTAAAAAAAGTAAAAAACTTTTTACATGCATAAGGGAAAAAATGATTATCATTGGATAAACTAAATTGAAAAGTGTTTAAAAGACATAAAACTATCCAAATTCTATTATATATATATTTTTTTACTCTTAACACCTTTTCCTATGAAATAAATTTTTCATAGGTCATGTATTCTTGAAAAAGACTTTAATATTTTTTATCATTTTCCAAATTACCATGTGTGTCCTCTCCCTCACCTTAAAAAGGAAACTATAACTCTTATCCTATCCACACATAGAGAGGCATTAGGTTCTAAAAATACCTTACCAAATCCCTTCATGAAATATCTATTCATGACCTAGAGTTATTATATTGTTCAAAGTAAAACCATATCGGGTTTATGGTTTAATGAAAATGATGTTTTCTAAATAATAAGTATAGATTTCAACCAAATGTTTGTGTCTTATATATACATCTACCACCAAAAAATAATCTTTAAACATTATAAAATAATAAAATATTTATCTTCCCATAACATTAATTTTATTATGATTATGGTATAAGACTTTTCCATCACCTTTAGTATATAACGATAAATAAAAACATCACTAGTCTGTTCATGTGAACAACTGCCTCATGAGAAGAATTATTTCATTTTCCATCACAAACTATTCTAAATTGTTAAAATAATCATCATAGAGAAAAATAATATAATTAATTTGAAAGAGTTTTATGTCTATAATGTCAAATAATTATTCTAATAATTTTACTGACATCAACAAAATAACACAACCCAGGATTACATATGGATTACTTCCTCATGAACTGGGGTATTTTATTTTTCATCGCCACTTCACATTGATTGAATGTAGGTGTATTTGTATAAATAATTTAATTTTATTATATAACTATAAATATGTATTTTAAAACAATATTACTATATCATTGTCACATTCAACTAAAAATAGAAACATTACACTTGTATACGTATGGCGTACTGTCTCCATGATTAAAATTCATTTAATTTTTCAGAAATTCCATTCATGATTGGTTTTAGAAGTATAACAGTGTATAAAAATTGTAATTATATATTCATTATGATTATAGAAATGATATAATCAGGATCCATAAGACCACTGTCAACCTAGTGAAGGCATTTTTGGCATATTAGTCGAATGTCCTCAAAAAATTGATGTGAACATAAGGGATTTCATATTTGAATAAAACATTTTAATAAATAAAATAAATGGAATAATAAAATTAAAAATGGATGTTTATAATCTAAATAATTAAAATAATTTTTTATTCATGATGATTATGAATATAAGGGATGTTTTAGAATCCTTTTAGGGGACACTTAACCAAAAATCCTCATTTTTTATTTTAAAAATTATTATTTTCCAATATTCGTATTCTTTGGTCACTTTATTTTACATGAATAATAAAAAAATTTATTTACACTTAAATGGTTTCTAAAGGCCATTTTGATCATATTTTACATTCGTTATATTTCTTTAAAATGTAATCATGTTAATATTTTTTTTATTGGATGTTTTTTACTCTTTCTAATAATGTATAAAAATATTTGTTCTCGTTAATAGATACTGATTGAATAAATTTTATTTCTATCAAAAAAATTATTTAACATAATGATATCAATTTAAATATTCAGTGTTATTTTAATATAAAATAATTTCTATTTTCATGACCCAAACCATTAGGGGCCACATAGTTTTCGATATGTAGAGTGTGAATACACCAAGATCACTTCCTATAGGTTCAGGTTTTGTGACTAGTGCTCAATATGTATATCGTATATATGGGAGGACAAATCCTAAATTGAAACAAACATTTAAAAATGTAGAATATCATAAAAATTAAACACAATATAAACCAAAAATACCATAAATTATTGAACCACCTCAATCCCACATCAATGTAAGACAATAATTTTTGAAGCAGGTTGGTACTGTTGCAGTAATATTCATAGAATGGGCCTCGGGACAAAACATTCCAGCCTATGATCCATGTAATGGGATTAATTACCACAAGGTCTTCAGGCGATGTAATGGGTCTCCATCTACCCAGTCAAAATAATTCATTACATTCCTTCAATAATAAAATGAATCTTTGGCCCCATCCTTTTAGAAAACAATCCAACCAAAAAAATGGAGCCCAACTTTCTTAGAAGAAGGGGACTGTTGTCAAATGACAATCCTAGTGAACTCCTTAGTATATGTTGATTAATCTAGGCTCTACCAACTCCTAATAATCTTGTGGATGATTAGAAATTTCATATTTTCCGCATAAGTCACAACATGTGGGAGTAGATCCCATTGAGTGTTGATAATGAATATACCCAATATGAAACCCTTGAAAAAATATGAATAAATAATTTAGATTATTCATCTCTACATGAGATAATCAACGTGATAATATACAGAACAATAAAAAAAACCCATATATACTCGTAACAGACAACCAACATAACAATTATGAACCATCAATAACTACCATAGGATTCAGGTTGAGGAATCATGGTAATGCTAATATAGGAGTCCTTCCTCTAAGAGACAAATTATCACCAACAACCCTCATCTGAGAGTTCATGTTCATCTCGTCAGGGAAAGATGTACGCACTAAATCTCAACAGGTCTCATCATCTATGTAAGGGATCACACCAAGTCCACTAGGGGACACCAAAAAACCTAAATGATCATACTTCTATATTAGTGATCAATTACCTAAGTGTAGTGGTCACATCCAATACAATGAAATGAACTATGAGATTATAGAGGATTCCACCCCACCCCCCTTACCCCTCACATTATGATACATCGAAAACTATCTAGTTCATAACCCCTAGAGTTTATCACCATCCTATGTTTTATATGTAATGATAAATTTTACCCTCGTTGTAAAGGAAAAATGTATCACACTCAACTGAAACTACACTATATAAAAGAAAATGAAGGGCTCCAAACACCCTTCTCGGGAGTATATAGAGTGTAATATGGGTTACTATGAATTTCATTCAAATTCCATGATTTCTCTTGTACAATCATCTCATACAGCATATAATTCTCAGAATATATTTCATGTCTAATCAAGGGACATAGTGTGTATATGTTTGTTGGTACTCTTCCCACACATTTTTCCTATGTCTATGTACACTGATCAATTCCTATGTACTTTAGGTGATGCCTATGAATTTTGTTCAAGACAATGTACTGGGTCATGTCAGATTTCAAGGACATGCTCGTATACTCTACCCATGCCCTTGTGTCTGTTCATGTCTATTCCCATGAAATCGAAAATTAAATATTTAACCACAAGAAATGGGACACATGGAGTGTGATAGGTTTCACATAGAATGTGATATTTAATTTCCCAGAGAAAACATAGTGTGATAGAGAGAGGTTCCATATGGTGTTTATCTATAGATTACACTATGAGTAACACAAAATTTTATAGTTTTTGTGGTTCTTCCAGGTGTTCAATATTTCAACCTCCAGAATTGAAATATAAACAATCAATAATTCACATGATTCACATATCATCCCTCAGACAAGATCTAATATCTTCATTGAGTAAAATCTATCCACCAAATCCAATCATAATTTTATCTGTCATCACACTATCTCACCATAATTCTATGAAACAAAACCTAGAATCATGAAATTTGAAAATATTCATCCTCTATTGTCTGAATCCATGCTCATGCATATCTTCTTTTAGGAATCACCCCCATTATATTAACCCATTTCAGTAATGATTTTTCTAGAATAAATTGAATATTGGGTGTTCATCAAACAATGGATACATAAATTTCCCTTAGTAAAGGTTTGAAAAGATGAGGGATAAATCAATGATAAAGAGGAGTGGAATGAATCCTGACCATTTTTATGTTTCTATATTTTCATTATAAAAATTGTCAAATTGACCAAAACATTATCAAATCTACCATAATTTAAATCATACATTGCTTCGTGAAGAAGTTCATGTTTTTGGATTTGATTCATGTTCAACACTAGATATAAAAATGTAATGAATCAACAAAATTCAATTTTCCAACCATGATTATGGATTGATAGAAAATTTATATTGATTATATGTCATAGAAGTTCATGAGATCCATAAATTTCGTTTCCATAGACAATCCCTATATTATTGATATAATAATCCGATCTATTATCATTTTCCAATAATATCTTCTATTTCAATCTCTCTCTCTCAATTATCAAGGTTATGTGGGTAACTTTATGACATGTTAATTGTAGTGTATTTATAGAATATTTCTAGGTCACTGTGTAAACACATAATAAATTATACTTTTTTACTATTTATACCCACAAAAACATGTTATTAAGAACTCCCGATGTGGACATTAGTTAGGCCATGCTTAGGGTAAAACCCATGTTATGAGCACAATAGATTCCCCAGATTTCCAATTTAATCCTCTATTCTCTATTTGTCACTATTTTGTGTCAAATTTACATGACTGGTATTAATATTTTTAGTATTCATAAAATATATACTCTATGATAATCGGGCCTTGGAATCTTATTTGGTCTCAGTGACTTACTCCAAAAATATTATTATATATATTTTAAATAATTACATATATAATATTTTTAAATTACATTATCCAACCGTAGTTAGTTTCATCTTGATGATAAAAAGCGTCTACTCAAAAATTATGGGTATTGGGGTCACATATATGTCTCCCACTACAAGGTTCTCTCTTGAAGACTCATGGGCTTTCATTATAAAGAAAACCTAGGTATATTCATTCCCATAGAGGATATTATTCTACCTATAGAACATATACACTAGGAACTCTACAACGTTATCTTCAACCATGATGTCTTGTTCACCTTAGTCATTAAGATGAATCAAGTTTTTCACATACCCCTTTAGATGTGATATGTGATGGAAGTCATGGACCCATATTATCTATAGTGGTAGATCTATGTACTATTCAATCTTGAACTCATGATGTCGTATCTTGAAAGGGATGATGATTCATGATATTATCTTGTTTCCCTACCAAATCTCTAAGACACACACCAATGTGTGACCGTAATGGAAACATGGTCTCCATACATGGAATAAAATGGCCTTTATTGTCGGTATATTTATAATTTTTATTGACTCAACGTGGTCCACATCCTCTCATATATTATTTGTGATGTCATTGTCATAGGTCTCACTATTTTTTATGAAATTTGAAACAAAAGTATCAATCAGACATAGCACTGACCTATATGCTCTCTCAAAATAATCCTTCAATGGTGCCATAAATTTTTAGTAATAGTAGCTTTGGTTGCTCAAAAACTCCAACAAGTGGACATGACCATCTAATCCATTGAGTAATTCAATCACCTATCCTCAATGCATGTCCTCGAGAACCAAAACAGTCTCTGTAGTCAAGTTGTCAGTTTGTAGGTGAAACATAATGCTTAAACATAGATGAGTCTCAAAGGACACTTGCAATTCAATCCATAATCATGAAATTATGAGAGAATCATGGTATAAAATTATTTTCAAGGAAACTCTATTGAGAAACACTATCTCTATTACATAAAGTTATCTCAAGCTATCTGTTGAAATATACTATCTTATAGCTAAGAATTGGTACAACATAGTGATTAGGTCTGTGATCACCCATATGGAATATGGTCCTCTATACGCCTTTGGTAACCCCATCATGATATCCAATGTAATCCCATCACCCTTTTACACCAGTACCTTGACTGGTTAACCTAAACACACAAGAACTTGATTCTCAGTATTCACCAACGAACAAGTGAGGCATCGAGAGATAATCTATTCTATATATTTCTTTATTACTGTCCACCAAAACCAAATTCTAAGGTCCTAGTAAATATTATTATTACCTGGATGTACTTATGAAGGGGTTTTATGATATTCCCTCATTACCTCCCCCAAAAATGTCACTAGTACCATAGTCTGTCTTTTGAAAATGATTATGTTCTCTCCACCAACAAAAAATGCGTCTAGAGTATGTTTAGTGGATAATAATGTACGAATGGACTAACAGTTGGTATCTCAACACTAATCCTCCTTAACCAACTATAAAATTGACATGGTAAATACAATCAATTGTAGAGATATTAAACTATCATTGACCACTAAGGAAAACTTCTTGAAGGATAACTATTTTGAATCCATAGTCATCAACTATGAAGCATATCTCTTACAATTAATAATGGTTTCCATGTTCCCCTTAACCAGATTATATAATTTTCCAATGAAATAATATAGGATAAAATCTAGCCCTTTTTTCAGCCTCAATTTATGATCCTTCATTGAGACAGTAGGTCATATGTACAAATCAGTTACATCTCCATGTTTTAATGATCATGGTATAAATTAGTTATGTATTATTTTATCTTTACATAATAATAACTATATCTTAATTATTATATTTTTACACTAAATACTAATAAATATACCATCCATGTGATATGGTAATAGAATATAAAATTCATCACGTCGTAAGGTTGTATTCCACTGTACACACGAATGATGTTACCATTATCCAATGGATGTTAATGATAGAAGGTATATTATATTAAAATTTTAAATAATTATTACTTCATTAGAATGAAATTTGAATATTAAATCTTCAATCACGGATTTCAATTAAATTAGATTATCAATATTGAGTTACATCGATTCACAAGAAGATTGTCCATTATACAAATGAACAATTGTTTTGTTTCCCATTTGATATAAGTATGGACAAATATAGGTTATTACCCTAAAATATTATTGTATTATTACATGGTAGAATATTATTTTTATACATGATCATGGTTTTGTGTTATTTTTTGCGGGTGTATGATAAATTAAATAAATATTATCAGTTAATAATGATTTATCTCTTTCAGACCACATATTAATAATTATAATTAAATCATCCATATATTGATTTTTTTATCAATACTAGACATCTATGATGTGATAAAATAAGTATATACTGTTTTAAGGAAGTTATTGGATTAAAAATTTTTTTTTAATGAATGGATACAACATGGGTTCACTTATTTATGTTAGGAGGAGTGGAATTCTTCTAAATCCCTAGAACTATTCTATAATGGGAAGCCACTCTCAAACCATGTACCTCCAAAATTTAAAAATAAAGGGTTGGATGTCATATAAGATCCATAAGAGCACAATTAATTAAAATTAAACATTTTTTATACATTTTACTCCTCTTAAATCATAAATTTATGCACCCCTTCGTAAAATCGGTATTAACATTATTCACAATAATTGAATTTTTTTCATATTTTATCTATTTATTTTGACCAAAAATTATGTTGTACTTATTATATAATATTAATTATTATTATTACATATATGGAATATATTTTGTCAATTTAAAATCGTATAATTGGATAAATGTAATTTAAAATTAATCCCATTGACCTATTGGAAAATTGATTTTTCAAACTATTAATTATTCCAGTTTTAGATGACCATCATATAAATAAACTGATTTCCCATCATACTTATAGTTATATAATTTTTATCTTTTACTTAAATTATTCATCATTTTTAATTATTTTAAATAGATAAAATAGAGAAAAATGTTTTACAATAAAATTATTATTGGAAAAAAGAGTTTAAAACATCAATATAAACTTATACAAAAGTCAATTATAAAGTTGATTCATCAGTAATTATTTGTCTTATAAGTAAATATTTAATAATTATTTTACCATGAAAAAAAATTCAAATATATCTTTACATTTAAATTTATTACATTATTAAATTGATATAGTAGTTTTCCAAAAATTGGTATTTTCACTATTCGTGAAAATGAACATTTTCCAAACAATACAAAACTTTAACCAAAATTAATTTATCATATTATGACTTAAAAAAGTGAAATTCATTTCATAAAAAAAAGTTATCTAATATAATAATTACTTATAATTGTTTCACGAAAATAATTAACAAACATTTTTTGATGGAAGTATATTTTTTAAAGAATAAAATAACACTATTAAAATTTCATCATTATTAAATATTTATCTATAAATTTTTTTATTTAATTTATATATATTTAATAAATTATTTAATAATATTCATATCATATTGTTTTACAACATGGTTATTCCAGTCTTGTTTACATAATAATATTTTTGAATTACATATAATTTCTATCAAACATTGTGTTTCTTGTTGAATATGCTATCGAACCTAGAATTATTTTAAAATACCTAGTTGTTATGTTATAAAATCATTAAAAAATTGGGTTTTTTCTATTGAACGATTTAATCCTTAAAAAATTCTCTGTTATTTGAAAATTTAATTATTGAACACTAAAATTTTGGAAAGGGAAAATAAAGCATCCTCTTGAAAGAGGGAAAGAAAAATACAATTGTCATTTATAATAACACATAACTATGATTCTAAGTATGATAACATTAGTGGGGAGTGAAAATATAGGAATATAAGAAAAACATAAATAATCATCAACACTAATTTAGAAAACTTTTCATAAAAACGTTAATGTATTTCAATGGGAATGGGACCACTGTGATGTTTGTCTGTTTTGGAGTGATGGTCATTTGTGTTTTCAGGAATGTTAAATATGATACAAAATCATTCAAGATGGGTTTCCATTGTCGTTCTCAATGGAAACTCTCAATGTTTCACTCATTCATAACTGGGTAAGGACCTGATTTCCTTAATCAGAAGGTCTATTTGGGATTGAATCCCAATGATGCTTAGGAAGATGCATTGGTTGAGAGGATTGGAGGTTGGGATCATCGCACCATTTGGGGGGTGGATATAGTAGGACTATCATATATATTTTAGATATATTATAGAATCTATTCTTAATCCTAACATGGGACCATTTACCCAAAAAATCATAATGGTTAACTGTTATTATATAAAAAATAAAGGGACTTCATGAGTTAATCCATATATATCTATCTGAGGTTCTTCATCCACTTCCCTGTTATGGATAGTTGAATATATGATGACGCCTTATAACTAGGTGATTTCATATTTACTTCCACAGAAGGAGGATTTTAATATTTTAATGAGGGGTGGAGCCATTATGATGCACCATACATATCCAATTTAATATAAAAATAATAATCCAGAAAGTTTATCAAACATGGGATATTATAAATCAAACGGTAATGAAATATGCATGGGAAGTTAAGAACCATATATTTGATCTTTAATCTCTAGGAGATAACCTATGAATCTAGATTATAGTAGGAATTATAGTTATCATAGTTTTATCATTCCTTTGGGACTAGCCCCATGGTAGATACCTTTATCTGTTTGGTGATTATATCATTCAATTGATCAAGATTTTTATACTAAAATTTACCTACAAAGAGGAGACTCATGATGTGATTGCTATAACCATCGTAGCTCCCTAGGCCCCCATGAGATATGATCTATGTGAGAAAGAAGGTATAAAAATTTATTAGTCTAACTGTATATTAATTCCAATCTTATGCACTAAGATATCTCTTGGGATGTCATAATATTATTATCAGGCATCAAGGATTAATCCTACATATGCTGGTAATATAAGGAATAAATGTTATCTAGCTCGATTGGTTTCATAGTAGGTTGTGAGATAAGGTTGAATGATCATCCAAAGTGAATGACTGGGTCCTGAAAGTTTCCATGTCAGAGACATGGTGTGAACTAAAATGATGTGTATTCCCATTTTATTTTGGGTTCATGACTTTGAAAGGAATCCTATATATCATGTTAATGGAATGAATTACATTCCTCAAAGGTTATTTCTTTTCTCATTACCCTGACGGATGTGGTAGAGTGATCAGACCATGGGAATTATTGGGTCCCAATGATTGAAATTTCATAGTCATGGTTGGACTTACACAGAAGTGGGTTCCATTTTTTTGGGAACAATCCTTATGAATGTGTCCCATATATCCTAGTTATAGAAGGAATTTGAGTCCATCTAGTTCAATTTATTGGTGATTACACACTAATGTTTCCATTATATAAAGGGCATATCTTCTTATTCCACTAATTGCGACTTACACACTATGGTTTCCCTTGACATTGTAGTGTCTTGTGTTAAATATTATATTATTATTGGAACTCCCGAAGCTAATGTGGGAAACCATCCATGTGGGAAACAAGGGATAGAAAATAATTAGTCTCATTTCTTGAAGAAGCGGGACTTATGCATCAGGATAGCGCTTTGTACATTGATATTGAGATGATGGCCTTTGAGATGAATCCTATATATACTGGTTATGACAGCAATAAGATTCCTCATAGTTATTTTTATTTAGACTTTCACACTATGGAATACCTTTTGAACCATTAAAGTTGTTTTCCTAACATGTGTTTATTGTCTTTTAAATAAGCCTCAACTATCTATTTTACGTGTCATATAATGAATTACTAACATGTCTTAATATAATTTCAATATTATGTTAATTTTTCATAGATCTATCACATAACAAGGATTATATTTCCTAAGGTTTTCTCATAATCGATTTTTACTCGTATGAAGTACATTTCATGATACAGACTCTGTGTTATTAGAGCCATGACATGATCCATGTTTACATTCATAGTTGGTGTCACAATATCTGGCTGACTCTCCCTAGTGTAATCACTAAATCTATCTAACATTATTGAAGGGTGTCACAATAGTCACTATAACATGGTTCATGGGGTTTCTCATTTCATATCATACATGTCTGGGTGCCACCATGAGATCTAGTGTACTGATCTCAAGAACCTAGATAAAATACTCAGAGGGGATCTCATGATCTGACTAACATTCCCTTATGTCATCTCGAAATATAGTTGACACAATTAGAGGGAAAAATGAGTTTCAATTAGACATGTGTGGATGGTGTCATGTGATCCTTTTTGACATGTTTATAGGTCATTATGTGATCTAGCAAGAATTCATGAAGGGCATCATGAGATCCAGTTGACATGATAGGGTGAAATAGAAAGACTCGGTTAACATGTGTTGGTGTCATTATATGAGTCAAGAAATATGTATGAAGGACATTAAATGGTTTGTATGGTGATCCAGGGTAGATTCAAATGACTATGGGATCATACCAAAGAGGGTCTATGTGACTTTCCTTGACATGTCCATTGGTATTCACATGATCCAAATTTCATACACAAGGAGCAATGTGATATTTTTGAAACATGTCATGGTGATATCATGTGACCTAACTATCTCACATTAAGTTCATGAGGATCTATGATGATGATTTTCTCCCAAGTCCCCCAACCATTATCCTTTGATACAGTCATCCATTATATATGACCTATATTTTTAATGATTTATTTATTTACTTATTGAATCACTTATATGAAATGGGGGATGTTGTTTGTGTGACACTCTGGAATTAAATTTCATTATATATGAATAATCACGAGAACTTGTAATGCATGATGCATGTTTTCTCAAGTTCTTCCCCATACTTTTATTGGTGAAAAAAATTTCTGGTCACGAGATAGAACACTCTGAAAAATCTACTCTAGTTCAGGGGTGCACCAGTGTGAGGTCATAAAATTTTATCCTCCCATGTATGGGTGCATTTGTTCAAACAATACTTCGGTATTTATAGTCCATGCTACACTAGTTTTTCTTGATCTGAGAAAAACATGTCATGAAAATCCATGATGCAGTTTTTGGGGTGATTTTTGTGTCATGTGTCTTCACGAGGTCCTTCTATGGGTCACTATGGGGGGTATTTAATGATTTTTGGAAACCATAAAATCATCTTGTCAATACCCCCTTTATTAGATTATTATTCATTAATGGGGTGTACATTACAAAGGACTTTCATATTGTTATGCTGACATGTACATGTATTATCTCAATATTATGATTCCTATTAAATGGACCTCAACTGTTCTGGAGTGGCTCTTCGGGGACATTCCATGAGACATGTGGGACCGAAAATGGGGCCTTCCTGAAATTTTATTTTCACATCAAGTGGTATTGTGAGACCATGTACCAAATATAATAGTAGTGTCTCATCATTTTGTTGTCCGTCAGATGCTCTCGTCATTTCCCTTTAATTTTTTTTTGATTTAAAGTTTTCAAGATCTCACGATGTTCAATGAGTTTTTTAAGAAAATCGTACTACCTATCAGTTATGTATTACATGATCAATAAAAAGAATCATGGAGATGTGAAATCACTTGATGGAAAATCCATTTTTTATTATGGAGACAATATGGGAGTGTGAGGATGGATAGACATGTCTAAGACTCTTCATGAGATGAGTATGACATGTCATTTGGATTAAGAAAGATGAGGTAGACATGTGATCAGGTTCTTGTGGTGTCTTTAGGATTCATATGGGTACCAAAAATGAATTTTATGAATTCATTAGGTTCGAAACTCGTCAAATTTTTGGTTTATCTTTTTTATTTTAATATGTTTAGGGAACTTACATAACATCCGGTGAGTTAGGCATATTATGTGATGTCTTGTAGTTTTTTCATTCCTTGATATCTTTTGGAGTCATGCGGTTTAGGATTCCTTATTTTGATTAGTTAATGACTTTGTTGATTCATGGGATTCATATGATTATCTTTTAATATTATGTTTCTCCTTTGATAGGACTTTAATTTATATTCTTATCTTATGCCACTAACTTTTTATCATATAGATTTTGGTTCTCATAAAATATCATCTTCTATAGATAATAAATGTAGCATGACTTCTTCATAACACAATGATGAACTATGATACCATGTGAAATCTAACAACAACTTTCTGAAAAGGTTTCTTTAATTTTAAAATCATATTTCTTCTTTGTCACACCATCTTACAATACAGGTTTGGATTTCTAAAAAATTTGGTCTTTCCTCCCTTAGAAATTAATCATCCATTTTGTTGGGTGTCATATTCTCTTGACTATACTATGAATAAAATTATTGTGGATGGTCGGCTGGTCACATTTCAATCCTAGGGGTTGTAATGTTTGTTGTAAATATATCTCATTTTCCATAATGGATGTAATTTACCTAATCAACATGATACATAGAGTGAATATAATATATTATCCTATTTTGTGATCATTTTAGGTATAAGATGGAGCTCAAAATGGTATCTTATGCTTGGTGGTAAATTTTTGATGAATGGGTATTTCTATTCTAGGTTAGAAAAAGCTTCATAGAGGTTACTGATGAGTTATATATGGTCAATCATTATGATGCTGTATGGGTTTCAAAATTTGTCTTCCATCTCAATCCTAATATTCTTAGATAATTTGACAACAATGAGTGTCCTAAATTAAAAACATTACATGTTTTCCATGGTCAACTAGGCATCATCCTATTGGAAATCTTCCAACCGGGATGGATCTCTCCTCAGGGAGAGATATACAATGAATGTCGTCCTTCTATAGATGTTTGGAATGATCTATTAAATACTCGAGTCATCTCGATGGATGTGATCAAAATTGTGTAGGAGAATATTGAAAAGAACATAATGATGCACTCACTTAACTTCTTTAAAAACAGATCAACATTTTCCATTATTACAGTAGGGTTAGTCCAACTATTATACATCCCATAAGTGCCCTTACTAGCATGTTTGTGATAGTGTAAGATCATATTGGGACATTCAGGATGTTATGGATCATAAATCATAGGGATACCATGTGTCTTCATAGATACCTCTGAGCTATATGTTGGAATGACTTATGGGCATTCTTTTGAATATATGGATTTCCCTACACGGGGACATGCATTTAAGAATCCAGTTCAGAACGCTGGTGATAGAGACCTAGATAGGTAACGGACATCGCCTTAGTCTGGCATTATTGACCCTTTGAAACCATTACTAATTCATAGTCCATATACAAGATGGCATCATCTCAATTAGGATTAGCCACCCCTTTCAATTTTTATTTAGCCAGATAGGGGAGAATTTCTATTTATACAAATATTATAATTCCACAAGAATCTCTAATTCATCATCTTCTCCCATATTTATGAACATATTTGGGGTTAGGGTAATGTCATTATTATTTTTAAAGGATATATATTTATTCATTCTATCTGATAGATTTGATTTCAATGCATATCATGAACTCATTGAGCTAATCATTAATAATAGAAGTTCCTCCCCCAAAAAAGGTCATGCATTATCTCCCTTAGGGATGGAGTTGATGTGGTCAGGATGGATAAGATGACCATTTGTGATCCATTTAAAATTTATTGGGTTTCTCTTCATTTATGATTCTACTAAAGGGTATCCTCTATCCATTCACCTTTAATATTAGGATATCGATTCCCTGGGAACATCGTCTTGTTTTGGGTGACGTTTATATATGAAGACACTAATGTTGAGATCATTTTTTTTAATTTTGATGTTCCAAATATTCTTAAATTAGATTATTTCCATGCATTGTTAGCATACTATCTATGTGGTATGCTATGTCGACCGGTTTTCCCTCTAGACAATCCATTTACCTCACCAACCCCACTTCCGTTGGAAACAATGATGTTTATGGAGGACTTTAGGAGAAAGTTTTAGGAAGCATCTTCATCCCAGTGATGACTATCCAAATAGTGGGAGAAAATCTGTTAATGTAATGGGACCTCCAAAACATGAAATAGTTGATTCCCCCATTGAGAGGAAAGATCCTCCTATTTTATTTCCTTTCAACCCCAACCAGCTATTCCTCCTTTTGACATTCCAATCACATCAGTCATAGAAGATTAGACATGATTCACACTAATCAAGAAGAGATTCATCCCCTTCTTACTGAGAATCCTTTGGAAACATTTCTTGACCAAGGGGAAATCCTTCATCATCTTTTTAATCACATGGGTAGGATGATTTTATGAAATGATACTATATATAATTATGATACAAGTTATCATAACATGTAAATAATTTTTCTCCAATTAGAGGGGAAATCAAAATCCAGAAGAAAAGCCTCCCCATACAAAACTTATAAAGGATTCATTAAAGGATCCTCAAAAGAGTATCTAGTATATATATATATATATAATCACATATGCATTCCTATCCTATCCAAATATCTAGGTATGATGAAATAATAGCTACCATGATGTCTTACCATTCAACGTCATTATCCTCATTAAAAACTAGTCAAAATAGTTTGGAGGAGCTAAAAAATTTATTTAAGACTCGTTGTCTTGGGGTAGTAGAAGAAGTGGTGATGTGAGTGGCACTTTAGTATTCAATTAATGTTTCACTCCAGATTCAGGTTTACTTGGTTGGCTTATCCAATCTAATTTTATTATAGTTATATCATCTACATGTGCTCTTTTTTGATAAGATTCTTGGAGAGACTTCATAATGTGGATCTCCTCCTATTCTGCACTATAAATGGATGTATTTTATAAACTTCTATGTTTTTTTATTTTTCACTCATTCATAATGTGCATGATTATGTTTTATTTAATATTACTTGGATCCCCAATGATACCCATAATTCGAATAGTATCATGTAAACATGAGTGCCAATATCTGAATATTTTAATCACAATAGATTCACCTCAATATGTTCTCATGAATTCCCACTATTATGATATTCTTTATTGATATATCTACTACATCTATTGAGAGATTACAGAATTCAAATAAAAATATTTTTCTAGAATCTATTTCCTATAGGTAGAGTGCTATATCTTTTTTCAAATATGATAGGATTAGTGAGATATGCATTATTTATGTGAAGGCCACATAGTGGGACATTATTTTTAAGGACATTAGAGGTTTGTGAGGACACAAATATCATGATGATGATGTTGGGTGTAGAGGAAATCTATTAATGAAGGATTCTAAACCCCTTATGTGGATCATGTTTTAAATTTTGAATCTTACTACCTACACCATTTAGTTTTTATTCATGTGTCATAGTCCAAAAAATGTTTGATAATGGAGTGTTGCATTGCAACTTTGAGAAAATGTACCAAACATGCTAACAAAATGTAGAGGATTTCGAATCTGCATAGATCGTTTATTATAGAGACTATAAATCATGTTTCAGTGTTCTTGGGTTAGGAGGATGATATGGGAAAATCATAATAGTAATGGAAAAAACTCACTAAGGTGTTTATTTCTATCGTAGTGAAGCCTGAGATCACAATGACTAGAAAACCAATTTTCTAGAGTGACAAATTTGGCTTATAGTCATCGTCACATATTCAAGAGCCATATCAATACATTTATGGTCATGAAAAGGGTCTCTTAAATAAATTTATTCTTTTCCAATGTTCATGGAAGGTTCATGGTGATCTGAGTTTCTAAAATCTTGATGTTTTATTTTTAAAAATTATAATATCCAATTAGGGATTGAGAATTGTTAAAGAAGTTTTTCCACAATGAAAACAAATTCCTATAGTGAGGAGGTGTCAAAAATAAATACTCTGAATTTTTCATGAATTGGGAGGTTAAGATAGCCAATATCATATTTTCTGGGGAAATAGACTAAAACCTATGATATTTATGCCTTATTTATTTTCATGATAATTTTTTTTGAAATATGAAGATGAATAGTTTTACAAGAGATGAATACAATTTTTCACGTGACATCATTTTTTTAACCAGACATGTTTTGTGCATCTTTTTCAATGAGTTTAATGTCATGTGATTTGGACCATTATTGGCCATATTTTAAGTACATATATATCTGAAAAATAATACAGGTATTTTGGGGTCATGACTCATGTGGACCAAATATGGGGAATGATACACAAGATCCTAATTACGATACCTAGGGACAATTAAACCCCTTAATCCTTCTGAGAGGGAGATGAAAATATTTTAATTAATTGATCAAGGATTTTAGGTCATTAGTATTTATATGGGACAATAATACTAGGACTAACCTAGAACACATTGAGGATCTAATTATTTTCGTGCAGATGTTATGGATCACAAGAATTATAAATCCTTTTTTGTAGAGTGACACATTTGGTTGAAAAATATAGGTGCATATGAAGAACTAATAGGCCTACATATATTACCAAAAAAGGTTATAGGATGATAGTTATATTTTTCCAAGGGCTATGAATTTTTATGGAATCCTGATTAATTCTATTCATGAAGTATAATCTACATATCAGGGTACTTAAAAGATGGCAGAGGAACCCTACACTCTGAATGAAATTCGGTAATGATCATTTTTTACTTCGATGAAGAATGATAATGGATAGTGGTCCAAAATATTTATCACCATGTAGTACAGACATACATTCTTCCTAGTAGTTTAATTTCACATGGTAAGAAAAAAAATTTATGAAATTTTATTGTCATGCAACTACGATGTTTTCCTTTTTGATTAACATCATTTTATTAGATGTGGGAACCAAAGTGAGAAAATTGTGCATGATATATTATATTCAAAAATTGTCCATATATATATTACACTCAGGTTTATGCATAATAGACTTTCATAGATCATCCACTATTTAGTTGGGTTGAATTTCATTTATCAGTTTTTGTTACTGGGACCCAGAATGGAGATACATGCATCGCAACATATCCTATGATGATTTGAGATCTGTGAATCACTCAAAATATATAGTTATTAAGAATATATCTAGTTCTTGAATTTGTCCCAGCATTATAGATCCATGCATCACTAGGTGTCTTGTGATAATAGGAATCAAGCCTCATATATTTCTTAAGGAATTGTGCATTTTAACATCATCTGACAGGGGTGTTTGTTTACCAATGTGAAAATGGCTATTTTGGAAAATCCTAAGGTTGGAAATATGGTTGTGATTATATATCCATATGTAATACGAATCAATCCACATGTATTTCTTGAATAGTGGTGTGGCTTGATAACAATATTAACAATAGTGGTCCTGTCAGGAGAGATCGACAGGAATGTGTAACATAATGTCATTAAAATAAAATCAACCATGTTGTTTTGATGTGATGAAGAGAAGAAACATGTTATGAAATTTATAGTATATCATTAAAAACATTGATGGCTCTATCATTATATTTTATTCCACATTTTATAGAGAATAATTACTAAAATTCCTAAGCTCATGTGATCTATCCTCATTGTGAGAAATATAGAATGTAAAGGGTAACACTTGCCATGTAGAAGAATTTAAGGATATGAATGGGGAATTTCGTATCATATGGTGTCTATAACAAGATATAGGATCGAGGAATCCCTATGTATCTCATTGAAAATTACATTCAAGAAATATGTAGTTATAAAGAACCCACATAGTTTTACTGTTTTGTTGAAAATACATTACCATTCATTTTTACATATTGAAGTATGGAAGAGGATCACCTCAAATGGATAGATATGGATTTCATGGATCTTTCAAGTTTTAAATAATTTTATAATTATAATTTTCATGTAGCTCAACCCCATGTGGTAAGGATGAGTTTTTCCATCTCATATAATGTATTAATGCAAGGATGAATCTGTATTGTATATCTTCATGTGGTCAGTATGTGGGGTACAAGGGAGATTAATGCCTTTCTATAAGGACAACTGATATTGTAGAGTGTGGAGTCTTTCATCCAGGATAAGAGATTCTTTATCAATATTATGAAATTTATTTATTTATAAATCTCACATTAGTGTTGGATGTGACATGCTCCCCATCCATTATGGATAGTGAGTAAGCTCCATTATGATAGACCATATGAATGACCTATGTACCTTCTCGTTTTGGTTCTAACATTGGAGGAGTAATTCCTAGTATCATCCGGGCCCTAAGATCCAATACCCATTCTTTATAGATGTGTGAGCAGAGAGAATATTTTTTATCAAATTCCCATGTGATCTGATTCTAGGTGACTTCTAGGTTGTGAAATATATTCAACATGTCCTCGTTGAGCCCTTCCAAGACATCCATCCTCTATTCAGATTGACCATTATCATATATTTATGTATAAATAGATATTTGGAGTGAATTTATCATTAATTATATGGGTAACACTCCATTAATATCATACACTAATGATAATGGATTTTATTATGTAGCACTATTTTTGGTGGTACAATAGACCCATAAAGAATGGTTGATCATCTCTTTCTAGGAGTTATTATCTTTGTTCACAATATTATTGAGTATATTTTACCTATTCATATTGAAGGACTATATCTATCAACTTTTTGATTCAAGAAAACAAGTAGATTAGTTGAGAATGATATTGTACACCTAGTATATTTTCTTGGGATATGTAGAAAATAATATGAGGAGTGTAAATAAATATTAAATGAGGGATCCCAAACTCAGAGATGATATGGGACTATAATAATTTTATGATATTCTTTGTAGGGACATCCTTGAAGGGTATTTACACAACAAAATTTTAAAATATTTTACCATCAGTAATTATGTACTTTAACTTCTTAGTTGTGGATGGAGTATAATTTCCAAAAAATATCCATTAACCAAACAACCAACGGGCTACAATATTTAGCCACATGGGGAAATTATGGGGGTCTATGTTTGATGTTTTCATGGATCTAATTTTCTTGAAAATTACATGTGAATTCCACATAATCGTGTATCTTAGTTTTCCATTAATAACCCAACAATGTTTTTTAGGAGATACTGGTCCCATGCTCGCGAGGGCCATAGGATCCTGCATGGACTTCTTCCATGATGGGGTGAATATCTCTTTCTAAAATGCACTAAAGAGGATTTCATGAACTCATCACTTTTAGAGGGACCATTATTCATATGTACTATCCTGAAGGGTAATGTTCATTACACTATTCCAAATCTATTCTCTTTTGGATCAGTCTATCATGAGAGATAAATTTTTTAGATAATCGATTATGGGATTCGTCCACCTTGGGGATGATTCATTTTCATCACACTATTGGCAGTTTTGACCTAATTTATTTCTTTCATAATGTATATGATGACCAATAAATCCATTATTCATTGTGTGATATGAAATATTGCATCCTATAAATCATGGTTTGTCAAGCGTAACTATGAATTCTAAAATGCATCGGAGCAAGAATCATATGTTTTGAGAACATGAGGAATTATGGTATTAATGTAGAACTCTTCCATCATCCCCATGACATTTTCAGTGCGAGGGGGTTTTTCTTCCTTTTTTTGGCATATTCACTGTTAATATACTTTATCACTAGTTTCAAGTACCCATTTTTATTCAGGTAGGATATCTGTATAATTTGGGAAAGATTCAATTTAGTGATGAGGCCTGGGTACTCATCCTAGTTCTTCGTGAAGCCTTTGGATAGTGAGAAAGTATAGGAAAAATTATTTTCTTAGGTGATAAATAAAATACCATGACCAACCGAATTAAGATTTTGGATTTCTCTATTTTCCAATAATACTCTAGGAGGATCCATCAAAATACATCTCCCATTTCATTGGAGTTTCATGGTTATATAATACCTCCTCATCTATAATCTCATTTTCCACTAGTGTATTTTCTTGGGTAGGATGTGCAGTGAAGAAATAAGCCATGGATTACCCTTTCAATTATTTATTTGATATTAAATGGATGTCATATTGTTGAATAATGACTTCCATTCGGTCGATATGACGAGTTATCATGGGATGAACAAGGATGTACATGAGTTGATCAGTAGAAGAGACCAAATATAATTCTTGGTGGAAGATATTATTCCTCAACATCTACACAAAAAATATGAGTTAGAGGTAGTTCTTAACAATGTTTTTATATCGAGTCTATATACCTTGAATGGTTTTGATGAGGTAGGAGATATGGTTATCGCACCCTATATCATTTTTCTAGGCATGGAAGGCCCCTGGTGAGCATTACATTGCAGCCACAAACATGATGAGTGGCCTATGTTCCACTAGAGGCATCAAAACTCGAGTTTGTAGTAAATAATTATGGATAATTTTGATGGATTCTTAGTAGTAATCATCACATTGATTGGTGATTCTCTTATTCATTAGACTAGTAATTGGGAGAGATTTTTGGCCCATGATTGATATAATACATCAAATTTTGGAATGGTTCTCATGGATCAACACAGTTATTTGATATTTCTAATGGATGACATTTCTTAAATTGCACTAGTCATATGTAGTCCAATCTCAATTCAAAAATGGAAAACACAAATCCATGGAACCTAACTTATGTTACCCCAATGGTAAATTTGATTCCCTTTATATTTGAAAATGTTGTAACAACTAGTTGAAGATTGTGTGAAGATCTATTAAGTGATCACATCACTATCTAAATTTGACCATGAGGTCATTGACATAAAATTATGTTATTTATTTCTATAATGGTATCAATACATTATTTATGGCATGTTGAAAAGTGGATCTATCATTTTATAATCCAAATATAATGACCAGATAGAAAAATATCCACTAGGATACTCTGAAGGTAGTGTATTCTTCATCCTAATGGGATATCTTTAACTGATTGTACCATGAATACCTATCCATGAAGGAGTGGTCCTAGAAGTAAACAATTGAATAAATAAATAGTCATTTGATCAATAATTAGAAAAATTCATTTTGGATGTACTGATTATGGACTTTGAAATCGATAAAGAACCTAATCTTCATGTACTTTTTCATGACATGCAAAATGATGGTGACCAATCTAGGGCATTACACCTCTCATAAAAAAATTTCTTCTATTAATTTATCAACATCCTCCTTTATATTGGCGGTATGAGATGGGTTCATACTCTTGTATACCTACTTAAATCGTTAATTCTCATTGAGTAGGATGAGAAAGTTTGTTTCCACATATAGATTCAGTTTGGTAATTTCTATATATATCCATGTGAAAACATATTGGTGTTTATTCTAATGTGAAATTTGTATCTCTGGGTAAGAGAGTTCCATGGAGGAATTAATCAGTATAGGTCTTAGGTATTCCCTTTTATGTATATTTACTGATATGTTCTCATCAAGGGTGGTAGAGACGCCTTAATTGAATATGGGTGTGGTTTTCTAGAGGTCATCCTTCTCATCTTCTTCCTCTGATCCTATTGAGACATTTTCAGATTATGTTACCCATATGGGGGATTTCCTATCACTATTGGAGTTGGAGGGGCCATTATAATAGATATTATCATCCCTTGTTTCATTATTAATTCACGAGATATTTCATATATGAGTTCATATTACTCTACCACTATGGATATGAGGGTCTTGGATCTCTTGGACTAGATATATCACCTCAAATATATTTATGGGGATCACATTGTGATATTGGAAATAGACCATGGATTTGTATGGAAGGTCCCCAAGCTTTTGGGATCTACAACATCTATATCTTCATCCATGATATTTTTCATACCTTTTTATAAAAACATGTCTCATAATATGCAGATTTAAAATTATTGAGTGGTGTTTCTCATAATGTTGTATGTCAACTTTTCAATCGATGGGATATTTCAAAAACTAATGGAATTTCAACGGTTCCACCAAATGGATATGAAGAAAGGGTCTTCCATGATGGAAACTTTTCTTTGGTTTCTTTTTGGATAACAATAAAGTCAGCATTATTTGTTATATACAGAAAATATGATTCAATTTTTATTTTTTTGGGTGGTATTTTCTAATACTTATCATACGCATGAATATTCAATTTCACTGGAGAGAGGTCCCCTTCATTATATACCAAATTTTAGAGGGTTGAAATTGGATGAGTTTTGTCCAAAAACCATTATAAATTAGAGTCCATTGGATTTAAAAATTATTTGGTCCATCCAAAACATATTGGAGCCTGATTTTCGCTTGGTTGAAATTTTTCTAATCCTTGTCAATGAACGAGACAACAACATGGACTTATGGTGGAATAGTCTCCACTTGATAATCCTTAACTAGTGGAACATGTGTCTTAAACTCCGATGTGCTCTAGAGGGTTTAATAATTACCTCCATAAGTTCTTTTTAATAATATAGTGTATACAGACTTGAGATATTGGCTGGGAGAAATGCTATTCTCTATAAATTTTCATAATTTTGGGCCAATGTTTGGAACATCCTGATGTGGGGGTTCTCTTCAATATATGGCTTAGGAGTAAGGGCATATGAGTTCGGAAAGGATGGTTCTTCTACATAGGTTTCGGGAGAATAATATATCAACGGAATAGGTCATGTCGGACTTCCCCTTTCTCTCGGCTGATAAGATAATTGAACTCTCTCTAGGTTGTCATGTAATATAGCTAGGTACTAATGACCGATATAGGGTTTTTGGTCACCTACATTGATTTTTGGGACTGATTGGTCACTTTAACACATGCATCAGCTATATATATGTCCTCTATGGGGACATGTATGAAATATTAGGTCCTAACACACTAGGGTTCTCCTATGTATCATCATTTCTAGAACTTGCATCCTCCAGTTCCCCTATTATGTGTGGGAAACTCATATTATGAGTCATATTCATCATTGGAAAAGGGTTCTACCATGTGTATCATATCAAAAAACCCATATAAGATATGATTTTCTGATGAGGGATATAAGTGGTTTGGTGATGCATGTGTGTTTGATTTCGCTAGAATGAAATTGATAAGTGTCGAAGCTTGTGGTTGAGAAGAATATGACTCCTCCACTTCTATTTCTTCCTTCTTCCAATGGTCACTCTCAACTTTGGGGGGAATATATAATGTTACATCCCATGGTGGAAGATCTATTGTGGGTATTCTCATATTTGATCTCATGGTTGCATGATATAATTCAACTGTTTTTTATTTATCTAGTTGTATAACATCCCTCATGCCTAGACAAAACATTCTTCCAACCACCCTATTCATCTTAAAAGGAAGTGGTTTAGTAGGTAATCTGCTCTGATGATATATCTATTGCCATTAGTTTTTAATTGATTATGCCTTAAAGGAACTATTTTAAGATGAATAATTCATGGATATTATGACGCATCATTCTCTAGAATGGCTAGTAATCTGGAAATGGAATGTGGTTGACTTCATCAGACTTCATGGGTGGTGGTAGCTTGAGTAGGTCATTTTCCATTTCTATCAAGAAATATTTGTGGAGTTGTTCATTTGAAAAGGTGTGTTCATTATTCATTAATTCATAAAATCCCAGGAGATAGTGACCTCTATGATTTAGTAAAAGGGAGAATTGTGGTTTTTAATTCTCAATAAGAGGCTCTAGGTGGTTTGGGACGTTCCTATGTTATTGGATGGGATCTAATACTGGCTTGAGAGTGAAAGATGCAACGTTTTCTTTGTATAGACTTTCCCATGTGCTATATGAATGAGTGTAGAATTTTATTTTGTCCACTGAATGGAATCTTGTAAACATTTTTATATTTCTTAAAATTCATAGAACCTAACTCGATACTTAATTGGGATTAGAGGTTTCAAACAATCATCTCCATGATTTTCAACACATGGTGTCTATTGTTTCTCATATAATAGATGGATGCTGAGTGAAAAGTTTAAACAAAACCATCATTATATGAATTCATATACCCATTTATTTTAATTATATTTGCAGTTCTTTACATAGATGATTATTATTTTCAGGAGTGTGTATCTTAACTAATAATGGAACTGTTAAACACAGTCTAAGTATCCGACATTGGAACCTATTGAAAAATGTTATACCAAACTAGGTTAGGCCATAAAAGTTTCTATAAAAAAATAAGATCATTTTTATTATTCTTATATTGAGATCCTATTATTTTCTAACATCATGATAATATGTGTTTGAGAAGATGTTGATGGTCTCATTTTCCATCAATGGAATAAAAAATCAGATTTTATAATGTGTGTGGGGGAAGATTATCATCCACCCACTCGGGATATGGTTTCCTCTCAGGCTGCACAGGTGTAATCCAACCTTATATGGATTCCATTCGAGTACCATGGGACTAAATGATATTATATAGATATATGGGTGCTATTTTCTGAGTCAGATTCCATCTATAGGGAGTTGGTGGTGGTTGAGCATGTGTCCCCACCTTTGTCTCTAGTTTATTATCCATTCATCCAAAAATTTAATGATGAAATTGGTGATGGAGGTTCTATCACCACAATGAAGGGATTTAAAGATAATTTTTGAGTTCTTCATGTACATATACCACTTGTTTTGTTATAGTGATAGTATGAAACATATATTTTCTATTTTCATGGGGGATTGGTTTTGGGGTGGGGGGATAAAATTTTTCTCCACTTCAAGACAATACCCAATGAGAATATCTCCCCTAAGTAGCTACACATTGAGTTGTATGAGTGTTTGTATAACATTCCCATATTTTAACACATGATACTCCATAGAAAGGTCATTGATTCTTTAGGGTTCTAACTGTGATGTAGAAACAACATTCACTTTTTCCTAGGCAGTGTTCCATTAAAGAGGTTTCCACTCGGTGTTTGGGAAAACAACGTTTTAATGTCACCTCTAATTTTATGTTCATGTACCTTTAATTGGTGCATCTAATTCACCATCATCTCAAGGTATGCTTTCCATGTTTTCCCTCATAATTTGTTTCTTGATCCACTATATATTTTTTTTAATGGTGACGACATTCATATTGTAATTTTCAATAATGTTTTTAGTTACATTTATTTTGACACAACATGATGATTCTACACTTATTTTATCATTAGTGTTCTCCAATCCATTTTGAATTTTGGTCCATTTTGTCTTGAAACCTCAGTGGGGTTTAATAGACTTCTCCATATATTCCAGCCATCATCGTCTATGGATAGTGACATTGTAGGATTTTCTGATCATTATTGTTGAATGGGCCTTAAATAAAAGTGGTATATCTTAGGATGGGAGTAATGGGTTGGATGTTGACCATTGTTTTTTACTACCCAACCTAGGGAAAACTGATTCTCTCTATGGTGATGATGATGATAAAATTCCCCCAAATCTCTGGGTTGGGGGTTATTTCAGGACATAATGGTCATTGAATGGTCCTTTTTTAAGATATAAGGTTTCCAGTCATGGATTTGATGACTCTTATAATGCACATTGAGATATAAATTCCCTCAATATTGCTAGTTGGGGTTCATCAAGAATCATCGTTGATATCTTAGGGACCCTTTTAGAAGAAGATAAAATTACTCGTACAAAATTAGATATAAATATCTCCATCCTAGTGGGATGGGATTGTTTAATTTCTTATTATAAATCATGAATATTTATGATAATTCATTATATGAGTGGTGGAGGTGGTGGAAAATATTCCCCTAACCCAGTGGGTTGAGTTTACTCCTGGATGATTATTATGTGAGCCACTACAATAGCCATTTTTATGAAATACATATATGATTGCATAATAGTGGGGTAATATAGAATCCCATTATAGTAATCATTCTCAATGGGATGTGGTTTGGTTGGTTGAATCATCGACCTTCAGGTTAAAAATGCATTCCCATTGCTTTAAGGGGCCCAGTTTGTAAGAACCCAGACCTTCTTTTTGGGTATTATTTTCCTTTTCTGGTCATTTTTTGAGGAAAAGAAATTTTTGGAAATTTCCTATGTACATGCCATGTACTTTATGAGTACACACCGTGTACTTTTTTGCCTCATGGGGTCGTGTGTTGGTCATGTAGTAGCCACACACATGGCCGTCTAGAAGTGACTTGGAGGCTGCTTTAAGCGGATTATGGAAAAGAAGATTACACGCTATGTACTTCAAAAGTAAATGCCATGTACTTTATTTTTTTCATTAAATGCACTGGGGTCGTGTATAATCTCTATAATGCTCTTCTTTTAGGTCTTTTTCGACCGATAGCTCCATAAGACCATGGATCTTCGACAATTTCTTGAGAGTGTATCCGTCCTCCGAATCGAACATAGTACGTTGTGTTGGAATCGCATAGGTGAGTTCTCTCTTCTCCTAGAGCACCATCATCTGATTTCTCATCTCTCATGAGATATCATAGTTTGAAAATTTTAGATGTTTTTTTAGATCTTAGATGTTATAAGGATATTCATGCTTTGGGGTTCACATATAGCGATCTCATAATCCCCAGGTAGGTGGTTTGTACCTTTCTATTCAAGTTCAATGAGTATTATGTGAAAATTCCACTGATACCCTTGGATGTGGTATTGCGTGTTTACAATATACCCCTGATTTTTATCTGACATGATTGTATGATTGTGTAGAGTTAATTTGGATATGAATAGGTTTGATTGGTATACTTTGGATGTTTTTCCCTTTCTTGTTCTATATACGACCGTTTGGTCCTCTTTAGCCAGTTTTGTTGCCTTGCCTTTTTTCTGTGCCTATTGTTGTAGGATGGATAGTTTGTATTCTGACATGCTTTATTTGAAGTAGATTATTTATCCAAGATGTTCTATAGGATTACATTGGCCATATCACACTACTTTTCTCGTTGACCTATACAGGGACTTGAGAACCTGGTGTAGTAGACTATAAGGGGAATTGACTGAGTGAGCTTGCTCAGAGAGTCTTTGAGCACTTTAGGCTATAAGTAGGATTGACCGAGTGATCATCCTCAGAGATCCTAGAACCAATTGGGGATATAAGGGGAATTGACCGAGTGATATTCCTCAGAGAGTCTTTGATTGCTTTAGACTATAAGGGGATTGACCGTGTGACCATCCTCGGAGAGTCTTTGTTTTAATTGAACGATCTAGGCTATAAGGGGAATTGACCATGTGAGATTCCTCAGAGAGTCCTAAACCTTGGTGCTATAAGGGGAATTGACTGTGTGAGCTTCCTCAGAGAGTCCTTGACTACTATGAACTATACGAGAAATTGATTATGTGAGCTTCCTAAGAGAGTCTTGATTTACCTTTGACTATAAGGGTAATTGAATGTGGGCATTTCTTCAGAGATTCATTAAATATTCTTATGACTGAACCAGAGAGGCTAGGCTGAGTGCACTACCTAGAGGGTTACCTATATGAGGTTTAGTTATTTGTTTCACTGTTTCTTGATATTGAAACTATGGATTGTTTACTACTGGGCACTTTCCTGTTTACTATTTTCTGCACTTTTACCTAACATATATTCACTGACTATAAGGAACAGATCATCGGGTGGTTTCCTACTAAGATATTATATTATAACTTGTATGGGCCAGGATTTTGGGACCAAATAGATTATATTGATGTAGATATAGATATGTGAAAGCACCATTCTACTTCATGAACTTGATATGATGTGGAGATGGAGAGCATGAGACCATGCTATGGTTGTGATTCTGAGGACTTTATCTTCTTTGTTTTTCACATTGGTTTAGCACTTTTGTATCTCAGCATTGTGACATGTTTGGTTGTTTTCCTAGACATATATGTCATGCATCATTTTATAAATGTTCTCTAGTTTATAATTTCTATTTTCTGTTGTTACTGCTATATGTAATTATTACTGCTTCTTGTCTTGTAAGTATTTATTTACTTATGATATGTACTCTAAAAATGTGACCATAGTTTCCCCACTATCACACCCAAGGCCCTCACAGCTAGTTGGAATCCTCTAGAATTTGAGGAAATGTGCTTGAGGCCATCTTACCAACCAAGTACGGGGTACCTCTGGGTGGATTCCCGAACCAGGATGGTACAAAGTGGTATCAGAGGATTCTTTTCTCTTGATTTACTATTTAGATCCTTTATCCTGGTATAGGGAGGAATAGGTACTTGGTAAGTAGTTGTGCCCCGGAGTAGCTAACCTGTGTACAGGGAAAAGCCAATCTACCTCATTTATGGCAATTGCTTCTGATTTTTCAACTTTGTAGTTGATATCATTTTCATTATTGGGTGACTCACATGATTTGGGTTATTACAGTTGACATTATTGAGGTTTTATTTCTATAGAAACCAGATGAGATGAGGGTATGCCATCTCATGTATCATATAGGCACTTACAAGAAAACACTTATCATGCATTCTTACCGTGTCATCTAGGATGCATTAGCGATTTCATGTTGTTGTGATGGACGTTGCGTAGAATATTCATGTTCTTGTGATAGATTCCATGATAAGAATACCTTCTATTTAGATAGGGTATTTTTGTGTAAGGTTTTTTTGAGTGAACAACAAGATTTGGTTGTAGTGGTGTTATGGGCCCTCGTAGACCGGAATTTGGTGGATGATTTATTTGTTTACCTTGTTATATCATGTAGAATTTTCCAAACGGTGACTCATGGGGATTATGTGACCACACTGATCGGAAGTTGGTACCTTTAATGTTCGTTTCAGTGTTTTTCTGGGTTCTGAAGTAGTTTCTGTGGCTTACTGTCTGGAAAACCCAAAATACATGCCCTGTAATGCTATGTACACGTCGTGTGTTCTTCTATTCTGGAGGAACTGATTTTTTAAGTACATTCCATGTAAATTATGTACAGGAAGTGTAGTCTCTAACTGTGTCGTAGGTCGTGTGGGCAAAGACAAGGGATGGAGAAAGTCTAGTGGGAACACGTTGTGTACCAGTCGAACACTCTGTGTAGTGTTGACCATGTGTCCACCCATGTAACAATAAACATGGACTGATAAATCCATAATCTATACACGTTGTGTCAAGATTGAACACGGCGTGAAGTTGGACCCAGGTACCCAGCCGTGTCACGAACAACATGGGTTGGTGTCATCATTTTACGTACACACCGTCTCTTCCTTGACCACATCATGTAGTCTGACCTAGGTACTAGGATGTCTCATGAACAAAATGGGTCATTGTTATCCCTTCACGTACACGTCATGTCTCTCTGGAACACGCCATGTAGTGTGAGCCGTGTGTTAGGCCGTGTCACTAACAACATGGGCCAGTTTAATCTTGGATAATAAATTCCCTGTCTACCGTGAACACACCCTGTATTATTGTCTTAGGAGAGCATTGTGTCTTAACCATGTAGAAGGACTCAGGAAGGGGAAAAGGATTCATGTCCACGTCGTGTGTTTAGAAAACACACCGTGTGTTTGAGGTGTTATATGACCAGTTTAGGAAGGAGTACACGCCCATGTAAATGACATAAGGGAACACGCTGTGTAGGAAATATACATGTCGTGTATTCATGTTTTGTAAAACTTGAATGTTTTATTTCTCAGGTTCCCTTGTTACACACCTTGTTTTCAATCCTTGATATCCTTGATCTAAGGTGTGTGGTTGACCTTGCATATTCATGCCACTGAGACGTCATATGGTTGTGTGCCAGTTTCCAGATGATGATCAGACACCGGACATGGACGATCAGGGATTACCTTCAGATCTTCCCGTTATGCCATCCATGGAACTAGCTATTGTACCTGACATAGGTGTTAATGCACAATTCATGGAGGGATTTTTGAGGATTATGTAGAACTTTCAAGAGTGTTGCCTCCTACCCCGTCGATGGCTGATTTTATACGGGTCTTTTAGCAGCAACATCCTCCTACTTTCTCAAGGGATGGAGGACCCTAGGTTGCAGAGTCTTGGCTAGATGTCACGCAGATGAGCTTTGAGAATATGGAGAAACCTCTATATAAGAGGGTTGAATCTCACTACCTACATGCATTGAGACTCTTCCAAGAGAAGGTGGGATGTGATATCATAGGTGGGACACTAGTAGAATATATCTTGGTAAGTGTTTTGACGAATCTTTTATGATTAATTCAATCTGGAGACCTTGAGGGTCAATCGAGAACCAGATTTCATTTGTTTGGAGCATGGTACTCTTTCTGTTATGGAGTATTCCTCTTGCTTCAAAGAGCTGTAGTGTTTCACGCATATTACAGGAGTTGAGGAGTTTCTCCTTGCACGGAAGTTTGAGTATGGTCTGAGGCACGACATCTGATCTCAGTTGATCATCTCCAGGTTGACTTCGATATCCTCTATTGTCAACCAGGCACTGATAACAGATTGTAATCTGAGGGATTCTGGAGCTGTGAGCTAGGGTGGTTCGGCATCCAGAGTTAGTGATCCATTAACTGATAGCAGGAAGTGCCACAGGGATGCTACATGAGGAGATTAGAGTAGGCATGATGCATCTCCTGGTAGCCATGTGGTGTGCTAATAGTGTGGGAGAAGTGTTCATATGAGGCCACGTTGCTCGATAGACCCAGTGGAGTGATGATCTTGTGGCAAGATGAGTCACCTTCAGCACTTTTGTCAGTTCTTCTCACCAGTAGCTGGTGACATGGGTTCTTCTTTGAATCCTCATTCAGCAGCTGCGCCACTAGTTTCCCACCAGTCTGGGAACTGGAGTTCTTCCGTCCATTCGAGTTGAGGTGGAGTTCATGGTCATGGTAGTCATTCACTGGTTCTTCAACGAAATCATGGTGGATCTACTCATAGTGGTCATCCCGGGTCACAGGGCTGCATTATAGGCCAAAATTTTGATGTGGAGTATACCAAGCAGGAGCAGGATCCTGGACCTTCTGCTGTTCGAGGAACAATCTCAGTAGCATCAATTTTGACTTCTGCTCTTTTCCATAAAGGGGCTTCAAATAGATTTATATATGTAGCTGTTGTGGAGTGTCTTGGGATATACATGTTTTCTTCTTCTAATATATTGACTCTAGACACTCTGTTGGGGACTAGAAAGGCTAGTGTATGTTAGTGCAGAGAGTTCCCTCTATAGGTTGGCGAATGCCACTTTCCATGGGACCTCTATATCCTAGAGATGACAGTATATGATGTCATTCTCGAAATGGACTGGATAGTTCCCTTATAGAAATTCTTCGATTGTTATCACCTTAGGGTGAGTTTTGTATCACCAGTTGTTGAATATTTTCTTTATAAGGGAGAATTGGATGTCTAGGAGAACAGAGTGGGTCTAGAGAATAATGGGTTGGGTGGAGTTACATCCCAGATTTCTAGTATATATCTGGATGACCAGGGGACATCAAAGTTAGACTTTCCTCTAGGGGTGTATCATTTCAGAGATGTCTTTCCTGAGGACTTTTCTGGTATACCCCCAGGAAAGTGAGGTAAACCTTTCTATTGAGTTTGTTCCAGTAGTGTAACCGGTGTCCATTGCTCCTTTTTGGATGACTACACTAGAGTTGGAGGAGCTCAAGAAGCAGATGGAGGAGTTACAGGAAAAGGATTTCATCCGGCCCAGTACTTCTCCTTGGGGTTCACCTGGCCTGTTTGTAAATAAGGAAGATAACACCCTCAGGCTTTGGGTGGATTATTGGAAGCCGAACTAGTTGACTATCAAGAACTGATATCACTTGTGTAGGATTGATGATCTCTTTGATCATCTTCGGGGAGCTTGGGTGCTCTTAGAGATTGACTTGAGTTCTGGTTATCATCATTTGTGCGTTAGACCATCTGATATACCTCCCACAACCTTCTAGACAAGGTATGGACTGTACAAGTATATGCTTATGCCATTCGTTCTCATGAACGCGCCTGCAGTTCTCATGGCACGGATGAACCGAGTGTTCCATCCATACATGGATTCCTTCATGGTTATTTTTGTGGATGATATCTTGGGGTACTCTCACACTCTACATGACCATTCTAACCCTATTGAGATCGTTTTGAGTTCACTGAGGAAGCATCAATTATATACTACGCTCTCAAAGTGCCACTTTTGGATGGATCAGATTCACTTCCTGGGTCATATTATATCAGACGTAGAACTATTATTAGACCAACATGAAAATGAGAGCTATAGTTTCCTGGGGGCAGCCGAAGAACATATTTATGATTCAGAGTTTTATATGGCAGGATATATACTACAAATGTTTCATAAAGGACTTTTCACGATTTGAGGAACTACTGACAGGTCTGATAAGAAGGGTGTGAAGTTCATATTGTCAAATTCTTATGAGTCATCTTTTCAGGAGCTAATAGGGTGGTTGAAATTAGCACCGATAGTAGTCTTTCCACATCCAGTCAATAGTTATACAGTTTACTATGATGTGTTAGGAATCGGGCTGGGAGTTGTGCCTATGCAGGGGGATGGAGCCTTTGAGTACGGTTCTCAGCAGTTTAGTACACATGAGAGGAATTAACCGACGCACGATCTAGAGTTGGTATTTATTTATTATTCTCTACGTTGATGCAGACATTATCTTTTGGGAGAGAATTTGGTGGTTTTCCCCAACCAAAAAAGTCTCAAGTACATCTTCTCTCAGCATGATCTAAATTTGAGACAATGCAGGAGGGTTGAGTACGTACAGTCCATTGACATTGATCTTGCCTATACGCCTAGGAAGGGAAATGTGGTGGATGATGCATTGAGCATGAGGACTCAGATACAGGAAGTTCAGGAGGCCAGCGTTGAGTGGAAGCTTATGGCTCTGTTCTCTAAGATGCATTTGGAGGTGCCTGACAAACAGGGGAAAACTCTTCAATCTTCTGTAGCTATTACCTATACTCTTCTCGACCGAGTTCCAATGAGGCAGCTATTAGATTCTCAAGGCCTAGTCCTAAAGGAGAGTGTGTTAGGAGAAGACCCTATTCTTGGATGGATCGTAGGCAAGGATTACATCTTGCATTCTAGGGGTGCGTATGGGTGCCAGTAGACATAAGAGAGGAACTGATGCGAGATTTTTAGTCCTTAGTTTGGGCAGTTCATCCTAGCATCACCAAGATGTATCATGATCTACACCAACAGTATCGGTGTCCAAGAATGAAGAGAGATGTTTTTGGTTTTGTCACGAGGTGTCCCACTTTTCAGTAGGTGAAGGCAGAGCATCAATGACTGGCAGAGATTTTACAGTAGTTACCCATTCCTGAGTGGGTTTATTGATATAAATTATATTCAAATTTTATATCAAAATTTAGTATGAAAATTCATCAAATGACCTAAATTGGATATATTGATATAAAATTCATCTAATATTACATTATTACCAATTTAAAATATAATTTGACATTATATATAATTCAAATGAGAAGGTAGTTTTCAATTAAAATTAATTATTTTTTATTATTCTATTACAAATGATTCATTTTAGAAAAATACTAAATATTTACCCTATAATAATTTTCATATGTTTATTTCTAAAATTCATATTATTTTTCAATATAAAATTTATATATTTATTAAAAATTACTTTTAAATTATATATGCTTAGTGTGACTATGCAATCATTTGGAAAAAAGTAATTTTTTTAGAAAGTATTTCATTTTCATCACAGCGATTCATATTTTATTAGTAAAAAATAAATAAAAATATTTTAAAATCATTAGTTATTACAATTCATACCTTCGAATTTAATGTCTATCTATTCATAATTATAATAAATAAAAATAATTTCATTGTATTTCACTTTTTGTTTAAACTTGGGGGTTTTTGTAATGCAAGATACAAAAAGTGTGGCATATATCATAGTCTAAACTCAGATATAAATTTAGAAAAAGATTAAAAATCATCACATATAATTAATAATTTTTAATTTATTAAATTTATTAAAGAAATATATACCATAATGTCTTGGGGTTTTATATATTCTTCAGAGCATGGTGTTCTGTGTGACATGTGCTGTTAAATACAATATTCTCATTTTATAATTTCAGTGTGTTAAATTATCCTAATAATAAATTTATCTCATCCTATTAATTTAAACATTATCATTGAATCTATGTGTTTGAAATTTTAAAATATTTTTTTTAAAATATCACATCATAAAAAATTAATAAAATATCTTATTAATAAAAATAAAATTGATGTAAAATAGGTAATATTTAATAACATATAACATGGTTTCTTCATAAGATAAAATTTGTTGAAATTTTGAATAGTTTAAATAATTATAGATATCTGAATAGATCATTTATCACAATAAAATCTGTGATCTGTGGAAGCCCAAGGGCCTAATAACCATAATTGTTTTTGTGATTTTAAATACTATTTGAGTCATTGGATATGAATGTAACATGATGACATTTTTGTATCAAGATCCTTTTCTCAATCATGATAAATAAATTTAATATTAATTAATATGGAAAATTATACTAACATGATACATTTTTATTTTAAAATTAATATTTCATCACTTGGTTGTCCATTTATCAATTTCAAATTCATCATTTACACCATGAAATAAATATCAAAAAATTTGTTTTTATGCATAAAGAACTGAAATTCACTTTCAATGGATTGTAATGTTCCCCAAAAATTCATAATTATTTCATTATTTCTCTCAAAAAATTTGAAAACCAATATGGTTACGACATATGGTATCATTCCTTTTTATTACCTAAACTTTTCATTGCATCAGACAAAAATAGTATCTTTTAAATTGAGTTTCTTATAAATTCAATAAATAATATATTAAAACATAAAAAAACAAAATATCTTTTAATACATGATCTTGGGTGAAAAATATGTTAATTTTACTATATATCATATCCTAGGGACATACATAAAAATAAATGGGTGATCATGATTCCTAGTTAGGAAATAAAAAAGGGGTAAATATAACATGTGATCAAGAGACATGTCAATAAGAAAATATAGAATAATATTCATTAATTAAAAGAGGAATATCAAAATAAAAAAATGAAAAATTACATGTAAATGTTTCTAAAATACAATGTCATTCATAAGGGTATCACCGTGGTTTATCAACAAGGTGTCATAAATTACAATTACCAAGGTTATTCACAAAGGTATCTTAAAACATGTCATATATAGAGAACAAATTATTTAACTAATGAATTGGAGTTATATTAAATCACATAATTTATGTTTATTTATTCCATGTGAACAACTTATATATTAATAATCATTTCATTAATAACTCATCGTAGTAGAAGAATGGGCTTTTAATCAAAATCACGGGGAAGAAAAAAGATAAATGGAAGGATCGTTAAATCATAATTGACCCAAGATAGATGAATTTTAGTCAAATATATGTAAATACTAGAATAAATAATTTATTTTATATCCAGGTGAATTCTCATTATATAGGAAGTTGTTTTTTTATTCAAAAAATGAATATAATAAGAATTTCTCATGTTGAAGACGGAAATAAATTCGACATCGTGAAGGGTATAATACATGGATTAAATAAAGGAAATATGGAATGGTACAAGAGTCTAACACTGTTAAAAGTATTATATTATATAAATGAATAAATATTGAGTGGAATAAAGGAATTGGGTTTTCAAATATAAGGAATATCACAAAATGGATCATAAATAGAAAAGAGATGTGGAGATTTTCCTTTCCCTGATGATTTGTTCTTAAATCGTGAAGATAAAACATTAGGTCAATATGGAAACCATGGGGGACTCATTGGGAGGGAAAATTTTTGAAAAATCCAAAAGGATAGTTTTTTAATAAATTTTAATGGAGTAATGGGATGGTATATATAACAATAGTGGAGAAAGTGTTCAATGATTTTCAAATATTGTTTTTGGAATTATAGGTTGTTGAAAATGAAAATGCATCAGCATACCCATGATTTTTTCTAATGGTATTGGACATTTTTGTAACATTTTATTATAATTTAATCCATTATAACTTGAAAACATTTTTTAAAATCTACTTTTGACATGTAAAGATTATTTTTCCACAAAATATTTCTTCTAAAATCAAATTTTCCATTTTTAAACTTTTAAAAGTTTCTTAATGTTTTTAGATTGATTAAATGACAATAAAATTATTAATATTAATTATATATAACATTATAGGCTTTGTATAGTGGTTAATTAATTATTCTAATAATATTTCATAAATATGTTGTCATATAAATTACTAATAACCCAAAACTATATTTTTACTATTTATAGGAAAATTAACTATTATATAAAATTTTAATAAATTAAAAATAACTGAATTTAAATGTTATAATTTAAAATATAACTTTAATTTAGTCATAATAATTATATAAATATGATTTATTTATCTTCTATATATAAAAATTCTTATTTAATGAAAAATATTTTTTTAATACATGGTCATGTTTTTTAAAGATATTAAAATTTCCTAGGACCTTATAAAATTATTTCATCTTTTAAATTTAAATAATATTGTTTTAAAAGACTATTTAAAATTTTAGTTTAGAATATTTGATTTTATTAATATTTGGTATATATAATATAAAAATACATTATTTTGTTTTTTTGTGTCCAAAAACCAATTTATCAAATTCATCACACTTAAAAATATTATTTATTTGAGAAAAAACTTTTATAATGAATGTGATTAATGAAATTTCCAATTTATTTATAAAAATGAAATTGAAATCTATATATATGTGTCCTTAACATGGAAACCCTTATTACACCCATGTATTCTATAAGGGTAAGGTGTGTGATGGTGGTATTATTATGGGGTGGCTCCACTAACATCTACCAATTGGTAATATCCAATAACCTTAACTTATTCCATCGTAGATTTATTCCATACTTTAGTTTTTGATGTTCATCTAGGTATTGGTATAGGGAGAACCCTAGTGACACTACCTCCCTCCCTATTTCTGAAAAACGGGATTCATATAGCCAGACTCTACTTTTTTAGGTCATCATTTCTTCTATTCACATCAATTATCCTTTATAAATACTACTTATAAACAATAATTATAATGGTTAAAAAATTCACTATCATTTAATTCCTAATGATCAAATTTACAAATGGTTAAATTTGACCAATAGTCATATTACTAATCTAAAGGTCACATTTTCCCCTATAAATACCAACTCGTTATTTTAGTCAAAATTTATTACAATTCCTCTTAAGGATGTATTTTCATTTTCTTAATATTTTGATTTTTTCAAAATATTTTTCCATTTTTATATTGATATCCATTATGTAGTAGATTATAATGTATTGGGGTGATCAATATTTTCTAAATTTGGATTTTGTACATTTTTTTGTTCAATTGTAATGTTTGGAAATATAATTTTCTTAATAGGTGACTAATTTAGTTATCATTACTATTTAAATATGTTTTTTCCATTTATCTATATATTTTATGCGTATTATAATATATAATATATCAAATATTTTTTTGGAAACAAATATAAATTAATGAATCGTGGATTGTCACATTTTTTCCCATGTTAGAAATTTCAGACCCAAAATTTGATCAAATATTATCAATTGAGATTAATATTGGATATATCAATTTCATATATTACGTTGGATATCTTCTCTCCTCATAATACTTATGGTTCCTCCTTAACACTATGAAAAGGTAGGTACCAATTTTGTATAGAGCATTCTCTCTACAGTCCAACATCTTCACCAGCTACTACTCATAAGGGAGGAGATGTTCCAATTGTACCACCTTTGGATTTGGTAGATTTTAGGGATCAGGTATGTAGTTCCTCAAGAGTGACATTTTGAATAATTTGGGAAATTGGTCAATATTTTGTGGTTGTGCTATACAGTAGACCAAAAACCCTATTAGATGAAGGATTTCATAGTGTCCAATTTTCTTAGGGTTAAGCATTCTATTATTTCCCAATAACTTGGCTCTCTTCCATAGAGATATATGAAGTAAATCACTGTCTCTAACTTAAAAATCTATGTCCCTTTAATTATGTTTAGCATATATATCATGACAACTCTATGTATCATTTAAATTTTGTAGGATGGAATAATCCTTTTTATCATATCTTTCACAAGATTGAGCCAAAGTATCAATCTCCAACAATATTTACCCAATCATGTTGGTGATCTACATCATATTTCATATCGAGATTCATATAATATAATTTTAATACTAATATAGAAGTTTTTTTGTGTGATAAATCAACTAATTCGTTCTTGTTAACCCATAAAACTTTTACATTGATTGAGCATTTTCTCAATATGTACTCATGTCCATGAATAGTCTTTTTGGATTTCCATAAGTTTAGGGGTGATTGTCATTATTGATGTTTGATTAAATATTCAGTGAATGTTGAATACATATAAATAATTTATATTTCGTCCTTGGATAATGATGAGGAACAATATAAAGTGGCATCTTATGCAGCTTCACAACATCATTTTTATATATCTGATAATGTTTCATCGGTATAAAAATATTCATGAATTATGATGAAATGGGAAGTCATGGTGAGTCAATACATTATATAAAATATTGAACTATTTCCTTTAGATGTTCTTGGGATACAAATGAAAAATTAATCAAGATATTTTCCCACATTCGAGTTTGTATAAGTAGTGGATTTAATACCACTTTCTATTGTCTTCTATCTTCCATCACATGTTTAAAACACAAGAACCTTGCAGTGTTTTGAGATATATAACTTTTCATATTATCCAAGCAGTAATGATCAAAATGGTCTTATATATCTTAGTTCATCTATAGTGTATATATAATTTACATCTATGTGTTTTATCCATCATCCCCACCATTATCTCCTTTGTTGAAACGGGTTCCCTAGAGCTAACTTGTATTGTACTTTGATTACCATTAAATGTATTCAGTTTGTTTTTATTCATGTGTTTATCTTTCCATTATAGTGTAGATACTTCTACATCCACATTGTATATGTAAATGTCCTTATATTACCTGTCGCATCAGTGGTTAAAGCAGGTCCCAGGCTATAATGAGAACCCTGAGATGCCATGACAGTAATCTTAAAGTAACGTCCTATGGTCTAGTTACATCATTCTGAAAGGACACAGATGATGTGTGACCATCATGTGATAGGGGCTAATAATCATTGAGACGTATTCTCTTTAAGTTCGAACTTTATGATCTCTAGTAATTATGATCATGAGGACAGACTCGCTTAATATAAACACCACATATTTCAGGTGTCATTGGTCATTTTTATCTACGGACATGTGTAATGGTCTCCTGACATGATATCATTATCAATGAATGTCATTTAATTACATACATTTGATGTAAGGGAAAAACCATGGCGACAAAGTTGTGGTGACGTAGTTTATATCGGGTACGTCATTAATGAAATGGAATTGATTGAATGACCGAGAAAGGATTTGTCGCATTCGAGTTCAGAAAGAGATATCTCGGGCTTGGTTGATTATGATGGTTGCACCTTCAATAAATCCATGGCCATGGTAGTCGAAAGTAAGACTGTCCAGAAAAATCAAGAAATAAAATAGAGCAATATAATGAGTGATGACACTAGTGTGCATTCTACTTTATTGAGATATCGATGACGAAGAGATTATATTACAAGGACCATTTTCGTAGTGAGGCAATCATTGCTATGACTTTGCCTTATCTCTATAGGGGCCTCGATGGGTTGCTAGACCCCGCTCTTGGTTAGTGGATATTATCTGCTGCTATTGAGGTATGGGCCTAGAGGGTCACACATCTTAGGGCCTTGAGAATCTTCCCTATTCTAGGAATAGTAATATAGAACTTATTGGGTCCCGCCAAAGGGTCCGAGCACTATCCATGTTCTATGGATCACCAAAGAATAAATAAATTCATTAATTATTCTAGTTTAGAATAATTCGTTGGATTCATTTATAACATGTATTTTCAAGTTATATAGTAGGTATTAATATTATCTGAATGGATTTAAATATCCTAGGTTCGTTTAATATTAGCAGGAGGAATGAGTTGAGTTAAAGATTCAAATTTATCATTTAATTTATTTATATATTATAAGTAAGTGGTAAATTATAAATATTATTTATGGAATTATTTCATTTATCATAAATAACTATTTAAATCACATATATAGCAGACGTCTATTACACGGGGGCCAAGAATCCATACCACATGTTTCAAACACTCCCTATATAAGTGAGAGAGAGGATCTCCTATGGATGATATTCATGTGTAAGGATTAAGAGAATCTCTCTCCTCCTGGAATCTAGAGAGAGAGTATCTCAAGAGAAAGAAGATCTTTAAGTTCATCCTTATCATATTAAAGCTTCTTCCTTTGCGGTGATCGTCGTTGCGCTGAAGTGATCACCGAAGATCCATGATAACACCTAGATTCTAGATGAATGGTGCGTGAGTAGATTCGAGAGGCATGTGTGGACGATCTAGAGGGCTTCAACATCATATTCTTCAAGCAACTATCATCGGCGTCCTACATTGGACTTGTAGATGCTAATTCTGAACAAGGTACATGCTTAATTTATTTTTGTGCTCTGCTTAAATCTTGCATGATCTTCAGACTGAACAGAGACAAGATCATCAGAGTTGACAAGTTTATGTCACTCTGGTGATGCAGAAAAATTTTAATTCCTAGCCCTCCTGCTTCCGCTGCGATGACCTGGTACCTAACAGTGGTATCAGAGAGAGCGCAGGGTTTTTCTGAGTCATCAAAATTAAATTGCATTAAATTTATGTGTGGGGTGTTAAAATGGATCATTCGGATTTGACCGCGCATTATTTCATTTTCGAATGATCAAGTTACGATCATATAAAAAATTTAAACGGATCTACGTTTCAATTTTTCTTTTTCTTCATTCATTTGATGTTAATTTCAATTTTATTAAGATAAAATTAAATGTTATTATTATTATTATAAATTATAATATTTTATTTTATTATAACATTTTATTTGTAAGACTTAAAGTCAAGTCTTGTTTTAATTTATAAATAAAAAAAGGGGACTACCAAGTCCCCAATTTAAGGGTCTTCCTCTTTTATTTAAACAAAATAAAATAAAAGTAAAAGTGGCCTCCTTTTATATAAGGACAAAAGAAATAAAAAAAGGGAATGGGAGAAGACCCCTATGGGGTCTCCTATTTCACGCGGTGCACAAGGGAAGGGGAAACCCTAGTCGGACTCCCCTCCCACCGGACCGCCACCAGCCAGCCTCCCCTCCCGCCAGACTACTCCCACACTGGACTGCCTCCAGTTGGCCACCCTGAGCCGCACAAGAACCTTGCGCTGGACAGCCTCTAGTAGGCCGCCCGAGCCCGCACCGGAACCCCACAACGGACCGCCTCCAACTGGTCTCCCCGAGCCCACACCGGAACCCCTTGCCAGACCGCCTCCATCCAGCCGCCCCGCACTCGCATTGGACCCCTCGCACCAGACTGCCTCCTGTCGGCTGCCCCGAGCTCGCCGGATGGGCCGTGTCATGCCTTCCAGGTCATTCCGCACCGGGCAGCCAGCCCACCGGCTTGCTGGAGCAGTGGGATGTCAGCCATGTGGCTAGCCGGTTTATTTCCCAACATCCTCCCACTTCCCTCAGACCATGCCCAAAGATGCAGCCACCGCAGGAGTCGTTGGAGGTTGCGGTCAAGCCATAGTCACGCCGCGATCACACCGCGGTCACGCCACAGTCACGTTGTAGTCATCCCACGTTCACGACGCGGTCACGCCGTGGTCACGCTACATTCACGCTGCAGTCAAGTTGAAGGGATTCCGTGGTCAAGCCGTGGTACCCTATTCTAGGACGACACCCTGCGGCAGTACGTAGTGCTGCCGGACTCCTCTCTAGCTAGAGGTAACCCTACATTAAATTAATTTTAATTAATTTAGTTTTTTAAAATTAAATTAATTGGAATTTATTTTGGGGTTTAAATATATTTTAATCTGAAATATTTATTTAATTTAAGTCTGAAATTAAATTAATGATTTAATTTAATTTTAGAATTAAAATTAAATTAAACAAATGAACCGATAAAATAAATTATTTGAATTTAGTCACATTCATTTAATTTATTAGAATGCCCTTGCATTATTTAAATTCATTACAATTTAATTTTATCTCCCTTTTACCCTGACTGGTCTTGAGCAAGTGACCGAGCTGTGTATGTATGCATTTATTTATTTGTTTAATTATTTATTCAATTTGTGTGATGATGGTAATTTTTAATTAGATAAATGACGGTATTTGAATCATCCTTTAATTCAAATATGTATAAGGGCCTACGCATCCAATGCACTAGTTGTATTTTGCAACCCGGACCCCCTTTCCTGCGTACGAGTATATTGGTATTTATACGGTGACTATCCGAGAGGCACACCCTTCCATGTTGAGGCGTTAGTCCATACAGGATTTGGACGCTTTGCACTGGGGAAAGCAGAGACACGAGTCAAGTATCGACTTAGGTATGGATGCCTCTAGGTGATGATTGATCAGATATCAATCGATCATTTTAGAATGCTCATGACTAGTCAGAATGCATGATTTACTTTATGTATAGTTTATTATTTTAGGCATCTTCCTGATTATTGTGTGATCACATAGAATACTAAACAAGATAAAATGCATAAAGATGTGATGAATAATATTCTACCGTATGTTCATTTGTGAGTGTGACAAACTCACATGAACATAATAAATAGAAAAGGATTATGTTTGTCAATAAATATAAAAATCCCTCAAAGATATAATATGTCTAAAAAAGGCCTTCCATTTCTCACATCTAATCAAAACTGGTTGTTTGGGTTCTCGTCAGCCTTAGTTGAGAGTGAATATTACTACTGAGGCATTTTTCATGAGAGAAATGGGTCGACTTAACTAAATTGAGTATTCAAGGATTAGCCTTAGCAAACTTGGTATCACTTTAGAGCCAAGAGTTTAAGGGAATCGACTTTAGATTCCAAAAGCTGGGGCTTTACTCAAAAACACAAGGAACCGCAAGCGAAGTGGTTGTCCATCTTAGCGCCTACCTTGAAACCCTCCTAGTAGTGGCGTAGCCCAAGATTGTAGTCTACGGGGGTTGTTGTGAGGATCCTTTCCACTAGAATACTCAAGCGATAGAGTATTCCAAATATAATAGTGAGGGTTATTCATGTTCGTTAAAATAGTGGGAGACATTAAATGATACAATAATTTATTAATCATAAAATGTCAAAAGGTAATCAAGACAATGTATTAATTGCTAAATGTTTATCTGTTGTAGATTCCAAATGGAAATCACCAACACCAAAATTACTTAATCAGTGTGATCGATATTGGATAAAGAAAATATCCTGACCGACAATAAATTCTAGGTGTGGTATAGGCGATTGCGCATAGTATTACGCCAAGAAAAGAAGTTATATGTGCTGGAATCCCTAATTCTTGCTGAGCCTCCACAGGGAGAAAGCAAGAAGGAAAAAGATAAGTGGAGAAATCTTGTAGATGAGGCACTTGATTTACAATGCATCCTATTGTCATCCATGTCCATCCAATTGAAAAAAAATGCATGAGGAAGAGGACGCCTACAATATGCTTTCACATCTCCAAGTACATTATGAGGAGAGGGCCAAGAAAGAAAGGTATGAGATCTCAATTGATATCACGACCCATCCTTGGGGCTCGTGCCGTGACTTCCCCAAGCCCGCCTTCCATAGGCTAGGGGTTGGCGACTAGCACGAAGGCGTAAATCCCAGTAAAAAGGGAAGGCATTGCCTTTGTAAAGTAAACAAGCACCACAGAGTAAGAAAGAGGAAAAGTAAACACTAAGTAAAAACAGAGTACAACTGAAAGTGTGGAAAAGTAAATGGGCCAGTATACAAACCCAAACTGAAAGTAAAGTACAACTCGAAAGGGGAAACAACAACTGTAAAGTAAAAGCCGCTACACCGAGCTGTCCACTGGGAATCCCACCTGAAGGGTAGGTACAGACAGCTCCACTACTCCTCGGGTCCCGCCGTCCGCTCCGAACACGTCCCACCCAGTGGTCCACCTCCAGGTACCGTCCTGCTCTACGAGCCTCAACCACGATCAACGTTGTCCGTCGTCTGCAAACAACATAATGTAGTGCGGGCATAGCCCGTGCAGGGGTGAGTATAAGCTACTCAATAGGGACCCCGAGACCCCCGAAGGTCTCCCAAAATCCACAAAGGATAAACCACAAAAGAAAGATACAATCATGAAGTAACAACCGACACTACTTAGGTATATACCCATACATATACCTAAGTCATCAATTCCAATACGCTCCAACCTCCGAGCCCATGTACAACTCAGTACACACAGGAATGTAAACGTATTCCACACAGGATAGCAAAACGTAATCCGCACATGATAGCACAACTCAATCCACACAGGAAAGCAAACAGGATTCAGCTCACACAGGTATAAATCTTCGAAGACGATAGAGATGATCACTGATCCATCTATGTCGTCGGACCCACAAAGGGTCGATAGGTACTAACCCCTACAAAGACCCACACAGGATCAGACCCACATAGGATCTGTAGGCACTGGTTCACACAGGACCGCTGAGCGCTGACCCACACAGGATCGGACCCACACATGATCGGTAGCACTGATCCACACAAGAACGCTGAGTGCTGTAGTCATCGTCATCAAATCCACTGAGGATCTCTGCACAGTCGTCGTCGTAGTCACAGTAGCAGTCGCAGCCAGCTCTAGGGTTCCCGCACACAACTAGCTCGTTCGGGAGGGTCCGCTCTACGAGCCGAGAGTCTGATTCATCAACTGACACATATTCCAGAGTTGATGTATCCAAAAGTTCTGTATCATCAACTGGAACTCAACATCGCAGACGGCGCGTCAATCGGACGCCTGGTCTGAGAGTTATTTGCTTTTTGGTCCAAGGGGCCCGGTTGGTTTTTAAGGAAAAACCAACCCGACCATACTCCACCTGTGTCCAAACCTCGGGCGGAGTATGCAAAAAGATAAGGCTTACTAAGAGGAACTCAACAAAGTTGACGACACGTCAATCGGACGTCCGTAGCTCAAGATATGAGTGTTTCCACTCCGAGGGCCGGGTTGGTTTCGTGAACAAACCAACCCTGACGAACTCAAAGTACTCCGAAACCTTGAGTGCGATATACCGAAACGACTGTCTCGATCCAAGGATCTCATCGCCGCTAACGGCGCATCATTTGGAGGTCCAGAGCCCGAGTTATGGTCATTTGAACCTAAACAGTCAGATAACGGGGGTTTCGGGCCCGAACCGACCCGGCCCGAGACCCCCCCGGCTGGCCCGAACCGGGTTGAACCGCCCCAGACAGGGTCGACCCGGCCCGGTGCGGCGCGGCCGGGCTGGGCTCGGCCCGGCCTGGCCGACCGGCCAAGCGCCGGTTCGGCCGGACGCTGCGTGCCCAGCGTGCTGCCAGCTCGGCCTTCGGTCGAGCAGTTGGTAAAACGGGGGGCGCCTACCCCCCTTGTGTAACCACGGCCCCCCTAATTATGGGGGGGGGGGTGTTGAGCTGGCCGGGGGAATTGAATTCCCCCAGGTTTCTCCTTTCCGGCCGGCCCGACCTGGCCGGCCGGCTCCCTCTCAACGGGACCGGCGGTGGGCGGTCCCCTTCTGGCTCCGACACCGGCGGCCCGGCTGGCCGCCGGTCACCATGCTCTGCCGCGGCCCGGAACCGGCCGCAACCCTTTTCATCCGGCGCGGTGCGACGACATCACGCCCCTCCACCGCGGCTCCGCTCCGGCCGCGGCGCCTTCGACTTCCTTCAACGCGGTGCGACGGCATCACGTTCTTGTTCGACTTCTCGGCGTGGCGCGACGACGTCGCATAAAACTTGCCAATTGACTCTCGCGTGGTGCGACAGCACCACGCCATCCCATTCCATTCACAAAGAAACAATCATGAACATAGGAGGGGGTTAAGCCGTGTTTGTGCGGTCCGACCCCCTCTCTTTAAACGATAACATTTAGTCGATTAACAACAAAGTTCGACATGCTAGAATCAAGAATGGAATTGATTTAATAAAATAACAATAATCCCCTACCTCGGCTTCAAGAGCGGTGTTCGTCAATGAGCCGCGGAAGACGAGCGTCGCAGAGGTCGGGCGTTGCGGGATAACGTCGATGTCTCGAAGCGTGGATTCGAAGTCGTTGACGGTGATTCCGTCATGGAAAACTGTCACGAAAGAGATGATGCGGAAGAAGAACGTCATGTCACAGATACGGTGTCGTGGAAGAACCGTTTTCTTCGGCGGAGAAGTTCTTTGTTGATGAACGGTGTTCTTCGCGTTCTTTGTCGAGGTTGAAGAAGAAGAAGACCGCTTCCCCAATTCTCTCAAGGTGCCAAAAATCTAACCAAAAATAAAATAAGACTCTTTCTTATTTTATTAACACAACAACACATTTGAATTTCAAGAGTTTGAAATTCAATAACCACACACAACTCACCTCATTAAAATCATTACATTTAAGTCATTGGTTATAACTTAAGTTATCAAAAAATTAAAGTGGGAGTTGAGGGGGGTTTTAGAGGATATGAAGAGGTGGGGTTCGTGTGGGCCCCACCACCCCCATAACCTCCCAAGGGAGGTTGGGTGGTTACCCAACTTCCATCAAGAGCTAACACTTAGAGTAAAATAATAAAAATTGTAGTGTAATTATAAAATAAACTTTTACAATTATTATCATCAACACTCGTGCAAACGCAACTCCGGAATAGGAGTTCTTAACCAGTTACCGGTGTTGCGAGTTCATCGGTGACCTCGGAATTCGATTCCGAGCACCGGTTCAAAAGTTAGAAATTACCGCTCGTTCGTTCACTGAACGTACCCAATCCAATCTTCGAAAATTGATTCCGGGCACACCGGGCCTCGAAATCAGGTGCCGTCAGAAACCGTGTTCTTGTAAAATTCCAAAGAAAACTAAGAAAAAATTTCCCTTGAATTTTACGAGTCTTTACATTACTCCCACCTCAGGGCTTTACGTCCCCGTAAAGATACATCAAAACTAGGGAAACAAATGAGGGTATTGAGCACGCATCTGAGCCTCCCGCTCCCAAGTGCTCTCCTGGAGGTTCCTGTGCTGCCATCTGATGCGCACTAGAGGAATCGACCATCCACGTAGGACCCGCTCCTGTCGATCCTCGTTCTCCACCGGGACCTCCGTAAAAGTCACCTCATCTTCAACGTCAAGCTCCCCATGGTCAATGATGTGCGTCGGGTCGTGCACGTATCTCCTCAGCTGAGATACGTGGAAGACGTCGTGCACCCGGTGCAACTGAGGTGGTAGAGCCAGACGATAAGCCACCTCGCCAATCCTACTGAGGACCTGGAATGGTCTGATGAAGTGCGGAGATAACTTGCCGATTCAACACAGTCTTCGTAAACCACGTCGAGGTGAGACACGCAAGAAGACGTGGTCGCCATCCTCGAACTCTAGTGGCCTCCACCTCATTTCAGCGTATGACTTCTACTGGCTATGAGCTGTCCTCAACCGCTCTTGGATGACCTGGACCTTCTCTGTCGTGGCCTGGACCATCTCTGGTCCCACAAGTGCTGACTCCCCAAGGTCTATCTAGCACAAAGAAGATATGCAAGGTCGGTCGTACAACGCCTCATACGGTGCCATCCCAATGGTGGAGTGGTAGCTGTTGTTGTACGCAAACTCCACCAAGGGTAGGTGGTCCTCCCAGCTACGACCAAAGTCGAGGACACATGCGCGGAGCATGTCCTCGAGAGTCTGAATGGTCCTCTCCGTCTGACCATTCGTCTGAGGGTGAAAGGCTATGCTCCGACGTAGCTGCGTCCTGAACGCCTCCAGCAATCCCTTCCATAGCCGGGAAGTAAAACGAGCATCTCGATTGGAGACAATAGATGATGGCACATCGTGAAGCCGTACAATCTCCTGAATGTAAAGACGTCCCAGGCTCTCCACTGAGCCCTGCTCTCTGATGGGTAAGAAGTGAGCCGACTTGGTGAGTCGTTCGACAATCACCCAGATGTAGTCGTGACCTCTTGAAGTGCATGGAAGTCCAGTCACGAAGTCCATAGATATGTCGTCCCACTTCCACTCCGGGACCTCCAAGGGTTGTACCAAGCCTGCTGGTACCTGATGCTCTGCCTTCACCTGCTGGCAGGTGAGGCATCGAGAAACAAACTCTACCACTGCCTTCTTCATGCCCGGCCACTAGTGTTGTCGTCTGAGATCCTGGTACATTTTTGCCACTCCGGGATGTACCACCAAGGGAGAAGTGTGAAACTCTCTCAGCACCTCCTCCCGTAAAGCAACTAGTACCATGGTACATCCTCAGAAAAGGATGTTGTGCTCTACTCCAAGGGAGAAACCATCAGGTGCCTGTCCCGAGGATATCTGTGCACGCCGTGTCTCACAGTCAGCTTCCCCACGCTGTGCCTCTCTGACCTGCTGTAGTAGTGGGGGGTGACTATGAGAGACTGAAGAAAAACTGCTCCATCTCTATCCACGAAGGATATCTGTAAAGCGGATAGTTGCTCTATCGCCTCCTCAAGTAGCTGAATACCCGACCACCTGCTGAGGGCATCAGCTACTACGTTCCCCTTTCCAGGAGTATAGACTATCTCAAAGTCATAGTCCTGGAGGAACTCGAGCTATCGCCGCTGTCTCGGGTTCAGGTCCTTCTGCGAGAAGATGTACCTGAGACTCTGGTGGTCAGAAAAGACTGTAAAGCACTCGCCCATCAGGTAGTGTTGCCATGTCTTCAGAGCGAAGACCACTACTGCTAACTCCAGGTCATGGGTAGCGTAGTTCTGCTCATGCGGCCTCATGTGACGTGATCCATAGGCGATCACTGCCTGCTCCTGCATCAGGACACAACCAAGTCCAGTCCCTGATGCATCGTTGTAACACCCGAGACTTTTATGTTATATAAATCATCAAAGGAATCTTTTTCTACACAACACTTGCTTGGCTTGCTTTACACTCAATCACGACCTTCCTCAATAGCTTGCGTTGTACGAAATACCGAGTTTCACTAAACAACAATATGCTATTAAAACTAGCCGTTATGAATAGTAATAACCACTTTTTGAAATTTTATAAATTTTATTTTTCAAAATGGACTTCATTTTTGGACTCAGAATATCGAAATTAGCCTAGGGTGAAATTTTGGTATTTTTCTGAAAACTTTCAATTTTTGATGAATAGTGAAACCACTAAGTGGTAGGTTAAAAACTGAATTTTGCATAAAACTTAATTTTACCGCTTCTGTGAATTGAATTTCAAAAATCCGACAGAAACGGTTGATATCAGTAAGTAAAATGTGGTTCAATGAGATAAAAATATTTTTTTGGTGAATAGTAAGTTTTTACTTTTTTTTACCGCGGTTAATAGTAAATAGGGTAACTAAGGGTAAATATGATATTATTATTACCCTATCACATGTCCTAATTCTATTGCATAAGTGTAATTCGACCATAAACAACCTTATGAATAAAATATGACCATTTAGGCCCACTTGAGTTAGATTAGGACATTTATTATTAATTTATTTTAAAGAAGGGTTAAAATAGTTAAAATCAAAGTTTAATAAGTAAATAATTTTTAATATGGGGATATAAATAAGATAAATTCGACTATAAATATTCATTAGCAAGCTAAAAATATTTTCTACATAATGGTATTTTATTTCAAATTTTTAGACATTAAATAATTTAATTTATTTATGACACAATGATGATGCAGTAATTATCTTATTAATGAAATATTGACATAATTGATGTTATAAACACCAAAATAAATGTAATTTGAGACTTTTTATGAATTAAAATAATTTTATAGGTTACTATGATATATTAGTGTTGATTTAATCAACTTGGTTCGAACATATAATTCTGTTATGACTTTCAGAAAAATCATATATCAAATAGTGTCAAAATTGACACAAAATAGTTTTTAAATCAAATATTATATTATTAATTGTTATATTATTCCTAAAAATCTAAGGTTCGGCCAAATGACTTAGATAAGGATATATATATTAATAATAAAGAATTTGGGGTTCGTTTGGCATGTTATAGTAAGTGTATTAACCTTATAGTGAAAGAAAACAAAAAGACACGGTAAAATTTAAATTATTTAACTTAGAGTTAAATCTAATTGATAAGGTTAAAATAATACCCTAAACTTGTCTAAATCCTATTGGTTGATAGTATTTCGACCCATCCCCACTTTAGCTTCGAAATAAGACCCTTTGGAACTATTATAAACCGATTTTGACTTTAATATAAAATAATATTTTGAGATATTCCTAAGGTGCCCCTCTCCTCCCTTATAAAAGGGCACCTCCTCCCCCTCCTCCTCACACCAATTTGAGCACTCAAGCTCGGCCAAACCCTTCCATTTTCTCCTCTCCACTTCCCTAGAATAATCCTAGAGGTCCTGGTCTTCTTCAAAGACCAATATTAGTTCCCTAAGTGGAGGATTCAATGAGGCGTTCCAAAGAAGAGGTAATATCCATTACCGATCTTTTCAATTTCTTTCTTCTTCAAATTCTTCTTCTTTAGTTGTTTCATGATAAAGTAATAACATCAGTATTACTTACATACTGATATGTTATTATAAATATGAAACAACCCTAATTCACCTTCTATCCATCCTACGGAAAAATGAAATCACCGCGCGTGCGTACGTACGGAATACCGTCTCCACGCCGTGGTGTAATCTATTTTCCACCGTCACCTTACAAGGATGGGTATAATGGTGTAATGAGTAACTATTTATAATTATTATAAAGTAATATTGATACTGAAATAATATATATATACTCCAATACAGTTCCACGATCATATGAACGACATCATCACTCGTGCGTACCTACGGAATACCGTCTCCACGATGTGATGCGACTCGTTCTACATGATCATCATTACATAGTAATTATATAAATTAATTGAATGAATAAATATGATATATGTTACACTAATACCATTCTGGATATAAGGTATCTATAACCTTAAAAGAATAATAAGAATTTATTCGGCAAAACACGCATAAGAACAAAAGGCAATAAAGACCCGAGTAACAAGTAACAATGAAATATTACTAACAAGAAGCTAAGAATATGACCATATATGATATAATATAAATATGTATGATTCTGGAATAAGTCAATAACATTATTTAAACCATTATACAGGATCTTCGGACACGTACAAAGCAAATCGGACCTAAGGTAAGAGAAATATCACAATCTCATTTTTATCCGAGATTGTTTATACTTTGGTATTTACTGGGGTGTATTTTATCATCCACATCCATGTTTCCTCAATATTATTTCCATCCACCTAAAATTTTTTAAATCCAATTTTACCCTCCGGTGAGTTTTTAGTAAAATATATGAAAGGAATCTTTTGTCATTTTTCATACGAGATACTTTTTTGACTTTTTCGACAAAAGTACGAGAAGAATGTTTTTTTAAACTTATACGGCATGAATGGATTTTTAAAAACATTATTTCCATGAAGATTACTTTACAAGTTTTCAAGTTTATTTTTAATCAACTTCTTTTATTTTAAAGTCATATGACATGTTATGAAAGGAAAAATGTTTTTGAAGAAGAAAGGATATTTTCCTCAAGAATGGAGTTCAAGTGTTTTATCAAAATTATTTTCCATCTAAGATAATAAAGGGGTCTTTTTTTATCCCTATTATTAAATTGATTTGATCATGTTGTGATGGAATTATTTTTATGAATTCCTTTATCTTATATGAAATTTTTTATGATATCATGATGTTTAAGATTCCCATTTTTATTACATGGGTTATGCAATGATGTATGATTTATGATTATGTGGCACACATAAGAAACGATTAATTATAAGATGGGTGGGACCTATATCTCCCTCAAATTCATTGGGTAATGATTTTACATCTCATGAGATAGACATGGCTAGAACGGTAGGTTATACCGGTTCAGTGAAACAGGACTGAAACGAGGGTTACTCGATTCAAAAAGGGACTTTGTCCACTAAGATAGTCTTGGCAATGAGTCTTGACTAACAAGAAATGATTCTCTATGATTATGTGTGAATGCCAAAAAGTATCATGTTTTATGTTATGATTATTGTGATTACATTTCACTGCCATGATTTATCCCATGTTATGAAATTTTCTCTCTTTTGCAGGTTATGATTTCCAAAATGTTATGTTCTTATGAATATGATGTGATTGATATTTCTTTTGATTACCCTTATTGAGAATTTGAGCTCACCCTTTTATGTTTTGTTTTCCCCAAGATATATAGAAAGATGGATATTAAGTAGAATATGCTAAAAGAGACACTAGATATGATGAAATAAATGGGAGACACTGTAGAAGATTTATAAACCAGTTGTTTATGTTTCCCAGTTTCTAAAGACACTATACATTTACGGTCCTTTGTGGTCTTGTCATATGTTGTAATAAGTGTGCTTCAATTTTGAAGTATTAACAATGTATGTAAAGTATGGGTCGTTATAGTTGGTATCAGAGGAAAGGTATAGTCAACCTTTGGAAACTAGGATGTGAAAGCCTTAGTAAGAACCCTAAGGATAAGTCTAAGCATAGAACACAATCTTAGTGTTTTAAAAATGGACATGAATAACCTAGGATAAGACCTTAAGCATGAAAATTTTATTCTTGAATTATGTGGTTTTCCTATTATAATTAGTGTTGCTCACACTATTCTTCTTGGTTTTAGTCAATGGCTGGAACCCGAAGGAACCGTGTTAATGCGGAATGCGATGGGAAATGCAATGATTGTCCCCCTGAGCAACCAAACGATATGGGAGCTGGAATGAAAAATATTGTAGCCATGCTCACACAACTTCCTCAAGCTATGAATCATGCAGGACTTCAAAATGAGCAAAGGAAGGAGCAAAATTCTGTTGAATCCTTCATGAGGCAGCGTCCACCTTCTTTCAGTGGGTCTACTGATCCATTAGTTGCTGAACAATGGATTAGTACTACTGAAAAGATATTTTCAGTTCATCAATGTTCTGAACATGATAAAGTCATCCTAGCAGTGTATCGTTTGGAAGGAGATGCTGATCAATGGTGGAATCTTATTAAGAATATGAGGCAAAGGGATGAAATTGAGTCTATGGAATGGGACGAGTTCAAGAACTTATTTTTCAATAAGTAATTCCCTCGTATTCTCCGAACAAAGATGGGGAAAGAGTTTCTTGAACTGAAGCAAAGGGATGATGAATCTGTTGGTACCTATGAAGCAAATTTTACAAGACTTGCAAGGTACGCTTCTGGTATTATTATCCAACCTGAGAGTAAGATCGATCAATTCTTTAGTGTCTTAAAACCAAGTCTTCGAAGGGCGTTAGCCATAAGGGACTTCAATAGCTACGAAGAAATCGTTCGATGTGCTCTCAAAGTCGAGATGGAGATTGGAGTAACCCATCAGTCACATGGGTTTGATAAGAAGAGGAAGATGGAATTCAAAGGAAAATATAAAGAGCACACTGAAAAGAAGATGAGCTTTTCCTTATGCTCAAAGTGTGGAAAGAAACATGGAGGGAGTTCTCTTAAAGGGACACGTAAATGTTTTAAATGTGGAATGGAAGGTCATCGAGCATTTGAATGCCGCGATAATGGGAAGAAGATGTCTAATGATGCAAACAAAGGAAGGGATATACAGAATGAACCTACTATACTTCAATGTTTCAAGTGCAAGGAGATGAGGCATTATGCCAATCAATGCCCAAATCCTAGGGTTGATGATGATGGTCGACGTCAACAAAATCTTAATGCTAAAGACAAAGGAAAGTCACATGCAATTTCTATCAGCGATGTGGAGTATGATAACAAAGTGGTGAAAGGTACACTTACCATCCACTCTAAAGTAGCAAATGTTTTATTTGATTCTGGATCCACCCACTCTTTTATTTCTAAAGAATTTTCTAAGGGTATCACTGTATTACCTCAACAATTAGATGTTGAGTTAGCTGTGACAACACCTAATGGAACAATAGTCGCATCAAAAGTTTATAATTCTTCTCCGATCAAAGTTTGTGGGAAAGTGCTTCCTGCAAATCTTGTGATCCTTCCTTTAGTGGAATTTGATGTGATTCTTGGCATGTATTGGCTTTCTCTACATGGAGCTCATATCAATTTCCAAAGAAGGGAAGTCACATTTCATATTCCAGATCAATCTACTATCGTCTATCGATGCAAGGATGAATATAACCTTCCAGTGGAAATTCCTTCCATCTTATGGGTGTTGATTCCACTAAATGAAGGTTATTTATCTCAAATGGTTGGTGAGAAACTTACGATTAAGAATATGCCCATAGTACGGGAGTTTGATTATGTCTTTCCGGAGGAATTACCGGGTCTTCCACCAATTCGTGAAGTTGAGTTTTCAATAGAACTCGTACCGGGCGCTTTGCCAATTACAAAGACACCTTATAGAATGGCCCCAATTGAGTTGCAGGAATTGAAGAAGCAACTCCAAGAAAATCATGATAAGGGATTCATACGCCCTAGTGTGTCACCTTGGGGAGCACCTGTTCTATTTGTTAAGAATAAAGATGGATCAATGAGACTCTGCATTGATTATCGAGAACTTAACAGGATCACTATCAAGAACAAATATCCTCTCCCACGCATTGATGACTTATTTGACCAACTACGCGGAGCTCAATACTTTTCCAAGCTTGATCTTCATTCAGGGTATCATCAATTAAGGGTCAAAAGGGAGGATATACCAAAGACGGCTTTCCGTACAAGTTATGGACACTATGAATTTATAGTGATGCCATTTGGTCTTACTAATGCCCCTGCTATCTTCATGGATCTAATGAATAGAGTCTTTAGAGACTATCTTGATCAATTTGTGGTAGTCTTTATAGACGATATTCTTGTCTATTCAAAGAGAAAGGAAGAGCATGAAGATCACTTGAGAATTATATTGAAGACCCTGAGAAAGGAGAAGCTTTATTCCAAATTTACCAAGTGTGAATTTTGGCTTCAAAAAGTTTCATTTTTGGGTCACATAATCTCAAAAGAGGGGATATCTGTGGATCCAGCAAAAATAGAGGTTATCGAAAGATGGTCAAGACCAACAACAGTAACTGAGATCCAAAGTTTTCCTGGTTTGGCTGGATATTATCGACGTTTTGTAAAAGATTTTTCACGATTATCCAATCCACTCACCAAGTTGACTCGGAAAGGAGTTAAGTTTGTCTGGACAGAGGAATGTGAAGAGAATTTCAAGGAGTTGAAAAGAAGGTTATCCAGTGCACCTGTGCTCACACTGCATTGTAGTGGAGAAAGGTTTGTGATCTATAGTGATGCATTCAAGAAGGGATTGGGGGTGTGTTCTTATGCAAAATGATATGGTGATAGCTTATGCCTCACGACAATTGAAAATCCATGATCAAAATTACCCAACACATGATTTGGAGTTGGATGCGGTATTCTTTGCATTAAAGATTTGGAGGCATTACCTTTATGGTGAAAGGTGTGATATTTATACTGATCATAAAAGTTTAAAAAAAAATTTCACACAAAAGGAGTTGAATATGCGTCAAAGAATATGGCTGGAGCTGATTAAGGATTATGACTGCTCAATCCATTACCACCCTGGGAAAGCAAACAAGGTGGCAGATGCATTAAGTCGATAAGACCATGCTAGTTTATCCATGATGAGGATCACAAAAGATCCAATATTTATGGATTTACAAAGGATGGATCTTGGAATTATAATGGAAGGGGAAAAATCTTATCTTTCTCAAATGAATGTTCAACAATCTATACATGTGAAGATTAAAGAGGCATAGAAAGAAGATGTTGAGTTACAAAAGAAGGTGAGAAATGTTCCTGAATTCAACCTTGATTGTGATGGGATAATAAAGTTCAGGAATCGGGTTTGTGTTCCTTCCATCCCCGAATTAAAGAAGGAGCTGCTGGATGAGGCTCATAGTTCTTCATTCTCTATTCATCCTGGAAGCACGAAGATGTATAGGGACCTGAAAGGGTACTTCTGGTGGGATGGCCTGAAAAGAGATGTTGTTGAATATGTCTCTCGATGCACGGTTTGTCAACAAGTTAAAGCTGAGAGACACAAGTCTAAGGGGATGTTACAACCATTACCCATACCCGAATGGAAATGGGAAAACATCACTATGGACTTTGTCACAGGACTTCCTAAAACATCCAAAGGCAATAATGCTATCTGGGTCATAGTTGATCGTCTTACAAAGTCTGCACACTTCATTGCTATTAGAGAGGATTTTTCTCTAGATCAGCTTGCCAGGATATATGTAAAGGAAGTGGTAAGATTGCATGGAGTACCACTTTCTATTATATCTGATCGGGACCCGAGATTTACCTCGAAGTTCTGGCGAAGTCTTCAGCATACTCTAGATACAGAGTTGAGTTTCAGCACTGCTTATCATCCCCAGACAGACGGTCAGTCTGAGAGAACAATTCAAACCCTATATGATATGTTCAGAGCTTGCTCTATAGATTTCAAAGGAGGTTGGGATAAACACCTACCTTTGGTGGAATTTTCATATAATAATAGCTTTCACTCCAGTATTCAGATGGCTCCTTATGAATCTCTCTATGGAAAGAAATGCAGGACTCCAACTTGCTGGGATGAAGTTGTGTAAAGAAAGCTATTAGGACCTGATCTCGTTGATGAAATGGAAGAAAAGGTCAGATCTATTCAACAACACATAAGAGCATCTTAGAGTCGACAGAAAAGTTATGCTGACAACCGAAGAAAAGACCTAGAGTTTGAAGTGGGTGATAAAGTGTTCTTACGAATATCTCCCTGGAAGAGGGTTATGAGATTTGGAAAGAAGGGGAAGTTGAGCCCTAGATATATCGGTCCTTTCGAAATACTGGATCGTGTTGGGAAGGTAGCTTACTGATTGGAGCTTCCACCGAATCTCTCTCAAGTTCACGATGTGTTCCATGTATCTCTCATGAGAAAGTACATACCAGATCCTTCACATGTACTCAACTCAGAAGTTGTACCGCTGGAGCAAGATCTTTCTTATGAAGAACAGCCGATAGAGATTCTGGATCGTAGCGAAACAGTCCTACGAAACAAGAGCACTCGATTGGTGAAAGTTTTATGGAGGAACCACCAACTTGAAGAAGCTACATGGGAGCTTGAGGATATGATGAGGGAGAAGTATCCTCATCTGTTTGTTACAAAGTGACGAATTTCGAGGGCGAAATTCTTTTTAAGGGGGGTAGAATGTAACACCCGAGACTTTTATGTTATATAAATCATCAAAGGAATATTTTTCTACACAACACTTACTTGGCTTGCTTTACACGCAATCGCGACCTTCCTCGATAGCTTGCGTTGTACGCAATACCGAGTTTCACTAAACAACAATATGCTATTAAAACTAGCCGTTATGAATAGTAATAACCACTTTTTGAAATTTTATATATTTTATTTTTCAAAATGGATTTCATTTTTGGACTCAGAATATCGAAATTAGCCTAGGGTGAAATTTTGGTATTTTTCTGAAAACATTCAATTTTTGATGAATAGTGAAACCACTAAGTGGTAGGTTAAAAACTGAATTTTGCATAAAACATAATTTTACCGCATCTGTGAATTGAATTTCAAAAATCCGACAGACACGGTTGATATCAGTAAGTAAAATGTGGTTCAATTAGATAAAAATAATTTTTTTGGTGAATAGTAACTTTTTAATTTTTTTTACCGCGGTTAATAGTAAATAGGGTAACTAAGGGTAAATATGATATTACTATTACCCTAACACATGTCCTAATTCTATTGGATAAGTGTAATTCGACCAAAAAAAACCTTATGAATAAAATATGACCATTTAGTCCCACTTGAGTTAGATTAGGACATTTATTATTAATTTATTTTAAAGAAGGGTTAAAATAGTTAAAATCAATGTTTAATAAGTAAATCATTTTTAATATGGGGTTATACATAAGATAAATTCGACTATAAATATTCATTAGAAAGATAAAAATATTTACTACATAATGGTATTTTATTTGTAATTTTTAGACATTAAATAATTTAATTTATTTATGACACAATGATGATGCAGTAATTATCTTATTAATGAAATATTGACATAATTGATGTTATAAACACCAAACTAAATGTAATTTGAGACTTTTTATGAATTACACTAATTTTCTAGGTTACTATGATATATTAGTGTTGATTTAATCAACTTGGTTCGAACATATAATTCTGTTATGACTTTCACAAAAATCATATATCAAATAGTGTCAAAATTGACACAAAATAGTTTTTAAATCAAATATTATATTATTAATTGTTATTTTATTCCTAAAAATCTAAGGTTCGGCCAAATGACTTAGATAAGGATATATATATTAATAATAAAGAATTTGGGGTTCGTTTGGCATGTTATAGTAAGTGTATTAACCTTATAGTGAAAGAAAACAAAAAGACACGGTAAAAGTTAAATTATTTAACTTAGAGTTAAATATAATTGATAAGGTTAAAATAATACCCTAAACTTGTCTAAATCCTATTGGATGATATTATTTCGACCCATCCCCACTTTAGCTTCGAAATAAGACCCTTTTGAACCATTATAAACCGATTTTTACTTTAATATAAAATAATATTTTGAGATATTCCTAAGGTGCCCCTCTCCTCCCTTATAAAAGGGCACCTCCTCCCCCTCCTCCTCACACCAATTTGAGCACTCAAGCTCGGCCAACCACTGCCATTTTCTCCTCTCTACTTCCCTAGAATAATCTTATAGGTCCTGGTCTTCTTCAAAGAACAATATTAGTTCCCTAAGTGGAGGAATCAAAGAGGCGTTCCAAAGAAGAGGTAATATCCATTACCGATCTTTTCAATTTCTTTCTTCTTCAACTACTTATTCTTTAGTTGTTTCATGATAAAGTAATAACATCAGTATTACTTACATACTGATATGTTATTATAAATATGAAACAACCCTAATTCACCTTCTATCCATCCTACGGAAAAATGAAATCACCGCGCGTGCGTACGTACAGAATACCGTCTCCGCGCCGTGGTGTAATCTATTTTCCACCATCACCTTACAAGGATGGGTATAATGGTGTAATGAGTAACTATTTATAATTATTATAAAGTAATATTGATACTGAAATAATATATATATACTCCAATACAGTTCCACAATCATAGGAACGATATCATCACTCGTGCGTACGTACGGAATACCGTCTCCACGATGTGATGCGACTCGTTCTACATGATCATCATTACATAGTAATTATATAAATGAATTGAATGAATAAATATGATATATGTTACACTAATACCATTCTGGATATAAGGTATCTATAACCTTAAAAGAATAATAAGAATTTATTCGGCAAAACACGCATAAGAACAAAAGGCAATAAAGACCTGAGTAACAAGTAACAATGAAATATTACTAACAAGAAGCTAAGAATATGACCATATATGATATAATATCAATATGTATGATTCTGGAATAAGTCAATATCATTATTTAAACCATTATACAGGATATTCGGACACGTACAAAGCAAATCAGACCTAAGGTAAGGGAAATATCACAATCTCATTTTTATCCGAGATTGTTTATACTTTGGTATTTACTGGGGTGTATTTTATCATCCACATCCATGTTTCCTCAATATTATTTCCATCCACATAAAATTGTTTAAATCGAATTTTACCCTTCGGTGAGTTTTTAGTAAAAGATATGAAAGGAATCTTTTGTCATTTTTCATACGAGATACTTTTTTGACTTTTTCGACAAAAGTACGAGAAGAATGTTTTTTTAACTTATACGGCATGAATGGATTTTTAAAAACATTATTTCCAAGAATATTCCTTTACAAGTTTTCAAGTTTATTTTTAATCAACTTCTTTTATTTTAAAGTCAAATGACATGTTATGAAAGGAAAAATGTTTTTGAAGAAGAAAGGATATTTTCCTCAAGAATGGAGTTCAAGTGTTTTATCAAAATTATTTTCCATCTAAGATAATAAAGGGTTCTGTTTTTATCCCTATTATTAAATTGATTTGATCATGTTGTGATGGAATTATTTTTATGAATTCATTTATCTTATATGAAATGTTTAATGATATCACGATGTTTAAGATTCCCATTTTTATTACATGGGTTATGCAATGATGTATGATTTATGATTATGTGGCACACATAAGAAAGGATTCATTATAAGATGGGTGGGACCTATATCTCCCTCCAATGCATTGGGTAAAGATTTTATATCACATGAGATAGACATGGCTGGAACGGTAGGTTATACCGGTTCAGTGAAACAGGACTGAAACGAGGGTTACTCGATTCAGAAAGGGACTTTGTCCACTAAGATAGTCTTGGAAATGAGTCTTGACTAACAAGAAATGATTCTCAATGATTATGTGTGAATGCCAAAAAGTTTCATGTTTTAAGTTATGATTATTGTGATTACATTTCACTGCCATGATCTATCCCATGTTATGAAATTTTCTCTCTTTTGCAGGATATGATTTCCAAAATGTTATGTTCTTATGAATATGATGTGATTGATATTTCTTTTGTTTACCCTTACTGAGCATTTGAGCTCACCCTTTTATGTTTTCTTTTCCCCAGGATATATAGAAAGGTTTTAGGTAAAAAAAAGGAAGATCTTTATGGGGGATGTTGAAGATCTTTCACCATGATTAGGAGATTACGTTCCGAGTTTCCAAAGACACTAAACTATTACGATCCTTATGTGTGTGTTTTTGTTATATACTAAGTATTCCGCAAAAGTAATGTAATGTCCATGTACGTCAGGCTTCGGGTCTCTACAATCGCAGTAGACTACGTACCCTACTCCCTCCTCAGGAAACCTCAAGATAGGTGCGCTGGTCAATCTCTGTCTCAGCTCCTGGAAGCTCTACTGACATCTGTCTGACCACACGAAGGGTTTCCCCTTCTTCGTCAAAGCTGAGAGTGGCAACGCAACTCTAGAGAAGTCTGGCACGAATCTTCGGTAGTATCCAGCTAGTCCCAAGAAACTCCGAAACTCCGTCACGCTCCTGGGTGGCTCCCAAGATAACACTACCTCGATCTTTGCAGGATCCACTATAACTCCCACCTCAGAGATGAAGTGTCCCAAGAAGTGGACCTCACGTATCCAGAACTGGCACTTCGAGAGCTTACCATAAAGCTGGTGTTCTCGGAGTGTGTCTAGTACAACCCATAAGTGGTAGGCATGCTCATCCTCAGTCGTCGAGTAAATCAAAATGTCGTCGATGAAGACCATGAAAAATCGATCGAGGTATGACTGAAAGATCCTATTCATGAGGTCCAAGAACACTGCTGGAGCATTGGTTACACCTAAAGTCATAACCAGGAACTCATAGTGGCTATACCCACATCTGAAGGCCGTCTTCTGCACGTCCTCGTCTCTAACTCTGAGCTGATGATAGCCTGACCTGAGGTCTATCTTCGAGAACCACATTGCTCCCTTGAGCTGATCAAAGAGGTCATCAATCCTCGGTAGCGGATACTTGTTCCTCATTGCCACCTGGTTCAGGTGACGATAGTCGACACACAGTCTCAAGCTCCCGTCCGCCTTCTTGGCGAACAATATCGGGGAAGCCCAGGGTAAAACACTGGGTCGGATGAACCCCTTTCCCTGAAAGTCCTCTAACTATACCCATAGCTCTCGAAGCTCGGCGGGGGCCATCCGATATGCTGGAGTGGATATCAGAGCTGTACCGGGGTACAGGTCAATATAAAAGTCTACCTATCTGCGAGGAGATAACCCTGGGACGTCGTCGGGAAAAACGTCCGCAAACTGATCCATCACTGCAGGAAAACCAGGACTCCGCACGTCAACTACTCCTAGGATGAGGCTAGCCAACTGATGAGTGATGGGTTGTCCTCTCCTCCGTGGAAGTCCATCCTGTGCTGCAAAGGCTCCCTTCTCGCCGGTGAAGGTGAACCTGCTCCCATCGGTGCGTACACATCGCACCTTGTGCCTAAAACAGTCAATCTGTGCATGGACCTTAGATAACCAATCCATGCCCAAGATGACGTCGTAAGGCCTCGATGCTACTATAAGAAGATCCCAGCCGAAGCTCTCGCCTCCTAGAGTAAGCTCACACTGCCGGAACCAGTACGTAATCGTCGAGTATGCTCCCGTAGGTGTCTCTAGCCGTAAGGATCGAGCCAACAGCTCTGTTGGAATCTCCGAGCTCCGATCAAGGGCAGCAGCTATGAAAGAGTGACTCGCTCCTGTGTCTATAAGTACTTCAGCAAGGGTGGAGTAGACACAGATAGTACCTTGAATCATCTCTGGCGTGCAGTGGTCGTAGGCCTATGCTGCCTGGAGCTGTGCCTGTCTCTGCCCACCAGCTCCCTGTGGTCGGGGTGGACCTCCTGGTGGTGGTGGTGGTAGAGCCTCAAAGCGTCGCCCACCAACTACTGCTCGGCCAGCTCCTCTGCCTCGTCCGCCTCCTCCCTGCGGACTGCCACGGTCGACTCTCTGCCTCTGCCTCGGTGGTCCCTCAACCGTCTTCTGCTCCTCGGCACAGCGAGTCAGGAAATCACAAGCCATGTGGCCCTGCCCGCCGCACGAGTAGCACTGTCTGCCTCTCGAAAGACTGGCTCCGTGCTGTGTGCCCCACACTGCTGAGCCAGTGTCCTGAGGTCATCTTCCTGAGGTTCTGGTCTACCTGGACCCCTGAGTCATCCGTCGACTGCCTGCTGTAGAAGACTCTGCTACGTGCCGCCCTGCGGTGGGTCTCGGTGCTGGTGTAGACTCAGCAAAAAAACTCTCGATCAAAAGGGCCCTTTCCAATAATCCCGTCTGAGTCGGTATGCTGAGGGAGATCAGCGATTCCCTGATCTCGTGTCTCAATCCCTGCTCGAAGGTATGGGCCTGGAAGAATGATTCCCATACCATGTCGGTCGAGTAGCGCGAGAGATCAGTAAATCTCGCCGAGTACTGAGCGACTGTCATGCTGCCCTACCGCAGCTGAAGAAGCTCCTGAATACGCACCGCACGGAGGGTGTCTGGGACAAACTCTGAGCGGAAGAGGCTCTCAAAGTCCGACCTAAGTAGAGATGCCTCATCGTGCACCTGGAGCATCAAGCTCCACCATCGGCCCGCTGCTGCGTGCAGTAGGCTTGCAGTGAGGATCACCATGAGGTCTGCTGGTGTCCTCACTTGCCTGAAAACTCGTACGACTGCCTCTAGCTAGTCCTCGGCTGCCCGAGGGTCCGTCTCCCCACGAAACATGGGCATTCGCTGGCATTGAAACTCATGCAGTGCGCTGAGGCGACGTGCATCGTCAGCAGCAGGTGCTGGATGTATCGTTGGCTCGGCTGGTAGAGCTACCGCCAGTGCCACTACTGACAAAGGGACCTGCACCGAGGCCTCATCGCTCGGTGGGATGTCGTCACGCTCGACTCTCGGAACCCTAGCTGGCTGCCGTCGTGGGGCCATCCTGAAAAGGAAACAGGTGCGCCATGGTCAGAAAAGTATACCTGGTGAGATGATACAAAGTAAGCACAAGAAAACATGAAACACACATGCAATCTATGTTTTCGTGCATTATGTCAGAAATCAGAAGTCAGGGTCCTGGTGTACGGATACGTCGGCCGCCGCACCAACACTGGACTCCCTGGACTGATAACCACACTCAATATGCTAAACAATATTGCTTCACATAGAAAAGATAAGAGTTTGCGGTAGAACCGAACTCCTCTGATACTAATTTATCACGACCCGTCCTCGGGGCCCGTGCCGTGACTACCCCAAGCCCGCCTTCCATAGGCCAGGGGCTGGCGACTAGCACCAAGGCGTAAATCCTAGTAAAAAGGGAAGACATTACCTTTGTAAAGTAAACAAGCACCACAGAGTAAGCAAGTGTCACGACCCATCCTCGGGCCCCGTTTCGTGACTACCCCAATCCCGCCTTCCATAGGCTAGGGGCTGGCGACCAACACCAAGGCGTAAATCACAGAAAAAGGGAAGGCATTGCCTTTGAAAAGTAAACAAGCACCATAGAGTAAGAAAGAGGAAAAGTAAACACTATGTAAAAACTGTAACAAGCTGTGTTGAAAGTAAAAGTGGCCGGAAATACAAGCCCAACTGTAAAGTACAACAGATAGGGGAAAACAGCAACTGAAAAAGAAAAGTCGCAGCGTCGAGCCATCCCCTGGAAATCCCACCTGAAGGATGGGTACAGAAGGCCTCCAAAGCTCCTCGGTCCAGCCGTCCGCTCTGAGTATGTCCCGCCCAGTGGTCCACCTCCAAGTACCGTCCTGCTCCGCATGCCTCCACCACGATCAGCGCTGTCCGTCGTCTGCAACCAACACAACGAAGTGCAGGCATAGCCTGTACAGGGGTGAGTATAAGCTACTCAGTAGGGATCCCGAGACCCCGGAGGTCTCCCAAAATCCACAAAGGATAGACCATAAGAAAAGATGCAAACACGAAGTAACAACCGACCCGGCTTAGGTATATTCCCATACATATACCTAAGTCATCAATTCCCGCTCGGCTCCAACGTCCGAGCCCAAGCACAACCCAGTCCACACAGAATAGAAAAACGTAAACCCACACAGGATAGCACAACACAATCCACAAAGGAGAGTAAACAGTACCCACATAGGATAGCTCAACACAATCCACAAAGGAGAGTAAACAAGATTCAGCTCACACAGGTATACTTCTTTGGATGACGATAAAGATGATCACTGATCCATCTAAGTCGTCGGACCCACAAAGGATCGATAGGTAACTAACCCCCGCAATGACCCACACAGGATCGGGCCCATACAGGATCTGTAGGCGCTGGATCACACAGAACCGCTGAGCGCTGACCCACATAGGATCAGACACACACAGGATCGGGCCCACACATGACCTGTAGCACTGACCCGAAAGGGATCGCTGAGTGCTGTAGTCGTCGCAGTCCACTGAGGATCTCTGCACAATTCTCACTGTCGAAGTAGCAGTCGCAGCCAGCTCAAGGGTTCCGCACACAGTAAGCCCGTTCGGGAGGGTCCGCTCCACGAGCCAAGAGGCTGATACATCAACTGACACAAAGTTTGAAGTTGATGTATCCAAAAGTTCTGTATCGTCAACGGGAACTCAACGTCGCAGATGGCGCGTCAATCGGATGCCCGGTCTGAGAGTTATTGGCTTTTTCGTCCCAGGGGTCCGGTTGGTTTTTAAGGAAAAACCAACCCGACCGTACTCCACCTGCGTCCAAACCTCGGGCAGAGAGAGCCAAAAGATCCGTCTCACTTAGAAGAATTCAACAAAGCTGACGGCACGTCAATCAGACGTCCGTAGCTCAAGATATGAGTGTTTCCGCTCCGAGGGCCCAGTTGGTTTCGTGTACGAACTGACCCGGCCGAACTCAAAGTATTCCAAAACCTTGAGTGCGGTATACTGAAACGACCGTCTCGATCCAAGGATCGCATTGCCACTGACGGCGAGTCGTTTGGAGGCTCGTATCTCAAGTTACGGGCATCTGACCGAAAACGGTCCGAAGACGGGGGGTCCGGGCCCGGGCCGACCCGGTCCGGCCCGGCCAGGGCGCGGCCCGGCCGGTCGGACCAGCCTGGCTTGGCTCGGCCGAGCGGTCGAGCGCCTGGGCGCTGCCCCCGCGGTCTGGAGATGACGTGGCCCCGCGTGGGCCGTGCTGGAGAACCGTGGACGCGGCTTCTGCCGTGTCCCGTGCGGGCGAATCGGACCTGCGCGGCCGCGGGTCCGTTGGCCGCCGCCTCCGCACGCCGGCGCCGCCGCGCCGGCGACCCGCGCTGCCTGAATCTTTCGCGGGCCACCGGAGTTGCTCTGGTGGTTCGTTTTCCTTCCCGTCTGCGCCGGTGCTCCTCCCGGGTTCCGTTCTTCACTGCAGAATCAACAAACTGCCCTTGTTTCATGATTTTCCGTCGCCCTCCAAATCCGCACAACAACGAAGAACGGCGGAGGGTTGTCGGACCGTGTTCATTTTGCCCGCACCCTCCGCGTTAGATAAAACAACGGGAGAAAAATAATTCAACACATGAAACAACAATTTCAATAAATTGAAATTGTTCATATGAAACCGGTTCTTTAATTTTCAAGAAACGTTCACGGGAAAAGGGCATTCCAAAACATAATCCCTACCTCTTCAAGTCGCACATGCGGGTCCTTCGCGGATTGATCGTCGCGGAAGGAGGGGATCGTCGCGTCGTCCTGGAAGGGTGTTGCGTCGACGAACTCCGAGGATCAAGAACAAAAGATTTAATTAAAAATAATTAAATCATTCTTGAGTTAAAAACCACAAAGGATAATTAAAAGAAATTCTGAAACCCTCACCTCAACGGATGATCGAAGGTTTTTGTTGCGGATTAAAGAATGCCGCCGAAGAACGTCACGGGAGAGGAAACGTATGCATCGCGGAACACGGTGTCGCGTCGTCGATTTCCGCGGGTTTGGCGTTCTTCGTCGAAGGCCGGCGTTCTTCGCGTTCTTCACGTTCTTTGTGTTCTTCGTGAAGAGGGGTGAAGTCACAAGAACCTCTATCAAGCCTCTCAACATGCAATCCTTCAAAAGTCGTGTTGGTCTTATTTAATTATTACGCCAACAAACGATAAGGTAAGTAACGACCCATTGATTCGCAAAACTAATTCAACGAAAGAAACTACCCATTTAATTCACGAATAAAACTGCCCCATTAAATGGTCTGTTAAGAATTTAAGAAAACGTGTCAGTTGACTTTCATAATGACGAGTTTTCGCGGGTGCGTTACTTAGCAGAAAAGAAAAGGTGGGGCTCGTGTGGGCCCCACCTCACAAATATCCTACAAAGAGGGTAGAATATTTTTGGATAGTACCCTATCCGTTTCAACTCAGTTTAACTGGCTTTCATGTGGCTTCCATGTGACTTAAGTGAAATAAAATAATGTTTGTCGTACAATTATTTTATTTCTTAACTTTAAGCCCAAAAAATTAAAAACCACACCCGAGAAAACGCAACTCCGGAAGAGGCGTTTCTAAGCAAATACCGGCACTGCGATTTCATCAGTGCCCTCAGAATTTGATTCCGGGCACCGGTTCAAAAGATAGAAAAACCCACTCATCCCTTCACTGAACGTACCCGAGGCAAACTTCAAAAAATGATTTCGGGCACACCGAGCCTCGGATTTTGGTGCCGTCAGAAACAGCGTTCTTGTAAAATTACAAAGAAAATTAAGAAAAAAATTCCCTTGAAATTTACGGGTCTTTACATTACTCCCACCTTAGGGCTTTATGTCCCCGTAAATATACATCATAAACTAGGGAAACAAATGTGGGTACTGAGCACGCATCTGAGCCTCCCGCTCCCAAGTGCTCTCCTGGAGTTTCTCGTACTGCCATCAGATGCACACAAGAGGAATCGATCGTCCACGTAGGACCCGCTCCTGTTTATCCTCGATCTCCACTGGGACCTCCGCAAAAGTCGCTCCATCATCCACGTCTAGCTCCCCATGGTCAATGATGTGCGTCGGGTCATGCACGTACCTCCTCATCTGAGACACGTGAAAGACGTCGTGCACCCGGTGCAACTGAGGTGGTAGAGCCAGGCGATAAGCCACCTCGCCAATCCTGCTGAGGACCTGGAAAGGTCCGATGAAGCGTGGAGACAACTTGCTGCCTCAGCCAAATCTCCGAAAACCACGTCGAGGTGAGACACGCAAGAAGACGTGGTTTCCATCCTCGAACTCTAGTGGCCTCCGTCTCCTGTCAGCATATGACTTTTGCCGGCTCTGAGCTGCCCTCATCCGCTCCTGGATGACCTGGACCTTCTCTATCGTGGCCCGGACCATCTCTGGTCCCACAAGTGCTGACTCCCCAGGGTCTGTCCAGCACAAGGGAGATCTGCAAGGCCTGCGGTACAACGGCTCGTATGGTGCCATCCCAATGGTGGAGTGGTAGCTGTTGTTGTACGCTAACTCCACCAAGGATAGGTGGTCCTCCCAGCTGCGACCAAAGTTGAGGACACATGCGCGGAGCATGTCCTCGAGAGTCTGAATGGTCCTCTCCGTCTGACCATCCGTCTGATGGTAAAAGGCGGTGCTCAGATGTAGCCGCGTCCCGAACGCCTCCTGCAACCCCTTCCAAAGCCGAGAAGTAAAACGAGCGTCCCGATCGGAGACGATAGTCGATGGAACACCTTGAAGTCGTACAATCTCCTAAACGTAGAGACGCCCGAAGCTCTCCACTAAGCCCTGCTCTCGGATGGGTAAGAAGTGTGCCGACTTGGTGAGTTGGTCAACAATCACCCAAATGGAGTCGTGACCTCTGGAAGTGCGTGGAAGTCCAGTCACAAAGTCCATATATATCCCGTCCCACTTCCACTCTGGGACCTCCAAGGGCTGTACCAAGCCTGCTGGTACCTGATGCTCTGCCTTCACCTTCCTGACCACACAAATGGTTTCCCCTTCTTCGTCAAAGCTGAGAGTGGCACCTCAACTCTAGAGAAGTACGACACAAATCTCCGATAGTATCCAGCTAGTACCAAGAAACTCCGCACCTCTGTCACTCTCCTGGGTGGATCCCAAGCTAGCACTGCGTCGATCTTCGCGGGATCCACTGCAACTCCCGCCTTAGAGATGACGTGCCCCAAGAAGTGGACCTCACGTAACCATAACTAGCACTTCGAGAGCTTTCCGTAAATCTGGTGCTCTCGGAGTGTGTCTAGTACAACCCACAAGTGGTAGGCGTGCTCCTCCACCGAGGTCGAGTACACCAAAATGTCGTCGATGAAGACCACGATAAATTGATCGAGGTTTGGCTGGAAGATCCTGTTCATGAGGCTCATGAACATTGTTGGAGCGTTGGTTATGCCAAAATGTATAACCAAGAACTCATAGTGGCCATACCGACACCTGAAGGCCGTCTTCTGCACGTCCTAGTCTCGAACTCTGAGCTGATGATAGCCTGACCTGAGGTCTATCTTCGAGAACCACCGGGCTCCCTTGAGCTGATCAAAGAGGTCATCAATCCTCGTTAGCGGATACTTGTTCCTCACTGTCACCTGGTTCTGGAAACGATAGTCAACACACAGTCACAAGCTCCCGTCTGCCTTCTTGGCGAACAATATCGGCGAAGCCCAGGGTGAAACACTGGGTCGGATGAACCCCTTGCCGTGCAAGTCCTACAACTGTACCCGCAGCTCTCGAAGCTCAGCGGGGGCCATCCGATATACTGGAGTGGATATCGGGGCTGTCCCGGGGTACATGTCAATGTAAAAGTCTACCTCTCTGTGAGGAGGTAGTCCTGGAACGTCATCGGAAAAGACGTCCGCGTACTGATCCACCACTGCAGGAAAACTAGGACTTCATACGTCAACTGCTCCTAGGATGAGGCTAGCCAACTGATGAGTGATGGGCTATCCTCTCCTCTGCGTGAGTCCATCCAGTGCTTCTAAGGCCCCCTTCTCGCCGGTGAAGGTGAAACTGCTCCCGTCGGTGCACACACATCGCACCTTGCGCCTAAAAAAGTCAATCTGAGCATGGACTGTAGATAACCAATCCATGCCCAAGATGACGTCGTAAGGCCTCGACGTCGCTACAAGAAGATCCCAGCCGAAGCTCTCGCCTCCTAGAGTATGCTCACACTGCAGGCACCATTGCGTAATCGTCGAGTCTGCTCCCGTAGGGGTCTCTATCCGTAATGATCGAGCCAACGGCTCTGTCGGAATCTCCGAGCTCCGAACAAGGGCAACGGCTATGAAAGAGTGACTCGCTCCTGTGTCTATAAGAACTGCAGCAAGGGTGTAATAGACACAGATCGTAGCTCGAATCATCTCTGGCGTGCCGTGGTCGTAGGCCTCCACTGCCTGGAGCTATGCCTGTCTCTGCCCGCCAGCTCCCTGTGGTCGGGGCGGACCTCCTGGTGGTGGTGGTGGCAGAGCCTCAAAGCATCTCCCACCACCTGCAACTCGGCCATCTCCTCTGCCTCGCCCACCTCCTCCCTGCGGACCGCCACGGTCAACCCTCTACCTCTGCCTGGGTGGCCCCTCCACCGTCTGCTGCTCCTCGGTATGGCGGGTTGGGCAGTCACGAGCCAGGTGGCCCTGCCCGCCGCAGGCGTAGCACTACCTGCCTCTCGGAAGACTGGCTCCACACTGAGTGCCCCGCACTGCTGAGCCAGTGTCCTGAGGTCGTCTACGAGAGGGTCTGGTCTTCCTGGAACCCTGAGTCATCTGTCGGCTACCTGCTGCTGAAGACTCCGCTACCTGCCGCCCTGCGGTAGGTCTCGCTGTGGACTTAGCTAGAAAGCTCTCGATCAGAAGGGCTCGCTCCAAGACTCCTGCCAGGGTCGGGATGCTGAGGGAGATCAGTGATGCCCTGATCTCGTGTCTCAAACCCTGCTCGAAGGTCCGAGCCCGGAAGAAGGGGTCCCCCACCATGTCGGTCGAGTAGCGAGAATGATCGGTGAACCTCACCCCGTACTGGGCGACCGTCAAGCTGCCCTGCCACAGCTGAAGAAGCTCCTGAATGCGCACCGCACGGAGGGTGGCCGAGATGAACTCTGAACGGAAGAGGATCTCGAAGTCCGTCCAGATGAGGGAGGCCTCATCGTGGACCAGGAGCATCAAGCTCCACCATCTTCCTGCTGCTGCATGCAGTAGGCTCGCCACGAGGATCACCATGAGGTCTGCTGGTGTCCTCACTAGCCTGAAAACTCAAACGACCGCCTCCAGCCAGTCCTCGGCAGCCTGGGGGACTGTCTCCCCACGAAACCAATTTGGTCGCTGGTACTGGAACTCGTGCAGAGCTCTGAGGCGTCATGCATCGTCAGCGGTCGGTACTGGAAGCATCGGGGGCTCGGCGGGTAAAGGTACCGCCGGTGCCTCTGCTGTCAACGGGCCCCGTACCGAGGCCTCGTCGCTCGGTGGGCTGTCGTCACGCACTACTCTCGAAACCCTAGCTGGCTGCCGTCATGGGGCCATCCTGAAAATTAAACAAGTGTGCCAAGGTTATAACTGTATACCTGGTGTGCTGACACAAGTAATCACAATGAAAACATGAAACACACATGCAATCAATGTTTTCATGCATTAAGTCGGAAATCAGAAGTCAGGGTCCTAGTGTATGGATACGTCGGCCGCCGCACCAACACTAGACTCCCTGGACTAATAACCACACCCAATACTCTAAACACTATTGCTTCACATAAAATAAAGATCAGAGTCTACGGTAGAATAGACCACCTCTGATACCAATTTGTCACGACCCATCCTCAGGGCCCGTGCCGTGACTACCCCAAGCCTACCTTCCATAGGCCAGGGGCTGGCGACCAGCACCAAGGCGTAAATCCCGGAAAAAGGGAAGGCATTGCCTTTGAAAAGTAAAAAAGCACCATAGAGTAAGCAAGCAGAAAAGTAAACACTAAGTAAAAACTGTAACAAGCTGTGCTGAAAGTAAAAGCGGCCGGAAATACAAACCCAACTGTAAAGTACAACTGAAAGGGGAAAACAGCAACTGAAAAAGAAAATCCACAGTGTCGAGCCATCCCCTATAAGTCCCACCTGAAAGGTGGGTACAGAATGCCTCCAAAGCTCCTCGGTCCAGCCGTCCGCTCCGAGTATGTCCCGCCCAGTGGTCCACCTCCAGGTACCGTCCTACTCCGCACGCCTCCACCACGATCAGCGTTGTCCGTCGTCTGCAACCAACCCAACGAAGTGCGGGCATAGCCCGTGCAGGGGTGAGTATAAGCTACTCAGTAGGGACCCCGAGACCCCGAAGGTCTCCCAAAATCCACAAAGGATAGACCATAAGAAAAGATGCAAACACAAAGTAACAACCGACCCGGCTTAGGTATATGCCCATACATATACCTATGTCATCAATTCCCACTCGGCTCCAACGTCCGAGCCCAAGCACAACCCAGTCCACACAGAAAAGAAAAACGTAAACCCACACAGGATAGCACAATACAATCCACAAAGGATAGTAAACAGTACCCACATAGGATAGCTCAACACAATCCACAATGGAGAGTAAACAGGATTCATCTCACACAGGTATACTTCTTCGGATGAAGATAAAGATGATCAATGATCCATCTAAGTCGTCGGACCCACAAAGGATCGATAGGTAACTAACCCCCGCAATGACCCACACAGGATCGGGCCCACACAGGACCTGTAGGCGCTGGCTCACACATAACCGCTGAGCGCTGACCCACACAAGATGGGACCCACACAGGATCGGGCCCACATAGGTCCTGTAGCACTGACCCGCAAGGGATCGCTGAGTGATGTAGTCGTCGTAGTCCACTGAGGATCTCTGCACTGTCATCGTCGCAGTCCACTGAGGATCTCTGCACAGTCGTCACTGTCGAAGTAGCAGTCGCAGCCAGCTCTAGGGTTCCGCACATAGCAAGCCCGTTCGGGAGGGTTCGCTCCACGAGCCGAGAGGCTGATACATCAACTGACAAAAAGTCCGATGTTGATGTATCCAAAAGTTCCGTATCATCAACAGGAACTCAACGTCGCAGACGGCGCGTCAATCGGACGCCTAGTCTGAGAGTTATTGGCCTTTTGTCCCAGGGGCCCGGTTGGTTTTTAAGGCAAAACCAACCCGACCGTACTCCACCTTCGTCCAAACCTCAGTCGGAGTGAGCCAAAAGATCCGTTTCACTTAGAGGAATTCAACAAAGCTGACGGAACGTCAATTGGACGTCCGTAGCTCAAGATATGAGCGTTTCCTCTTCGAGGGCCCGGTTGGTTTTGTGTACGAACCGACCCGGACGAACTCAAAGTATTCCGAAAACTTGAGTGCAATATTCCAAAATGACCGTCTCGATCCAAGGATCGTGTTTCCACTGACGGCGAGTCATTTGGAGGCCCGTAGCTCAAGTTACGGGCATCTGATCGAAAACGGTCCGAAGACGGGGGGTCCAGGCTCGGGCCGACCCGGGCCGACCCCCCCTGGGTCGGCCGAACCGGGTCGCCCCAACCCGGTCCGACCCGGCTGGACCCGGTCTGGCCCGACCAGGGTGTGGCCGAGCGCCTGGGCGCCGCGGGGCGCTGCCCCCGCAGTATGGAGATGTCGCGGCCCCGCGTGGGCCGCGTTGGAGAACCGCGGACGCGGCCTCTGCCGCGTCCCGTGCAGGCGAACCAGACCAGTGCGGCCGTGGGTCCGTTGGCTGCCGCCGCCATGGCTTAAGTCGTGGCGGCCTCGTCCGTCGGGGCGCCGCCGCCTCCGGCCGCCGGCGCCGCCGCGCCGCCGGAATCTTCCGCGGGCCACCAGAGTTGCTCCGGTGGTCCGTTTTCCTTCCCGTCTGCGCCAATGCTCCTCCTGGGTTCCATTCTTCACTGCGGAATCAACAAACTGCCCTTGCGTCACGATTTTCCGTCGCCCGCCAAATCCACACAACCTTGAAGAACGGCGGAGGGTTGTCATGCCGTGTTCGTTTGGCCCGCCCCCTCCGCGTTAGATAAAACAACGGGAGAAAAATAATTCAACACATGAAACAACAATTTTAATAAATTAAATTTGTTTATTTGCAACCGGTTCTTTAATTTTAAAGAAACATTCATGGGAAAGGGGCATTCCAAAACATAATCCCTACCTCGTCAAGTCGCACGTGCGGGTCCTTCGCGGATTGATCGTCGCGGAAGGAGGGGATCGTCGCGTCGTCGCGGAAGGGTGTTGCATCGATGAACTCCGAGGTTCAAGAACAAAAGATTTAATTAAAAATAATTAAACCATTCTTGATTTAAAAACCACAAAGGAAAATTAAAAGAAAATCCAAAAACCTCACCTCAACGGACGATCGAAGGTTTTTGTTGCGGATTAAAGAACGTCGCCGAAGAACGTCGTGGGAGAGGAAACGTTGGCGTCGCGGCACACGGCGTCGCGTCGTCGATTTCTGCGGGTTCGGCATTCTTCGTCGGAGGCTGGAGTTTTTCACGTTCTTCGTGTTCTTCGCGTTCTTCGCGAAGAGGGGTGAAGGCACAAGAACGTCTATCAAGCCTCTCAACATGCAATCCTTCAAAAGTCGTGTTGGTCTTATTTTATTATTATGCCAAAAAACAAAAAATGTAAGTAACGACCCATTAATTCGTATAATTAATTCAACGAAAGAAACTGCCCATTTAATTCATGAATAAAACCTCCCAATTAAATGGTCTGTTAAGAATTTAAGAAAACACGTCAGTTGAATTTCATAATGACGGGTTTTCGCGGGTGCGTTACTTAGTGGAAAAGAAACGGAGGGGCTGGTGAGGGCCCCACCTCACAAATATCCTACCAAGAGGGTAGGATATTTTTGGATAGTGCCCTATCCGTTTCAACTTAGTTTATGTGGCTTTAAAGTGGATTCTATGTGACTTAACTGAAATAAAATAACGTTTGTCATACAATTATTTTATTTCTTAACTTTAAGCCCAAAAAAATTAAAAACCACACCCGAGAAAACACAAATCCGGAAGAGGCGTTTATAAGAAAATACCAGAGCTGTGATTTCATCTGTGCCCTCAGAATTCGATTCCGGACACCGGTTCAAAAGTTAGAAAAACCCACTCGTCCGTTCACTGAACGTACCCGAGCCAAACTTCGAAAAATGATTTCGGGCACACCAGGCCTCAGAATCAGGTGCCGTCAGAGACTGCGTTCTTTTAAAATTCCAAAGAAAATAAAAAAAAATCCTTGAAATTTATGGGTCTTTACAGCAAGCGGAAAAGTAAACACTAAGTAAAAACAGAGTACAACTGAAAGTGCGAAAAAGTAAATGGGCCAGTATACGAACCCAAACTGAAAGTAAAGTACAACTCGAAAGGGGAAACAACAACTGTAAAGTAAAAGCCTCTACACCGATATGTCCACTAGAAATCCCACATGAAGGGTGGGTACAGATAGCTCCACTGCTCCTCGGGTCCCACCGTCCGCTCCGAGCACGTCCCGCCCAGTGGTCCACCTCCAAGTACCGTCCTGCTCGGCGAGCCTCAACCACGATCAACCCTGTCCGTCGTCTGCAAACAACACAACGTAGTGCGGAAATAGCCCGTGCAGGGGTGAGTATAAGCTACTCAGTAGGGACCCCGAGACCCCCGAAGGTCTCCCAAAATCCACAAAGGATAAACCACAAAAGAAAGATACAATCACGAAGTAACAACCTACACTGCTTAGGTATATGCCCATACATATACCTAAGTCATCAATTCCAATACGCTCCAATTTCCAAGCCCAAGTACAACTCAGTCCACACAGGAATGTAAACGTATTCCACACAGGAAAGAAAAACGTAATCCACACAGGATAGCACAACTCAATCCACACAGGAAAGCAAACAGGATTCAGCTCACACAGTTATACATCTTCGAAGACGATAGAGATGATCACTGATCCATCTAAGTCATCAGACCCACAAAGGATCGATAGGTACTAACCCCCGCAAAGACCCACACAGGATCGGACCCACACAGGATCTGTAGGCGCTGGTTCACACAGGACCGCTGAGCGCTGACCCACACAGGATCGGACCACCACAAGATCGGTAGCACTGATCCACACAGGATCGCTGAGTGCTGTAGTCATCGTCGTCGAATCCACTGAGGATCTCTGCACAGTCATCGTCGCAGTCACAGTAGCAGTCGTAGCTAGCTCTAGGGTTCCCGCACACAGCAAGCTGATTCTGGAGGGTCCGCTCCACGAGCCGAGAGGCTGATACATCAACTGACACATAGTCCAGAGTTGATGTATCCAAAAGTTCCGTATCGTCAACAGGAACTCAACGTCGCAGACGGCGCGTCAATCAGACGCCCGGTCTGAGAGTTATTTGCCTTTTCGTCCTAGGGGCCCAGTTGGTTTTTAAGGCAAAATCAACTCGACCGTACTCCACCTGTATCCAAACCTCGGGCGGAGTATGCCAAAAGATCCGTCTCACTAAGAAGAACTCAACAAAGTTGAAGGCACGTCAATCGGACGTCCGTAGCTCAAGATATGAGCATTTCCGCTCCGAGGGACCGGTTGGTTTTGTGAACGAACCAACCCAGACGAACTCAAAGTATTCCGAAAACTTGAGTACAATATACCGAAACGACCGTCTCGATCCAAGGATCGCATCGCCGCTGACGGAACGTTGTTTGGAGGTCCATAGCCCGAGTTATGGGCATTTGAACCTAAACAGTCCGATAACGGGGGTTTCGGGCCCGGACCAACCCGGCCCGAGACCCCCCGGCTGGCCCGAACCGGGTCGACCCGCACCGGATAGGGTCGGCCCGGCCCGGCACGGCCCGGCCCAGCCCGGGACAGCCCGGCTCGGCCCGGCCCGGCGCGGCCCGGCCCTGCCCGATTGCGCTCGGCCCGGCCTGGCAGACCGGCCGGGCGCCGGTCTGGTCGGACGCAGTGCGCCCAGCGCGTTGCCAGCTCGGCCTTCGTCCGAGCTGTTGGAAAAACGGGGGGGGGGGGGGGGGGGGCGCCTTCCCCCCTTGTGTAACCGCGGCCCCCCTAATTATGGGGGGGGGGGGGGGGGCGTTGAGCTGGCCCGGGGAATTTAATTCCCCCGGGTTTCTCATTTCCGGCCGGCCCGACCTGGCCGGCCGGCTCCCTCTCAACGGGATAGGCGGTGGCTGATCCCCTTCCGGCTCTGACACCGGCGGCCCGGCTGGCCGCCGGTCACCATGCTCCACCACGGCCCGGAACCGGCCGCGGCCCTTGTCATCTGGTGTAGTGCGACGACATCGCGCCCCTCCGTCGCGGCTCCGCTCCGGCCGCGGCGCCTTCGACTTCCTTCGACGCGGCGCAACGGCGTCGCGTTCTTGTTCCACTTCTCGGCGTGGCGCGATGGCGTCGCGTAAAACTTGCCGAGCGATTCTCGCGTGGTGCGACGGCCCCATGCCATCCCGTTCCATTCACAAAGAAACAATCATGAACATAGGAGGGGGTTATGCCGTGTTTGTGCGGTCCGACCCCCTCTCGTTAAACGATAACATTTAGTCAATTAACCACGAAGTTCGACATGCTAGAATCAAGAACGGAATTGATTTAATAAAATAACAATAATCCCCTACCTCGGCTTCAAGAGCAGTGTTCGTCAACGAGCCACGGAAGACGAGCATCGCGGAGGTCGGGCGTTGCGGGGGAACGTCGACGTCGCAAAGCGTGGATTCGAAGTCGTTGACGGTGATTCCGTCGCAGAAAACCGTTGCAGAAGAGATGATGCGGAAGAAGAACGTCGTGTCGCGGATACGGCGTCGCGGAAGAACCATGTTCTTCGATGGAGAAGTTCTTCGTTGAAGAATGGTGTTCTTCGCGTTCTTCGCCGAGGTTGAAGAAGAAGAAGACCGCTTCCCCAATTCTCTCAAGGTGCCAAAACTCTAACCAAAAATAAAATAAAACTCTTTTTTATTTTATTAACACAACAACACATTTGAATTTCAAGAGTTTGAAATTCAATAACCACACACAACTCACCTCATTAAACTCATTACATTTAAGTCATAGGTTATAAATTAAGTTAGCAAAAAAATAAAGTGGGAGTTGAGGGGGGTTTTAGAGGATATGAAGAGGTGGGGTTCCTGTAGGACCCACCACCCTCATAACCTCCCAAGGATGGTTGGGTGGTTACCCAACTTCCATCAAGAGCTAACACTTAGAGTAAAATAATAAAAATTGTATTGTAATTATAAAATAAACTTCTACAATTTTTATCATCAACACTTGTGCAAGCGCAACTCCGGAACAGGAGTTCCTAAGCAATTACCGGCGTTGCGAGTTCATCGGTGACCTTGGAATTCTATTCCAAGCACCGGTTCAAAAGTTAGAAATTCCCGCTCATTCGTTCACTAAACGTACCTGAGCCAAACTTTGAAAATTGATTCCGGGCACACCGGGCCTCGGAATCAGCTGCCGTCAGAAACTGCGTTCTTTTAAAATTCCAAAGAAAATTAAGAAAAAGTTTCCCTTGAATTTTACGGTTCTTTACAATTGCGCTTTATAAGTGCAGGCTAGGAGAATGGAACCATTCTAGTCCCCACATACTCTGTATGATTGGGTATATTGAGAGGCTTGAAGCCCTTGGGTTCAAACTGAACCAAGAACTAGCAGTGGATCTCATTATTTCCTCTTTACTGTCAAGCTTCTAGAATTTTATTGTAAATTATAAAATGAATGATATGAAAAAGTCGCTCCTAGATCTCTTGGATTTAGTTCTCCAAGAAGATAAGAACATGAAAAACACCATTTCAACTGTCTTTATGGTGAACAAGTTAAACTAAGGAAAGGAAAATGGGTCTAAGGCCAAGTCAAGGACAAGGACACCAATGCATCATCCTCAAAAGAAGCGAAAGATTCAGAGGAAATGTAATGAGTAAGAAGCTGTCTGCTTTGAATGTGGAAAGAAAGGAAACTGGAAGAAGAATTGCAGAGCTGGGAAGAAGAAGCAAGATGACGCTTCTACTTCAGGTATTTTTGTCATTGAATGAAATATATATTTATATATAAGTTGGATATTGGATATGGCATGTGGCTCACACATTTGTATTCATATACATGATCCATGTGGGTTCAAGAAGATTGGAAAAGGTCAAGTGGATCTCTAAGCTGAAAATGGTGCAAGTCTAGTAGCCTTGGCAGTGGGAGACCATCACTTTACTTTGCCGACTAGTTTGGTTCTTGATTTAAATAATTACTATTATGTATCATCTCTTACCAGGAATATTATCTCTGTGACAAGTTTAGACACTATGGTTTTTTATTTCATGTTTTGAAATAAAAGTTGTCTCTTTTATAGGGATACCATATGTTATGGTATGAAATATCTTAAAAGTGGTTTGTATATTCTAGAACTATAAAACTCAGAAATGGAAATCAATGAAAAAAACATCCAACATGACTCAAATAACACCCGCCTATGGCACTTCAGGATTGGTCATGTTAACGTGAAGTGATTATAAAGGTTAAATCAAGAACGATATCTGGACTCGGTACAGTTAGAACCCTTAGATATATGGTAAGCTTTTTTACAAGGAAATATGACCAAAGCACCCTTCTAAAGAAAGGGAGAAAGATCCAATGCAGTGCTGGAATTAATACATACCGATGTATGTGGTCCATTTCCAGTAGAGGAAAGGGGTGGTTTTCTATACTTCATTACTTTTACCGATGATTATAGTAGCTATGGATATATCTACATAATGTGGTATAAGTCTGATTCCTTTTGTTTCATTAAGGAATACCAAAATGAAGTAGATAAAAGAACTTCACTCAGACCGAGGCAGAGAATATCTTAACCAAGCTTTCATTGATCACTTTAAGGAGTATGGGATAATATCCCAACTCACTCCTCCTTATACACCACAACGCAATAGTGTTAGTGAAAGGAGGGATATGACCTTTCTTGACATGGTAAGATCAATGATGAGTCATACAACTCTTCCATTATCCTTTTGGGGAAATTCCTTGCAGAAAGAAGCATATACCCTTAACCGAGTACCAACTAAAGATGCAGATGGGATTCCATATCAGCTATGGTATGGAAAGAAACCCAATCCGAAACACATGTGTGTGTGGGGGTGAGAAGAATTTTTCAAGACTTTAACAAGTGACAAATTAGCATCCAGAAGCACTAAGTGCATATTTATAGGTTATCGTAAGTAAACTAGAGGATTCTACCTATATAACCCTTTAGATAAAAAAGTCATTGTGGAAAGATATGCCACATTTATATAAAGGGATCACATTATTACTGGAAAGAGTGGGACAATGATTTACTTCGATGAAGTTAATGCTCCAAATGCATAATAGTTGGTAGAGGAATAATCTCCACAAGAGAAATTGGAAGATGAAATTTTTCCTAAGACACAGATACTGCGTATATCTACACGGGAGGTTTGAGAACCAGAGTTTTATGGTTTTATTATCACCGAGTCAGGTGACACAATATTCATTGAGGATGATGAACCTCAAACATACAAGGAAGTATTAGAAGGAAAATAAGCTACTAACTGGAATGAATCCATTAATTATGATATGGAGTCCATGTACCAAAATCAAGTTTGGATTTTGGTAGACCCTCCAGCTCATGTAAAGCCCATTGGATGCAAATGGGTATTCAAGAAGAAGAAGTACATGGATGGTAAGGTTAATACCATTAAAGCACGACTGGTTGTAAAGGGTTTTAGACAACTTCAAGGAATTTACTATAAAGAAAGCTCCTCAGTAGTGGAAATGCTTTAATTCATCAGAATTTGGCTTGCAATAGCATCCTTTCATGATTATGAAATTTGGAAAATGGATGTCAAAACTGCTTTTATTAATGGGATGTTGGTTGAAGACGTCTATATGACTCATCCCATAGATTTTTTTAAGTGAAAGAATTACAATAGATCATTCAAGTTGCAGATATCCATTTATGGATTGAAGTATGCATTAAGATCATGGAATGCCCACTTTGATGAGGCCATAATAGATTTCAGTTTTTTCAAAAATGAAATCGAGCATTGTGTCTATAAAAAGGTAGAAGGGAATGCTATCGTTTTCCTAGTTTTATATGTTGACAACATATTAATTATCGGAAAATAGGTGCAAGACTTAAAGTCAGTTAATTCTTGGTTAAATTAATGATTCTCCATGAAAGACTTAGGTAAAGAAGCCTACATTCTAGGGATCAAGATCTATCGAGATAGATCTCAAAGGCTGCTTGGCCTAAGTCAAAGTACATATATTGATAAAGTACTCAAAAGGTAAAATATGGAACAATAAAAGAGGGGATTGTTAACTATTTCACATGGTGTAAATATCTCAAAGAAAATGTGTCCACAAACACATGAGGAGATTAACAGAATGGGTAGAGTCTCTTATGCTTCAGCAGTGGGTTCTATCATGTATGCCATGCAATGTACTACTTTTGATGTTGCCTTTGCATTAATAATGGTTGGTAGATATCAATCCAATCCATAAGAGCTACAGTAGACTGCTGTTAAAACTATCCTAAAGTACTTAAGGCATACTAAGTATATGTTCCTGGTGTATGGAGGAGATGAAAAACTAGTTGTGAGGGGATAAACTGATGCTAGTTTCCAGAAAGATCATGATGATATGAAATCACAGTCAGGCTACATATTTTTCCGGAATGGTGGTGTAGTGAGTTAGAGATGCTCAAAGAAATATGTGGTTATTGAATCTACAGCGGAGTCCGATTATATTGAAGCTTTTGATGCCGCAAAGGAAGCAGTCTGGATACACAGCTTTATCTCAGACATTGCTGTCGTACCTAGCTGTGCAGACCATGTTCCAGTATATTGTGATAATACTGCTATAGTGGTGCTTTCCAAGGAGCCCATGTCTTACCATAGGACAAAGAATATTCTTCAGATGTTTCATCCCTTAAGGGATTTTACTCAGGGAGGTGAAGTGACAGTTAGCAGAGTAGCCACAGAGGACAACGTGGACGACCCCCTGACTAAAGCCATTTCTCAGTAGAAGCATGATTCACATGTGACAGCTAGTGGATTGAAAACTATTAGATGTTGTCTCTAGTGCAAGTGAGAGTGTTGAAATTGGGTGACCTAGACCCAACATGTATTGTATGTTGATTACCGTTATATGTATTCAGTTTTTTATACATGGGTTTATCATGTCTTGATAGTGTAGATACTTCTGCATCCACTTTGTTTATGGAAATGTCTTTAGATTCCATGTCGCATCAAAGGGTTATAGCAGGTCTCATGCTATAATGAGAACCCTGAGATGCCATGAAAGTAATATTAAAGTAACGTTCTATGGTCTAGTTACATCATTCTGAACAGACACTGATGATGTGTGACCATCAGGTGTTGGGGGCTCATAAGCATTTAGATTTCTTCTCATGAAGTTTTCACTTGATGATCTCTAGTAATTGAGATCATGAGGAAAAACCCTCTTAATAGGATCAACACATGGTTCAGGTGTCATTGGTTGGTCCAATCTACATACATGTGTAATGGTCTCCTAACATGAGATCATTATCAATGAATGCCATTTCATTACGTACATTTGTTGTAAGGAGAAAACCATGGGGATAAAGTCGTGGTGAGGTAGTTTGTATCGAGTACGTCATTAATGGAATGGCATGGATTGAATGATCGAGAAATTATTTGTGTCTTCCGATTTCAGGAAGATATATCTCAGGCCTGGTTGATTAGGATGGTTGAACCTTCAATAAATCCATGGCCACGGTAGTCGAAGGAAAGACCATTCGAACAAATGAACAAATAAAATAAAACAAAATAAAGAATGATGTCACTAGTTTTCATTCTACTTTATTGAGATATCGATGAAGAATAGATTAATATACACTGATCGTGTTTGTTGGGAGGCATTCATTTCGATGACTTTTCCTTATCTCTATAGGGGCCTCGATTGGTTTCTAGACCCCGCTCTTGGTCAGTGGATATTATCCGCTACTATTGAGGTAAGGGCCTAGAGGGTCACACATCACAACACCTTGAGAATATGAACTAATCTAGGAATAGGAATATAGAGCTTGGTGGGCCCCACCAAAGGGTCTGAGCACTATCCATGTTCTATGGATCACCAAAGAATAAATCAATTCATTAGTTATTCGAGTTTAGAATAATTCGTTGGATTTATTTATAACAAGTATTTACAAGGTATATATTAAATACATTAATTAATATTATTCGAATGGATTTAAATATCCTAGGTATGTTTAATATTAGCAGGAGTAATGAGTCGAGTTAAAGACTCAAATTTATCATGTAATGTATTTAGATATTATAAGTAAGTGATAAATTATAAATATTATTTATGGCATAATTTTATTTGTAATAAATATTTCTTTATATCACTTATATAAAGGACGTCTATTACACGGGGGCCGGGAATCCATACCGCGTGTCAAAAACACTCCCTATATAAGTGAGAGAGTGGCTCTCCTGTAGATACTATTCATGTGTCAAGATTGAGAGCATCTCTCTCCTCCTGGAATCAAGAGAGGGAGTCTCTCAAGCGAAGGAAGATCTTCAAGTTCATCCTTCTCGGATTGAAGCTTCTTCCATTACGGTGAACGTCATTGCACTGTAATGATCGTCGAAGATCCATGCTAGCACCCAGATTCTTGACGAATGGTGCAAGAGTAGATTCGAGAGGCATGTGTGGACGATCTAGAGGGAATTGACATTGGAGTCTTCGAGAAATGATTGCCGTCGTCCTACAGCAGACTTGCACACGCTAATTCTGAACAAGGTACATGCTTAATTTATTTTTGTGCTCTACATAAATCTTGCGTGATCCTCAGACTGAACCGGGAAAAGATCAACGGAGTTGGCATGGTTATGTCCCTTCGGCGATGCAAAAAAATATTAATTCTCGGCAGACTAGCTTCTGTTGCGACGTCCCGGTACATAACATCCTTGATATATGGGACTCACAACCTTGTATGAAATTTCACTGAACCTTCACGATCTATAAAAAACTCACAAAACATCTCATTAATTACATGCTCTATCTAATTTCATATTAAAGGATAATATCTTTGAGATTTCACGATCTTCTCTATTAGTGATGTTTGAGAAATGAGTTGGGATGAGATTGATGATGGCACATCCCTTGTGATTATCCTGCCCAACCAATTTGTGTCCTTAATCAATGGATCCCCAGGAATAGTCATCATTTCTATAACAATGTGATGTTTCTTACATAATACATTAGTTTATTTACTTTTTATTTTGATTTGATAAGTAAATTGGATCGTCATATTCTTTAATAATTTCCAACCATATCATGTGTCTCACTTTCTATTAATTTTAAATGAATATACACATAAAACTATTTTATTCTATAGCTATCACATTAATCCCCATAAATAAAGTGCCTCCATATATTCAAATGATTAATGACTACATCTATATATTGGTCTTACATAGGATAATAATTCTCACTAGGCTTTAACTATCTAGATGGTTAAGCTGTAACCTTGTAATTTTAAATGAGGATTCACATAATACTTTTCAAATATGCATCTCTATAACTAAAAAAGTATTCAATGAAAGTGGGTAGAGTGATCATGTGAGAAATAATAAATATCTTATTTATGTCAAAGAATTTCTCTTTCCACTCCATTTCATGATAAAAATAATTTATTTTCTAGTTAACATTGAATGTAGATAAGATATTTCTAAAAAAAACATCACAAACTTGCATTAATTTCCTAGTAAACCAAGGTAATTATGAATCTAAATTACTTTTTTAGAATGAGGCCACATGACAGTAGGCTTTTCCTTGGCAGGGTCAATTGAGATTCATTCATTGGTTACAATATACCCCAATTTAAAAAAATTTGTAACAATTACTCAAATTTTATAAAATTTTCAAATATATTATCCAATGTTAGAGTTACCAATATAACCCTTTCATCATCATCATGATCCACACAACATTTGCAATATTTTAATATATCATAAAAAAAACTAAACCAATTTTGTCAAGGTAGTTATTAAAAACTATATTCATCCAATCCATAAATATGGAAAAAGAATTATTTGAGAAAAATGGCATAAAAAGACGAATATAAACCATATATTCTTCGAAAGGAATTAATGGATTATATTATTTCTTCACTATGGATTGATGACACTATGATCAAAGATAAAACCTAGAGAATAATTTATCCCCACAAATTGTCCAAATAAATCATCAATCCTTGGGATATGGTACTAGTTCTTCATTTTTGTCCTATTATGTTCTTCATAACCAATACATTGCTATAATAATCCATCCATGTTCATTAAAAAGGGAATCATTCATCCCCAATGAGACACACTAGGTCAGAAAAATTCCATCCCTATAATATCTTTACGTTGTTTCTATAATTCCTCTAATTCCATTTTATCCATTCTATAAGTGGTTTTTTATATAGGATTGGATTAAGTTATGTGATCAATAGGGAACTCTACCACTCTTTCTGAGTGTGGTTGAGGTAACACTTTAGAAAATACAATAATGTATTCCTAGAAGATGTTGAAATTTTCTATCATTACACATTCATTTAATTCTCCCACTTTATTGATTATCTCCATAAATGAATAGGGAGGTGTTTCTTTAAAAATATCAGTCTACTATTGGTCTCCCTTTAAAATAACTATAGGTTTTCCATTCATAACTACTGAAATTTCCTTACTCCTAATGTTGTTCCTAGAATTATGATTTCTGACCCTGTGTATCCCTATTATAGTGTCAAATTACACCATTTGGAATGAATATTAGATTTGAGATATATTTTAAACACCAAATATAATAATGGTGTATCTATACACTATTGAAACTAGTATAATCTCACAAGGTTTCTTCACTAATAACTATACTTAAATGAAATCCGGGATTGATAATTTTTTCTATAAAAAAATTGATGAAAAAATAAATTTTTATAAGTAGATTCAATTAAAGTTCTTTATATATTTAATAGTACAACAAGTGTACCGTCCACAACTCTATTTGGAGCCTTTACCCCATAAATAATGATTTTAAATTAGAGTCCATTATCCATTTGACTATGTTGAGGATAATGGTGGATTCCCTCTATTTACCTATTATCTAAACATTGATTGGAAATGTTCCCACGATTCCCAGACATGGGAGACTTTACATCATGTTAGGCATGCACCATCATCCCATTTTCATTAATTTTAAGATGTGTATGTTTCCCCTCAACCATCCAGTTATGATCTACATGTTCATCTATTCCACACTTGTAGAATGTTCCACTACCAATAACTAAATTCCCTAAATATGTCTTCACACATCTTCGGTCACATGGGATGATTAACCTTATTTAAAGAACTTCTATAATAAATTTTCTTCTGTTAGTTTTTCTCCATTAATTTCTTCTTTTCATTTGACGATTGTGACCATTGAGAGTCTCCAAACAGATATCCAAACTTCATATAACTCAAAAATATCTAATCATATATTTCATATACTTAAATATAAAATTCCTACGTATATATGGTATTAGTCCACCAATGAACATATGAATCATTCCATTATTATCCATAAAAATAACGAGGTGTATTAATCATGTCTTGTAATGTAAATTTTATATCATCCCACAGATTCATTTTCCTTCATTGTCTCCTCCAATAATTCTTTCTACATTTTTCTGACATATAATTTTATAAATAATTATTATAAAATAATTCCCCTAAATTATTAACACTACATAACATCAATATATCATCTAATGTTTCACTTTCAAATCAGTGTCCACCACATATCAACTCTATATTCTTAGAAGAACACTTCCCTGATTAATTTATATTTATTTTAAGAGTGGTGTATATAAATGATATTTTCTATAGATGAAATCCATTTTTAGAAAAAAAAAGTGTTGGTACATCCAATAAAATATTGTGGTCATTGATGCAAGAAGGACTAAATGAAAACTTTTTCCCTTCAATGTGAATTTTGACTCAATAATTAATTCAATTTATTATTGCAAACTCCATTTATTTTACTCATCATCTTCATGATGTTTTCCATTTCATATTTTATATGAAGTTCTTGAATACATATTTTATTGCCCCCATCATTTATGTGGTTCTAAATATTTCCTTCCAATTTTCTATGAGAAGAAAACAATTGTGGGAATGATGTTATTTGTAAGAATAATATAATTCACAATGTATTTTATTTCATAAAACTTCATGCTCAAATATATTATTGATATCCTCTAATTGAAACTACATTTTCTATATATCATTCATAAAGGATCATGTAAATATTTTCAGTAACCCAATATATCCCTAGAGAGTGTAATACAAGGTATGATAAATTGCATATTGTCGTAACATAGTTCCCAATCTAATCTAACTCAATGGATGGATTTCAGTTGATACCCATAGGTATATTTTTGACCAAGATACATCTACATTTAGTATAAATACAAGAATTTATTTTTTAGAAGCCACATACATTGTACTCTACAATATTCCAGGATGTTTTATTATATATAATAATTTATAATGGGTTCATACTAATTATCTATAGTCATTATTTAAAAAAATAACTTAACCATCCTTGGATACCACCTTTTTCATCCATCCTTTTTTTTACACAAACTATTTATTACATGGGATAATGAAGTATATTTTAATGATTTATTTGTAGGAAATTGGGTGAAAAATACATCCAAACATAAAACATTCAACTAATTCACGTGAAATACATATTCATGGGATCAAATTTGGATTCGTTAAATACATATCATATCCTAAGGACACACATTAAAGGAAAGGGTTGATTAATAATCTTGGTATAGGAATAATAAAGGGATATATATAGATTGGGATCTTGAGACATATTAATAAGAGCATTGTGCATAACAAGAAGACATAAATAAGTGGAATATTAGAACAATAATTACACAAATAATAACATTTAAATATTAATACAATATAAAAATCTGGATGTTAGAAATATATCACAGTGGTTTACCACTAAGGTCACATGAATGAAAATTACCATCATTATTCATAATTGTATTGTAGAACATCCCATCACTATATATTAAATTATTTTCCTAGTGAATTGGAGATCTATTCAGGTACACCAACAATATATTTTAATATCATGTCATCCAAATATATCTTAATAAATAATTTCATTAATAAACTATAGAAAATAATGATTGTGTTTCTTAATAAAAATCATGGTATAGATTAGTGCATAAAGGAATGATAATTACATCATTGTGAACCCAATACAAGTGATTATGGGATAATTATATATTCAACTACGAATCAATAAATCATTTTTCATCTATGTTAATAAATATTTATAATTAATGGGTTAGTGTATCTATAAAAAGATAATAATTGAAAATATGTCGTGTAAATGAAAAACATAAATTTTGCAGCACGATTAGTATAAAACATGGATTAATGGAAGTGAAGATGAGAGGGGTAAATGGTCTCGTACTGATAAAAGTTTCTCCTTATATTAATGAGATAATTTAATGTGTAAAAAATGAATCATTATGGAGAATGAATGGAATACCACAAAAAATTATCATTTAATAGAAAAGTGAAGTGAAGATTCACCTTACCTTGTAGGGTTATTCCTAAAACATGAGAAACGATCCTAGGAGAAATAAAGACACCATGGTGGAATATTTTAGAATGAAAATGTATATAAATTCGAGTAGTATGGATTTGTAAGGAAGAAGAATAGATAAATAAGTGGGTATTTATATAAAAATTGGAGTAATTGTTTAATAATTTCCAAATATTGGTCTTGGAAGTCTTTCATATGGAAAATTTAAACCATTGGCTTACCCAAGGTTTTTATCATGTTTTTTAAAATTATATTCATATTTTATGTTATTTTAATCCATTATAATCATTGAATACTTTAAATTCTCCTTTTTTCAAGGAATGATAAAAGTTTCAAAAAATAATCCTTTAGGAATTATTTTATTTAGGCTTTAGAAAGTCTGTTATATGTATTGAAATTTATTTAAATCTATTTAAATAATTAATATTAATAAAATATAATAATATTTTTCATGGATTATGATTTATTAATTATTATATAAATATTTCATAAATTTTTATTCATATAACATACTAACTCCCCAAAAATGTATTTTTAATATTCCAGAAAATACAATGTAATTAACAAATTTCTCAAAATTCACGCCAAACTAATTTTGATATGATTATTGAAAATATAATGTTCATTTTAAATTAATAGATATCTAAATATAATATTAATAACTTTTAATTAAGAAAACTATTATTTATTAAAAAAATTATAGTTTTTAGACATAGTAATATTTCTAACAGTTATAAATATTTTGAAGGAAATGATAAAATGGATTAATTATTTATATTTTAATAAGATTTTTTAAAGAAATATTTAATATATATATTAGAGTACTAAATTTTATTTTAAATGTGAATATATATTTACCAAATTATGTAATCATGTTTTATTTGTGTACAAAAATGAATTTATAAAATTCATCTTATATAAACATATATTTTATTTAAAAAATATTTTAAAAAAGAGATGAATTAAGTAAAAAAATTTATTATAAAAAGAATATTATAGTTTCGGTAACATATTTATGGACATGTTTCCCATTATTAAACTCGTTTTTGGCTAATGGGTAAGGAGTGTGATGGTTGTAGTTTCATGGGGTGGCTCAACTAACATTGACCATGTGGTAGACTATACTATCTCAAACATCTCCTTTAGGATATTTCATTCTATCTCCACTTTATGAAGCTAGGATTGGTCTTGGTCAAGGGAAATCCCATGTGATGCTACAATCCTCCGTAGTTTTGAAAAATGGGAATTAAATGACATGATTTAATAGTTGTGGCAATAGTTTCTTCTTTATTCATCAAATTTCAATTGTCATTTTAATATATAAAAAATGCATATAATGGTAAATTTTGTTATTAATTACTATAATTTACATTGTTAAAATAGAACAATGGTGATAATTAAGAAATTTTCATACTACTATTCAAATTATCGAATTACTCCATATAAATACTACTTCATTCATTCACTCAAAATTCACTACTATTTCAATAAAGGATATAATTTCATTTTCATAATTTTTTTTTGTTTTAATAGTATTTTTTTCATTTGAATGGTTTTCTCCATGGGGTGATCATTTGAACAGATTGAGGTGATCTATAATTTTCTATTTTATATTTTATAGTTTATATTTTTTTATTGTTATTACGTTTTTCAATTTAATTAGTTTCATATATGACTATGTAAATGATAATTATTAACCAGATAATGTTTATTTGGTTCCTTTGGATTTTTTATGTTTATAATATTATATAATATAACGCACATTTTTTCATGAAACAAATATTATATAAAAAACCATAGGCCGTTATAGCATAATTCAACCAATATAATAAATTATTCTCTAAACATCAAATGTAGAACCATGAGTTCATCATTAATATTGTTTTCCAATATTTTAAAAAAATCAAATATAATATTAACCAATACATCACACAATCCAGTGTTAGGCTCAAAACCCTTAGTGTATTTTGGTCCAGGGTTCTATCCCTACAGCCTTGTCGGACGCATTGTGTTGTCAGCCATCATGTGAGTTGTCTGTTTTATTAAAAAATTATTAATATTATTTATATAATGTATCCAAAAATATGATAGACAACATTGAAATAAATCTAATCCTTAAATAACATTTTTAATATGGTCTTTGAAAAAACCCTTCTTTCAAAGCATAATAATCATATTTAATATTATTAACATGTCCTTAATGATCATATTTAATCTAAAGGTTATCAATACCTATAAACATATTTCTATAATATGTGAAGGATCTAATCCATAAATTACATTTTCACTAAAACATATACTAAACCAATGTGTAATATATCCATAAAGGTTTCCCAAATTATTCTTTATCTTGGTAGACTCTCATCACAAGAATCCTGAAAAGGGTGTTTTATACATTGAAATTATGATCAATATTAACCGCATAAACTAATTATGGTATCAATACCACTTATTCTAATGAATACACATATGTTTAAAAAATTTAATTCATTCCTTAAAGGTTTAATACTTTATGAAACCAAAATACCATTGGAAAAAAACTTCTAAAATTTTATTTTATATATCCCAATACACAAATACTAAATTCATTTTTTTCAGATAGATCATAACTATTTTTAGAGTTTAACCTAGGTTATTCAGTTTTATTATCTATTGAATTCTTGAAAAATGGCTTGTAAAGATAATATCACTTCTCCTAAGAATATCCATGGGATGAGTCATCGTTGTTGTGCATTTCGATCTATGGTCATGCAACACAGGATGATCGGGTCAAGCCCAATTCACCCTTTTAGGAGTTATTACCCCTATGTACATTTGTTCTACAACCACACCCACTTTTAGTATCCAGAAATGGAATTATTGAAAGGAAACAATACATCATCCTTACCGATACATTTTTATGTTCTTATATTCTTTTCTTAAATTTCAATTATAGTTATATGATACCAAATCTATTTTTTCCTAAATCTAGTTCATGTGTTTTAAACTAAAACTTCCAACAATTTTATATGTTGAGACCTCAACCATAGTACCCCATAACCAGTGTCTTCTTTGTTACGGTGGTATAATATAAATGGAATGTCATCCTAAAGGAATGAATCAGTTAAGAGTAATGGGAATCTAGATACATACATCATTATCATGTAAAATTTGAAAACACAAAGTACAAAAGACATTTTTTATATAATAACATTACTCCCTCTAGAATATATTTAGATATCAAACATAGTATACATCATGGATTCTGGATTAATGAAATATAATAAGGGAGACCAAAATTCTTTATAAGGGTTAATTACAGAGGATGCTATAATAAATCAATAATAATAGTAAACCTTGAAAGGTAAACAAACATGCTCATAATACATTTAGAAAACATGGTAGGTCATTGTTAATATTGAAAGGAACATAACATAAAACACATTCCATTTAAAATAAAAACAAAAATTAAAATGAATCACTAGAAAATGACATAATGAAAATATCAATGATAATTATAACTGAACACTTAATGACGGAAAATATTAACTATCAAATGTTGTGTATTAGGGACATGATACCAATACCATCAACACCATTCACCAGATAGTTTATACTATAGTTAAATTATTTTTTAATTACAGCTTAACATTTTTTCCTCATGAGACCCACTAATTCATCTAGGGGCTATGTTATACCTGGACAACTGGTCACTACAGGCCTAAAAATTATTGTAATAACAAATAAATAATTTAATTCATGAATAAATATTCCATAGCATTCTATAATTTGATTGCGTAAAAGATAAAAATCCATCAATATTTCCATAGTTAATTAAATAATGTTAAAAAGTAAAAATTGTATGTTAAAAAGTAAAAATTGTATGTTAAAATAAGATCTAATTTTAGAAGTAAGAATATCCATGATAAATAGTAAGGATACTTGGGGGAAATTTAATGTCTAATAACCAAATTGATGCGAATATTTCATGTGTATGATAATGAGTATTAAATGAAACATGGATATGAATTTCAATACTGTACTAGGTAAAATTAATCTTTAACCATACTGAGGATGACTAAAGATGGTATCAACATATACCCATTTGCGTAAGAATAATTTTTTTTGTCATTGTAGAATATGAATACCATAAAAAGTTCATTAAAAACAGTCTTGAGTGAAATACCCACTTAATTTTGAAATAAATAATTTTAAATACATTCCCATAAAAATAAATATTAAAAATATTTTCATTAGACATATCCTCATAAACACAGAATGGAATTTCTAAAAAAATTATGTTTGTGATGGCAGTTAATTTCTTAATTTTGCAAAAATTTAAATAAAACATTTTTTTCACCGTAAAAATGATAGGAATTTTACTTGTTTAGAAATTAAAAAAGAGATTCCTTTTAAATTTTTTGTAAAATAAAAAAATTCATTTTTTAAATAATGACTTATGATTCCATAGTTAATTTTTCATAAAAAGTTAAAATTTGTGAAAATTCTATTCATAAATCATTTCAAATAAGTAAAAATATTTCTTTTTTTCAAAAAAAAATATTTCGGTAGAATGTTGATTTTAATCTTAGGAGGGAAATATAGTCGTATTTTCATAAGACATATTTTCCTAATTAATTTTTCTAACTAATAGTGTAAAAATTGGACAATTAAATAAAAATACAAAGAATATGCATTGTTAAATAAATTGAAATCAGATTATTAATAAATTTCAAAAAACATTTATTCAACTGGAATTCATGAGAAAATAATCTCTATGAGAATGAGATTGTGAAATATTCGATTACACCGATTAAAATATTTAGGTTAGAATTAATCAATTAATTGATTATGTGATTAAACTATAAATTCCCATAAAATAAGTGGAAATACAAATTATGGTAAAAAGTCATTATACAAAGAATGATATATTGACATAATATGTGAACTAAAATATAAACCCAATGAACACAAATTGAGTTAAAAAATCACATACCACTGGGAAACATTTCTGAAAATCTCCAATGTTAATATTATTAAAAATGATAGTTAATGTAAAATGAAAAGTTATTTATTCATGTTATTTATTATAATGGACTAGACCTATCAAGTCCATTACATTATGAAAATTATGTGTTTGAAGTGTTTGGGTAGGTCACAAACACTTGTTTCAAGAGTTTTCCAAAAATCCAGTTTTCCAATATTAGCTCGTCAAATAGTGAGTTGTCAATAGATAAGTCATGACGGTGACTTGTAATAGTTACATATGATGGTGTGTCATCAATCAATATATCGGGCTAGCAACTCATACAATGGTGGATCAGGACTCGTGAGTCATAGTGGTGAGTTGCAATGGTAGTTCTCGACGGTGGCTCACATCGGGGGTTCACAATGGTGGCTTTTCTGACATTGAGTCGCTAATGGTAACTTCCAAAATTTCATCAGACTAGTGTGTAGCACTGGTATCTCACCAAACGGTGACTCGTATATATATATATATATATATATATATATATATATATATATATATATCTAGTCATCATTATTTCATCCACTGATAGCATGCACCAGTCACTAATCCACTAGTGACTCATTTTTCAATAGTTTTTCAAAATTCAGAAAATATCTTGTCATTCTAGTTTTACCCAATAATGTTTTATTTGATGTTATGTGAGTTCAATACCAAATTTAATGGTTTTTAGAGATGTTTTAAATTGTATCTATCTTCTAAAACCCTAAAGCTTTAATTGAAATCCAAAACACATGTTCTTAGTCTTGATCCGCCTTTAATGGATTTAAAAACCCATTTCTTCTGTTGATATAGGACCTAACCTTCTAAAGCCAATATATTATCTTCTGTTTTTTCTCTTGTTACTCTTCATACTCCCTGAACCCTTATTCCTTTAGGATGAATGTAGTTTTGTTTCACCTTTTTGGATTATATTTTCCCTGGCGGCTTTTCTTGCATATGCATCCCTTATTTTATAAAAATAAGGAAATGATGATTGTTTATTGTTCAAGGTTGGGATCCCTTCATCTCTCTTCTATTTTTGTATCTTGTGTTGTGTGTGTATGATTTTCTCCTTTACAAAGATAGAATAATACATATTAATAATGATCAATAAATCGGTTCAAGACCAATATGTGGGGTCGGGGAAATGTGATGTATGATGATCTTGTTATTTGTTTTTGATATATATATATATACTATATGGGCTAAAATCTACACTAAAAATCATCTTTTTTTTTGGGTATTTGTAGGTGCATTGAGTAAAGATTCTAGAATTAATGATATTTGGTTATCTGCCAAACAATTGTTATGTATTCAATTAACCGCATATACTTGGGGAAAAATGGATTCCATAGGATCAAACTGTTTATATGATTACCCCGAAAGATAAAAAATTGAATTAAAGAATAAATAACATGTAAAATCTGAATATTTTTTATTTTTTTTTGTGTAGATATAGTTGTGAGAACCATTATGTGTTGTGGGCTTGTTTAGAAGGTGTAATGTAATAAAATGTTGAGACAATGATTTATTGTTGATTGTATGGGTAGTGTTGTGAAGGGGAGTTGTGATGAGGTTATTTTATGTTGTGATGTTGGATGTGATGGGTGTGATGTGGCTATGCTACAGGGATGCCGAAATGGGCTGTGAAGGGTAAGATAACGTTGTGATGACATATTTTGCTGGGTGTGGTTTTGAGATGGGATCTACCCTATTGTGTGTATTGACTTGGTAAAATAACCATGATTAATTGTGATATAAGTGGTTAGTATGGTTAATTGTCTAGGATTTTCTTCAAAGGAAGCATGGAAAATGCTTCACTTTGTGTCTCAAAATCTTTTTTTTATGAAATGGATGGGTGTTAAACATAGTAGAAATACGAAGTGGGTTAATTTATCATGATTCTTATTCCCTTATGTGACTTTTTTAATGTTCCTTGTTGTTCCCTATACATGGTAGTTTCCTAGATAGTGATAGAGAAAATAAATCATTAATAATGTTTAGATGGCCTAAGATAGCTTGGTAAATGGGAAGGAGTTTTTCAATGAAACATTTTATGACGGGATTCATGTTTACCTATGAATAATTATATAGAATTAAATGAATGTTTATTGATCAAAATATATTTGTGAGTCTGCGTTAATTTTATCAACATTCAATGTTACCTTTTCTGAGAATAATTGTGGTAGTAGTTTTTGTAATACCTATAGGTTGGGCTTGAGTGTTTTGTGTCGTATATGTATTACATTTATTTTTCTTTTTGATTTGTATGGGCACCCACCATAGTAGGGCACCATGTATCTAAAACCATGATTATCATGGGAAAGGGTGTCCTTCCCAATCATCCTGAAGAGATGAAGGATGGTTGGCCAACATTTCTTCCTTTCTCCATCATCAAGGTGGTGATAGCACAAGATTATTTGAGAAGGCTATGGTTTTTGTGTCCTAGGTGTTTATCAATGAGTTGTGTTATCCAAGGTGTCTTTGGGATGAGATGCATTTTCCCAAGTGTCCTCGGGATGAGAGCTATTGTTCTTTCCCATTTGTTTTCCAAATGTGATGTGGTATGTGGCCCAGGTGTCGGTTGGCCGGATTTGATGGAGTTCTTGGCCTAGGTGTCTGTAGGCCGGATGTGATGGAATTTTTGGCCTAGGTGTCTAAAGGAGGGATGTGATGTACTTCGTTTTCCCTGGTGATGGGACTAGCTGTGAGTACCATGTGTGTGGAGAAGAGCTGTTACATGGTACTTTTATAAGAGGTGGGAGAGCTAGGATGTTTTCTGTTATGCTGTGAGAGTGGAAAATTTGTGGTAAATTGGTGTAGGGTGCCCTCTAATCAATATTATTATTATATTAATTTACAATACTTGCATTGTTTAGTTATCATTTCTTGGTGAGATAGGTATTGTTAGTATTCTATGTTAGGTGTTGTTGGTTATATTGTTTCCCCATGGGAGCATTAGTATGCCTTTCTCACTTGTGTATGAGAGTCATTGGTGTTTCCTACTTAGGATACAAATATACACACCCTACATATAAAATAATGTTTTCATGTTTCTAGGATTACTATGTGGACAATATTAGGGATTACTAGCTCAGACTATGGGTTAGTTGTTGTATCAATTCTTAGATTTTCTTTTGGTACATTCCATGGAGTTTTCTTTCATTTGTAATATTTTTATTTCAAAATATTCATGTGTGATTGATTTTATATTTATTTTTTATATGTCATGGAGTTTTTTTTAAATTGATATATCTTATCTCCCGATCATGTTTTCCTATAAAGGGAAATTCTGCCCTTTTTGTGATAACATTAATCCTTTGGTACAAGTCTCAACCCTCAGGGACTACTGGTGGCAGGACTCATGGGCCATTATCTCCCTTTCTTCATTTCCAGATCAAGATGTGCTTCTACAGAGGGAGGGATCATAAAAAATAGTATGAGAGGTAATGGTTGAAGGATACTATAGATTTTGAAGTTAGGAATGGTAGGGATTTTATGGGTGGGTAGGTAAATAATGTTATGTGGTCTTGGTGTGTAACATAGGCCAGGGAAGACCAGTTATGACATGGGGTTTTAGGGTCCCCCAAGAACATATGGAAGGAATCTGACCCTACTGAATGACCATGTGAGGCTACACCATTTATCGGGTATTGTCTCTATGAATGTTACATTCATCCTAATGAATTTTGTTTTTTGTCAACTGTATTGTTTTGGGGAATTTGAAATGTGTAACAAATGAGTTAAATGAGCTATAATAAATATTAAATAAATTTCCATACTACTCGATCTTAGGAATTCCTTGTTTACATTTTTTATCAATGGAATATGGTTACCATCCACATGTGTATCAGTTAGTTGAGGCTCAATAGGCCGACCCAGTTGATCCATGGAGGGTTGATCCAGGGGAGGAGGATAACTAGTTTAAGAGAACATTAAATGATTTTTAGTGGATTAACTTCGGAATGTACGAATGCATTATTTTATAATTGAAGATGGAGATCTATATTAAGGAGCGTGAGATCATATTCAATTTTATCCAAGCTTTGCTGGAGTACTAGGTCCCATTGGTAGTGAGTCAGATGGAGGGAGCTACCCATCACGGGTGGAAACACTACATAAAATATTGTATGTAGGCTAATGTTCTATGGGTCAATTTCAAGAAGTATTTCTCAGAATAATTCATTTCATCGACAATTATGGATAGGAAGAGGTAGGAGTTACTCTCCCTATAATGGAAGAAGAGTATGTTGGTATAAGAGATTACGATCAAGTTTAGGGATCTCCATCAGTTTTATCAGAACCTCTTTCGGGAAGAGGGGTCTCGTGTGAGGCTCCTAGAGGAGGTACACTGTCCTTCTATGTAGTTTGTTGTAACTCCCTTTTCATTGTTGGTATACTTGTAGGTATAGAATATGTTTGAGATAATAAAGTAGATGCAATCAATAGGGGGACTACCATAAGAGGATAGATATTAAAGTTCTTCGAGTGGAAGTGTCGATAGGGGTAGATCTCAAGTACTAGGGCCTTCGAGGTTTCGACCGGTAGAGAAGAAAACTTGGATTTTTCCCTTCCATCCTTTTGGTTCTAATAGTTCATGTTCCCATGATATGAGTTTTGGAATGTAGTTTTTTTCTATAGAGTCCTCTGAAATATTCATAACTTGTTCCTACCAGCCGTTTAAGCCCAGTTTGGTTTAGGTTGGATGGTTTTTCACTATCCTAAGCAGTAGTTGTATGTTATTCAATTTCATATGCTCGGAAAACATGCTCACATTCCACCAAGGGTATATGTAGTAGTTAGAGTTCATCCTCAGGGTGTTCCTCAAGGACCTCAACCCAGTCATGGTCGTATAGGTGATTGTTAGTAGAGGGGGAGAGGAGCTTAGTGTGTTTAGTTTCACACCATAGAGGTTAAGATTCCATTAGGTCCATTGATCATTATAGGTAAAATCTGAATGTTTTGTAATTTTTCTTATTATTTATTAGATTTAGAATCTTATAACTCCTTTGATTCACCATGTATATCCCATGCTCCGGGACAAGAAATTTATGGGATATCTCATGACTTTTAGGTTGAGTACATCAGTCGGAGGTCAGACTAATTTGTTTGATGTGTATTGGGAATGTAGACGGATGATGGGACAACATTGGTCTCGTTGTTATCTCTTCATTCTATAGATGGAACCATGCGATGTCATTCTCATAATAGACTCTCTGTATTATATTCTTTCCATTATCTACTTCTTACGAAATAGATTTTTTTCCGACATTGATGGCCAGCGTGTAGCTTTTATTAATGATTAGAGTTACCAGGTGCATAGTCAATGCGTAGAGACTCGTCATTACTTATTGGTCAATATATTAGATGGATCAGCAGATATTAATATGGTGTATATTCAAATAGTTTTGGGGTAGTTCATGGATGTTTTCCTTGAAAAGGTTGTGACATTAACCCCCCCACTGACATGACATTGAGTTTGAGATAGACTTAGACCTTGGTTCCCTTCAGATTTTGATGGATCCTTATCTGATATCACCTTCAAAATAGCGGGAGAGGATGATTTATATTGATGACATGATGAAGAAGGGATTCATATGTCCTAGTGTTTTTTCATGTGGTTTTCCATTGTTTTTTACAAAAAAGGAAGATGGTGGTCTGAAGTTCTGCGTAGACTACTAATGGTCGAATCCGGTGACGGACAAGAACCGTTACCCTCTCACATGGATAGATTATCATTTAGACCAATTGAGTTAAGAAATTGGGTCTTCTAATATTGATTTTTATTCTTCGAATAACTAAATTTAGTTTAAGGAGGGAGATAGTCGGAAGACTACTTTCACATGAATGTATGGGAATGTCATGTTCATATTCAGATCATTTGGATTTATGAATTCCCCCTGTTATGTTCATGGGGATTATGAACTCCTTCTTCTCTATGTTCCTGGACCGGTTCATCATTATATTCATCAATGAAATCTTGATCTACGTGATGTTAGAGGAGGAGTAAACTGAGAATCAGGGGAATATTTTACAGTTCCATCAACTACACCATCTCAACAGAAGTGTTTCCAAGAGAATGTTCTGAACACGAGAGGTGAATTTCCATGGACATATGGTGTCACAGTATGGCGTAGCAGTTGACCAGTTGAAGATCAAGGATGTTTTTTCTTGGGAAGGATCATATAATGTTGTATAGATTCGTAGTTTTCTCAGTCTAGCTGGCAATTAATGGATATTCGTACATGATATCTCTAAATTTGTAGCTCCGTTGATAGCTATGGCTAGAAATAACTCTGATTTTGTGTGTAGCGATCAGTTTCATGAAACAATTACCTATATAAAAGGGGATTTGGTTAGTGATCCATTTCACCCTTTCCTAGGGGAAGGGGTAATGTTCGATGTTTTTTTATGCTTCCCATCTGGGATAGGGATGTATGCTGATAAATAATTGGGGAGGTATCCTATATGGGTCTAGGCATTTTCATCCCCACAAACATTACTATTGTACCCACAATTTAGGGTTTCCAGTGGTTGTGTTTATGCTACATATATTGTGGAATCACCTCTTTGGGGAGAAAATTTTGTTCTTTATATATCACAGTAATTTGAGGTTTATCATTTCCGAGTAAGATATGTACTTTTGACAGTGGTGGTGGATGGATTTTCTTTAAGACTATGATGTTGAGATCTCAAACACCTCAGGGATGGGGATTGTTGTGGATGATTCTTCGAACAAGAAGGCACAAAAAAGAGGTAGTTTAGAAATATGTGGGTACTTGTAAGGTGGTGGAGGGGTTGGGTGTCTTTAACATAGAATCATGAATGGATGGTAACAAAGGATATTTATTTTAGATGGTAGGTTATTCTTATCTGATATAGCAGGTGGAGGAATCTCTATGGGGAGACTCAGAGGAAAAGGTGATGTGTGATTGTGTTGGACATGGAGAATCACCATAGGGACTGATGGGGGATGGTCATAATTATTTGATGTTTCATGGGAGGTTGTTTGTTACTATGGTGATGCATTAGGTAGTTCTCCATTACTTTCATAGCACACCTTTAGCATTGAACTTGACTATTTAAAATATACACCATGGCTTAAGGAAGTGGTTTTGGTTTTCCTATATGAAACATGAAATAGCAGAATACATTGTGATGTGATTGGTGTGACACCAGGTCAAGACTAAGAACTGTATTCTTGGTGCTTTTCTATAACCTTTAGACCTCCCTGATTTGAAGTGGGATGAAATCTCATTTGATTTTTTCATAGGGTTTCTCATAGCTCCAGGAGGCTATAATGCTATCTGGGTAGTAGTGGATTTGATGATGAAAATTTCTCATTTCAATGTGATCAATGATTTTATCATATTTTATTTCTTAATGAGTAGGTACACGGATGATTTATTGAGGCTAGATAGGGTTCCAAGAACCATTGAATCAAATCAAGATACATTTATTACCTTATGAGTATGGAGGCGATTGCAGTATTCTTTTGACACTCAGTTACACATTATCACTACCATAATCTCTCAGATTGATGGGAAGACAGAATAAACAATTCATATGTTGTAAGACCTATTTCGACCTTTATCATGGACTTTGGAGGATATTAGGTAAGACACATTCCCTTGGCAGAGTTTTCTTATAATAATAGCAATCACTCTTCCATTGGAATGGATCCTTGTAAAGCCTGGTATATAATACTATTTCATTATCTATTGAGCAGGACATAGGTTGGGGAGATGACGGTTTGTGACCCTAAGGTTGTGTAGAGAATGAAAAAGAAGTTTTATCTTGTTCATTAGATAATAAATGCATCATAGGACCAGAAGATGCCTTATATAGACTATAGGAGTATACCCTTGGGGTTCGAGGTTGGGAACAATGGGTTATTAAAGGTTTATCCTTAACATGGGAAGAATATTTTTGGTTGTGGGAGTAAGCGTTCTACCAGGTTCATTGCAACTTTATAGGTATTGAGATGATTTTTCAAGGTGGCATACTAGTTCATGTTTCTATTGTAACTAGAGATTATCCATTAAATCTTTAAAGACTCCCAACTTCATAGGTATCATCATAATGAATTTCTTGTCATTTACTAGGGATAACTAGATATTAAAGATGAAATGGCCTATGTGGACTACCTAGTAGAGATCATAGATCATCAATAGAAGGTGTTTTCTGAGAACAACATTCTATTGGGTTTCATGATGTGGAGGAATGGTGGAATTGAGGAGAGTACATGGGACTAGGAAGCTTAAATGCATGACAAGTATCAACAGTTGTTTTGTGTTTTTCCATGTTATGTTTTCATTGAAATGTGATGTTAGAACCTTTTTTACTATGATATGAGTTGTTTCCTTATTCCATAATATGTGACGAAGTTCATACATGTGGTAAATGGGAGGATCCAATTCATAATGTGGATTCATTAATTGATATGTGATTAAAAACATAAAGGTGATTCAATCCCCCCCCCCCTCGAGCGTATAGTATCTTCAAATGGAGAATGGAATTAAATGGTTCACATATATAGAATGTGTGGTTGTTATGATTGTGTGGTGTCCCTTCTGGTTGGTTCGGTTCACATATGTTTGAGGATGTGATCATTGATGTTAAGTCACTCCAGCTTTTGAACATCAAAATGAGTTTTACCGATGAACATTGAGGTGTTCTATAATATGTGGTTCTCCAAGTGTTGTGTGCTATTTGAGAGGTATTTCATAGGGTGGTTGTCTAGACCCCTATTTTTCTTTTGGGACTAATTTTCAATTATTGAGGGAAAGAATAATTTGAGAGGATTATTATGTAATGGCCCAGACCTCTCTGGTGCATTACATTCTGAAAATTTAGTGTGTGAATAGTTTAGGGAGGTCATGATGACTCATTCAAGAGTTTTCCAAAAATCATGTTTTCAAATGGTAGCTTGTATAATGGTGATTCATCCACTAGTAGATCAGGATGGTTAATCAAAACGATGACTCTTTATGGTAAATCCACCACTGGTTGCTTAGACTATTGACTCAACCAATGGGGGGTCAGGACTACAGAGTCATTGCGGTGACTCGTTATGGAATGTATCAATGTGGATCACATCGATGGAATGAACAATGGTGAGTTGTTGATAATATTTTTTAATGGTGATTCTCATAGGTGAGTCGCACCATAATCTCATATTGGTAGTTCACCAAATGGTATCTCGCACCAGTAAATCGTAACTAGTACCTCACATTGGTGACCCAGCCACCAGTGACTCCTTTTTCAATATATTTCCAAAATTCCAGAATTATCTAGTTTTTCTTTTTTCCCCTTTAAGCTTTTCTTACATGAAATTAGTTTAATACCATATTTAATAGTTTTTGGAGCCATTCCAGATAGTATCTATCTTTTAAAAACCTAAATCTTCTTTGACTACCAAACCACATGGTATCGGTCAAGATCCACCTATAATGTCTTTTAAAAATTGTTTCTCCCACTGATATATGACATCACATTTCTAAGGATGTGATCATCTATTCCTTTGGAACACATTATATCTATTGGTGTTCCTTGAACTCCTCTTCCCAAATGAAACATGATGTTGTGTTGTATCTTTTTGGACAGTGGTTTCCCTAAAGTCTTTTCCTTCCTAAACACCCCCTATTTTGTGTAATAAAGAATCTTTCATTGTCTGTTATTAATGTTAAGGATCCCTTATTCTCTATTTTATTACTTTATCATTTAATAAGGGTGAATGGATATCTCATTTATGAGGATAGAATAATACCAAATTAATAAATATAAATGAATTTATTTAAGACCAATATGTAGGGAAAGGGAAAAGTGGTGTATTATCTAATTGATATTTATTTTTGGTCATCGTTTGGTATTATACGGGATAAATGTCCCACTAAAAATGATGGTCGTGGGGGGTTTTTTGTTTTCACCCTGAGTAACTATTATAGAATTCATTATGGCTTGGTTTTTTGTCAAACAATAATTATTTAACTAGTTAACCACATACACTCGGCTAATAAATGGTTTCCCTAGGATTAAATTGTTTCTATGATAACCTTGGAAGTTACGATGTGGAAATAAAGAACAAATTAGTTGGTAAATCTAAATATTTTTTGTTTTTATTTGTGGTGGTATGGTTTTGAGCACCATTATGTATTATGGAGTGGTTCAGAAGGTGTAACAGAATCATATATTGAGAGATTGATTGATTTTGGAATGAATGGAAAGTGTCAGGCAGTGGGGATTTGATCAGTTTGTGCTATGTTTTGTTGTTGGGTGTGATGGTTATTGTGTTCAAATTCCATATGGCTTCTAAGAATGGTGGTGATGGGTATTTCTTATCTGTGATGATATGTGTTGAAGGGTGTGTCTATGAGTTGGTGGTTTTCTCCATTGAGGGGATGTATTGGGAAGAATGAATTTGATGAATGGTGATAGAAATTGTTAGTGTGGGTAATTCACCAATAAGTTCTCTCTTAGCAGCATGCCCAAAGCATCACTTGGTGTCTAAGGATCAGTTTTGGAATGACATGAATGGGTGTTAAAAAGTGAAAAAAAAATATGAAGTGGGTTAATTTATCGTGTTTCTTCTTCTCTTGTGTGAATTCTGTTGTATTATTAATTGTGTGTTATACATGTTAGTTACTCTTATAGTGATGGAGAATAAAAATAATTAATGATGATGATATGGAATTATTTCTCTTGGTAAATGGGAATGGGTTTTTCATTAAAATGATAAATGATGGGTTTTATAGTTAACTATGGTTAAAACAAAATAATTAAAGGCATTGGTGATGATTGAAAGATTTTTTGAAGCCTCTTTAATTTTATCATCTTTTGAGGTGACCATTATTGATACTAATTGATATATTAGTAGTTTTAAAACCCATAGGTTAGGGTTTAGTGATCAGTATCATATATGAATTACATGTGTTTTCCATTTTATTTATATGTGTCACCACCCTAGTTGAGAACCATACTCCAAACACCCCCATTTTCATGGAGGTGGGTGTCTTTCCAAAATATCATGGTGGGAGGATGGATGGTTGGCCACCCATTCTTTATAGGTCCCACATCCAAGCCGTGATAGACTATGATTCTTTGGGTAGGTTGTGGTTTTGGGGCCTAAGAGTGTATAAGGGAGTTGTATTTTCCCAATTTTCTTTGGGTGAGATGTGTTTTACCCTAGTGTCTTTGGGATTGGTCGTTTTGTAATTTCCTACATGTTTTTGGGATATGTTGTGGTATAAGGAAAAGGTGTCTATTGGATATGATGTGGTGTGTGGACCAAGTGTTTATAGGTAGGATGTGATGAGATTCATTTTCCCATGTGAACGGATTACTTATGTGGCACGGGTGTGTGTAGGAGGGTCATGAAGTGGTACTTTTGATAGATGTGGGAGTGTCATGACATTTTTTGTTATGGTGTGAAAGTAGTGAATTAGTGGTAAACCGGTGCAAGGTAACCAATCATAGATGTGCTTACTATATTACATTACTTGACATAAATTATTTGGTTATCACTCCTTGGTGATGTCAGAATTTTTGTATTCTTTGTTAGGCTCTTTTGGTTTTATTGTTCTCTCACAGGAGCTTTCATATGCCTCCATCAATTTTTCATGAGATACATTGGTTTTTTCTACTAATTATAATTTTATACTCACCCTAGGTATATAAAACAATTTTCAGGTTTCTAGGAAAAATACGTGGACCAGGACTGTGATTACTATCTTGGACATTGGTATAATTGTTCTGGAACTGCTTAACTTCTAATTTGGATATTACGATGGAGTTTTGTTTCATTTCTAACAGTTTTATTTCTAAACCTGATCATGGGATAAATTTTGGATTTATTTTATATATATCTTTGTGTTTTTTTAGGTTGATACATATTATCTCCCAATATTTTTTTCTTATATAGGGTGATTCCTCCAATATTCTCATACCTTGTACCCTTGGTGTTATTCGCCACCCCGGTGCCTTCTGGAGGCGGGACTCAGGGGGTCATTATCTCCCTTTATTCAATTTCATTGCAAGAAGAAAATATTTTTTGGGATGGTTCAATGAAATTACATGTCAAATGGGATGTATATACACTATATAAAATAATGTAGGTCCATAACATTACAATATGACTCTTTGAAATGAAATTGAAATGAAATCTCTTATCTCACACTTTTATTTAGTTGAACAAAATTTAACTCAATAATCATGATTTTATGAATGATATTAAAAATCATGAGAACCATATTAATATTTTAAATATCCTATATTAACCCCTTATTATTTTTTACCACTCTTTTATTAATAATATTTCATTATTTTTGATGTTTCAGGTTTTAAATACCATGTTTTCTCATGCTTATTTGGTAATTAAAGATCTTGTTATTGTGAATATTAAATAGTTATATAATATAAATAATAATATTCATGAAATAATTATCATAATTATGCACCAATTAGAATTTTAGACCCAATTATGAAACCTGGTTATGAAAAATGAAGTACGTTGCGATCACAGAGAATGTAAGTTGTATTACGCATGAGTAATGCTATGATATTTAAAAGATCATTATGGAAAAGGCAAGAGAAATATTTTTTTATTAAAAATAATAATAATATAATTAATAAAATATAATACATTTATATATTTCATCCATTTTCTATTATGATGAAAAGAGACTCTTATCACCTCGAAAAGGTGGTAGTCCACATGTATATGAATGATGTAATTATCATTACATGAGTGAAATGATAGAAGAAAATGAAATGTATTATCTTTAATAAAATTATAAATAATTTGTTAATATAATAATTATTTCATTTATATCACATATAATCTTTATGACTATCCTTATCAACTTCCATGTGAATCATTATGGAAATACGAATCACATCACTTCTCATGGGGGTAGTCTGTTGTAGACCTAAGAAACATTATATTATAACCAATTAAATGAATTCTAAAAATATAAATATATTATTGGGACTCCATCTATATAAATATATTTTAAATATCATATATATATATATTATATCCACCATAATACAAATCCATGATAGGTGGAAATGGAAAAATTATTGTCATTATTTCGTATAGAGGTAATCTATCATACACAGAAAAAATTTCCTAATACATTTAATGGAAGTTGATATTGTTTTACGAAATTTATATTTTAATGAAATTAAATTATATTTATGATATTGATTTTATTATATCCTCATGGTTTAATAAAAAATTAATGTGTGGGGATAAAGTAAAATTAAAGTGTTTGTTGAATAATATTACCCCTTTGATTGGTATCCTCCTAATAATTTCACTAAATCCTAAAAAGGTTATCTTTATGAAAAAAATGACGATTTGTTGATTATGGGAAGGAATTTGGAAAGTTATTTTGTAAATTATTGGACCAACTTTAGTGTTTTATAGGTTTGAAGAACAGACGATAAGAGGAGACCTTTATATGTTAGGGACAGGACACACGTGGCGTTTTTTAAACGAATAGAGTGCTCCAACATTATCTATATATCAAGAGGCACCAAAATGGGACATAATTGATCCTTATATAATTCATGGGAGGTAAATTTATAGTTAATTGTTTCTTATAAATGACTATAGTTTATTTTTTCATTTTTCATTTTATATCAACCCTAGGGTTAATCAATTTCATCCTTTAATGTTGTGAATAATTTTTACTACATTCACTATTTAATTTTGTCAAAAATTATGTTGAAAATATTTGTAATTATTAATAATTATTATTACAAATATTTGATATTTTTTAAAAAATTCAATTCACATATATGAAAATTATCCATTAAATATTGAACCCACATAAATGTCAAGAAAGAGGGGTTTAAATGTTAAAATGTTCAGATGTATACAATGTTTCTAAATTTAAATTAATTAAGATAATTATTTGAATGAACTCAATTGGAATAATTGATAAAAAATTATAAAATTTTATTTTAAAAAATAATTAAATTTTATTTAAATTTATAAATAATTTATATTAAAAAGTAATTTTTAATTTTAATTTTGTAATTTTCCGAATTCATCAAAAAATGAATCATTTTCAATATCTTCAATAAATTAACCTTATATTATTTTGATATGATTATTTAAAAAATTAATTTATTTTTTTGTAATATATTACATAAGAGTGTTAAAAACTAATTTTAATTTTTTTTGTAAAGCACTAGTAAACCACCAATTAGAAAAAATATTATTTTATATATTATTTCATTTTATTCTAAATTTTTACTATATAATTACTGATCAATACATAACCATATTTTTCATAATTTATATTTTACTATTGGTATGTTAGAATTTAGTGTCTTGTTCAAAATTATTATACTAAATTATTTTTATTTAATAATATTTCACTTTTCATTTAATCTTGGTGTTGCGTGTTACAGAAGGTAAACTGAGTATTGCTTTAATTTCAAGCTAAACTCACTGTTTTGTGTAACACAACATCAATATACCGTCACATGTGATGAAATATATTGATTATATTTAATTACTGTGAAATCAAATAAATTTTAACATCCCAGGGTGTTATATTTTATTCTAAGCATAGTGTTTTGTGTCACATGTTCTATCGAATAAAATGTTCTTCATTTAGTATTTCCAGTTGTTAAAATTAATCAATATCCTAAATATCCACATTGGTATGATGGTCTATAAAAAATTCATCCCTGTACATCATCAAACGAAATTCAAAAAAGAACATAATACTTTTTGTAGTGTCTCTTCAATCACATTGTTTTAGAACAAAAAGATTAAAATTAAAAATTTTGGAGATTTCATAAAAACTAATTCAGAATAAAATCACTCTAAAACTATAAAACATTAATTATAATCACTCAAACATTTACATGGTGAACCACTCTCATATTAAAGCATCTATTACTTGAAACCTCATTATCTATTTATGTGCATTAGCATAACAAACTCTTCAACAGAAAACTCATTGTTACGTTGGTATAAATATCACCAAAAACAAAATAAAAATATTAGAATTAATATTTAATTCTAAGTAGTCCATATTCCCTTAAAACATTACAAAAATATCATATAATAAAATCACCTCCCATAAGAATTTTAATTAGATGTTAAACCTATATAAATAGAACTAATTGAACATGATGTTTGAAATGGGGATATAAAATGAGTGATTTTATTTTGAAAACTATGGATATGTAAGATGTAATTTATTAAATTAATAAAAAACATCATCAATCATCAAAAAAATTTCACAAATTCAACCAATAATAATAATTATAAATACAATTATAATACTAATTTTAGTATATTAACAACACAATGATCAACCGGTATGAAATAGTAAAAAATAATTAGTGCTAAATCAATAAAAAATTATAAATTAAAAGAATTTATTTAAAATAATTTCTATGGATATATTATATAAGAAAATAATTTCGTAACAATAATTAATATAATCCCTATTTGTTGTTTCGTAATCCTTTTAACTTGAATAATATTAGATAAATGTTATTTGAAAATTCAATAAATAATTTAAGATAACAAAAAAATGTGAATTCATTATATAATCTTAATAATCAAAATCATTTTAATAAGGGAGAATGATACAAAGTAGAATGAACAATATTCTATCATTGATGGTGGATTGATGAAGAATGATAAATAACACCTTGATAAATTTTTACCATTAATTTTTCTTCCAAGAAGAATGTTCACATGAGAAAAGAACAAAATGACTCTATCTAGGGTTACTTAAAATATAAATATATAGTTCTATACAGATATTATAAAAAATATTTATAAAGATATTTTAGTTCAAAATCCAATAAATATTTTTTTTTAAATGAAATTTTGTGGTTTGGACCCCCATATTTGATAATAATCATTATACCCCTTCTCAAAAAAATAACATTCCAGAATGACCATGGGTCAAAAAATTTATTCTAGGACACATTTATGAATTATAAATAATTTTTTTACCTATTAATAAAAAAATATTTTTCATTATTTATTTTTTGAATCCCCGTGTTGCAAATGATAGAAACCCATATTAGTGATGATAAAAAAAATATTACTAATAGAATATGAAATTGTTAAATAAATATGATTCACAACATTTTTACCGCCTTTATATAACTTGTTCTTAACATACATGACCCACATAAAGAGGTTGGGGTACTAAGATCACATATAATTGTTATATTACAATTATATCTATTTTATATTTTCTTATAGCTACATGAAATCCAGATTTTTAATGAATTTCTCATGGAGGACCCCTTTATACTAATCCTATGTATCTAAGGGGTTTTATATTGAGGTTAGTACATCTTAGAAACTATGATCACCCCATTTAAATATCTATAATTATTCATTTTCATATTTCCTCACCAGAAACAGGAGTAAAATTATTTCCCCAATTCAATAGGATGGGATAATATTAGTTGATAAACGTACTCATAAACCTTACTTAATATCTAACATTTTCTGATAAACTTATAGGAAAACATAATACACTTACCAAAACTCCTCAAACATTAATTAGTAAAACCCTTTAAAAACACATAGTCTCTTAAAAACAGAAATCTCTATGTTTTATATCAATAAAGTACTTCATTGAATCTTGGATGTACACATATACTCTATAATTACTCTTCATTCTTCTTCAACAGCCACACTAGCTCTATGCCAAGAATATATGTCTTGGTAATCTTCATCAATTAGATAAGTGGCCTACATGGTCTCCAATACATTGATGAATATTGAATTATTCGAAAAATAGTGTACCTAATGTTTTTATATTAAATATTGTACTGTTATTAGGTTATCTACCCACCCCTAGCCAAAAAGATAACAAAATCTCATAGCATATGCTCTAGAACCCTAATTCTTCTCCCTGTCTGACCACGCATATGGCATGGATTATCATACATTAATATATTTTGGTCTCTAACTCCTCTTACAAACATCCCCTTAATCAGCATATAAAATGAGAAATCATATTTGAAGGCAACAATTAATGGTACTTTATGAAACTATTATATATCATCTATGTAAATGTATCCCAATATCTACACTAAAAATTTCCACTAAATAGGATTAAAATTACTTTACAGGGTCATTTAGTCAATGTTCACTAAGATAACATCATTACCCTTCATTGATCAGTAATATCCAGATATGAATTAAATTAAAATACAATTCCACTTCTAATTTAAAACCACAAGGTTTTGTAGAAACTTATGGGTACTTGGTACTTATAATAACCATACTTATTGTTGGGTCACCATTATATGATATAAAAAACATTCAAAATTATTAGTAACTAAATCACACTTAATATCATATTACATTATTATTATATAAGGATACACATCCAAATTGATGTAAAAAATAACTTTTTAAATCTACATACATCACCATATAATCCACTATTTATTGAAAAAGAGGGTGAAATACTCCCCATCATTAGAGAATCCTTATAGTGAAAGTCTATATGACTATTATCTCAACAAATCTCACAATAGATATCTCCATGACAATCACCATTCACTTAGTTATGATGTGTTAAGAAAAAAATAATCAATTACATTTATGAATCATATACTTATTCTATGTAAACTAATCATAATTTAGTTATTTTATCAGGAACCTTCTCCATTAGTTTGGAAACATTCTTTCTATTAATTGAATCCTCCACTATGATTCACATCCCTAGATTATATATTATCTAAATATTATAGTCCTATAGTAAATTTTTTATTCTTGTTTACATAATATTTAGTTCCTAAAGTGAAAAAATATACTTAAGGATTTTTTGATCCATTAAATCAAAATATTACTCAATGAGAGGTTAGTTTCACCATTTTTTCAATGAAAAAACGATAGTCTCAAACTTTATTTCATGTTCCTCATAATTTTTCATAGGTTCTCTCAGTTACCTCATCCATTAATAAATCATTGATGTTTTAATTAATAAATTCATAATCACGATCATACATAGTATCATTTCTATAGAACTCATCTTAGACTACTTCCTTAGGAATTCCAAACATTAGGTTGCTGGAAATCCTCTTCATCATTTCCAAAAATTCCTTTCTAAATTTCAAAATTATATGAATGGTTTCCCCTTTCAATTGAGTAAATTTCTAGGGTCCATTTTCTTATTATTCTAACATGAATATGTAATAATATATCTCCATCCTAAGGAACATACATACATCAAATACAATCTTTGGTAACTCATTAATCATTAAAAACTATATCATTTCTAGATCAAAAAACATATCACATTGAATTGGCGTGCTCTATGAAATGAAAAACATGGGTTAAGAACAAAAAATTCTATATCATTAAATTTACATATTTCTCACAATATTTTTAATTTAAAATCCTAAAATGATCCCCATGATTCTCCTCTAAACAATTATAAATTAGGATGTAGTCAATGAAATAAACTATTTTTTTAATTGCACATGTTTTTTTGAAGAGAATTAGGATTTCAAGTAATCTTAAAAATAAGTATATGAAATTACATAAGTGTTTTAATATCAAAATTATTGGAAATAAAAAATTATTCTTAATATAAAAAAAATAAAAATAACACGAACCCTTTGGAATGTTTCCCCTATTTTGTAGTTATATAATCCAGTTATCAAAAATGGAATAAAATATTTATATTTTTCTCCCATCCTTCTAAAACAAATATTTAATTACTATAACATATATTAGAACAACCCTAGTCAAATACCTAACTACCCATCCACAAATTTATCCACTATAGATTACAATATTACATATAGACGTTATTTACCATCCCAATTCCCCTTCCATTACAACGAATCACTTTCCAAGATCCTATTATTCTAACACTCCTATAAAATATATCTTTTCCCCATTATGGAAAATAGAAAACTAAAATTGGGTATTCATCATTTCTACCCACTTATAAAACTGTTTCATTAAGTGTAGTGTTAAATTAAACTAATAAATCATTTGGTAGAATTGGGTTTGATTTGTTATCTGAAACATAGAAAAGAAATTATAAATTCGTTGTACAAATTCATAGCATAAAAATATATCAATATAATGTATTATATTTTTTTACTATTTATTATTATTTGATCAAGCTCAAAAAGACTTACAAAATATGAATCATCAACATATCTACATTCTTAATAAAATTATAGAATTTAGGAGAGGCTATTTTTTTTGGAATTGTTAATATGTTGTAAAAACTAATTAAAATACTAAATTAAATTTTTTCCCCATAATTATGACTAAAATCACTGAATAATGAATTATTTATACCTTCTATCAAGCCTTCATTATCCCATTACCTAAGAAGTGTATTAGGTAAAAAAGACAATCTTCATGAATTCAAATATTCCTCTACAAAGATTGTTTCTCCTTACAACGAAACCCAAATCTATTAAATTTCAATAACATCTTGCAATAAATATTCATCTAATTATGGTTTAGAATAATGATCATAAATTGATATAAGTGAAATCAACTATCATTTAGAATATAATGTTAATTTTGAGAATTAAATGCTAATTTACATTTGATTTTTTTTATAGCTTTATTTTATTCTCCCTAGCCTGAGTAATAGAGAGTCAGTTTCAGATTTATTACATTGGAATATGATTGATGTAATTTCATCTGGAAGGAACAAATAGTATAATATTCATGGTAAAATACATACATATATGATTCCCATACTAAATTTGGAGAAAACAATTAAAAAATATATTTTTTTCATGAATAAAATTATTCCTTATAGAAAATAATTTAATATAAAACATAGTATACTTCATAGATTCATGATAAAGGAAAAAAATAAGGTTGAGATCAAATCATTAGTAACGGTTAAGTACAATGGAATATTTCAAGATTCAATATCAATATATCAACATGGAATATTTAATATCATAACATACATAACATTTACATACTTGGATAAGGCATTATTAATATGATACTTTAAATAACAGAACCCAAATTCCATTTAAATAGATGTGTAAGAAATAATCAAAATGTAATGGTAATTAAATAAAAAAAATTTCATTATGTCAAAAAACTATGAATTAAATTTATCTAGAGATAACATCATTTTGAAAATAACATGGATAATAAGAACTTCATTATTAATTATATTGAAGCTTAATTAGTGGATATCATGTCTCAAGAACATGATACATCGACTGTCAACATACACCATCATGATAGTATAAAACTAATGGTTAAAAGCCTATTTAACTAAGGATAGACAAATATTTTATCTCATGAGTCCTATTGATGCATTGGGGGGATTTCTATAGACTGGACCAACCTATGTCTGTGTGTCTAATGCATTACTCCTATATCAAATGATCAATTTAATTCAAGAATAATATCAATTAACTTCAAATATAAATATTGATTAAATTGGATGTATTTATCAATATTTTCCTAGTAAAAAATTAAAATTTGAATTATAACACAATATGTAGAAATTAGATTTTATTTAATCAATATGACTATCCATTATAAATAATATGGTTATTTAGGGGAAATTTTATGTCCAAATATCACAATAATGCCAATATATCATGTGAAAGTTAATGTGTACAAAAATTAATTATGAAATTAAATTTCAATACTTTCCTTGGTTAAAATGATCAACACCATCCCAAGTAATAGTAAATATAGAATCAATACAATATATACCCTCTGGGGTAATAAAATATGGTTGTTTTTATTTGTGAAAAGAATCTCTAACAAAAAATCACTAAACATTTTTTTGACAAAATTATCAATTTCATATATTAAGTATCTTTTTATAATAAATAGTTCAAAAAAAATTTTGAAAAAAAAATCATTGAGAGTTATTATTGAATATTATAAAAAATTATTTAAAAATTTTTAATGGTTATGATATCTTGAAATGAAGTGCACCTTAAAATAAAAATTCCTTTCACTTTTCAATAAAATAAAAAGATGGAAATTTTTTTGAAATGAAATAAATATTACATTCAAAAAAATATAAAAAATTAAACATTAGTAAAATTTTATTTAATATATTATTTAGAAAATATTAAAAACATTTTTTGAAAACATGTTTTTGGGAAAAATGGATTATTTACTGAAGATAGAAATGAAGTCGAATTTTATTAAAAAAAATTATCAATTATTTTAAGTATCAAATATTATAAAAAGTTACTATTACAGGAACATAGAATTAAAAATTATAGGAGAATAAAATCAAATGGTTTTATTGGGAAATTGTAAAATAGTTTTCTTTAACTATAATTTATGAATAAAAAATCTCGATAAGAATTAGATTCTGAGATAAATCATTACCATACCCCTAAGGCTTATTTCACAATTAATAAATGTGTATAATATATTTAAAAACTATAAATACACATAAAATCTCGAAATATGACATAAAATAATCATAAGAAACTTCACATATAATTTTAGTGTATCAAAGATGATAAATAAGTAATATAACCAAATGAAATAAAACTGAGTTATGATATTCATTACCGCTTGGTTAATCTTAATTAAAATCAACATGGATGAAATTAATAGAATATAATATTAAATTTAATATAATTATTATTTAATAGCGATATTACAATTAAAAAAGGAAATATGTATGCCATATAAAACAATTAGGTTCATCATATTACAATATACCTCAATGAAGGGAAATCCGGCAAAATTTCGTATAAAGATCATATCATTTAAGTGGGAATTATTAAATTAATTGATTATGTATCAAATATAAATCCACATAAATCATGTAGAATTAAAATATAAAATAATAATTGGTTAGTACACACATAATTTTAGTAGGACATAATCAATGAAGTATTGCTTCAACCGAATGATTGGAAATTGAGTTAATAATCAATAACCACATGCATCCTTTTGGATAAACATGATATAACATAATGTATTGTGGTTTAAGAAAATTTATTAAAATTTTAAAGAACAATATAGATTTTTATAACATAATATATTATTCTTTTATAATATCTTATAACCAATTAACTAATATTCATTCATTGTTTTCATTATTTTGGGTATTAATTTCCTTGTTTCCACAAAAAAGTGTAGTGATGAAACATAAAATTTTTCTAACTAATATATTGTTAAATTATATCCAGAATAATAATCAGGAAATTATTACTATATTTATTCATAAATTATTCTTCAAAAGTCATTCAGGAATGAAAATTTTGAGAAATGAAGCATGTTACAATCATGGAGATGGTAGCTCATACATACGAATGTGTAACCTTTCATTTTTAAAAATATCATTATAATAAGGATATATGTAATATTTTATCTTTATAAAATGATAATATTATCATAAATGTAACTATTTATATCATTCATTTAGTGTGGTGGTGGTAATAAATTTACATATCTTCGTTAAGGTTGTTGTCCACATGCACATGAATGATGTTTTAATCATTATGTAATAGAAAATATAAGATTTAAAATGATATATTATGTTTTAATAATGATAAATATTTCATTAATATGAATATATTTCAATTATATCACATATAATCATTACATTTATCATTATCAATGTCTATGTAAAGCATTAGTGAAGGACTAATCATATCGCTTCATGAGGTGGAAGTCTATCACACACACAAAAGATGTTTTCGTATCCCATACAGAATGGAATGTATTAAATGTATATATGGTATTATAATTAAACTTGTATAATAATGTTATAAATTTCAAATATATACTTTATAAATATTATCTTAACCATTTGTGAGAGGTGGTAATTGAAAAAACAAACGACACCGATTTAATGGGTAGTATTCATCTGTACACATGAATGATGATTTCATACCCCATATGATGGAAGTGATTATGTTATGTGTAATTAAATTTAAATAATAAAACTTATTTATATCACATATAATTATTTTATTATATCAGTGCGGTTAAATATGAATTGATGGAGGTTGGGAAAGAAATAAAATAAAAAGGATTATTGAATAACATTAAGAATTCTGTGGAAAACCTCTTATAGATATGACCAAAATTATTCCTTGAGTATCTTGCACCAAAAATATGTTTTTAGAAAAATAGGAGGTAATTTTGGATGGAAATTTTTATGGTAATGTATGTTTTATAAGAGTTTAATGGAGTGAAAAAAATTTGGAAATTATGTGGCCTTTTTTAGGTTAGGTGAGAGGATCAAATTTTTTAAACAAAAAAGAAAAATGTTTACCCATGATTTACACAGAATACAAGGGAAAAATGGATTATTATAGATACTAATACATTATACGCTCTAAATATGACCATAAAATAGAAAATGGAAATGTTCAGTGTTTTTTAACCCCTAACTTTTTTGTTTTACCACATGTAAATATATTTTTAATTTAATAGTTGTAGTTAATTTTTTTTTCAAAATTAATTTTTCGTTAAAATTAGTAAGAACATATTTGATGATATAATTTTTAATTATTATGAATAAAAAATACATTTTTTAATTAAAATTTAGAAACATTTAATATTATTCAGACAAATGAATCATTTTAGAAAAATCCAAAAAATTACCATAATATAATTGTGATATGATGATTTCAAAAATGAGTTTTATTTTTTCAGAAAATAAATAAAATAATTATAGATTAATTTTAAATTTTGTGTCATTATCTGGAGTAAACCATCTCATTGGAATAATATAGTTTTTAGAAAGATTTTATTTTCATTGAAATAATTCATAGTTTATCATTATAAATGAATAACAAAGGAATTTTTTATTTTCAAACCATAAAAAATTAATTATAATGTTATTCTTATTTATACCATCAAAATTATAATCTTTTTTATAGTGGTATACTATATTATGGTTCATTTACATTCTGGGTTTCATGTTCTACAAGCTATCAAATAAATAAAATTTAATGAAATATATTGCATGGGTTATTAAGGATAATTTTCTTTTGTCACATAATCTATCAAATAAAATGTTTTTGTTTTTTAATATTAAGGATTTATAATGTATTTTCCTTAAATTAATTTCATCAACATAATTTAAAATTAATCTAGATAATCAAAGGTTTTATATATGAATTTTATTTTTCTGAATACCCATATAATAAAAATAGTTTTTAAAAATCCTATTTTTAGAGAGAAATGGATGTAAACATTTTATATGTTTTATAATATAACTAGTTTAACATGCAAGAGAACATTAGTGGCACGAGAAGAGATGGACATGAAAAAAAAATTGCAAATAATTTTAAGGAGTGATTGATGTGTTTTGTCACAAGAAAGTTAATGATCAATGGAATGTCAATAACCTCAACAAAATATATTTTTTTATTTAAAAACACATATAATTTTTTATATATTAGGGAAATATAATATCAATTTTTATTGAATATAATTTTAATAATGTTGGAAAAATAAATTACATTCTAAGAATATATATTAATTAACTCACTTTATATGTTTCTATTTCATAAGAACAATTTCATCTTTTGATAGGGATTTAATTAATTTTCAATTAAATACTTACTCTATGAAATGAAAATCCCAAAAAAAATTATTTAATAACTAAAACTCACATTTAACGAATCATATTATCCATAAAAGTGAGATAGGTTTTACCATTAATATCTACCTTTTATCTGAAAACATTATGGTTATAAAAAATTATCAAATATAATAAATTAATCTCTAAATATAAAGGTAACACCACTAGTTCATCATTAATATTTGTTTTTAGAATATTTTATACAGTGAAATCATAACCAGGATATCATGTACACTTGAGGTAGGCACTAAAACCTTCTTGTAATTAGGGTTTGGGAATATTCCCCACGTAATATCTAGATGTTAAGGGTTGTCAAACATAATGTAGGTGTCCATTTTCTATAATATATTAATAAAATTTCTCAAAAAATTTAAAAAACAATATTGTAAAACATTGAAATAAAATTATTCACCACGTAACATTTTCACCATGGTTTTCAATGAAACCTTTTCATTCCAAAAGATGAATATTCTTATTTTCAATTATTAAAATGTAATTAAGGATCATATTAACAATTAAGGTCATCAATAACTTTAAAATTATTTTTGTAAAATGTAATGGAATCATTAATTAAATAAATTATTCTTTAAAACATATACAAATTATAAATTTATGACAAAATATACGTAATCTTGATATACACCAATAACATATTACTATAAAAAGTGTTTTTAAGTATCTGATCTTATGATCATTCTTGAAATCATTAACCCATGCTAGAATATCTAACTCTTAAATTAAATAATAAATCTATGATTCTAATATATATAAAAAATAATTAATTATTTTATTATTCTTATAACCAAATAACCATTGGTATGAATACAATAATAATATAATTCTAGAATCCCAATACACACACACACTCTCTCTTTTATTTCAATATAGGTCCATCCTTAATCTATGATCTGAACATTTAATGAGCTAATTAACATGGATAATTCCCTGGTTCAGCACATTTAAGACAAAAAACAATAAATTTATCCATATGATGATATTTATTTTCTTCCGTTGTACTATTCATTTTTTATAGAAACTTAGTTTCTTTATTCCATTATTTTCACCCATAAAATATTTTCTCATTCCTTTTATACACCTTATTTTAAATCTAAGTGACCATAGTATTAACCTAGTTCAATAATTTTCATCATCTATAATGTTATACCATAAATTATTATAATGAAAATTTTAATTGTCCTAAGAATATCCAGTAGGAGTGTCAACCCATCTTCTTTGTAAGGCATGTTGTCAATCACCATGTATCTATCGGTTAAATCCCAATGCATCATTTTTAGTGTTATTACACATACGTAGATATATTAACGAACTATGTCAAATTTTAATATCTATATAGTGATTTATTTAAAAAAAAACATAATATTTACCTTACTAAAACATTGTTATATTTTTGTATATATATCATCAATGTTTATGATATGGTTATGTTCATTAATCTTTGTTTTTTTAAATATAGTTTCAATGGTTTATATTAATCTTCCACTGTTACCAATTAAAGAGACCCTCACCTCAACTTCCTAAAGCACATGTCTATTATAATAAATTTGAATAAGATAAAAGGAATCACATCATGAATAACTGAATAGTTTATTATTCATTGGTACGATAGATGCATGTATAATTCTCATATTTAATTTTAAAATAGAAATTATTTTTTTTCATTAATATAATAATTACCTCTAGAATATCCTTGGATATAATTCTTAGTACACTTCTTGTATTATCGAGAAATGAGAAAAATAATGGTGAGATCAAATTCGCGTTATGGGTTATCTATAGGGAAAGATATCATGAATCAATAATCTTAGTCACAAAGGAATGATAAAAAATTGAAAACACTTGAAATTTTGATAACTGGAAAATAAGAAATCAATAAGGTAATGTAAATAACTAAACACATATTCCATTTAATTAACAACATAAGTCATAATTAATATAGAAAGGTAAAAGAATTAATACACATGACATTTAATCCCTAAACATTGAATGAAATGAAACCAGATATAATATCATTATGAATATATCATGGATAATAACAATTGAATTCTTAAATAATGAAATTCTTAATTATTGGATGTCATGTATCTAGTATATAAAACCTCAATGGTAAAGATCTATCCTCATGAAAATTTAAAAATGTTGGGTATAAACACATTTAACTTAGGTTAACTATTTAGTTCATCATATGAGATGTGTTGATGAATCAATGGGCCTTTATAATCATAACCCACCCATGTCTATATGTCCATCGAATTCCTCATATATTAAATTCTCGATTTATTTCATGAATAGTGTAACTTATCATAAAAAATAGTATTGAGTGATGATTTTTGATTTATTAATATTTCGCGAGGTAAAAAAAATAAATTCAAAGTGAAAAAATGTATGAAGAAATGTTATTTGGTTTATTAAATAAGAACTTCCATGATATATAATAAGAATATTTTGGGTGAATCTAATCTTCAATTCTCGTTAAACAGTTAATATTGGATGTGAATGTTAATGGATTCCAAACTGAATATAGAATATTTATTTTAGTATTTTACTAGGTCAAAATGTACATAATACATCAAAAGGAATATTATGTATGGTATCAACACAACATTTACCCATTTTAGTATGAATAAATGGTTTTGACATTGATAAATAAAAATACCTGAAAATATCATTAAAAAATTCTTGATGATAATATCCATTTCATTTTTATAAAAAATTTTAAAAAATAAATGTTCACATTAGAATTTTAAAATAATCATAAAAACATATATAGGAATATTTAAAATAATATAGTGTTCATAAAGGCTAGAAAATTCATTCATTTCAGACAAATTAAATTAAACATTCCACTAACTTTTTTAGTAAAACCAAAATTAGAATTATTTTGAAAATGATATGATTATTAATTTAAAAAAAATATTTAAAAAGTATAATATTTTTAAACATTCATTAATAAATCACTCATAAATAAATTTATAATATTTTTTAAATAATTTTACAAAACATGGTTTCAGATGAAAAAATATTTTTACAGAAGAGATCAATGATATCTTATTTTATAAAAAAAATTCTAAAAATATTTTACGAAGAAAAGAGTTGTAAACTAGAAATAATAGTTGAAAGTATCTTCAATAACTTGTGGAATTAAAAATGAAATTGATTTATTTGGAAATAGTTAGATAAATTTTTTCAACTAAAATTCAAAAATAAATGAACTCGATTAGAATGAGATTGTGAAATAACCCCTTTAAATTATTGTAACATTGAATTAATAATTAATAAATGAATAATTTATTTGTATAATTTGTAATTCCACATAATCCATGTAGAATTGAAGAAAAATATAATCAATGGTCATTTCACATATAACTATAGAACATCGAAGATGACGAAATAAGTAATAAAACACAATGAAAATAAATTAAGTTATGAAATAATTCACCAATGTATAACTAATATATCAAATTACTTATAAATAAACAATTAAAATTTATTCATAAAATAAAATAAATTTCTAATGAATTGTTATATTACATGTTAAATAGGTAGTTTAGACATTATATTAATGAAATTATGTGCATGAAATTTCAATATACATCAACGATGGGAAATTGTGGCGATGTACCTTACAAAGATCATATCATTGAAGTGAATAATAATAAATGAAATAATTATGTGAATCAAAATTAAATCTATATAAAACAGGAATATATATAACATAATATAATCAATGGTCTATACATACATAATCTTATAATGGCATAACCAATGAGGTAGAAGTTTAGCACAGTAAATGAAAATTGAGTTAAGAATTACCTTTCCTCATGCTTCCACTAGGTGGAAAATTATTTAAAAATCCATATAAAGGTTATAAACAAGTTATTAACATGTAATATAACCATATTAATATTTAAAATATCAAATATGATTCTTTTATGTAATATTTTCACCTTTTATTTGTAATTACTCATTTTTTTCTTTTTATTGTGTTCATTACATTGTTTTATCATACATGATTTATCATTAATGATCCATTTCATAGGAATATTTTATATTTCCTAATTTACATAATTTTTTTTAAATATTTATATTATTTATGGCTCAATTGTATATTTAAAACCATTAACTAAATATGGCTTTATGGAATGATGTATGTTATGATCATTGAAATGGATGGTCATACGTACACATGAGTAACATTTAAATTTTTTAATGATCATTATGAAAATTAGGTAAGTAATATTTGATCATTAAATATTAATAAAAATATCATAAATATAATTATATATATCAACCATGTGGTGTGTTTATGAAAATAAAGTCATATCACTTCATGAAGTTGGTAGTCCAAACTTACACGAATGATGTTATCATCTTTATATGAAAAAATATGTATGATATATAATCATATATTAAAGATTGATACTAATAAATATTTCATAAAAATAATTATTATATCATTTATCTGACATATAATCTCTATAATTTTCATTTAGACCTTCAATGTAATGTGTTAGTGAAAGATGAAGCACATCGTTTCGCCACAAAACACTCTGACGTACACACGAGCGATGTTATCATATCTCATACAAAATTAATATTAACAAGGTATATATGATATAATGACTCTATATGTATTATTATGTTATACATATAATATATATATAATTAATATCCATCGGAATATCCAATCATTATAGGTGGTTATGGAAAAATGTACGACATTAGTTCACTAGGTGTTTGTCCACCGTACACAAAAATGATGATATCAAAACCACTTTGATGGAATTTGGGAATGTTTTATACAATTAGTTTATAATTATATAATAATATTTCAATAAAATTAAATAATTATATTTATATTGTCTAATAAGAATTTATGGAGGTATAGGACTATACAAAATAAATTCAGTCATTGAAGAATGTAACCTCTTCTTCGTGTATCCTACTTAGGCTAAAAAAATCCCTAACTATGATTTATTTATCCTAAAGGATTCTAGGATGAGGTAATATAAACTAATATTTTATTTTGGAAGGTATTTTATGAAATTAAATGGCGTTATTGTGTGAATAAGGTATGAGAGGGTGTCCTTTTATTAGTGAGGTGAGTGGAACACATGTAATTGTTTAAAACAAAAAGGTGTACCAATGTTTTTCACCAGATAATATGGTCCAAAAGGGATTATTATATTTCCATATACTTTATAAAGTATACATAGGGTGCCAAAATATATTTTATAAAAACAATTTACGTCATTTAAACCATTATTCTTTTATTTTACCATGGTAATTCCATAAATACCTTAACTACGATAATTAATTTTTTCTCTTTTCATTATTCATTTTGGTAAAAAAAATAGAATAACTTTTTATAAAAAATAACTTATTCTTATTCGAAATACTAAAATCATTTTAAAAAAATTCATTAAAATAAGTGGAAATTATTTATTTTAAATTAATCTCGCATACATGAAGAGAAACGGATTATTTAAAAAGCAAATGTTCAAAATCTTACAATGTTTTAATATCAAAATTAAAATTTTATATTATTAAAATTACATAAATTACATTAATATATATATAGTCTATTTTTTCGTTAAAAAAATTTATTAATATAATTTTTCATTATAAATAATTCTAATGAAAATACATTTTTGAATTAAAATTTATTATTTTTACTATTCATCATAATATGAAACATTTCAAACATAAAGTCAAAAATACACTCCAATTAATAATAAAATTATGATTTAAAAAATGTTATATTATTTGAATTAAATTTTTATATGTTTTAAAAATTAATTTTTTTTATTTCCATAAATTGTGATTGATCTGTCTTCTAGGAAAAATACATTCTTCAGAAATCATTTCATTTTATTTCAAATTATTCATACTTTATTCCAAATAAATAGATAATAAATGAATTTTATTTTATATGTGTACACCATATACATTTAATAGTTTATTTATTAATATTAATACCCACTAAATTAACATCTATTGTATAATGCTATTCTATTTTACTGTTCATTTAGGATTAAGGTTTCTTGTTCTGCAAGCAGTCGAAGATATTATGTTTAATGAAATATATTTTCTAGGTTGTTTAATGTAAGTATTGCGTGTTTCATCTAATATAAAATAAAATTTTGTTATTTTATAATATTGTGGTGTTACACTTATAATCATTAAAAATATCTTACTAGATGTAAATCCCATCAAAAATTGAAAAATAGAAAAGTAATGTTAACATGTCTATAAAATAACTAGTTTATATAATTTTAGATAATATCTCTCAATAATGATATTTATCATAATTATAATAAACAAAAATCCACTATATCTTTTCCAATAGTAATTTAATTTACCATAGATTAGTATAACTAGAAATGGTATCATTTATAACCAAATTTCTCCAGGATTTAGATAAATATGTATGTTCAACATTCAATGGGAATCAAAGAGATGTCGCTTTATTAATTTTACATTCATTTAGTACCTAGATAAAAATATTATTTAGAACACAATGCATCTAATTTTTTATATTGGTTTTAATCCATCATGTATCTTTTAAAATGTTTATCATCAGCTATCAAAATCACTGATGTATTAACTACAACATACTCAACAATATAACAATTCAACTCCATCCTTTATAGGAGTAAAAATAACAATGTTTTATTTTCATTGTAATTCTTCTAAAAACATGGTTATATACTCTTACATTGTTCTAAAATTACTAAATAATTTAATATTACTTCAGTTAAATCACTAAAAATGGTATCAAAAAGAAAATTTAGCTATACTTTTAACTCTTCCCAAACTATATTTGGATGAACGGTAACGGAGAAAACACCCAGTGTTGTTGAGTCCCATCCATGCATTGTTATGTAATTATAACCCAAAAACATTTGTAATTATTATGGATTATAAATTAATAATCATCCATTATTCTCCCCAAAATATGGTTCTCATCAATAAATGAATATACTTCAACTCACTTAGTAAAACATCTTAGTTCATTACACGATTATTTATATTCTATGTTTCTTTATCCTCAAAAATATGAACATTGGAAAAGAACTAGTTTTTCTCTATCCTTATTATCTCCAGATGTTCTTGTACTAAAAAACAAATCATATTTTATATTCGAGTCAACCTGTACCAATGAATTGTATTCATATATTTTATTTTAATAATTAAAATGTAATACATCATCCTTCATTAACATTATGTATCCCAAAATATCATGTATTGCTAATAAGATTGAAAAGGACATATTAAATTTGTGAAAAACAATATATAAATAAAATTTATAATTAAATACCACAAAATATTTCATAGTGTTAACTTTAAAGGTAGATTAAACATCATGCATGTATACTTTAAGGTTTTTTAGCATGTCAAAATATTAAAAAAATGAAACTTTTTTCCATGTATAAGTTTCTCATCTAGGGAAAATAAGTATTCTATTATTGTATGAAATCACTAAATATTATTATTTCTCCTCTTAATTAGTGCACCGATAGATATAATAATACTTTCTTGTGTGATGAAAACATAGAATAATCCTGTGGAATTTTATTATTACAAATATATAATAAGTTGAAAAAAAAATACATAGTATAAGATCAGGGAGAAGAAAAAATAAGAAGAAGGAAAAAGAAACCCACCGGAAAATTATCCATGAGGATATTTTCATAAACACCTATAAGGTAATATTTTATAAAATTTATAGAATCCTCTCACTGCATACTATAACCCATATTTAAAAATAGTAGCTTGTTTTCTAACTACAATATCTGACTACCTAACATCCTAACCAAAATATTTATCATCTATAAATTTAATACTATAGTTTATAGTTATTTACCATTCCACTTCATCCTCCCTCACCCATGATGTATCACATCCCACACTCATACAATGACGAATCAATGTAGGCAAAGATAAATTATCTATTTCATTTTCCCAATGAACACTCCTATGTAATTCAATATTAATAATAGAATCACAAAAAATACATATTTTAAATAGTAGATCTGTAAATTAATGAATCATTATATCCTCTGCATTATCTAATAGCTATTAATAACTGTCCATATGATCAATTTATGAGAAAAAAATCACTCCATTTATCAATTCAAATAGACCATGTATCCATGGAAGACGCTTGTAATTTTCTATTTTATACTAATTATATTTTTTTTATAGTACATAAAAATAATTAGAATCCAATCCACCATATTATCTAAGAGAATAAGAGATACCCTAGGGGTCACATGGGTACGCTAAGTCCCTTATCCAAATGTTCATCCAGAAACACCATCATCTCATTGATCCTAGTCAAGGCCATATGATAAGATTGTATATATTTCTATATTGTAATAAGGTGAATGATGATCTTATAAATTACTACATGATGAGGGGGTAACCTTAACAATTACAATTGGAATACATCTATATATTCAGATACCATATTATTTATTTTGTCTCAATGGTTTAAATTACATGTTTTAAATATATGCGTATTTAACTATATTTTACTTAGGATTGGATCTTATCATACAGTATGAGGGTACCATTAAACAGTGAAGGTTATCCTCAACCTATCTTCGATTATATATAAAACTGGATATTGAAACCATAATCTTATTTCACCCTAAAAAGATGGGGTGGGTGATGGTGATGAAATATTATATTCTCTCAATAATTGTTTTACCAATATTGTCATTAATGAATGTACATGCCAAATATCAAACATATACAACTGGTCTATATATGAAAGATATGTTCTCATAGATGAGAATTTTATTTGGTTTAAATAAAATGGATAATCTAATGTGTATATATTATTACGTTTCATCATACCAAGAGGAAACACCACACGGTATTGAGACACCAAAATTTTGCAATGATGAATTATCAATCCATAGAAATAATCATATTATTTATTCTTTACACAATAAATTGAGCCAAAATCTAAATTAAAATTAATATTAAAAAATAACATAAAACTTTTTTATAAAATAAAATAACACGAGGATAACAATTGATATTTTCATTCATATACTCCTTATGTTCTTACTTTAAAATTAATATTCACATAACACCTTTATCTGTCTTCATCCATATGTATCAATTATTTATAGCTTATATGATTCACATTCACAAATCATTTTTTATATTTCCTCCATAAATTTCTAAACATATTATATAACATTGTTAATTTCTTGAAATTTCAGTGTTTTAAATAAGTATATTATATGAATTTAGTTTTCATAAATCCACTTTTTCAGTTCTCATAATCTTCCTAAGATACCTCATATCATGGAGTCTTTACCTTTCCATAAAATAAACAAATATCATCATTCACATCAGCTATATAATCAATCATAATTTCAAATTTATAATAAGAATGGGATTCATGGTTTTTAAGAATAAATCCATTGAATCATATAGACTACATTGCATGGAATTTCCTGAAACATTTCTCAATCTACAAAATACACATGGAATGATAATTTACATCACAATTTAGTCTATGTATTTTTCAAAATAAAAAATTTTACATCATTCATAGGGCTCATTCATTTCCATTAAAAGGAATCCTCATGCTGAACATGGATATATTGAATATTAAATGAAATAATCTACAATTTTATACCAATATTATCATCCAAATGATAAATGATTAACCCATACACACTAGATTATTTGACCTAGTAATCATATGGGTTATATAAATGACCAATAATTATGTGTTTGGTTCATCTTACATTCTTCTTATTAACCCTTAATCATAAATAATTCTCTTTTAATTCTTCTATCTCTATAATATATTAATGTTACATTTTAACAAAGAGGTTTCAGATTTTACTCTTACTTACACAATGATCTTGTTTACAATTTACACAAATTATCCCGCAACTAAATATAACTCTGATATGTGAGCTTTATTGACACTTATATATATAGGGTGACACCATAACATATTTTTATTTTACTATTCTAACCATGTTGATCCTTATATATGCTACTCCCGACCAATTACATTAACTCATTTCTAGCCATTACCAATTTTTTGAATCATCTACCATGATACCATTATTAATTCTCATGGTTACAATTATGTATACAAACACATTGAAAAATTTTAAAAATACACTTACATAAATTTTTAATCATACATGATTTAATATACACATGGAAAATGCCTGAATTCTACTATGATAATGTATAAATATCATACAAATTCCCCAATGTCATTACATAACTACAAAATCATTAAAAAATCCAATAATGTAAAATGTAGGTTTAAAACTTTTTCTCCCCTTAGATTTTGTTTTCAATACTTTTTCAATACTAATTTTTTACATATATCATTTATATAATTTATTATTTATTTTTATAATTTCAATAATTCAATTTTCTCATACACTAAAATGGGGGAAACATTGAATTGGATTCCTGATCAAATTCATTGGTATATTTAATAATTCTCATAATTATAATTTGATCATACAATGTAATATTTGTCTATATTGTGTTTTCACATATTCTAAAAGTGACCTTCGGTGAAGATTTTACAAATTCTAGAAAGGTCTTAGAGAAGTTAACATGTTATAAAATTTTATAGTCTATAGAAGTGACCTTGATAATTTTTCATCACTTAAAATTTTACAATGTTTGGAATTGACCATGAGATGTAACCAAGTGTGAAAATTTGACAAGGTCTATAATTGACCTTTACAAGTTACCATGATTAAAAATATTACAATGTTTAGAAGCGACCCTATGAAGTGACGATGAGTGAAATTTTCAAACGTTATGGATGTGACCTCAAGGGGTGACCATGAGTTATTATTTAAAAAACTTTCATTTGACTTTGAGAGGTGGTAGTGATTGAAAATTGGAAAATAATGCAAGTGTCAATTCTATGTGATCATTTATGAGATTTTTCAAAAAAGTAAGTGACCTAGATAAGTGTCCATGAGAAAGAGATTGATAAAGAATATTAGTATCTTTAAAAAGTGATAGTGAGTGAAAATTATATACCCTATAAGTGATTGAATGATAAAAATGAAGTGAAAACATAAACAATAATGAAGTGAATATATGATTAAAAAGAACAAACCAAATTTATAAAATTAGCGATTCAATGAACAAAATTATGGTGACCACATGAGAAAAAGTGAATTGACGACATGAATAAAATGATTTTATCTCATAAACTAAAATATTTTAACCTTATAAATAGATAATAATTTACCACATGATCCGAAATTATGGTACCATAAGTTGAAATTTGGAAAGGTGTTGAACATAACTTATTAACTATTTATGGAATCTTAAATCCTTTTCTATATTTTATCTCCAAACATGCTATATTTTATTTGTTATTTTATATCATCAATTTATGTATGTTTGATTCACATATTTATAATGATTTAATTATTAATTATATATTTATTAATAATATTAGTTATATAGAATTTGTTTTGATAGATTATATATAGTTTTAAATTTTTATCATGTTCATTGAAGTATCACCATTCTATCTTTGAGAAATAAAACTTCCAAATTAAATGTGGTTGTAATCTCTACTATTTATCTCAAATAATTTATAAATTTTTTTTCATGGTAATTTGGTGTTGATTTTTTAATTTCATGGTATTACAGTAGTTTTTCTAATTAATTATCATTGTACAACATTACGTTAGAGTAACTATTTATCAATGTAGTCTCTGATAGTGTATTTATATGTCCATCAAATGATGAAATCCCATGAATCATCAGAAAAGATAAATTTCAATAGCCTTCATACATTTAATCAAATGTTACCAGGATAACTCCATTCCTGGATTTAGAAATATACATATAAATACTTGAGTTTGATGGAATTATTGAACAATACAGTTTTGACATACCATGGATGTGTACTTATAATCGTAGTCAAACTAAGATTATTTGATCATTTTTTGTTGTAGATCTCCATAATTCCTTGACTCTAGGGATATAAATATTTCATATGGTAATACAGATATGATTCTTTAAATTTAATTTTTAGTGTTTAATTTTAATGGGTTATACAACACATAAAATTTATTATTTTCGATTATGATACACAAAAAAATTACAAAATATGTTTTTCCTTTACAGGGAAAATAGAATAATATTTGGGTTATGCCTCCATGTGGGAAAAAGGAAGCATTGGTATGGGTTTAATACCTCATTTGAAAAAGGAACTATAATTATACTGTGACTCCATGGGTGGAAGTTAATTTGTTTTATTCAATTATAGTTAATAAATTTGGTTCCATAACACTTAATTCATGAGAGGTGTGAAGAGTATACTATGATCATTATGATCCTAACAACTATAAAAATATATTCTATATGTTTATTTTTATTACCACTTTATTATATAAATTACCCTAAATTAATAATTAAGATATTGATTTTATAATAAAGGCTAATACACTCCTATTTACAATCTATCATAATCCTATCAGGACCATCACTTATAACATAAAACCAATACATCCATGATATACATAAATGTTAACAATCATATGGTAATATTAATAATAATTCATATATATGATTATCCCCCTGCAGTATTTATCCCCCTCTAACAATGACAATTCAAAGGATTATTCTTTAAGGAATTGTTACTTTCATGTCTACTGGATTATACCATATTTTTTAAAAACTATTAAATGTTTCATTATCACATTTTTATGCCTCCATGTGCCAATTATCTATTTATAAAACAAGAGAATATAACAATTTCAGAAAAAATATCCATTAAAAATATAATAATACTCCATTCCTCTTATGATATTCTACAAGGATAGTATCTCCCCTTAATTTTTTAGAAACTAAAAAATATTTTCATCTTAAATAGACATAGACAAAAACCATATAATGAAATGTATATAATGGGGTGAAAAAAATAATATAATCCTCTACTATTTGGAGGAGGTGGAAGAAAAAATATCAGTAAGTGTTTCTCAAATACTAGAGTAGCTAAGGGAATATTTATGATATCTAAAACATATTGATCAGTAGTAATATATTCCATATTTATTATTCTATAACCCACTATTTAATTAATTACGTTTTATCTTATTTAAATGTATCATGTTTGGTATTTTATAACATGTTTAATTATCAATTAAATATTACTCATATTGTGTCAAGGCAACTAATGGTTATTACACTTCTTCATCAATATCATGGATTTTTAATCCCCTTATGATATTTGATTTTTTATGATAACTATATTTATTCTAATTTATACTAACAGAGGTACTCTCTTAATTTATATTCATATAGCCTATAAAATTATTAAAAATGAAAAAATCATCACTAATTGGGGAATTTTGGTCCACTTAATGAACATAAAAATTTGTATAACCAAAAGTGCATAATTTATGTTCATTTTCGTCACTAAATAGAAAATCATATGTGATAGTATATTTGTTGATTTAATCTTGTGATATGATCCCTATTCAGATATCATTGAAAATAGGTGACCAAAAATCACAAGAAGAAATATTTTCTTGATATGTAGTTTGTTAAAAAAGACATAAAATGATCTTCTGAGGATAGATCCCATTACATTATATCCTTATGGTTCCTTGGATTGGTTCTTACATCAATCAATGTTGATATGGATTTGGAATCATGAATGTTAATCATTTTTTTCTACTCACATACTTATTTATCCTGTTAAATAAAATTATGTCTTTGTCTCCCACTTTGATCAACTTACTACCCCAAAATGTTTGTATTCCAATCATGGACAATTCATATTTTTAATTAATGATATTATTGAACATATCCATAGATTTAATTTTTATTCCATATAATATATTATCAAAAACCAAAAATATATCCGAAAAATTAATATTTCTTGGATTTATTTAAGTAAAATTCATGATAAACACAACCCCATTTAAATATTAAAATTTTATGATATGAGACATTTTAACGATACAATTCATGTAGAACCTATTATAGTCTTTACAAGAATTTAATAAACCATCAGACCATATTTTCATTACTATTTATTATGAAAAATAGTTGAGTTTTCGGGTAAAAGTGTTCCCTTAGAACACTGTTCAGAAATATCACTATTATTTCCATTTGAAAATAATCATGAAACCGATATGTATTACCTCTACCAATAGTTGATTTATTGAGTAAAATTGACACATTATTGAAAAGTATTATTCAATGTCCAAACGATCAATGTTATTTTATCATTTTTAGGATTTCCTTTGTTTATTTTTTCAATGAAATTCATCTCTTTATTGATGAATATAAATCTTGACTCATCCTTCAGAGTATCTTCATATTACGTTGGATCTATTTTTGAATATAGAGTTGTAATATCTACATTCACCAACCTCTAATTTCTCATCAGTGTAGATTGGTCACCAATTATATTTTATAGATCAACATCTATTCTATTTTTTAACTTATTAGGTTAATATTGACTCAATTCGGTACTTGTTTCACCTTAGATTAGACTTCAGAATATTTTTTGTTTTTAAAAAATTTCAAAAATTCTGCATCTATACTAAAATTTTTTCCATCATTAATGAATTTATAATAGTTAGGGTGTTAAGAATTCATTCCATAGATTTCATAATTAAATAAATATTCATTTCATTATTAATTAATATTTATTAATTAATTATAGAACATATAATATTTACTCTATATTTTGTATCTTAAAACACTCCTTCAACTATATAATCAGAATTTTCTTGATTCCATTTATAATTTCAGATATAGAATCTAATCCCATAGAGTCAAAACAATTTCAATGAAGGACTCATTCTCATACACATTTTTTTATTTTTTTTCCCTTAAAATCAAAATACATTTTTTATTTTATTCTACATCATAATCTAGAATTCATCCCTAAAATAGTGGCATTAAACACAAATTTAAATTATCAATGTTTGTTTATACTTTTCATTGTTCAGTAACATCATTTAAAAACATTTATGTTATTTGTTCATTAAAAATGAATTTTAGTTTTTGATTTAATGTTTTTGACATATTTTCGACTTAAATTAATGTATAAAATGATACATTATAATATCAAAAATAATCAATTTTGTGTCGGACTCATTTAATACTCTCCTATGATACCTCTTATTTCACTTTGAACCATATTTCTTACATTCCGAAAACGTATCACAAGCTATTGTACTATTTTCGTCAATAAAAATAATAAAGAACGTTTATCCATGTGTATCAGGTTGAATAAATAGAAAAGATACATTAATTATGACCCAATAAAGTATGTAATATTCCCTATTTTCATTTTGTAATAAGTGTTAGAGATAATCTCACCCTGAATTCATGTGTCACTTGTTCTTTATCTATTTCACTTTTGATTTGGGATATTCTCTATTGACCCTAGATCAAATTTTTTTCTTATTATTAATTACTTAATGATACCTTGTCTATAGTTCCCCACGTTTGTTCAATTTATATTGTAAAGGAGAAATTTTCTCCTAGAAATCCACCTAGTAAACAATTTGATTCATCCACTAATTTTATAGACACTATTTATCTATGATACCCAAAAGTTTTTTCCTTTTTAAGAACAGATGGTTATCCGAAACCTTCTAGTTACATTAATACTATGTTGTTAACGATATGGATTTTTATTTTTCTACTTCATATCCAAATATTATTTTGAACATGAGTGTCTATCTTTATACTTTCATCATGTTCTGAACACTTTCTAATATATGTTTGTCCTATTCTAAAAATTTTACATCAAATAATTTTATAAAATAAAACTACATAATTGGATCTCATAAATTTATTTCATATTAAATATTAATTCTCAAGGTAAGCACTTCCACATTATGAGTTTAAAAATTCATTTACTTCTCCTATAATCAAGAGTTAATTTCACTAATCACCATATCATGTTTATTGATTTTAGATTGAAATATTTTTCATCTCTAAATACTTCTTGTATTATTTATTGATATTTTAATTTCTTTTATAAATGTTCAATATCAGATTCAACATGATCAATATATTATTATTATTCTTTCAAAAATATCTAAATACTTAAATATTTAATCATTGAATGTCCATATTTTAAATATATCCCTTTAGTTACACTTTGAGTTAAGGAATACAATTAAGTTGATTGTTATAAATTATGTCACACTTTTCTTCTTCAGGTATTACTATCATGGAATTGTATATACATATCATGAGTTCTATTTTAGAATCTTCTAAATAGTCTTCATCATTATTCTCAATTTTTTCCCCATGAAATTTCATAGAAACCACTCCCAGGACCCAGCTCAGGATTTAAACTTTCCTTTAAGAGGAAATTTTCATCATGTTTTTTTAATATTTATAATTTACATTTTTCATCTCATAATTTGATTATATAAATCATAATAACGCATCCAACTTCTCAACACAAATAAAAAACCAAGGTCAACTCCCTTAAAAATCCACCATTTCCTCAATTGAATTTTCATTCACTATAGAAATGAATTAATACCTTAAATATTATACCACATATCCATTTTCCATTATTTTATGAGACATCTGATAATAATAATTTATTTTCTTATTTGAGTGGTTTTATATTCTTTCCATCCTTAAACCCATCTTATATATTGAACAAACATTGTGAATCATCTATAGACAATTTAGGCAAGTGACATTCATAAATAGGCGATACATTTTTTAAAAAAAAATAGGTGGAATGTATTTCAAATTTTTCTTTACAATCTAAACATCATTCACTTCTTCACTATGACCCTGAACTTTTATAATGACCACTATAGTTTAGTTTATGAATCCATCGATATTTTAATTAGGGTTAATCTTCATATCAACAAATTTATTATATAGGACCGGATGATCATCCTTTATTTTTTTCTTATCTACATTATATATATATATATTGGTTTTCCACACATGGCATTGTAATTATTGTAAATAATTGATTTCAGGTAAATATGATTATAAAAATAACATGATAGGGAAATGTGTGCCTTTTCATCAGTATGTGTCATTATTAAGCTTCTCCAAATATTGAATTGCTCGAAATCATCACTTACATGTATCTCATGCATATTATCATATATTTCATGAATTCTTGGAGATTATATATATATTATATAAATATTATTAAAAAAAATTAATGTCTATAAAAGGGGACTCTTTTTTCTATCACCATATTCTCCATAGGGGTATTTTCTAAAAAATAGATTATGTTCCAAAAACATGTGGCTTTGAAACAACTTATTGAAACCCCAATCCTCATACACATTTTGAGCCTAGTGAATTAGGGTGATAAATACTTATACTCTTCTAAATGGTATAATTCTCATGTTATAATGAATATCATAAATTTTCTAACTCCACAAATAATCACATAATCTTGATATTAAAAAAAATCTAGGGACACTAATATTTTACAGGATTACTAACAAATGGATAATCCATAGAGAATACCAAATTTTAGTGTCAATATACCATTAAGATACAAAACTCACTATTGTGTTGTCATTATTTTTTGTGGACTCTATATGGATATAAGAAACATATAATCTCCAAAATTTGAGACAATGTGTATATAAGAATGTAAATTTATATATCACATGAATTGTTTCCTTAGAAATTAAAATCAAACCAATCAATCAAATGAAGTTTTCATTCCACTACACCTTATTTTATAGTTTTATAATCAATATTGATAGTATCACATTTTATATATTATAAAAAATATTAATTATTTTCATCATAGATGATTCATAGTCATATTTCACTATTTTTTATTTTATTCATTATTTTATTTATTTTACATGAATATTATCGCATGATAATTTCTATTTATTAAATATAGAATCATTGTAAAGACAATACTGAGAAATTAATATTTTTAATTCCTTAGAATCATTATGATCTTTCTCAATTATTACTCTAATCATCCTTCTAATTTTTTTAAATATCATCATTCTTCATTGACACTATCATAAATAATAATAAAATAATATTAGTATGAATCCTCTTGAATTTTGGAAGAAAATAACTCCTCTAATTAATTCCAACATTGTGAAGTGTCTGTTATTCAATATTTTTTCAATCCCTAAAGTTGTCGAGTAAATACAATGTGCCTAATGGTTTGATCCATCTATTTATCACAAGCTATCACATCACATTAATCCCATAGACTCTAAAACACTTTAGACACTTTTCCCCATGTTACATAGGTTTTATGTGAACATTATATTTCATGATCCATGATGTGGTACCTACATTCACCTAAAAATAATCAAGGATTATTCCTTAATAACTTGATTTACAGATATGTTACTTATATAAATTTAGTTAGGTAACCTTATATATGTAGTTAGTTACACTAATATATTTAATGATGACCATTTAGAAATATTCCCTCATTTTATATTCTTATAATTATGGATGATATTAACCTATGTATAGGAATAGTTTAACATTAGATATATAATTCTTTTGTAACAATTTTACCAACACTTCTATTTTTTTCTATATGTATACAAGGAACTACTCAATGATTTTTAAAGATTTCTCCTCTATATGGGATATATCTTATATATGAGGCTTGCTGAATCATACCTAAATATTGTTACTCTATAACCACTCGAGAGAATAAAATAACAATATGTTTGATATTTTAAACAACATAGAACACCGAAATGAACCATGAAATACTATTATTTTAATAGGATTACAATATAGCCTATGAATTAGAAGGATTGAAAAGAATTAATGTAATTATAAAATATATAATTCTCATAGTGAATAAAAATATTTTGATAATTGAAATTGAAATAATCATTTAATTTTTAGTACGTTCATTTTCATCTTCAATATATGTTTCTTCTAAAAATGGTTTTTGTGGATGTATATGAGTTAATATTATAATTAATTTCTCGATATACAAATACATTTATTTTATTGTAACTAATAACAAGTATTAAATAATTATATTAAAATTACCTTCAGTTGATGTTTTAGTATTTTCTAATATGAATGACATTCTTGTAAATAGTGAAAAATAATTACTTTCAAGGTAAATTTTATTTTTGTTTCAAAAATTTATAAACATTCCATTTTTTTTCAAATTTATTTATTGTAAAATTAATTAAATTATAAAATTGAAAATCATATTATCTATTTTTGGAATAAATGTTATTATTTAATTTGGAATAAAAAAAATTATACAGAAAAATGCATTGTTTTAAATAACTATTTACCATTCTGTTTTTTCGTTTTATAATACATTACTCATGGACACTAATAGAAATTGAATATATAAAAAATTATTTTATATTTAAAATTATAATGTATAAAAATTTCAAATAGGCCACTTTTATTCTTTCCATTATGAATAGTATCCATAGTAAATCATTCTTACGTTACAAAAGGTAATGTGAGTAAACTAGGGTTAAATAAAATTTGATAAGGATTAAAATTAATTAAAATACATCAATTTATATTATTGGATGAATTTATTGTATTTATAATCACATAAAATATTAAAATATGTCCTTTTTATAAATTTTATCATTGATTTTGTTTTCTTTATAATATTAATCATGAAGAGAAAATCCTAGACGCCACTTTTTACTTTTAATAGCTATAATATTTTTTCATAGAGATAAAAACGAATCGTGATCAGTTATAATTGTTTATATTAAATAATAATGAATTTTATTATTCTTGAGGATTTATTTTGTATTTTTAGTGATAAAATTATTATATAAAATTTTTACACAATGGAGATGCAAAGCTTATGCAAGTAGTAAATAAGTCAAGTTACTTAATTTGATAACTATAAAGGTAACATTGGTTAGACGATTTAAACTATAAAATGAAATTTATGGATAAATATAACATTTTATGTATATGTGAATGCTTAATAATTGAATTCCATTGTTTTCATGTTTTCTTAAAGTCAAATTATTTGACTAGTTTTCAAAATTGTTTTAAATGTCAAATCTTGTGAATAGTTTTCAAAATGACAGTAACAATATTTTATGTTAATAATATTTTATTAAATTATATAAAAAAAACTACTATCGTACAATAGGAGATCTAGGAATACATATAGTATGAAATGCCATCATGTGACCATTTATGATATATTTTTCATAAAATAAGTATGATTATAACATTTAAATATAGTAAAATTCATTACTATAGTTAATATTTAAATAAGATAAGAAATGGTTTAAATAAAAATATATGGTTCAAAATGGTATAAAAAACTAAAAAAATAATGATTATACAATGAAAATATCTTTTTAATAATTGAATACCTATCTTTTTGGAACCATTTTACATCAGTTAGAAAAATAAAATTTTAAAATATATTATACATTTTAAAAAATGACACTAATGATATTTTATAAAACAAATTTTTTTCTTTAGTGGTTTAAAATTACTAAAAATTTATTGTTCATACAATTCAATTTAATATGGTTTATAATGTCATGAATTGTAAATTTTCGGGTTAATTTTCCATTTATAGTAACTTCCTTGACCACTAATGAGTAAAAAACATTGATATCTCAATAATTGTCAAAAGGTATGACTGTTTTTTAAAACTAAGATATAATGAAAAAAATAACGAAAACATGTCAAAATTTATTATATTTGAGGATTTAAGATCATCACAATATTATTTTATAATTATATTAACTAGGATACATTTTTTGATATAATTTAATTTAAATATGTTTAATACATTAGGTAATTCCATGTTTTCCACTCCTCATGCTTATAATAGGATACTTTTTCTCCTTTATTCCTCACCCATTTTTAGACATATACCTATAAAAACTCCCCTTAATTAAATTATATGATTTTTTTACTCATAAAAAAATATGTGATGAACTATATAAATGACAATTTTAGGGGTCCTTAAAAGGTAATCTATTGGAGGCCTACTGAAGAATAGGAAGTGATATTACTCAACCTATTTAAATGTAATTATTTTATTAACCCCATATAAATAAATTTTGTTCATTATTAAATAATGAAGAATTTCTAAACAATATACTTATGTATTATTATAATTATGGAATACCCATAATCCACCTTATTTTCATCTGTTTGAAAACGATAACATCACTCGTGCATACATACGGACTACCACCACCATGAAACAATGTTATTTTTTCATATTTACATGGATGTTAATAAGGATATATTTAATCAATATAATATATTTATATACATATATATGTGATATTAAAATGACCTTGTAATGAATAATTATTATTTACCTTTCCCAATGTTTCTTTCTTTGTGAAAAGAAAAACAATTTCTTCCATACGTACGACATGTTTTCTCCATAATGGTATAATAAATATCTCATTCTATATAGATTATGGATTAATATATATATATATTTATATATAACTTGTTTACCATTTTGTAGATGATGGAACCATGATCGTAGTACATGGATTGGAACTATAGAACTAAATATCCCACGAAAAAAGGATATAGTTTAAATAGAGAGACAAAAAATTTAATAAGAAATTATTCTCCAATTTGTTTTACAATTTTATAAGAAAATAATGTATGATATTATATGTATGTATATTATTATTTAATAAAATTAATATAAATTTATATTTATTATAAATGTCTTCATTGTTACTACAAAGAATGTCGAACATTAGGTAGGGGTACATCATCTCAAATTGCCTTCTTTGAGATATATTTTATGTTAGGCACCTATATTATTTTATAATGTGATTATGAAGTCCATTTTACATGTTATATAATGTATCTACTAATAATCATGATATTAAATTAATTATATGAAATTATTATTCCACGAGTCTTATGACTTAAATTTTAATAATGTAGTAAGGGTTATCTAAAACAATTTCATTTTCTACTATGATTGTTTATGATTATATTTATAATGATTAAATTTCATGAAATACAACTCAATAATTGAATAAATTCTCTTCTAATGTATTTAATTATATAGAATACATTTTCTCCTTCCATTTTCTTCACATAAATTACTGAAGAGGCCGAAATAATATTTTTTTTGAAAATTTAAATTTATTTTTCTCCTCAGTTGAAAATCATATTTCCTGCTTGTCCATGTATTCTAAAAATTATTTAAATAATTTTTTACTATTCCAAAATTATTATTCAAACACATTGTTACCCATATCTTATATATTATATAATTACTTAAAATGAATGATATTTTCATTTTTAAAATGAGTAACTTTTGTATTATTTCCAAAACGTAAAATGAATATTTGTTTTAACACCCATGTAATGAACAAAATGTTATGCCACTATGGAAACTTGATTTTATAATAACTCCATTACAAGTTTCAGATTCTATTTTTAAATTATAATTTCTTCAATAATATTTTCAAAATATATTAATTTAACTATTAGATTTCATAATTAATATTTTTTCTCCTTAAGAAATATTATATGTGATATTTTAAAATAATTACTAAATTATGATAACATACCCTAATGTTACTTATACATTAATAGGAAAATAATCTAATTATTTCATCTATATTTTTTCTCTTGTCTTTTTATGATTATGATTATAATATTATTATGAAACCAATTTATCTTACATCTGTAAAAATATGATGATTTGTTGAAAGTCTTATGAAACCCATTTCTTTTTCATGAGTTATGATATATTATGATGAATTATTTTTGGTCATGATAAATAAATATGAAAATAATATGGTGATATAATGGGAGGGACTATAATTATATCTCCCTCAAATCAATTGGGAAAATTTGGATATCTCATGAAATAATTAGTATTAGAAGGGGAAAAGAACCCAAATTAGTACGGGAATCTATAAAATATTATAGTCCTAGGAGTGGACCATGAATAAGGATATGATGAAATGTGAAGTGAACCTAATTCATTATGATAGTTTTGGAAGTTAACCTTTAATAAGGAAATTATATACAACGCTTATATGTAATCCAAATACTTATTTAATATGCCATTGTTATGCTAGAATGAATAAGTTTCTTTGATTCCATTACGATTCATGTCTTAAAACCTCCATTATTTATGACATAACGCAATATTATGGTCATTGTTATAAAGGGTCTGGTTTTTAAGATTTGTAGATTTTATTCTCATACACTTATTATCTTATTATGATCTTATTGTATATGATATCACCATTGATTAAAGATAAGGATAATATGATCTCAATCATTCTTAGGGTATATTTACCTACGTTATAATGAATGTTTAAATATAATATTGGATTATGTGGGTTCTTTTTATGCAGAAATTAGTTAGAGATTATGTTATTATTTGTCGCAGCAGCTATTTATGTATGCATGTTTATAATGAAACTAAAACATGAAGGTGATGTATGTAGTTACAATAAAATATATTTAATATTCATCTGATAATATGAAATATCATTTAATGATGAGTATGTGTATCTATATTTGGTATAAGAGTATGGTTGTTTTCAATTTAAAGAGATTATGATTAGAAATCAATGGTCAAATGCCTAGGGATAAGTCAACGTATAAGACAAAATAATAAATTTGTTTGTAAGGAAGATATTATGTGGGTTTCCTTTGAATAAATCAATGTCTAGATACAATATGTGTGTGTGGTATTTGAATAAATTCATTTAGGGTTTATAATCCCAAAAATAGTTTGTAAAAGTACATCTTGTCCATCATTCTTGTTTATGGCGTGTGGTCCCTTTTTTGTACACATTGTTTTACACTCCTAAGGGAATGCATGGGTATTTTCATATTTTTTTATAAACCATTTTAAGGATTAAAATATATTATTATCATTAATAAACTAGTTTAAACATAATTTTCCATATATTGAAAACAAGGGGTTTTGATTTAAAATCCTATAGATGATTTTTCATCTTATATGATTACTGACTATAATTGTTATTACTCATACACTAATTATTAGTTTTTCAATGGATATAACAAAGAGGATTGATAATTATATAAAACGATATGGTCAATTGAATTATAGGCCACATAAAAATCCAAATTGTATGGTAAATGGAAGGAAAAACCTTGTGATTATGACTAATCAGATATCTCTTTATATTTTTAACAATATATTCTTGGGTGAGATTCCTGATGTCCCTAGTAAGAGAAAAAATATATTTTCCATAAAGCCATGATGGTAATTATATGGGATGAATCACTCAGTGAAAACTTTCTAGAGGAATGAGAGAATATTTTTCATGTGGGAAACAAGGATACAGAAGAAGAAATTTCTGAGAAAGATTTTAGAGTTCGAGAGAGTGATGTGAAGTTCATCCAGTATTAGAGTTTAATTTTCAATATATTATGTCTTCTGAATATATTAATTATATAAGGAAATTCCTAGATATATGGGTTAAATAATATCCCAAAGAATGGCATATTATAAGGCATTATGTGAAAAAAATTAAAAAATATATATATTTTTTGTGTCAATAAGTACATTTTATATCTGTTATAACAAGGATATTTTTGTTATATGAATCATGGACAATATAATGATCTATCCACAGTAGAATTTTATTAATTATTTTAAAATATATTTAGTAATAAATGAATTTTTTGGAGACATGTGACTATGGGACTCAAATCCCTTGATACATTATTGATATTTAGACAATAATGTTTAGTTATGATAAATGGAAGATTTATTAAATTTTAATATATATATATGAACATGGAATTGATTTTTCATTTGACGAAAAAAGTTATTTATGTGTTCTTTATTGATTTTTATTGTATTTTACAATTTAAAGAGTCCTATGGAATGATTGTCGGAATTTATTTTTTCATTATGTTTGTGATGTGATTTTTAGGGGACTTTAATTTTTTTTGGGATTTTGGATTAATACACTATTTAGATTTAAATAACAATTTATTCTAATATAATATTTTCTGTTAAGTTAATATTTTGTCTATTGGATAATGGGGTATTTGTAATTTTGTATGTTGGATAGGGATTAATTGATAATTTTACATTTTCAATGTTATTTATAGTCAAACTAAAGATGACCATTGTAGTAAGTATCAATATTTTATTCATGATATTTTTTAAAAGTTCACTACATTATATTATTTAGTAGTTATTTATTAAAATGATTTAAGAAATTTTTTTATTTGTTTAATTAGGATGATATTTAAATTAACCTTGGTATATACATGTGATTTAATGTTTAAGGTTATTTGGGAAGAATATAATTAATTTATTGGGGATATAAGCTCAAAACTATGAGATCTCCTTTGATCAAAAAACATAAATTAATGTTTTTTATTGATGTAATATGGGATGTAGATTTATTCATTTATGAACATATCTATATAGAACCATTATTATTAATGTGGAATGATTTGAGTCAAAATTATTGTTTTATCATATGATGGTTTATAGATTTTGGATATTATAATACTCTGTACTAAAAATTTATTTTTCATTAATACTGATATATTTTTGGTATTTCATGATATCCTTCAATGAATTATGATATTGATTTTAGTGCCTCATACATGAAAAAATGATCTTCAATACCCATTTTTTAAGAAAAACCCGAGATTGTCATGAAAAATGATAAAATGATGATATTCTTATTATTATGTATTGTTAATAGTCTTATAGGTAATGAAATTCTCTAACACTATGAGAAGGATCATGATACAAAAATACTATCCTTTTATATTTATTTTTTGTTGAATAAATTATCCTTTTCATAACGTATTGATTTATGGATTTGTAGGAATTAACATTCACATGATCATTCAATTTCATATGATAAATATTTTATACATCTCTTAATTAATATTTGGATATTAATTTTTTCATCCATGCCTATATTTCCTAATCCCAGATATGTTCTCCTATTTAAAAAATGAGTTATAAGTTATTCCAAATGTTCTTCATATTTCCCTTTCCCTATTATCATGGGGAAATTATATTTAATCTTTTTATGAGGTGGGTTTTCAATTTACCATTTTTCAAAATTTAGACCCCAAATTTCCGAGTATAAGTTAAAATAGTGAGGATTCAATTTATTAAAGGGGGATAATACAACATATCGGTATTTTTAAAAGAACATTATGTTTGGTAGTGTATTTAAAACCTAATATAGACATTTAAAAAATTGAAAATTTTATTATATTTAAAAAATTAGTACATAGACATAAATTTTGATTGTATGAATATAATTTATTTAATTATTAGATATATCAAAAAGATATAATCAATAAAATTTTGTAGAAAAATTCATAGGACATGATAAATTTTTATTAAAGTCATTTTATAATTAGGAATATGTTTTCTTCCATAATGGTTTGTATTACTTTCTTAATGAATATTATAATATATTTATGTCACATTTTAAAATAATATTTGATAAAAATAAGATCATTTTCTAAAATTTCATATCAAAATTATCATAGGTTGAATTTTTAGGATTCGTGCTAAAAATAATTATTTTTTATTAAAAAGTGAAAAATGTTTATTTCAATTTAAGAGAGTATTTTTTTGTTTCTATAAGTTACAATATACCATGTATTATAAAATAATTCATGATTTCATCATTTCTATTTTACTATGAATAATACAATTATTTTCATTTGAATAATTTTTTTTTTTGAATTTAAAAACCAAATTTTCTATAATCTGTATTTTATTAAAATTTTCATTTTAATCATAAATTAGTTCGCACCCCATATAGAAAATAAATCTTGATGAAATGGATTCTATGTTTGGAATTTTTTTTTTCTAAATACGGTTAACAATTCTCCTCTATTTTTGTCAATAGGAATAGTAACCGTAGTAGATTTATGTTTCCAAAGTGAAGGTAAAATGAGATTTTCAGTGTTAAAATTAATATGACGAGGCATAAAATTTATATAGAAATATTATTTTACATGTTTTTATAAGTATATTTCATACATTATAATGTAAATATTTAAAATATGACATTTTTTATTTTAAATTAATTTTTTCCATTAAAATATCTATGAAAATGTAAAAGAAAAAAATATCAGCTCCAAAATTTTAAAATCTATAATATTTTTTTATTGGGATAAAAAATTATATTCTTAGTTGTAAATGATTATATAAAATATTAATGAATTTATTTTATCATGGTAATTTATTATTAATTTTTAAAAATAAAATAATTATCAAAAATTATTATGCCACATTGACACAATGCCTGTGAAATCATAAATAAATACATTAAAATATTTTAAAATATTTTAATGTAGTATTTTTCGGTTATTAAAATTCTCCCATGAATTAATAAGATAAATATAACATATTATAGATTTTTTAAATATTTACATTATAATTACATTTGTACTTGTTCTATCAAAAGTACAATTATATGAGTAGTTCTAAAAATGAAATTAATGGTATATTATGTTAAATATATTTTAATAAATTATTCAAAAATATAAAAAGTAACAAAATAGACCAACTAAAATGGGATGAGGTATTACATTTAATCAATTTTCCATTTATGAGCTAATTTTCATCTATGAAATTTTTTGTAACAATTTATTATTTAAAAATTCATTATTGTAGTTAAGGATAATATTGGTTAACCAAATGGTTAAAACAAATGATAAATTTTAAAATGAAATCTAAACATATGAAAATATTATTTCTTGATTATATTAAAACCATATATTCTGTATCTTTAAATAAATATCATTTAAGACCCGTTTTACAAGAGTTAGAAACATATAATATGATAATATTTCATGTATTTACAAAAATGACATTAATAATATTTTATAAATAAATATTTTATAAAATGATTAAAAATTAATTAAAATAATATATTAATACATCTAAATTTTAAATAGTTAAAAAAAATTACAATTAATGCTATGTTTTCTTTTTATATTAGCTTTCATGACCCGAGTTGAGTAAAAAAAATGATATTGTTGTAATAGTCAAATTTGTTAATGATTTATCAAAACTATAAGATAACATTCAAAAAAACCAATAATATTAATAATTTTAATATATTATATTATTTACTTTAATGTTAATTTTGAATTATTATTATGTCAATTTGTATCTATTCTTTCATTAAAGGTTATTTATATTAATTTAAGTCTTTTTGTTATTCCAAGAGTGTCCCTCATCTCACTTTTAAATGGGAACATCTTCCACTATCATACTCACACTATTTGATCCTTATTTCTCTTCCATACACTACCCAATTAAATTTTAAAATTCATTATTCAGGACTTATTTATCATGGTATTCATAAAATACTCATATAATGGTCCCTAAGATGGAATCTAATTGAGGCCTACCGAAGAAGATATATTCCTCTTACCAAACCTATTTAAATTTATTTCTTATAAAAAATCCAATAAAAACATGATATATATTATAAAATAATGAATCCAATATATAAAATATAATTAATTTTTATTATTATTCGTTATCAAACATAATCCTCCTTCTATCCAACTATTGGAAATGATATTGTTTCTTGTGCGTGTGTGTGGACTACTAATTACATGAAGAGAAGTAATTTTTTTCATTTACACTTTAAATGGATGGTTATAAGGATATATTTAGTGAATATATGATATATATATATATATATGATATTAACATTATCAATGAATGGTGAATTATTTATTTCATTTCTTTTGATACATCAATCAAAAAATGAAAACAATATTATTGTGTTTCAATGGCATACCCTCTCCTTAAATGGTGTAATTCATTTTTCATTCTATATATTTTATGGATAACTCTAAATTTATATACATATATAAGGATTATATATTATACTTATATTAGGGTAAAAAATTTTAGATGATGGAAAAATGATTAATCTATAAGGATCAGAACAACAGAACTTATACTCCCATGAAAAATGAAATAGTTAAGACCCATAAAAGATACATTTAATAAATAAATGTTTTTAAAATGGTATTGAAATATTATAAGATTATAATATATGTTATTTTTGGAATTTAAATTATTATATTATAAATTTATAATATATTTAAAATTATAATATATGGGGTTAGATCACTTTCAAAAAATGTCGAACTTGACATTAGGGTTTATCATCTAAAATTGTCTTCTTCGGGACATATGTCATACTATAAACCCATATTAATATATTAGGATAATATAAATATCATTTTAAATTATATATTATAATTATTATTATAATAATTATAATTAAATTTTTATTTTAAATTATTCTTTACCGAGGCATATGATAAAAATATTACCAATGTAGTAAGGGATTTATGTTACAATCTCATTTTAATGGGATTATTTATGATTGAATATCTGATGATGAATTTTAATGATATAACTCTGAAAATATCATGAATTATCATAAAGATGGATTTTTTTGGAATACATGTTTTTTTTCTTCATTTCACTCAATTTATGTTTACATGAGATCGAAATAATATTTTTATGGAAATTTGACATTACATTTCTCACTAGTCGAAAATAATTTTTCATTCATGTCCATGATTCATAATGATATGTTGAATAATATTTTAAATATTACCAAATTATTATATAAATAAATTTATATTCTTTTTTACTCAGAAAAAAATTTATTAGAAGGAATCTTTTTGTTATTTTCTTAATCACGTACTTTTGACATTTTATGAAAATGTGAAATGAATATCTATTTTAATGTACATGGAATGAATGGAATTTCTTTTGATCATGAATGAGAAAATTTTTTTATGATTAAATTCATTTTTTCCATAGCTCTTATCAATGATAATTTTTCCCATAATATTTTTGAAATATTTAGAATTATAATTAAGTAATATTAAAATATAAATCGTTTTTTCCTCCTGAAATGTTTGAAGTTATATTTTAAAGGAATTTTTCATCCATGATAAAATCATTTGATGTTAATTATTATTATAATGGATATATGATCCAATGATACAATACTTTTTATTTTATGTATTATTTATTATTATGAAGAAAATATATATTTTTGAAATCCATTTACTTTACATATGTAATTTTTTGTTGTAATGTTCAAACTTTTATGAAACCCATTTTTTCATGGGATATGATATATGATGAAGAATGAATCTTGATCATGTTTAAAAAATGTAATGGATTATGAATATGTGATGGGTGGGATTGTAATTATATATCACTCAAATTCATTAGGTAAATACAAATATCTCATGAGAAAATAAAGAGTCGAATGGGTAGTGAACCCGGATCAGAAAAATAGTCTGTTTACTATGATATTCATTGGAGTGAACCTTGAATGATGATATATAGGAATGTGTAGTTAACACAATATACTATGATATTATTATCCCTAATACAAAACAATGAAACTGGTTTTCTATACATATTTTTATATAAAAAACATATGTCGTATGTTTATTTTATGATCTCATGGATCGTTATATTTGATATTATTATGATGAATGTCATATAAACTATTATTACTATAACATGAATAAAGATTACGATATTTCATATACAAGGTATTATTTAAAAAATTGATGTTCAATTTCTTATATCCTTATACTCATTTTATTTTCATGTGATCGTTGATAACTTCCTTGATACCCATATCAGGCATGTGAGGTAACTCATTCAAATGTTTCCTTTCCCCAAGTTATGGATATATGTTTTAAGTATGATTGGTATAAGAAGGTTTCTAGTTATAATGAACATAATGGTAGATGATATATATCTTTTATAAACATATTTCTTTAATATATGATTCTATATAGAGTAAACCTATATAGTTTTTCAATGTATCACAATTTTAAGTATTGAATATTATTCTAATAAGATGTAGTAATTCTCTTGGAAATTTACGATCTCGATGTATTCCATGACAAAGTATCGTTTCACTATTTTATCTTCTTAATTATTTTGTAATATACTCATTCAATTGTAATTTTAAAAACTTATTATCTTTTATATATTTATATCCCATTAATAGAGTGACCTCAATGAATTATCTTGGATATTCATGTTTATAAAAACCATTTTTTTAAATCTACACCAATATATAATGAATCATCCACGATTTTACCTACATAGGGAATCTTCAGGAATGATTGTTTAAAAACTTCAGAATATCATAAAAATCCTCTAAATATATTAGATAACATCAAAATGAATAATTGATAAAAAAAAATAATGGAACCTATTGGTTAGAATAAATATTCGAGGTGCTAGGATATAAATAATGAGTCTAAATCAACAATAACATCATAGTTTTACATCTATTCCATGATTGAATCCCAAGAAATCTTCTCTCATCCAAAAATAATCCCCGACCAATGAAATATGGGAGTAATAGGATGAACTTATAGTTGGAGTCTCTAACCAATGATTTTCGTATAGGGGATCTATTGGATTCTCTATATTTTGAACAACTGATACCAAAATAAATGAGTAACCCACATTTGTATTGATGAATATGAATGAAAATGTATAGATGGAATATATCATGCCTCATATCATATTGCACAATATCTCCACAAAATCATCCATCACCTAAATCTTACCTCTACCTACACCTCTTCCAGAATATTCTTTCTATGGTCTACCTAGAGATGGTGCAGGTTGTACAGATCAATTTACTATCTACAACATGATTCTCTAAAATCATAAACACTAATTTTATTATTGTTTCTGGGAGGTAATAATTTTCCACCAGAAGGAGAATCCTAGTCTCTACAATATATATATTAAGGATGTTTAACCGCTTTATCACCTAAGCTCAATATTGCTTCCATACTATCAACAAAAACACGAAACATGTTTCCTATTTCATAAAAATATTAAAAATATCTATCTTCCTATATGATGGATCTAGAATATGATTTTAATATTGATTTTCATCGATATTATGATCTTGATAATTTATTTCTATTGATGTGATCTTATTTGTTTTTATCACATAGCTGATACTGATGTATATTTAATAGAAAACATATCCCAACTCTAACACCTAGTAATGAGTCTATAAAATTATATCAATCATTAAACCACATATAATAGTTGTTCATTAATAAGAGTATATTCCTAGATTGAATCATCCTCCATAAGTGATTCTCAAACATCTAAGATCAAATATAAACCATCATGGATCATGTCTTGAGAGTACCTCATGTGTCACCCATTTATTTTAGTATAAATATATCTTTAAATAAACATTGTATTTGTTAACATTATTCAGATGAAAAATAAAACTAAAATAAATCGTAATATATATATTAATATTATAATAGATAAAAAACAATACATCATTAAATTAAAATATTAAAATTCATTTTAAAAAGTGAAAGAATAAAATCTTATGTATATAAAAAGATAACAAGAAATAAAATTATTCATTATAAAACATATATTTCAAATAATTCGATATTATTGTTTTTGTTTTAATAAAATGTTTTGATTTTATTTAAACTCAATGAATTGAATACAATTCAATGTTTTTAAGATATATAATTAATTATACATGGCTTTAATAAACACCTTTAATGTTCAAAAGGTATATTTTATAATGAATTATTTTGAAAATGATGTATATTTTTATATTGAATTAAATTTATATATTGTAAGGTATTAAAATATAAATTTTTTAATCATACATATAAATATAGTAAGACTCATTTAATTTTTAATTTATATTAAATAAAATTATTAACACTTATTTTATTTAAAGTTATTTTCACGAAAATAATGTTTCATTTTATATCATATTTTCATTTAAAATTTAAAATACAAAATTTTATAGTTATAATTTGATCTAACAAACATCATTTTTTTATTCATCATTTTAACATTATCTTTGGGAGAGATTTTGTATTTTTTTAAAATAAGGGATTTTAATGTGAACAGCAAAAAAATAGTTTTTTCAAACTCATCAATTTTATGGAATCTTCAAGTTATTTATCACATTAATTTTTTTGAATTATATTTATTGATAAAATATGTATTTAAGTAGTGAAACAAAGTATATAAATGTATCAAGTTCAATTTATAAACCTATTTTTATATTTTTGGATGCAGTGGTATATTTTCTTCTTAAATAAAATTTGAGTTCATTTAATTTAATTACGTATTTATAAGTATATATTTAGTTTTAGTATGTTTTTAAATTAATATAAACCCCCATTTTTAATCAAAAAACAGAAAAATATATTTTTAATCATTACTATACACTATCGATTTCCAAAAATAAATATAAATACATTTCTAAAAAAATTACCACATTTTTCCTACATATATTGAGAATAATTTTAATCAAATTTATAAATTTAATCAATTACAATCGATTTAATATTTTTAACCATATTGTTTCAATTATATAATAATATTAATTTCATTTTAATTATTTAAAATAAATTACCTAGGTAATTATCAGTCTCTATAGTAAATCCCAAAATTAGGTAATGCTTTTAAATATATTCATAAATTCAAAAAATATAACAAAATAATATCATTAAATTGATTTAAAAGGGTACTCTTAACGTAATCAAATCATATCCTCTCTTATTATCAATTTAGGATCCACATTCCTTGAATAGGACATTCTGTTGGTATTTGTAAATAGTTATTCATAAAAATGTTACCCTGATATATTATAAAAGGACCCTTCCATCTCAATCTATATGAAAAACAAAAATTTATAATTTTCTCAATAATCTACAATAATTAATTCCCTATGAATAATCTCACATGTTTTTATCCCATGTTCTAAAGAGTATATTCCAAATCCTTCAAAACTAAGAAGGCTTGGAAAATATGATATGATTTCTTCGTTGTATATAGTGATTTTTTACATTTATTTTTCATTGAAAATATTTATATGAATAATTTTAAATATAATTTATCATTACATTAATAAAAATTACACGATTACAATTTTATAAAAATGTTATTATTACTATAAAATAACATTTTATTATGCATTGGTTTTATAAAATTTATTCTTGTTTTCTATTAGTTTTACAACCGATAAGATTGGATGATAAATCATTTACATCAGAAATGAATAAATAAACATAAATAATTGTAATATTATGTAATAATGATTAATTTAATATTTTTTACTAATAATTAATTTTATTATTTAAAATATGTTCACCAAATAAATAAACTCATTCAATAATTCAATAATCATAAAAATTAATATTTTTATGATTTGCAAAAGAACTAACTCCATGAGTTCTTGGAAATGACGTGATACTCCAAAAATGTATCAGACACAAAAAATAAATCATCTTGAATACCCTAAATATTATTAAATCACAACCATGAAACAAGGATCAAAACCATTAAAATAAATCAATCATGAAAAACAAAAAAGTGTTCCCTCAAATATAAAATTTTAAATAACTAATTAATATATAAGAAAGAAAATATTATAATAGACTTTTATTAATTAAAATGGATATTAATAAAATTCTTACATATATTAATAATAATTCAAAATTTATTATATAGTGTGTTGCAATTTGTTCAACCTAAAAGAAGTCTGAGGTTATGGTTTTCTCATCATATTTTCTCTTTATCAAGAAATAAAACATATTCCACACATTTTATAATATATTTGATTATATGTAATTTATTTTTAACAAAATTCATTCAAATTAAATTTAATTTAAAATACAATCTTGTTTTAACTCTTTTATGTGTATTTAATTACTAATTAATGAAAACAATTAGGGTTTCTTTTACAATCTCGCATTGAATTAATGATTATTTGTTTTAAACATCCTACATGAGGTAATTGTATATTATGTATCACCAAAACACCATATATTATGTTATATTATACTTATTTCTAGGAATTACATGTATTCTTATAATTTCACTTCCCTTTGGTTCAAAACTCAATGCAATGGATACATAAATGTTGAAGTAACAATATCTCTTTATTGTGGTTAGGAACTGTTTCCCCCAAATCCAAATTCATTACATTTTTTATGAATTTTCTTAACTATACATCAATAGATTTTAAGGAAATTTTCTATTTCATCTGAATATCTTTAAAAAAATATTGTTTCTATATAACATTTTGTTCATGGATTATTTCTTTAGACTATTGTTAATATTTATAAAAGTTATTAAAAATATTAAATTTCAATTATTTTGGTATGAATAAATATAACAACAATTATATATATTATTCTATCTATATATATCATTCAATTTTTATTAATTTTTCAAATGTAATTTTATTTCTTAATGTTTTCTGAATTTTTTAAATTAATATTAATAAAAAAGTGTATGACTTCCAATTTTTCAAAAATAATTTAAAATGTTAATATAAAACATTTTATACATAAAATTTTAAATAAATAAATATTTTTAAATAATTATTTGTGAATATTATATAATGATATCATTCATATTATTTCATTGGATTCCTTATGAGCATGTTTGGTGTAAATTGTTATTAAACATGATTCTTCCTAGTGGGTTAAATACACTATGATGGATACATAAATTACATAATCTTCTGGTGAAAAAATTTGTGTATGGTTTGTTATTTGGTGATAGTTGGGTCCATTATATCACTAAAAATCAGTAGATAAATCTTTATATCTCATGACATATTGATGTTCTCTGTGAATATGATTATTGATTTTTTTTTAAAATTTTGTGTGTGGATAAGATATTTTATAGAAATTTTCATAGATATGTGAGTGGGAATTATTTTGGGAAGAAATGGTTATATGATTGTATATAGAAGTTATTTTAGTTATCTGTTCTCATAATGTTTCTATTTATCATTCATATTCTTATTCTGCATTTATATGTAATTACATATGAATATGGTATTCTTTATGTCCCATGATTATTATCACGTTACTTATGTGATGAAATCCCCATTAGGTTAGGATTCTTGATTTATTATATGTCTTATTAGCTATTATTTCCTTAATTCGGGATCATGTACTCATACTCACATTATCCTCTTATGCTAACCTGTGAGTTTAGATTTTTATCACTTGTATTCACTTTTATTAAGAATCTGAGCTTTCCTCGTTATTATGCTTCCATTTTTTTGGTTATGAGGATTATTATTATATATGATTTTTTATGGGTGTAATCATCTATGAATTATATTCATGTAAAATATTTAATATTTTTTTTAAAAATCATGTAGTTTATTTCTAGAGATTCCAAACTGTTGGTTTCTTGTATTATGTAAATTTAAGAGAACAAGTGTTTAAGTTATGGACATAATGTCAAATATACATGTCAATAGAAGGAAATATCACATGATATCAAAGTATATAAATATATAATATTTATATTTCTTGAATCGGGATTAGGGTTCCAATTTTGAGATATCTTTATTTATATCAGAGAGGAGTAATGTTTTTTATTAGTTTATCAGAAGTAGGTGTATAGAACCTCAAAAATACATGATAACAAATAGTTTATGATGATTAACCTAATTTATCATTTGATTAAATTAATTTTTCATAATATTTTAAATATTGGTATTTATTTATATTAACATATAATAAATTACTCATATAATTATTTCATGATTATCATAGTTGAACTTTTGGTTTCAGTAAATTTCATGGACAAAGAGAAACATAGGGAACAATGAATTTGGGAAATAGTGTAACGATTATTGTATTTCATAACCAAATTTTATTTTTGATGGATTGTAATTTTTTTCCAATTTCATCTCATGTTATAAAAAATAACTAAATAATATTAAATTCTAAAATTAAATAATGATAGGAAACTAGTTATTGAGTATTTGATTCTACAATGACTATCCAAATCTATGGTGTCATTAAGTTCAATAAAATCCTTGTTTAGGATTATTATAATGGAAATTATCCTTCTTTATCGACCAATTCAAAGGGCATAAAATTTATTTTTTGATGGTTTACAATTTGGAATAAAAATAAGATAAATGGTGGACTCTTATCAAGAACATGATCCAATAGAATGGAAATGACTCCTTTAAATGGCATGGATTGAAGAATATATTTTTCAATGATTATTTTCCACAAATACATTATAATAAAATTATGGATGAACCCATTGGTTAATATTAATCATGAATCTGATTACGTTGAAGGAAAACCTTTGTATTCATCATCGACCTTGAAAGAAAAATCAATTATTTCTTTAGTGGATTTAAATAATTATTCCTATGATATATATATATATATATATATATGTTGAACTATAGTATATATGAAAACATTATATATGTTCACATAAAGTGTAAATTGAATCTAGGGACTCTAATTATACTAATGGATTTTAAAATGATAAATATAATATTGGGTTTAGTAGAAAATATGAATGATAAGTCACATTATGGAATAGAACATAACTGACATATATGTCTAAATTATAGGAAAAAGTATTAGGGAAATTATAAAAAATGCATGGGATAATTTTTATAATTGTGGATGGATTTTCCATGAAACAATTGATTGCTAAAATTGATAAATAGGTTAAATAATACAATAGAGTGTTTGAATGTTCAAAATAATTAACCAATCATAATTTAAGGCTTCAATTTCAATGAATTTGGTCATTATACCTTTATATTCCCCAATTCTTGGGTTAAATGATAATTAATATCAGACTCCACCTAAAATAATGGTCAAAGGGAAGGTATATGAAATCATAACCACTGATGTGGGTGAGGAAAATTAGGTGGTCTCAGGTGAACTCATCGCCAGCTTTATAATTTAAATTAATACAATTGACTTAGGTACTACCTACTATTTTATATCATGATTTTTTTCTAAGATCAATAATAACAATATAGAAAATTATTAGAGAAAAAATGTAGTGGTACATTTATTTTATCCAATTATTATAACTTTAATTTGATAAAATTATGTGGTAATGTGTTTCTTTCGAATCATCTTATTCCACCTTAAGTGGAATAGTATGTGATTTTGGGAATATATTTTCTCTCTCTTCATAGATCACATATTATTATTTTAATATGAAAATATAAATTCAATCCCAATATAAGACTATTATCAAATATTATTGAATGGATGACTATTAATTCTCTTTGAGAAAAAAATCAATTATATTTTCTCGATACCAAATAATTAAGGGTAATTATCTCAAATGATTTGTGATAAATTCAATTTTTGGAATATTCCAAAAATGTGAAAAAGTAATTTTCTCCTAGTATTATATTATATAATGAGGATGATTTATCATTATAAATTATATCTCAAATCGGTTATATGCTATAAAAATCATTATCTATCAGCATTAGTGAAAGATATTAAAATTTTGGGGACTTAATTTATTTATGTGAGTAGAATGTAATTCCAATTATTATAATATGTATTCCCCTTTAACTAAATAATTTATTGAATATCTTGTTTTACATGAAATAAAAAGAAAAAATTGAGATATAATTTATTAATATAAAATATGAACTTTAATACATTATGATAATATAATTTGAAACATTATTAAGAAGGTTATATGAAGAGTAAAACCTCATTTCAATAAAAGGATAATGAAAAATTAATATTTTTTATTACAAAAATATATATTCTCTTTCCAAAAATATTATTATAATTACTTTTAAATGAAATATTTAATGTGTTTTAGTAACAATGAATTTATTAAAAATAAATTGGTTGAACATAAATAATTTTATATAATTAGATTTTATTAATATTATTTAATGACTATAATAATGTATTTTTGAGAAACAAATTTAAATTGTTTAGTATTTCTAAATTAAATTAAATTCTTCACATCATATTATTATGCCTATAAAAGTTTTCTATATATAAACAAATATATTAATACTCATTTAGTTCGTAATATATATGATATTAGATTAAGAATAGATAATTTTTAAAAATATATTTTTTAATTAGAATAGATTTTTATTATTTATCAATATTTCATTTAAAATATAAATTATGAAAATTGGAGATTTTAATTCGATAAAATTTAAAAAACCATTTTTTTCAGCATTTCACTATTTTCATACAATGAGATTTTTTGAATTTTATGAAAAAATTGATTTGTAGGTGCACTATAAAAAATTATTTTTAGACATACCATAAATTTCATGTCATCATCATGATATAAGTTCTAATTATAAATTTATATAAAAATATATTTTAACCAAACAATTATATCAGAAATAAAATAATAAATTTAAAAATAAAATGTGGAATTTAGGAACCGTTGTTTGTTATTTTGGAACATAACTTATATTTTATTCTAATGAAAACAATTTTGGATCCTTTTAGTTTAATTAAATATTAAATAGATGAAATTTGATTTTATATTTGTTTTAATGTCTAGTAAACCTTAGTTTTCCACTATAATCCAATAAATATCACGGTAATCTATTAAATTAATAATCATTATCAAAAATAAGTACAAATTAATTTTTGAAATAAAAACGTTATTGTGTTATTATTCTATACAATTAATTTAGTATTTAAAACTTATAGAAATTCAATATATAAAATTTATTGAATTTTTCAAATAATAATTTCAATAAAAATTATTAATCTTAATTTCATTTCTATTACAAAAAATAATTTACCTTGTTAAATGTTAGTCTCTTTGGTAAATCCTAAAATAAGGTGAATCTATTAAATCAATGTATAAATTAAAAAAATATCACAAAAAATTATTATTACATTGGTATAAGATGGTATTGTATAATTTTATTGTTCTTATACTCTAAAAATTTAAATATTTGATCCATTTTCCTTGAATATGACATTCATTTAATATTATTAATTATATATTTATAAAAATTCATCCCTTCTCACTTATAACAATAAAATTCCATTGTATTCTCATATACACACCTTAAATGGAAAACCCTATATTTATTTGAAAATATTTCATTCATAATAATCCTCCCATAAATCTTTATCCTTTTATCTCAATATGATTCCCCAAATCCATCATGTTTAATAATATTTCTATAAGAAGATTTGATTTCTTCTTTGTATGTAATGACTAATTATTCTTATTTTTCATTTAAAACCATATTATATATATTATTAAATTTGATATATAAATTTAATAAAATATTTTGTAATCCATTATGATTATATAAAAGTGATATTATTTATATAAAATAGTTTGTTATTATTTATACATATGATAAAATGTATTGTGTTTTTTTACCAAATACATGAATGATTAAATAGTGTTTACATCATTAATGAATAAAACATAAATATATATAATATTATGTAACAAAGACTATATTATTATGTTTTAATTATTTTTAATAGTGATATTTTAGTTTAAATTCACTAAATAATAAAAGTATTTATTTAATTCAATGATCATTAAAAATGATTTTTTTTATTTCCATGTGAACTATTACCATATATTCCATTAAATGAACCTGGTAATCAAATAATAAATCTAAAATTTAAAATAAATTTTGAGTGAAATATTAAATATAATTAGACCATGATTAAGTATAATGGACACAAAACATTAAACTGAATCATGTATAAAAAACCAAATAAATGAAAAACAAATAATAACTTTTATAACAATAAATATATGGGTAATAGGGAATTATAAACTAATTCTATAATGAAAAATATTTATCTGTAAATTTATTATACAGAATAAAAATAAACTTAATCCTAACATATATGTAATTTTAAATGTGTTTGACCAATATGAATTCTAACTTATGCATTTTCACATTTCAAGATCTCTTTTTTGAGATATGCAATATATTCACCAATTTTTTTATATTTTGTGGGGTATAAACATTAAATTGATTAATTTTATAATAATTATCTTGTTTTTAAATGGATCTAAAATTAATCAATGGATATCTCTTTCATGGGGTTATGATTTCAATATTTACAAATTTGTAAGGATTTCTTTTCAAAGATATATTTGACATTGAGATTATTTATTTTTTTGTTCTTAATTATAGAAATTGATTGTTATTATTTCTAAAATCCAATCTATACTCTTATTATATTGTTATTTCTAGTATTCCCACATCTTAAAATTTCACATTCCCTTTGTTTATACCTCAATTAAAATAATTCTTGTTTGTATAATTGAACATAAGTCTTCATTGTGGTAAAGAATATATTTCATCCATATCCATATTTATTATAATGTCAAATTAATACTATTTTATATACATAAATATTTTTCTATGTTCATTTCCTCATTCATTTTAATTTCCTTAAATATATTTAATATGATACATTTTATTGTTTTCCACATTGATCATTTTTATAAGTTTTTAATATCATTTCAAAATGTGTCATATGAATCTTCCCTTTTAATGCATTCCACATGAACAAATATTTCCATAATTATATATGTTCCTCATTATAAATTATCCTTTCCATGTTTTCAAGGTTTTAAAATGTAATTTATATTCTCATTGTATTATAAATTTTCCAAAATTAAAGTTATCACATGACCAAAGTGTTTCATATTTTTTTAAAGTAATTTTCTTATGTTTATATAAAGGATTAATTTATTTAAGTCGAAATATATTAATATTTTTCTTATAATTCACTAAGGATATTCTCGAGTGACACTATACACATAATTTTATTGGGTTTTTTTATATTCATAATATATTTAATATTTTATTAAACCCAGTTTGTTCCCACTGGTTAATTAAGATATCATGGATTTATGATTTCTTATATGTTTATATGTCGTTCTTATGTAATGTTTATTATCATGTGATGAGTGATTCAATTATACTCCATTAATTAATTGGGTAAAACTTTATATATAATGAGGTAATTATTTTATGTGCGAATTTGATAGTGGAATACTATGTTCATATGATTGTCTGCATACTTGATTTTAGATAGTTTTATTCACATGATTTAGTGTGGACATGATTGTGGGTTTCTATTTTCATAATTTTATTTGTGTAAAATATTGTAGTTATCCATTTTTAAAATTTTCTAATTTCTTATTATTTGGATTATTATTATTCTATTTCATTCTTTATTCCTTGGTAATATCCCAGGTACCGTGATTATTATCTCATACCTTATGTTTTGATCAATTAAATATATAGTTATTCATGGTCATGTACTCATAAAAATATTATGTTTTTATTCACACTTATGATATATAGTTTATATATCTTACAATTACTCTTATTAAAAATCTAATCTCACCATTTTCTAGTGGTTTTATTAGCCATTTGATGAAGGAGAGTAATACGTATTATGTTCTTATACATGTATCCCAAGAGAGGAATATTTGTCAAAAATATTGAAAGAATTTTTTCAGATGAAGAATATCATTACGATAATAATAAATGACACTAAACCATTATATTATGAAATTTTGTGAATATTTGAGGAACAAAAATATATTATAAAGTTGATTTATAATATATATTTTTCATCCTAAGATTGAATCACATATTATCAAAGAATTTTTTTAGTTTCTGTATTTATAGAATTGGATATTGGAATTTAGGTGTGGAGAATCTCAATTCATATCTATATTAGGATTTTTTATTTTTGAAGATGAGGTTATGAATAGTAACTATATAGAGCAGAAAATACTATGATGAACCCAATTATTTATAGGATGAACCAAAAACTCCATAATATATAAAAAAGAATTATTTTTGAATATTATGGAATTTATTTTCATTAATTAATGATATATTACTCTGATTACTATTTCAGGACACTCGCACTAATCATTTTGGTATTGGTTAATGTTTGGAAACAAAATAAGGCATGTAAATAATTAATGTGAGGGATAATTAGTTTATTATTTTAATGATTAGCTAATTGGGAAGGTAAATGGAGTGAAAATGATTATGGAAATATTTTCTATGGTTATGAATATTATCCTACACCTTGTTGACATCTTAAGGAATAAAAAATGAGGAACATGTTATTGAGTATTTCATCTGCCTACATCAACCCACAATTTGTGGTCATTTGATCCACTAATTTATAAGAAATGTATAAATAAATTCAAAAAAATATTTCCCATTACCTATTTCATGAGGCATAAAAGTTCTATTCATTGTCACTAATTTTTATGCTAAAGGAAAACATCATTTAACTCCCATCAAGAACAAGAGTTATGTGAATTAAATTAGATCTATATAATTTTAGGAATTTCTGAATCCACTATTGAATAAATAATTTCATCGTACTACTCATACCACTATTGATATGGTATTTATGGATATAAAATTAAAGGAGGATTAATCTATTGATACGTATGAAAAATTGTTCACAATACTTGAATGGTAAATATCATTGTTTCATTATTGATATTTTAATAAAATTCAATTATATCTTTAGTGGTTTGGAACCAAGTCTTTGATCGATGTAACTAACAAGGGATATTTCTAGCTATAAACAAAATGATTATTTCCCACAAAAGGAGGATATGGTACATATAGAATCTCATTATACTAGTGAATTTAGATATAATAAATATAAAATTTAGTTTAGTGGAAACTAGAAGGACACATCATGTGATGGAATGAAAATTCACCCACCTATATTCCCAAAATATGGGTAAGAACACACAGGAAATTACTAGAAAGAAATGAAATAATGTCTCATGTTTAGAATATATTTTCATTGATCTCATTATTTTATGGGAGATATAGTGGGGTCATGCAATACAATAGTGGATATAAGGGACTAAACCAATGCACCATCCACACTTCAATTGTTCAATTGTAAAGAATTTTTTCATTATGAAAATGGATTCCCAAATCCAACAGTTATTAAAACTAATCAAATTCAGTTCCCACCTATAAAAAAGGGTCGAGGGAATGAATCATTATTCATATTCACAATAGTAGGTCAAAATAATAAATTTTGTATAATACACTCATCGTCTGCTTTAAGATTAAAAATAATCTATTTGATTCTTGTTTGACCCGTTTCTTATTATTTATAAATTTTTCATTGATTATCAATGATTAGATATTGAATTATCAGTAAAATATATGAGTTCTATGATAAATGTGTCATGTATAATTAAAATATCTTTTATAGGGTTTTGATCTTTTCCTTTCTCTATGTCTTATTATTCTCAAAATAATCGAATCTTTTTGTGATCTTGGGAATATATTTTCTCTCCATATAAGGATAAAATAAATTATTGGGATAAGAAATTCATATTTCATATCATAGGTCTAGATATAATAATTTATTGGTGGAAGGATAACTATGAATAACCAATTAAAATCACTTCCATTATATTTCTCTTAATAAGAGATCATGAGGGGTATTTAATTCAAATTATTATGGATAAAATAAATTTTGTGGGTATGCCCACTATAAAAGAATAGATGAATTTAATATCCATAGATAAGATAGTTAGTTTGATATATCTTTTGAAATTATATCTCTAGTCTTTAAAATGTCATTAATTTCTTCATATATCATCATTTGCGAGGGGAAATAAAATTGTGAGGATCAAAAATACTTAAGGGGCTATATGTTTACACTATAATTTTATTATGAGTATCCCTTTAATAAAATATGATGTTGAAAATCTAATTTCATTAACAACACAAAAAAAATAATGCCTTGATATATTTTTCTACAAATTAAATATGAACATTAATTAATTAATATAATACAATGTGTGACATCATTATGAAAATTATAAGAAGAGTAAAACATCACGAAAATAAAAATCTAGTAATTAATTAAAATGATTTTTTATAATAACATGAAATATAATTTTTTACATTATATTATTATTGATTTTAAAACATAATTTTGTTTCTCTGATACTGATGAATTAATTACTATTTAAGGGTCATAAGAAAAATAATTAAATTTAGTTGGTTGTTGTTAAAATAACATGATGTTAAAAGTGGATATGTTTCAAGGGACCTTTTTTAATTGTGTTTGGTAATATTACCATAAAATAAATTTATCCCTTTTAATGGATTATTATACTAAATTTTTTTAATATATAAATTGTTAAATTAACACATGTTCAATTACTAATTGATATGAAATAATATTAAGAGCACTTAAAGATTGAGAATTCTTCCAAATTAGATTTTTTAAAATTAAAAATTGCCCACTTTAAGGATGAGCGTGTACTTAAGGAACAATATAATCACCTAGTTATACATGAATAGGAAAACTCACAATGGAACCAATTGTTCAATCATGGACATTGGAGATTTATGATAAAATTTAAATTTCAAATACCAAACAAAAAAATGAACTAGAATTTAAAAATATAAAATGAAAATAAAATTTCTAGACAAATATAAAAATCAGTTGAGGAATATGATAACAAATAAAAATTTTCACTGATGCAACATACAATGTTGCAACACATTCCATTACTCAACAATCCTCATAATTACATATTTTCAATGGATCCATGATCACTAGAATAATAAACCTACTTCACACTATCTTTTTTGGAATGACATCACCACAATAGAATCTAAACCATCAATGAATCCATGATATTATAGATAATATTGATCATAACTAATAACCTCACTAGAATATTCATCCCACCCATTGCATAAAATCTATCCTAGTAATAATGAAGAACATCCAGTCATCCCAAAAACCATCAAAACCCTCATCTCTAGGTAGGATAAGTGTAATATAAAAAAATGAACCACCCCTATAACTAAAACTTGAAGCATAAACAAACACATAACTAGAAATACATTTTTTAATTCTTGACAAAAAATCCCAACCAAAATAAAAACATTAAATATCCATGTCAGAAGGATCCTAAAGGGAGAAACAAGGCCTATATTGAGTGTTTGCCTTATAACACTAGAAATATCTTAGGTTTGACATAAAAAAAATCCATAAAAACCTCCACACCACGATGACCATTAGAGAAGTTAAATAATCTAATGAAATAGAAAATTTTCAAGTAGTCTCATCTTTTATATAAATAAATAAACATTTCATAACCATCAACCCCTTAATTTTGAACCATGCTATTTGAACAAAACGAACCAAAAACATACCCTATTATCACTAAAAGTGATCACTACCTATCTTATCCACATTACCTATTACAAAATATAAATTCAACCTTATAAAAATGAGACAAACCCACTTCTATCCCAATACCAATGGATTACGTATTACAAGACACATTTAAAATACAGAATCCACTTAAAGAGTATCCCAACAAATTCCCCTATATAAAAAAGCCTAAAATGGAAAGAAAAGACCTCCGAGGGAATAAAAATTACTATATAGAGACCATATAGAATCACCAAATAAGATTCCTTGATAAATTGGAATTGTAATCACTTTTCAGGGACATGATCCTCTAAGAAACATATACCATAGAAAAACAAGAATGGGGTATGATATCGGGATAACATCAAAGGTGAGTAATATATAGTATCTATTGGGGAAGGTGAACATTAATGAGAGGGGTTCATTAAAAAATTAATATACCAAAAGAAATGAGAAAATTTGATGAACCAAAAATCAAAAACCATCAAATAGAATTAATCCAAAGTCACTCCATCTGAATTTTATGTAACTGTAAGAGAAATAATAATATGAAAATGATATGAGAAAATAATGAGGATGGAAGTTGATGTCAGAGTAGCTAATGATGATCTTCTTTATCCATGTCATCTTACTAGAGAAACCATAGATGTAATAGATATGTATGGATAAAATATGCAACCAAGATAATGTATTTTCTATACAGTTCAAGAGATCATTTAAAAAAAAGATTTTTCTGTGTATTACTATTTTCATTTAAAATTAAAATTATTCTGTTTAATAATATTAATTTGATAAAATTATTCCAATTTTTGGAATTAAAATTTCTAAATTTCATTTGGGGAAGTTTTTTATTTTTCAAAAAAGTTTTATTTAAGGGAAATAGAAACAAATAATGTTTTACAATTGTTTTAAAATTTCATACATCATTATGATATACGCATGAAATTAAAAATTTTGAAACCCATTTAAATATATATATATATAAGTATAAAAATAATTTATTTTCAAATTTTAATTTACAAACATATAGTTAATATTGTAGAACCTATGATATATTTTAGTCTAATACCAATATATTTTTGGCTCTTTTCCAAAAGATTAGTATTCAAAATATTTAATTAGATTTTGGTATATGTTTACTATAATGTAACCATCCATTTTAATTGATATACCCATAAATTTCATTTAAATCACTATTTTTCATAATGTATTTCCAAAATAATTCTAAATTAATTTTTAAAAGGATTATATTTCATTATGAGTAACTATATTATTTTTTTCACATTTATAAATTTTATCTAGTAAATTTATATAAATTATTTGGAAACAAAATTTCTATATTATTTAATAAGTTTCATTTTTATATAGTCATACAAAAAGTTACCCAAGAAAATGATAGTCAACATGAAAAATACTTAAATGTGGTAGACATGTTATATCAAGGTATATATTAAAAAAAATATCAATAATCCATATCATTAAATGGATGTAAGTGGATATTATCATCCATACCATCATTTATCCCCTATAATTTTGATTTTTTTATTCCCTTTCCTTGAATATGATATTATATTTATATTAATAAATAATTATTTATAAAAATCCCACCTTTTTAAATTATAAAAACACCATTGCATTATCATTTGTTTTTAATTAGAAAATTAAACCTAATCACTATATTCTATAATATTTACTTCCCTAATAATCCTATAACTTGTTTTCTAGTCCATAGTCTCAATAGGAAACCTCTTGTCGTTCAAAACTAAGGATTCTAAGAGAATATAGGATATTTACCTTCTATGAAATTATTTATTGTCTTTATTTTTTTACATTAATCCTTAAAATTTTATTAAATAATTTAAATCTCAATAATTAAAAAAAATCCATTTAGCTTTTTTAAAAGTTATATTAGTATTATAAAATAACATCATATAATCTATTATTAAATTATAACGTGTTCTTATTTTGTTTAGTTTGAACACCAACATTAATTTTGTTATAATGTTTACATGAATGAATAAGGAATCCTAAATAAAAATAAGAAGTAATAATGATTAATTTAATATGTTAAATTGGTTATTATTTTTTATGTGAAATATTATATTCAAAAAATAATTTTTTTAAGAAATAGTCACTAAAAATGATATATTTACACTTTTTTGTGATCCATCGCAATAATATCTATAATATTACCATATTGTTAAATAATTTTTTCTAAAAAAATAAAAAATTCCCATGAAAACCACAGATATTATTAAATTTTGAATTAAGATTACGAACTAGAACCTCTAAAACAACATAATTGTTAATAAGAGAACAATTGACTCCTGAATATTACTTTTATCCATTAATAGAGAAACTATTGGTAACAAAAAAGTAAAATTTAATATAATGAATAAAACATACAAGATTATGGTTCTTATTCATATTTATAAAAAACCTCATTTTTTTTATATAGTGATCATCAATGTGTTTGACCATGGAGAAGTATATTGTAATGGTTTTCTCATCATAATATCTCTTCATTTAAATATATTGAATATTCAAAAAAAATTCCTATGTTTGGTTTATAAACATTATAATAATTTATTTTTATTATACATATAATGAAATTAAAGGTATTTAAAATTTCATATTAGGTTATCTCTTTCATGGGGTTATGTTGCTAATGTTACTAATGTTTTTGGTGTTATATCTAATCTCAACTTTAATTAAACATTATTTATGTTTATGTACTTACATAAGATCATTTAATGTATATTATCTTTAAAAACAATATATACACTTATCCATGAGTTATTAATCACGTTTACTATTTCTTATTGTCATTTGTATTCCCTTCATACTGAATGGATGCTTGTAATTGGAAGTGAACTTATATCTCCTCCACTATCAAAAATCATTTCCTCGACATAAAAATGTTTTATTATATGTTATAAAATGTCTTTAATATATATCAACAATTTATTAAGGAAATATTTTATTTAATTATCTTACATTATAAAATTTTAAAAGGAATAATTTTAATGCTTTCTTTATGGGTATTTTTTGTTGAATTTTGAATCCTCTTACAAATGATTTAAATTTTTTTCCCTTTTTATCTATTTTAGCTTGAATCCATTTCTTAACCATTATATATATTCTTATGAATTAATAGTATTTTCTGTGGTTTTAGTGTTTCAAAAAGTGCTTTAAATTCCTATTTACTAGTGAATTAATCATATATAGAGATATAAAAATAAAAGGGTATATATATTCATTTTACAAAATAACATTTATAATGTTAATATAAAAGTGTATTAGATCTAAATTAATATCCATTAATATTTTTTATAATTCATTATGGATATTCTATACGTATGACATCTACATTCTTTTTCTGTATATGGATTTATTATGTCAATGTATTCATTAAATTCTATTCTTTCCCCTAGCTCAAAAATGATATTCTAGACATAAATGTTTTTTAATTTCTATGTGGAACATATATGTGTGGTTCATTATTATGTGTTGTCTTGGTCTATTATATCCCTCTAGATTCTTGGGTAAATATTTTTATCTAATAATATATTAGAATTTTTTATGAAGATGATTGTGGATAGTTATGTTCATAAGAAGTATTACTGACATGATTTTCGATTTCAATGTAAATTTTTTTTGTGTGGAAATAATTACAGGTACATATTATCACAATTTTAAGCATGTTCAAGGTTATAGTTTTTTATTTTCAAAATGTGAAAAATTTCTATTATTATAATTATTGTAACACGCCAACTTGAGCCTCAAAAACACCACACATATGGGCACAATACAAGACCTTAGGTTCCCCTTTTTATATATAAAAGGTTGATGAGTAGTGGTGTGGTATCAACAAAGACATGGGGACACTATACCTAATAAATTAAGTATCTGTGGAATGACCAAATCTATCGAAACATTAACAGGCCCCTTATAATAAATAGGAATCCCAAAATATATGTGCAAGTAAACATTGATACAAACTGGTCTCCTACAGTCCAAAAGGTGAAAAAATAAAAATATTATATATTATATGGTCAACAATAATATGGTTAGGGATTAAAATAGAATCAAATTAGTAAATAAAATAGAAAATTTTTTAGTACTACTCACATAACACCAAATTAATACCTTATCTTCCATATCCTATTAAACCTATACCAAGTATCTAGTTTCAACTGATACCTATTTCAATAGAGAGAATAGGAAAATCTACCCAAGTATATTAAATCATATGATATATACATGACGAGGGGTGAGTCTAATGATTTAGTAGGAATCCTCAATGCCTCAAAAATATTGTGTGATGTTATGATTTATGGATTTACCTAAAATAAATATAAAAATGTTTTAACATGACCATCCAATAAATCCAACCAAAAACATAACACATAGTGAAGATAAAATAAACAATATCGGGTCACTATGAGCTAACATGGACACCAGGACACCTAACCCTTCCTTCTTTTGCAGTATATTTGAAGGAATATGTTACCACATAATAAACCACAAACCATACTAAAATATGAAACATTGTGTTCCAAATAATACAATATTCATCTCACACTTGAATATTCAAGGGGGAAAAATCTAAACCTCAACCCACCGCCTGATGCGACCAGGCACACTAATACATCCATAAACCTCAACCCATCCAATATAACTTGAGGTAGGTACATTATCTATGTGTAATTTCATCCATTCCATATCCCCTGTAGAATTCATCAAAACAACCTACAAATAATGGATAAATTCAGACATAGTGACCCAATCAACTCATTGAATGGTCATATACTAAATTCCTAAAGAAACAGGGAATGATTATCATGTTAAACCATTTCTACATATTCAAGGGATGAAACATCCTACACACTATATAATATGTACACTCTCAGTGGAGGCTACCTCAACATGCATAGGGAAAAAATATGTCATGCAACCCATATGAAATCTCACTAACTCGCCATGAGGTGACTTCTATCACAACACCTAGTCCCATTCATTGAACTTATTCAAAACCATCTTAAACCCCCAAGGGATTCATCCCATTCTTTAAGACAAACCATTAATTTTTTTCCGTAAGAAATTATTTTATTTGGATTCCTAAAAAACATATGCATAAAAATTCAAATAATTTTATAAAAGTAAAATCACACCACACATGCATCCTCCTTCATTAATGTCCACAGATAATATGCATAGATGAATGGGAATATAAACAAACACATAATCCTTATAAAATGATGAATTTCCCCCATGGGATCAAATGGACCAAAAAAATTCTTACTAAGACCATTCATATCTCTTTTGAAAAAAATATATATTTATTTTAAATAATTTTAAAAAATGAATCTAATTATTATTTATTCATTACAGTACCTTAGAATGGATAGTAGAAAGATTAGAACATGTTTTGAAATGAAATATCAAAACATATTTAAAAAATATCTAATTTCCTATGAAATTTTCATCTTAATCAATCCCCATATCAAAAAAATATAATGAATTATTTTTAATTTATTAAATCTAATTCATTCCCTCTGATAGTCCATAAAGTGGGCCACTAGAACCCATTTGAACAAGGCACCACCATTTAACTATTTAGAAATTTTTACATTCCATATAGACTATTATGTTGACATGAGACAATATAATCATTATGGATAAACTTAAATAAAATCTGAAATAAATTGGAAATTTGGATATGGAGTAAATTCATCTAAATTAACTATCCAACCATGATGTAAAAATAATATCACATATATTACCATAATTTATAATGCCTAAATTCATATAAATATCCCAAATTCATATAAATATCCCAAATTCATACATTGATCCCTTTAGTGTATTTATCATTTATGACCACTATTAAATTAATTCAATTGTTAACTAATAACCATAACACAACATTGAATATTTGATTCCAAACACTCTATGAAGCCTAAAAATGTCAACAAAAAATGTAAAAAAGTTGTGATCTACTCCTGACTCACCCCTCAAACTAATAAAAACAAAATTCCAAATTAATGTTGATGATTAGATAAAATATTTAAAACCAAATTCACCAAAACAATAATTATATTTCCTTAGAAACATATTTTGAATGAAATTATGATTTTATACTAATTTATAGCCTATCAGGACATCCTATTTGATCCATATACAAAATATCAACCACATTAAATGAATTTTCAATTCTCCAGTAAAATCGTTCATACAAATCTTGTCCAATTAAAAACAAAATCACATAAGAGGATGGAGAAAAACAAGTGGAAGGATATGGGGAATTTTTCTATAAAATATGATGTTAAAATGCTTATAAATATTTAGATAAATGTGTGCCCGGGAGAAGAATGTGAGGGCTCAACATCCCCACTACTCAAGTGTTCTAGAAGAATAATCTAGAGCGGTTTAAAAATTAGAAACCTCATTACAATTTTTGAAACCATATCATTATATCATGGATTGATCCATTTTTTCCTATAATTAATTCCACCCAAAAGAGTTTCCCTTAACTCTTCCATGATATATTAGGATTTGAACAAAAGGATCACACATTGAATGAATTCATTCTATTAATTATAATAGTGAGTCCACATTGTCCCCACATTGTTGTCCTCCCCAACACCAAAGAGCATCCATATTCCTTAAAAAACATATACAAACAAATTTTATGGACCTTCAACCACCTGAAGCCCTAAAATGATCCCAATATGTCAAAATGAAAACATCACTAAACAGAGATATCAAATTACCATAATAAATTCCAAACCATAATAAAATAGGTCATTAAAAACACTCCATCAAAATTATTCTCATCCTTATAAATATGTTGTAGTCCGATGACCATGAATCCTTACACACAATAGTCATCAGTTTTGGATTTTTTTTCCATCACTAAATTCGTAAGAAAAATCTCTGAACCACTAAAAAAACTCTAGGTGGATACACTATAACATTTCTAAGACATTTCTTTTACATTAAACACATAAACTAAATCCAAAATGAGGCTCCTAAAGTGGTTTATAACTCACTACATCCATTTCTATGAAAAAAACGTATCTTTCCTCCCACATCTAATTTATTTTCTAAAAGAGATTGGAATCATTCATAGACTCTCTACCACATAACCCAACCATTATTCCAAAATATAATTACAATTACCACATCATCCAGTATCGACACTAATATAAAACCATGAAACTCAATGAAATTTATTATTCAGTTCCCTAGATGCCCAAATCTATCATCATAGTCCAACCCGGTCATTGAGGCTTTCACAAAATAACTCATCCTTAGATCCTATACAATATAAACATGAGATAGATACTATAACATCAATCTAGTCAATAATATTGATCCTTTATCCACACATGGACTCTATCAAATACATAATCTAAAACACCAATTTGTTATTCTATAATGACACAAATAAATTATGTCATCCCACACACTTTCATTTATGACTCCCACTCTTGAGTCTCTTCTAGTAGATTTAAATATTATTGTTTCAGTAAAATGAGTGGAGGTACCTTTACTTTTTTTTCAATTTTATCATTTCATCCCAAAATACAAACTTTAGGCTCCAAATTGCTAATTTTCTACATTTGATGACTTCATTTACCACATGAATCATTCCCTAAACTATGGTGTACCCTTGGAACGTTTCACAAATCATGTTTTTCACTATGAATCACTTCCCAAATAGGTTAAGCCTCTAAAAATAGAAAAGAATCATGGTTCACCTCATGAAACATGTCATGAATCATTTTTTATCGGATAAAAGATTTCATGATATCCTAACACTCATTCCACTGGTTCGAATGACCGCTCACACCTCAGGTCAAACCACGAAGCACTAATTTTTAACCACTGAGAAAGTTCTCAAGAAGAAATGAATATATCAAAACATTAAAGTTCTAACAATCGATTAATATCATATCATAATTTTCACCACACAAATCGGTTCTTCTTATATTATCCATTTTAATTTATGGTTTTCCGCAACATATGAATTTCTATTTAAATAAAAATTTAACTATTCCTAAATACAACCCCATGAAACACATATTAAGTGGTATAACCATTGAAATTACCAAAAAACGTATCATGGGGTTCAATACTTGAACCCATAAAAATCACATCCAACTAATAGTTTCCACATAAAAACTATGATCCCAATGTAAGGGTATCCCTCTAAATAAATCCATGGAATATATACATAATAAATAAAACAACACTAGGGTATCTCTTGATAGACCCCTAAAAGATTATGTACCAATCTTAATAGGCCCATGTTTATCTATTAAAACATTACTAAACAAATCAAGAAACACCTACCATGTTTAATTCGTGATTTCAAAGAAAAAATAGTATATATTTCAATAAAAAAATTCAATAATCTTAGACACTCCAGACTAATGAAAACCCCATATTGACTGGTTAATATAATAACTACTTACCTCAATTAAAAATAACTTTTCAATCATTTTACAAGGAATAAAACTAATACAGGATTCAAAAAATTATTTTGAATATATGGGTTTTTAATATAATTCCAATCATATGAAAACCTAAAGCCTAGTCCATCTATATCTAAAACCCATTATGATTTTCTAAGACTGTTGAAATCCAATTTCTAAAAAAATTGATTTGAAATCTTGTTTAAAAACCCATTTCCTTAGATTTTTTCCCAAAACCCAAAAATATATACCATTTCATGATCATAGAACTTTTGATCTATTTAAATAATACTAACCTTAAAAAAATTTAATGGAAACCTTCCATTAGAAGAAAATTTTTCCTTTTCAAAACAAATCTTTCCCTATGTCCAACCAGCCAAAATTAAATTTCCTATAGTTTTCCAATCAATCATAGTCGTAATAATACAAATTAACCCATCATGTACATATTAATATAATCACCCCTTGTAATATCTAACATAAAATTATTTATATTATAATTTTTTTCAATTAATAAACATTACAATGAGGAAAAATATCAAACAAAACCACTTGCTGGAGCATGTATAATGCCCTAAGAATACCACAACCTTAATTCATATAAACCCTACTAAATTCCTGTCAATACATCTATCTCATAAAAAGTATCATCCATATCACATCAGGATTATTCATAAAAACACATTAATCAACCTAAAGTGCCTATTCAGAAAACTGGACGTCCCATGGACACGTAGGATTTAGCCGAAAACTCCATAGATTGGAATTTTCTAAATCCACATGAAGTGTTTAGAAATGATAACCCCATATCTAACTACAATATCCCATCCAAATACATACCCTTATATAACATTGTAATTCCCAATCCTAGGTCACCCAAACTATGCCCACATGGGGACACTATATCACCTCAAGTGCGCATCCACTAACACTAGAGTCTTCCAACCAATGGGATGGTACAAATAAAAAATAGGGATATTATTCCCTAAAAAAATAAAAAAATCCACTCCAAATATGTACAAAAAAATTCACCATGAATCATATTTCAAACTAAAATCTCAAAAACATTGGACAGAAACCAATATTCAAACATGGCCTGCATAGTCTAGAATAAAAAAAATGAAAATAGTCTATATAATTTAGAAAAAAACAACATTACAATAGTTAAACATGGCATAAAGTCATAATGATTCCTAGTTCTTTGTAACCTACTTAACCTGTATAAACATCCAGATCGATGGGATACCTATATCTCAGTGAAAATATGTAATTATATCAATGTACCTCAAAATCCATGTAATATACATCGGTAAAGGAGTGTCTAAGGACCTAGTACGAATCCACAATTCCTTAAAAATACTAATCATTATTTTGATTCAGTGTATTTTCATGAAATAAATATAAATAGGTGTAGTCATATCTATATAACACACCCAATGAAAAACATAAAAAATTGTGCATACAATCACAATTGTTTGGTCCTCAAGTGCTATATAGTCCCCCAAGACACCTTGAACTACCTAATTAAACACCATTACATAACAAAGAAATTATCACTTACCATAACCTAACCCATACCCAAATACATAGGTAGGGTTCTAATCGTGATGATATCCATCTATGTATAGCCCCATCCTTAAAAATTACATAATCTTGAATTAAGTTAATAATTCATATTCTGGATCTTTTTTGGTTTAGAAATTTTGAGAATTAGTTCTTAACAATTATATTACCTCTCAAAAATAACAATGTAGACAACACTACTCTATACAAATTTTTCACAGTAATAAAAATCCATAAATAAAACAAGAGTTATTATCTTGATATAAATCATCGTGAATTTTTCCATTCTCTTACCCTTCATTATACACTATGAAAATCATTTCACAAACATGAGATGATCAAAAAAATACCCAGTAAGGGATATAAAATAAATAAAGAAAAAATTATTCTATCAATACATACAAGACATAATCTATTTAACATAACTCGTGAAATAATAATATTTACAAAAAACTCATAAAATCATAAATCATAAAGGTAATGTGTGGCATCTATATCATATATACATTGTAGCTTTCATAGCTATATAAGGAGTTATTTTGGAATACTCATCAATGTAGATTACCTAAATCTATTAGGATAAACATTAACCTTTACCTCTGTCATGTCACCCCATGTATTAGAGAGCTATCTTGGACTCACCCTCACTAGGTTTATCACAAAACCATTCTTATGCGTAAAGAATTCCCAGGAACCATAACATAATCATAACACATAACACAAACATAAAGGAAAGATAAAATTTCCACATTACAATCATAATATACCATTTAAATATATTGACATAATCAATCTATTATCAAATTAATTTTCAATACCAATATACATAAAAGGAGTATATGGTATTTATTTTCCTTTTAAAATCCTTATGGATTGTTAAAGAAGCCAAATATCAAATAAATCTTATGGTGGGGGAAATCTTATTGTCACCACATACATTATGAAAATATTCCTTTTGGTCATTTATTAAAAAACAACATAGAAATAAGATTCCATTTAAAAGAAATTAAAATTAAAAGGTGTTTATACACTATATAAAATAAAGTCATGTATAAACTGGAATACACCACAATGAAATGAGATTGTAATGAATTCCCTTACAAATATCATTTTGTAAATTAAATAGACCGAATATGTGTATTCAAAAAAACCATACATAATGAAAATATAAATACTTGATATGATCTAAAAATTAAATTCTCCACATATTGGTGTATTGTGATGGTGTTAATGGGAGTTTTGGGATGTGAGGTTAACACATTGATGGTGTTCTAGGGTGTGTCAATTGGTTTTACTCTTCCCTTTGATTCAGTATCTCTGGTGGTGATGGTTCTGCTTCATGATGGATTCAGAAGTGTTGTTCCTCAAGATTGAGTTGTTGTTCATGGTGGAGATTTTCAATGATATTTCCATGATTCAGATGGTTTTGGGATTGTTCTAGATGTCTTTGGAGTTATTTTCTTTGGTGATTTGGTTTTTCTTTCTTGTGGTTCCTGGAAAACATTAGAGTTGATGGTATCATGGCTGGATCTGTTCTCGCACTTCATCACTTGATCTCTTCTTGGAGAAGATGCAGTTTTAAATGGTGAACATTTTTGTTTGGATTTCATTGGGTGATGTTTGAGCGGACATGGTTGAAGTAGCTGACGATGACGAAGTCTAGTTTGTTTTCTCGATAGTGAAGTTGTTGATGATGAAAGTGGTCAGGCACGTCAGTGAGCAAGAATCGAGGCACCAGCTACCTCGCGGTTTGAGGCAGGAGGAGGTGGCATGTTTTTGTTTGAAATTTAAATTTGATGGTCCTTCAATGGGGTATTTGATGCCATTTCACATTCTAGTTAAACGTGTGTTTTCTGTGATTTTTTTATTTTCAGATCCATAAATTGTATTATGAGGTTCCCACTAACCCTAAAGTGCATTTTTTGAAAATAAAAAAAATGGGTTGGAGTACATAAACGTGAAAGAGAAGATCAACCCAATGAATGGAAATTGGGTTAATAAGTTCTCGTACCTCATGTCCTGTAGAGACCCAAATCTTGATTTAAAAAGACATTACATTACATTGGTGGAATATCTAATACAAAACAAAAACATACACCAAAGGTCCATAATACTTTAGTGTATTTGGAAACTTGGAATATAAACTACTAATCATGTTGAATGATCTTCAACATTTCCCATAATGATCTTACCCTTTTTATTTCCTTACCTTAAATCTTTTCTTTTAATCTTGGGGGAAAAGAAAACATAAAAAGGGTGAGTTCAAATAATCAGTAATGGTAATCATGGTGAAAATTAAACCAACCATATACATTTGAACTTAAAAACATGAACATAATATTTAAACATCATGATCTTGAGCAATGACATGAAACATGGCAGTACGTGAGGCACAGATCATAATAAAACATCAATCATTATATAATAGCATTGGAATAAAACTTGTAATTTTAGAAAAACATTAATAACATGATATGATTTCCATAGTAGCCACGGAATTGCTGCTAAGACCATCTTAGTTGACAAAGTCCCTTACTGAACCGGGATTACATTCCATTCCAGCCCTGTATTACTGAACCGGATTTACATGCCATTTTATCCATGAATATCTAATGAGATATAAATCTTTACCCAATTCATTGTATGGAGATATGGGTCCCACCCATCTCATTATGAAATCATTCTTACGTGTTCCACAACATAAACATTAATCATTCATCATAACCCAAAGAATAAAATTGGTTTCATAAACATCATCCCATCATAACATAATCCATATAAAACAAATGGATATAATTTCATCATAAGACAAATGAAACCATGTAAATCATAGAGACATTATACTTGAAACATAATCATTCTAAAGAATGTCATCTTAGATAGAAAATAGTTTTGACAAAACACTTGAAATGAATTCTTGAGGAAAATATCCTTTCTTCTTCAAAATCATTTTCATTTCGCAAAATGCCATGAAATTTTAGAAGAAAGGGATTTTTTTTAAAATAAGCATGAAATCTTTTAGATTATGATTCTTGAAAATAATGTGTTAGGAAACCGTAAAAATCCATTCATGCTATATAATTTAAAAAAACATTCTCCTCGTTCTTTTGTCTAAAAAGTCAAAAAGTACCACACATGGTAAACAAAAAAAAGATTCCTTCCATAACACAATGTAAAAGTCAAAGAGGGGGTAAAAATGACTATAAAAATACATGGAAGAATATTAAACACTATATGAAAAACATTTTATAGACATGGAAGAAATATATACCCCAGTAAATACTTACGTATAAGCAATCTCGGATAAAAACGAGATTGGAAAAATTATCCCTTACCTTATGTTCGATATTCTTCGTATGTTTCCTAACCTCGTGTATAATGATTTAAATAATGTTATTGACTTATTACAGAATCATATTCATTGTTATGATATCATATATGGTTCACTTATGACTTTATATCACCCTTTCTTTTGTAAATTCCATGTTAAAGCACTGTTTTGGGTAAAATCGTTTCATTTAATGTATGTGTTTTGACTTTTTGTTCTTGATATTATTATATATATCCTGATTTAATTAATTACAGAATGTAAAATATGATTTATATATAATATATATTCATCATACAAATATATATGATATATCAATAAAGGCAATGAAATACACCGTTCATGGAGACGGTAGGCCATACGTACGCATGAACGCTGTTTTCGTTTCCTTATTGAATTGAATGGAATTAAGTAAATGAAACATATATGTACATAAATGTAGTATAATTATTATGTAATATCTTTCTTGATTATTTATTATATTTATACATTATAATTATACTTGAATGGTTAATCATGGAAAATGAATGTCATCGCGTTCGTGGAGACGGTAGTTCATACGTACGCACGAGCGATGATATCATTCCCATAATTATTTAATAGAATTGGAGTGAATTATATAATATCTCAGAATCAGTATTATTTTATATTAACCATATATAGCTATTATTTACACCATTATATCCATCCATGTAAGTTGGTGGTGGAAAAACAGATTACACCACGGCATGGAGACGGTATTCCGTACGTACGCACGCACAGTGATTTTGTTTTCCGTAGGATGGATACAAGGGGAAATGGGGTTGTTTCATATTTATAATAACATATCAGTATATTATTTTTACTTATGTTATTAAAATATAATGAAACAACTAAATGAGAAGAAGCTGAAGAAGAATGAAACATGAAAGAATCAGTAGAAGAGATTACCTCTTCTTCGACACACCTCCTTTAAACTTCTTCATAGGGCACTAGGGTTGGTATTTTGAGAAGACCATAAACTCTATGATATAACTAGATAGGCTGATAAGAGGAAGTGGTAGGGGTTGGCAGAGCTTCAAGGCTCAAATGGGTGTGAGGAGAAGTGGGTAGGGGTGCCCATTTTATAAGGGAGGAGAGGGGAACCTTTGGAAACATAAAAATATTAATTTATAATAAATTATACCCCACATAAGAACCTCTAAAAATTACTCAAATATGAATTTTATATGATATAGGGTCGTACTCCCATCAACCAATAAAATTTATTAATGTTGGGAATTTATTTTAAACATTATCAACTTGATTTATCCTTATTTAATCTATTTAATTTTTTTTTGTGCTAATAAGATTCTAATTTTTAAATTTTTATAAATAATTAATTATGTGTTGTAAACTGTCCAAAATTTGATAATATATGACATTTTAGACCATATGATTTTTAATTTTTAATTTTTAAATATTTTTGTGATATTTAGACAATTTTATATTATGTTATTTTTATAAAATAACAATAGTGTCAATTTTCACACTATTCAATTATATGAATTTAAATAAAATCCACACGGATGATATGTTCGAAATAAAATATTTAATAGATTTATAACATTTCATATTTATCTATATAATTCGTCGATCACATTAAATAGTTCAAATAATATTTAGTTTAATATTTTTAAAACCATTTATTTGATATTTATCTTAATAAAATAAGTACTATATAGTTTTTTGTATAATTATTTAATGTACTTATTTGTTCCATTAAAATTAAAAATAAAATACTATGATGAATATAAATCTCATAGATTTCATAATAATACTTTTACTCGAATTTATCATCTTAAAATCACATCATGTAAATTGTTATATTTATTAAATTATGAAGTTGACAACTTTAGAATCATTTAAAATAAAATAATATAAGTGTCATAATCACTTTTATAAGGATCCAAATGGTCAACAATTCGGCTAGTAGATGATTGGGGTTTATATATACACTACCAATAAATTTGGTTCAGATTTTTTGGCCTTTCGATATGTATTACTATTTCAATAAAAACTATATTATTGATATTTCACTAAATAAACAATTTTTGAATCACTAATGTATAAGATAAAAGGTAATTAAATAACTCTTAAAAATTACCGATAAATTACCGTGAAAAATAAAAAAAATATCTTTCAAAGGATTATTTATTACCGAATTTATATTCTGTATAACATTATATTAAAAATACTTTAATTATTAAAGTTTGAGTGAGATATATTTCACTTTCCTTTAAATAAAATAAAATAAAGGTCTTAATTAAATACATGTGGGTTCCATTAGATTCAATTACAACCCAAGTATTATTTAGGGAAAAATATAATCATCCAATTATATTAAGTATAGTGTTATTGTAATTTTATAATATTATATTTACCCTCAATTACCCGATTTACCTTTAACTATGGTAATTAAAATTTACCGTAGTTACTATTCATAATGCCTTAAAAAAAGTAGCTTATTAACATAATTTGGACCTACTAATTCAATATATGGAATCCATTTTTCTAAATTCAAATCACAAAAGTTGCAGAAATTAATTTAAAATTAATCCCACTGATAAGAAAATGAGTTTTAAAAGTTAAAATATTGCAAAAGATTGAAATGATTTTACCTATGAATTAAATGTAAAATAGATGATAATTACTTAGATTATACTAAATGAAAATAATATATTCTATTTTTACTTTAAAACGATTCAATATTATAATTTAACCATATAAATTATTACGATGGAAAATGTTGTTTTAATTAAAATATAGCGTGTTTTTATTATTCATTAAAATATGAAAGTTATCAGAATAATATGAAATATTTATCCACAGTAAATTTTTATATCATGATTCCAAATAAGGATTTTATTTTGTCAAATTGAACTTATAAAAATGTCAAAAACTAGATTTAATGTGTGTGTCCCATCAAAAAGAGGCAAAACTGCATTTTTTGAAAAATACTTATTTTACTTAAAAATTTTATTTTGTTCTCACACGATGTTCTAGAAAATGTGTAATATGAATAATAATGTTATAACATTCAGAATTTAGTTAATATTATTCATAAAAGCTAGTTCATAATAATATTATAACAATATACCGTTGTTTCGTGAAACCTAGTATTGCGTATAACACACGCTATCGAGAAAGGTCGTGATTGTGTGTAATGCAAGCCAAGTCAGGGTTGCGTGTAGTGCAAGACTCCTTTGTTGTTGCGTATAACATAATACAAATATATTTCATTTATAAATTTAATATATATATATATATTTATATATATACATTCAAGGTTGCGTAGAATAACTACTATCAAACGAACTAGAACTAGTGTGTAACACAATCCAAGAATAGTGTTGTGTATACTGCAAACTAATAAGGTGTTGTGTATAGTGCAAGATAATCTTGGTGTAGCATAAAATAGAAGATATGAAAGAAATTAAAAGGAATATATCTCATAAAATCTCGAGGTGTTACATTCTACCCCCCTTAAAATGAATTTCACCCTTGAAATTCTTCGGGGTCATAAATGGTTTATTACATGAGAGTTTCTTTCCTAGAAACCCACATCGTAAAATGGAATACCAAAACTTATCTTTAAAAACTAATGTATGAGATGTAATGGTTACCCAAATTAACTATTCACTAGTTTCCCACATAGGATAACATAGGTGAAAATATGGATATTGAAGAGAAATCTAACCATCAAGTTCTGATTGAGAGTGGAATAGGACATGGCTATGATAAATACAATAGTCACAAAGCCATAAATTAGTGATGATTTGAGGTACCATCTGATTCATCAGATATAAAGACATTAAGAAAACATTTTATTATTTTCAAGATTATTTCCCTAATGATGAAGAATTGTTGAATTAAAAGAAATACGTACTTGATTTTTGTACAATCTTACTGTTGTTTGTGCCTTAAACAATTTCCACATTATATCTTAAAGAAATAAAGTTGAATTTTTCTTTTGTGAAGTGTTAGGAGATCATGCGATAGAATTATAGGTCATTCCATCTGTCTCAATCAAGAGGATAGTGAAAGTTATTAAATATACATAATTCTATCTATATTGATAATAATCGTATATGGTTCTCAAAAAGGACTTATACTTCATATATCATACCACTTAATAAATTAAAACTAACTTATACTAACCAGGGACTTCCTGTAGGCCAGTGGTAGGTGATAAAGTCTTGTCACACTTTTGGTGTGGGTTCGATTCCCACAGCCTTTTCCGATGCGATGGGTTGTCACCCGTCCTGCAAGTCGTCCTTTTTTTTCTAAAACTACTCTATTATAACATTACAAAAATTATATCAAAAAAACGTTCAAGCCTTAAATAGTACTATCTTATGTCTAACTTAATTCATTCCAATCTTTAGGCTTATCCAAAATACTTCTGTCTAATATAATAGTATAAAGAAAATAATTACTAGAAATTTCATCAACCGATCATGTGAATACCATCATTTATCCCTCATATATCACAAGATATATGTTGTTGATCGCATTGCAAACATGTGAATACCTTAATCTTGTATTCTCTTGCAACATGAATTACCATAGAACCTTAGTGAAAACATGAATGCTGTCAAAAGTTATCTCTTTCCACATACCAAAATCCCAAAAATTCTTTATACTCAAACCATTATATCACTTTTTCCTTATCTTAGTCATGAGCTCATGAATACTGTCAAACATATTATTTTATCTTTATCCCTTTATTATGTGCATATCATCTACTTTGCAAAAATATTTCAACCACTTTTCATGGATACCGATGACATATTCTAATGGAAAACCACAATGGACCAATACATAGATATTCCAATATACCATAAAAGTACCTCATCAACATTATTCTTGAATACCAATACATAAACAATTAAATCCATCATCGTCAATTATTGTCATGGAAAAAGCCCTTCCTTGATTTAGAAGTAACCTCTTAGGTCAGGGCATTGAGTTGGGTAATGCGCATTTTCTCCAAAGATAATACATTGAACTCCATAATAGTATGTCACTCTATAACCCTTCTCTCCACACAGATAACATCTTCCACTCCATTTGATTTATTAATAAAGGTTCTTCTTCCCTTCTTTAGAAATCTCAATCTTCCTTTCTTTATGCTCCTCAATATGTGAACATGCATAAAAGTTCATCTTCCTCTTATTTGATGAATTATGAATACCATTAAAGTTCCCATTATAAATCATATATAATGATGACTGATTCGGAATAATCACAAAATCTTTCATTCTAGGCATTATGCAATTTCGTTGCTCATAGTCACCAATTTTTCCATTAGATTCAATGTTGACACAATTCCTTCTGGTTCCCTCCATTCACTAAAACCAAAATCCATGGTGTAAGAAATAGTTAAAATAACGGGGAACCACATAATTATAAAATGTCACTTATGGGATGTCTAACTTATCACACATTTTTTAATCCAGGACACCATTGGTTCACCCTAGGTTATTCATGATCGTCAACATAATTCTAGGACTGTAAACTATAGTAATACTGACCCTTAGGGACATCCTTACACATACCTTAGAAATTTATCTAGGGATATCCCTAAAGTTTTTGAATCATAATTTCCAAAAGTTAACTAAATATTTCCTCTAATACCAACTGTAGAGACCCAAATCTTGACGTACATAGACATTACATTACTTTTGTGTAATATCTAATACATAAATGGAATAGAAACCAAAGGACTAGAATAGTTTAGTGTCTTTATAAACATGGAATATAAACTTCTAATCATGTTGAATGATCTTCCACATCTCCCATAACGATCTTCCCCTTTTTGTTTCCTTACCTAAAACCTTTATTTTAATCCTAGGAGAAAAGAAAACATAAAAATGGTGAGCTCAAATGTTCATTAAGGGTATGCAAGGAGAAAATAAAACAAACCATATACATTTGAACATAAAAACATGAACATAATGTTTAAACATCAAGATCTTGAGCAATGACATAAAACAAGGTAGTACGTAAGACACATATCATAATGGAACATAAATCATGATAAAATAGCATGGGAATAAAACTTTTAATTGTGGGAAAAAATTAATCACATGATATGATTTCCATATTAGCCAAGCCATTGCAACCAAGATCATCTTAGTAGAAAATGTCCCTTACTCAAATGGGTTTACATTCCGTTCATGCCCTGTATTATTGAACCTGATTTACCTGTCGTTTCATCCATGTCTATCTCATGAGATATAAATCTTTACCCAATGCATTGGAGGGAGATATATGTCCCACTAATCTCATAATGAAATCATTCTAACGTGTTCCACAACATAAACATAAATCATTCATCATAACTCAAAGAATAAAATAGGTTTCATAAACATCATCCCATCATAACATAATCCATATAAAAAAATGGATATCATTTCATCATAAGGAAAAAGAAATCATGTAAATCATATAGAAATTATACTTGAAACATAGTCATACTAAATAATATCATCTTAGATGGAAAATAGTTTTGACAAAACACTTGATATTAATTCTTGAGGAAAATATCCTTTCTTCATCAAAATCATTTTCTTTTCACAATACGCCTTGCAATTTTAATTGAAAATTATTTTTTTGAAAATAATTATGAAATCATGTAGAGTAAGCTTCTTGAAAATAATGCATTATGAAACCATAAAAATCTTTTCATGCTGTATAAGTTAAAAAACATTCTCCTTGCACTTTTTTCGGAAAAGTCAAAAGGTACCACGTATGGTAAAAAAGAATGATTCCTTCCATAACACAAAGTAAAAGTCAAAGAGGGGGTAAAAATGACTTTAAAAATACATGGAAGAATATGAAAAACTTTATGGAAAAAATTCTATGGACATGGATGAAATATATACCCCATTAAATACTTACATATAAACAATCTCGGATAAAAATGAGATGGAAAACGTTATCCCTTACCTTATGTCCGATAAGCTTCATATGGTTCTGAAGCTCCTGTATAATAATTTAAATAATGTCATTGACTTATTACAGAATAATATTAATTGTTATGATATCATATATGGTTCACTTATGAATTTATATTACCCGTTCTTTTGTAAATTCCATGTTAAAGCATCGTTTTGGGTAAAATAGTTTCATTTATCATACGTGTTTCGACTTGTTGTTTCATGATATTATTAATTATATCCTGATTTACTTAATTCCAGAATCTAAAACATGATTTATATATAATATATATTCATCATATAAATATATATGATAGATCAATAAATGGAATGAAATACACCGTTCATGGAGACGGTAGGTAGTACGTACGAATTAACGTTGTTTTTGTTTCCTTATTGAATTGAATGGAATTAAGTAAATGAAACATATATGTACATAAATATTGTATCATTATTATTTAATATATTTTATTATTATTTATTATATATACACTTTATAATTATACTTGAATTGTTAATCAAGTAAAATGATTCTCATCGCGTTCGTGGAGATGGTAGTCCGTACGTACGCATGAGTGATGATATTGTTCCCATAATTATTTAATAGAATTGGAGTGAATGATATAATATCACAGAATCGGTATCATTTTATAACAACCATATATAGTTATTCTTTACACCATTATACCCATCCACGTAAGGTGGTGGTGGAAAAACAGATTACACCACGGTGCAGAGACGGTATTCTGTACGTCTTCACGTGCGGTGATTTCATTTTCTGTTGGATGGATAGAAGGTGAAATGAATTTGTATCATATTTATAATAAAATATCAGTATATTATTGATACTTATGTTATTACAGTATAATTAAACAACTAAAGAAGAAGAAGTTGTAGAAGAAATAAAGTTGAATGAATATGTAGAAGAGATTACCGCTTCTTCGACGCACCTCCTTTAAACTTCTTCTTAGGGAACTAGGGTGGGTCTTTTGAGAATACCAGAACCTCTATGATATAACTAGATAGTTTTAGAAGAGTAATTGGTAGGGATTGGCTGAGATTCAATTCTCAAATTGGTGTGAGGAGCAGTGGGAAGGGGTGCCCTTTTTATAAGGGAGGAGAGAGGCACCTTTGGAAACATAGGAAATATTAATTTATAATAAATTAAACCCCACTTAAAAACCTCCAAAAATTACTCAAATATAACAATTAGATGATATGGGGTTGTAATATCATCATATAATAAAATTTAGACATGTTGGGAATTTACTTTAAACATTATCCACTTGATTTATCCTTATTTAATCTATTTAATTTTATATGTGGTAATAGGAATCTAATTTTTAAATTGTTATAAATTATTACTTATGCGTGGTGAATTGTACAAAATTGGATAATTTATGACATTTTCGACCATATAAAGTTTAATATATAATTTTTAAATATTTTTGTGATTTTTAATCAATTTTATATTATGTTATTTTTATATGATAACAATAATGTCAATTTTGACTCTATTCATTTATTTGAATTTAAATAACATTCAAACAGAATATATTTTCGAAATAAAATATTTAATAGATTAATAACATTTCATATTTATCTAGAAAATTATTTTATCACATTAAATAGTTCATATAATATTTATTTTAAAACTTTTATAACCATTTATTTGATATTTCTCTTAATAAAATAATTACTACTTTATTTTTGTATAATTATTTAATATAATTATTTGTTGTATAAAAATTAAAAAAATACAATGATGAAGATAAATTACATATATTTCATAATAATACTTTTAATCTATTTTACCATCTTAAAATCACAACATGTAAATTGTTATATTTATGAAATTATGATGGTGACAACTTTGGAATCATTTAAAATAAAATAATATAAGTGTCATAATTGCCATTATAAGGATCCAAATGGTCACAAATTAGTCCAGTTGATTATTAGGGTTTATATATACACTACCAATAATATTTTATCATATTTTTGGGCCTTTTTATGTGTATTACTGTTTTAATAAAAACAATGTTATTGATTTTCACTAAATAAACAATTTCTGCACCATTAATGTATAAGATAATAAGGTTATTAAATAAGTCATAAAAATTACAAATAAGTTATCAGGATAAAGAAAAAAAAAATTATATTTTAAATGAGTATTTATAACCGAATTTATATTCTGTATAACCTTATATTAAAAATACATTAATTATTAAAGTTTGATTGATGCATATTTCTCTTTCCTATAAATTAAATAAACTAAAGGTCTAAATTAAATAAAAGTAGGTTCCATTAGATTCAATATCTACCTAATTATGATTTAGGGAAAAATATAATCATCCAATTATATTATGACAAGTTTTAGGGTAATTTTAAAATATTATATTTACCCTTAATAACCTGATTTACCTTTAACTATGGTAAATAAAATTTACAGTAGTTACTATTCATTATTCCTAAAAAGAAAAAGTAGCTTATTAAAATAATTTGGAACTAATGATTCCAAATATGGAATCCATTTTTCCAAATTCAAATCACATAATTTTCATAAATTAATTTAAAATTAATTCCACTGTTAGGAAAACAAGTTTTAAAAGTTAAAATATTGCAAAAGATTGAAATGATTTTACCTATGAATTCAATTTAAAATCGATGATAATGGATTAAATTATATTAAATGGTAAAAATATATTCTATTTTTTAAACCATTCAATATTATAATTTATCCATATAAATTATTATGATGAAAAAAGTTGTTTTTAATTAAAATATAGAATGTTTTTACTATTCATTAAAATATGAAATTTATCAGAATAATATGAAAATTTTATCCAAAGTAAATTTTTATATTTTTATTCTAGAGAAGAATTTTATTTTTCCAAATTGAACTTATAAAAATGTCAAAACTAGATTTAAAGTGGATGTTCCATCAAAAGGTGGCAAAACTGCATTTTTTGAAGAGTACTTATTTTACTTGATTTTTTTTTTGTTATCACACGATGTTATAGAAAATTTGTAAGATGAATAATAATGTTATAAAATTCAAAATGTAGTTAATACTATTCATAATGGCTAGTTCATAATAATATTATAACAATATATCGTTATTTAGTCAAACCTAGTATTGCGTACAACACATGCTATCGAGAAAGGTCGTGATTGCATATAATGCATGCAATGTCAGGGTTGAGTGTAGTGAATGTCTCATTGTTTGTTGTGTATAACAGAATCCAACCATATTTCATTTATAAATTGAATATATATATATATATACACACAAACACTCAATGTTCTGTAGAATAACTACTATCAAACAAACCTGAAATTGTGTGTAACACAATCCAAAAATAGAGTTTTATATACTACAAGATAATATGGTGTTGCATATAGCCAAATATAATCTTGGTTTAGCATAAAATAGATGATATGAATGAAATTAAAAAGAATATATCTCATAAAATCTCGGGGTGTTACATGTCCGACATGACTCGTTCAATATTTAATCACCAGAATAATAAAGTAAAGATAATTTATACATAATTCAGAACTTTTTGAAGTTTATTATTCTTTTTATATCACTTATTACCATTTTATAAACATTACTTAATCATTTATGTTAATAATGGTGGTTTGGTCGATATTTGATACTTGAGTCAAAAATGAACTTCTTATAATTACAAGTTGTCCATGTGGTCAAAATTTCATTATATCCGGAATACTATTCATGGTTTAGATATAATATATATCATATATATATCATATATATCTTACATATATATATGTATATATAATTTTATAGAACATTTGCTGATAAGAAATTAAATGCACCGTTCATGAAGACAGCAAAATATACATATGCTTGAACGCTAATTTCATTTATATTTTGTATTTAATAGAATTAAAACATAATGATACATATGAATATTATAATTCTAGTATAATATCATAAATAACTTCATTATCTTCATCTTTTATACATTCCTCACATGGCATGAACAAGTCGAATCACTTTGAGGGGGCGATAGTCTGCACTTCCGGAAATGAAATTGTAGAATTTACCCATTATGGAAACCATAATGTTATGATATATATATTAAATATACAGAGACATAGAGAAAAAATAAATATAATATATATCAAAAATAAATATAGTTCCATTATAATGACCTCCATGATAGGTGGTAGCAGATATTTGATAAATCATTGTTTTGTGAGGTTGTTGTTCGTTGTCCACAAAAACAGAAAGTTTGTATCAATTAGATAGAGATGTGTGGATGTGTAGATATAATACTTATCATAAATCAATCATAGAATATTCAATATATAGGTTTTATTATAAAATAATGGAATAGAGAGAGTTTAGGGTGTTGGAGAAGGAAAATAAAAATAAACATGAGAAAAGACATTTTCTTTAAATCGGTAACTCCCTTTGGTTCAAATCAAAAGGCTTTAATAAATTAACTTCTAATAAAACTGAGGATTCTAGGAGGAATAGAGTTATATTTTGAGATTATCTTAGAATATTTTGGATGAGACACGGGTTTTTAGGGGTGTGAGTTATGGTTTACATGTGGTTCCCATTATATAAGAGGGAAGAGGGGCTCTTTCGGAATGTTTGATAGTATTATTTTATTATAAAATTATTTTCAATTTAGAAAGATCCTAAAATCAATAAATTAGAATAAAATATGAATATAAGTCGAAATAAAATCATCAAATTTGAATTGGATAGGTTTTGGATATTTTAAAATCCTTATATTTTTTATTTAACACTTTATTAACATATTATGATTTTACCATGTCTTCTTGTATATTCTTAGTATATGCTTAATGTATTTACAATTAAATTACAAGAGACCAAAAATGGATCATTAATAAAAAATTTAACATTATATATTTCATTTAGATGAATATTATATTTTTAAGATTATTATATCAATTAATAAAATAATATATCTTTTAAAAACTCATATATGTCAATTTATATACTATTCATATCTAGAAATTTTTTAAAATCCAAAACATCATTATTCATTCAAAAAATAAAATTTAATTAAAATATAAAAAGTTATAATTATTTATAAATAATATGGATGGCATAAAAACATTGAAAATAAATTTATTTTAATATTTATAATGTCATTTATTTAAAACATTCATTAAAAAGGTAATAAATACATCATCATTGTGTCATAAATAAATTTATTTATTTGAGCTCTAAAAATTGTAAATAAAATAACTTGATGTATAAAATATTTTTTTAATGAGTATTTATAGTCAAAAATATCATTTATATAAACCTGTATAAATTTTTGTTTACTAAAAAATATTTGTTTATGATGCATTTTCTTTAACATTAAATTAATTTTTATAAAGGGTCATTTTCACTTCCAAGTGGCTCTACGGGTCCCAAAATCGACCCAAGATTCCCATGATCAGAAATGTAACACACTATAGAGTTAGGACACGTGTTAGGGTAAATTTTTATTATTATAATATTATTTTTTACATTTATTTACCAGATTTACCATTCTACCATAGTAAAAAAATTAGTTTCTAATGTAACTATTCATAATGTCTAAAATTAATAGATACATATTTACAAAATTTGGAAATCTTGATTCTAAATATGGAATCCATTTTTTCCAAATATAGAAAAAAATATTTTTCAGAAATTAATTTAAAATTAGTTCCCATTATAAAAAGGATTGTTTTCAAAAAATAATAACTATCAAAAGATTCACACTTGTTTATATCCAATTCCAAGGTGAAAATGCCTAAAATGAACAAAATTAGATTAAATGATAAAAATATAATCCAAATAAACATCAAAACCAAATAAAAGGATAATATAACTAGATAAGTAAATCAGATAAAAAGTCATTTTTGACATAAATGCAATATTATCACTATTCATTAAAAATGAATTTTATCAGAAAAATACCAAAATTTTAACGAAAGTAAATTTTGATGTTCCGCTTCTAAAGAAAAATTTTATTTTCTAAAATATAAACTATAAAATCATAAAAACCAATATTTAAAAAATGTTCTCCATCAAAATGTGATAAATATATCTTTTAAACAATATTAATGTATTTATGCTAAAAATTGTATTTATTCTCATTTTAAGACTTTAACTTTTATTGGATAATTGTAAAAACATTTAACAAACATGTGAAATCATATAGTAGTTAGTTCTATTCATTCCCTCCATTACAATGTCTAGATGTTAACTACCATTTAAAATAATAATATTATATTATTATATTGTTATTTTTCAATATAACTCAAACTAGTTTTCAATGTAAGATTTCAAAGAAATTCGTTGTTGTGTGTTGAGTACGCAATCAGACATAGCATCCTCTTGAAAGAAAAATTATTATTTAATTTACAAATATTAATAAATATGAAAATAAAATATTCTTTATTTACATGGGACGTTACATCCTTCCCCCCTTTTGGGAATTGCATTCTCACATTTTATAAATTGTTCTTGGAAACTTCATTGAAAGTCCCATATTAAAAAAAGGGTAAATAAAACATTCACATTAAATGAAAGAGAGAGAAGTAAAAACTTCAGCTGATATAACACCTATAGGGATTCTAGGTTTGAAACATGTATATGGATGAGAAACTAAGTGTCATGTTTTGATGGATAGTGATAGAAAACATGATCAAGAGAATGTTAACCACTAGAAAAATAGAAACATGTGATGGGTTAAACAGTCACTGGTTTCCTAATAGGAAATGTAAATGGGAAATGTTTTTTTTGTTCCATTTAAGAAATTCAAATTATTTTTTAGTAGATTGAATATGTAAATATGGAAATATTTTTACTTTTCAAGTAGTGTTTCATCCTTGAATAAGTTTCTACCAAAACGCATCTTTTCACCAAAAGAAGAGTATTCAAGATAAATTTTTCACACATGAAGTGTAATAATAAACTTCTGGAGAATCAAATAATCCCCAAAATATGATCCATATATTTCCCCTATCTTTAGAAATTTACCAAAACCAAAATGGTTTGTACTAGATCAGTTAATCCCTAAAAAGGATAATATTTTATAAAAAAGAAATACAACTCTTAATCTCCAAAATTGAACAAACAACACCCAATGAACAACAAATTCCATTCAATAAACAATTTTCTTTAAAATATTCCAAAATAATCCAAACTATGTTTGAAACCCAAAAGTTAGGAGGATTTGACCATATATTATTCCACAAAAGTCATTATATTTATCTGAAAATAACATCAGTTACTCATAAAGTCTCATAATGAAAATTATTTATCCAAAAAAGATATTTTCTATGATAGGTGAATCATTTTCATTAACAACCCTAATCTCTATATGTCCACATTAAAAATATAGATTCTTCCATAATAAAATTTCAATCGTTACTCCACAAATAAAATCCCATATTATTCTATTTTCCTTGGGAATTTTGTGTTCCCCAAAGAGAGAACAACTTCAAAATAACCTTTATCACTTAATCACCAAATCATTTTCCTATACTAAGGATATCCATTTGATTAAACATAAGTTCCCAAAATAAAATTATTCTTGATCAGTAAAATAATTTAACTAAAAATAATAATTCTTACTAATCAGCAGCATCACGTAGGCCAGTGGTAGGAGATTCTCCCTTGTCACTATTCAGTTGTGGGATCGATTCCTGTGGCCTTGTTAGATGCGATGGTTGGTCATCAATATTTTTTTCCCTTTTTTATAAAACACAAAAATAAACTTATCTGGATTTAACCTCAATGGTTGTCTTGTACCTCTCATTTTCTTCCCATGACATAAGGAAATCAATATCACAATTCATGAATTCTTATAGATATTTTTATTTTTTACCTCCATAAAATAACATTATTACCAAATACAGAACATCATACATTGATAATGGTGTCCACCTGGTTTCATCATCATATTTTTCACGTAGATAGATAGTCCATGCATTGAAACAAATATTTATAGATCCTTAAAAATCATATGATTCCTTTATCCAAATACACCTCATACAACTTGGGTCATGTGGGTGTTCACAGAAAAATAGTTTTTGAAAATATTCATGTATGACATTAAATATCAAAACATATAATAAAACATTCTTTTTATAAAATAGTTAGACTGATTTTGAGTTCAAACATTCAATCAATTGTCCATTTAAAATACCATATGTATGTGCTGAATAACAATATTTTAAAAGAAAATATAAATTGGTTTCACAAGTGTCTACTTCTTCATAACCTTTTTCAAAATCATAATATTCTTATATAACTTGTTATAGGGTAAAATATTTGAAAATTCCTTGATAATACTTACATTTATTGAAAATATGACAATATTGAGAAAATAATATTTGATTAAATACAACCCATGATCCACGATGGTATTGAGGTATAGAAGAGGTGTTTGATATCTGAAACAATTGTTTAGAACTGAGTTTATCATTAGAAAATTTTTCAGAATCATATGGACCTGACTTTTTAATAATTATTACAATGAAATCATTAGGAAGAGATAGTAATGTCATTTGATATCATCCTCCATCCGTTTGTAACAATCATTCCTTGATCTAAAAAAGTTATAAAATATGGATTTAATGTAATTAGTAGACAAAGAGACTAACCATGTGTCTAATAGAAACGCTTAATCCCCAACGTTGCCTAAACTGAGACTAATACCCACTATAAGACCCCAGTCTTAATAATTACATAATCTTGAATTAAGTTAATAATTCCCATTGAGGATCATTTCAGGATTAGTGTTTTTGAGAATTTAGTCATAATTAATACATTACATCTCAAAAATAACAATGTAGACCCCTCTAGTCTATCCAAATTTATCACAATAACAGAAATATATAAATAAACAAGAGTTCTTTTCTTGATATAAATCTTCTTGAATTATTCCTTTATCTTACCCATCCTTATACCCTATGAAAAAACATTTCAAAAACATGGGATGAGCATAAAAATCTCAATAAGGTTTATAAAATAATGAAAGTCAACATTATTCCATGAATACATACAAAAAAGAAGCTCTTTAACATACCTCATAAATTAATAAGTTTTATGAATAACATATAGAAATCATAAATCATAAAGGTAACTTCTGGCATCCTTATCGTACATACATTGTAGCTTTCATAGCTATATAGGGAGTTAAATTGGAATACCAATCAGAGTATATTCCATAATTCTCTTAAGAGAAACATTTATATGTACCTCCATAATGATACCCAATTCATTATAAATCTATCTCATCTCACCTTCCATAGGTTTATCACATAACCACCCGTATGAATAAACAGTACCCAAGAACCATAACATAATCATAACACATAACAAAAACATAATGGAAATATAAAATTTCCAATATGAAATCAGAATATACCATTTAAATAAATTGATATAATCAATCCATTCTAAAATCCATTTTCAATACCAAAATACATAAAAAGAGTCAATGGTATTTTTTTCAAATTAAAAACATTATGGCCTGTTAAGGAATCCCAATATCAAATAATGCTCGCGTTGGTGGAAAGGTCATTTTCACTACGTACATTAAAAGACACATTCTTTTTTTCATTTAGTAAAACGCTATGTAAAAAAAGATTCCCAATGAATGAAATTAATATTAAAATGGGTTTATTAACCATAGAAAAGAAAGACATGTATAAATTTTAATATGCATCAATGAAAGGAGATTGAGACAATGTCCCTTTCAAAGACTATTTTTTAAATAAAATTGACTGATTTTGTATATTCACAATAATCACAGATAAAGCAAGTATAAATACATGATAAAATATGAAAATTAATTTCACCCATAATCATAGAATTATATAAAAAAGAAATTGGTGATCAACCCAAAGAATGGAAATTTGGTTAAGAAGTTCCCCTACCCCGTGTCTGATTTGGCTCGTTCATTCTTTAATCTCCAGAATAATAATAAAAAGTTAATTTCTACTTTCTTCAGAACCATTTTCAAGTTTATTATTTATTTTATATCTCTTATAATCATGTTATAATCATTAAATAATCATTTATGTTAATAAAAGTTGGTTTGTCAATATTTGGTATTAGAGTAAAAAAATGAACATCTTATAATAACAAGTTGTCCCTATGGTGAAATTTTCATTATATCCAAAATGATATTCATGATTTATATTTAATATATATCATATATATTTATCATAAATATATATATATATATTATTTTACATAACATTTGAAGATAAAATAGTAGATACACCGTTCATGGTGACGATATGGCGTACGTACGCAGAAATGCTACTTTCATTTCTATTTCATATTTAATAGAAAGAAAACATAATGATATATAGATATATTATAATTCCATTATAATATCATATATAATATCATTAACTCCATCTTTTATACGTTCCACATATGGAATGAATGAGACATATCACTTTGAGTGGGCGGTAGTCCACCATCCCTCATATGAAATTATCGTATTTACCCATTTTGGAACCCATAAAGGTATGTCATAAATAAAAAATATAGAATCATAGAGACAATATAAATATAGAATATATCACTTGTAAATAAGGTTCAATTATAATGGCCACCATGATAGGTGGTAGGAGATATGTGAACAATCATTGTTTCATGAGTTTTTAGTTCACCGTCCATAGAAAGAGTACGTTCATATCCATTGGATGGAGGTGTGTGGAAGTGTAGTTTGAAAAATTCTCACAAAAACATCCCAGTTTATTGGGGATACTATTTTTTTTATAAAATAATATAATACATAGAGATTAGGGGTTGTAGAAGTAAAATAAAAAAATTTAGAGAAGATGTTACCTTTAAATTGGGTAACTCCCTTTGGTTTGAACCAAAAGGCTTTATTAAATTTCCTTCTGACCAAATTAAAACTTCAAGGTGGAAGATAGGGATGTCAGGAGATTATTGGAACATATTTTTGATGATCCAAGGGGCTTGATAGGTGTGATTAATGGTTTATAGTTGGTGTCCCATTTATAAGAGGGTTGAGGTCCTCCTCGGGAAAGATGGAAATTATTATTTTATTATAAACTATTTTCAGTATAAAAAGTTCCAAAACTCCTTAAATTCGATGATAAGATGAATATATGTCAAAATTAAATCATCAAATAAAAATTTGATAGGTTTTGAATATTTTTTAATCCTTATCATTTTTATTTTACTCTTTGTTATCTTAATTTACTTTTTCGATGTCTTCTTGTATATTCATACTATATAGTAAATAAATTTTCTATAAAATGTATAAAAATAAAAGATACATATTTGCACAATTTGGACTACATGATTCCAAATATTGAATCCATTTCTTCAAATTTGAATCACAGAAGTTTCAAAAATGAATTAAAAATAATTTCTCGTTATCAAAACAAAAACCGTGTTTTTAAGAAAATAATAACTATTGGAAGTTAAACACTTGTTCATGTACAATTTCAATTTAAAATTGTTTAACAAGACTAAAATTTGATTAAATGATAAAAATATAATCTAATAAAACTTTAAAATACTTAAAAGGATAATCTAACTATATAAATAAATCCGATGAAAGGAATGTTTGGACTTAAAAGATAGTACTTTTAACGATTCATTAAATACTTATTTTTATCAGAATAATATCAAAATTTTACCCAAAGTAAATTTTAGTGTTCCAAATATAATAATTAATCATATTTTGTCAAATATAACATATAAAAGTTTCAAAAATTATATTTAAAAATGGTTCAACATCAAAATGAGGTAAATTGACCTTATAAAAAATATTAGTGTATTTATGATTAAAATTTGATCCATTCACATTTTAAGCCTCTAACAGTTATTGGATAAGTGTAAAACATTTAACAAACATGTGAAATCATATTTTATTTAGTTCTTTCCATTCCCGCTAATAAAATGGCTAGACATTAACTACCATTTAAAATAATAATTTTATATTATTATTTTTTGATATAGCTGAACGTTGTGTGCAACATAAGATTTCATAGAAACCCGTTGTTGCATGTTGAGTACTCCATCAGACATAGAATTCCATTCAAATAAAAATTAATATTTAATTAATAAATATTAATAAATATGAAAAGTTCATATTCTTTATTTACCTGGGATGTTACAATCTAGCATCCAAATACTCAAGGTGGGGCATCATCCAAACCAACACACACAACTCCAAGTGATATGAAGAACTCATACATCCATAATACTCAACTCAACACGTTTCACTGGAAGGGGTTACATTATTTATGCATCAAATCAACCATGAACCCTCTCCCATAGGTGTTCAGAAACCCAAGACTACTATGTATGGTTAAATTTAGGCACACTAACCCAAACCCTTCATGGAAATATCCTTATCACAATAACTAATGAAATAGGGAACCTTCACCACACCTACTGATCCCCAAAAACACACAATGGAGGTAACATCCCTTAAACCAGCCCATCCCAGTACACTGAATGGAGTCCCAATCAATAAATACATGATATATAAACAGTTAACAAATCCCATTTCGTTTATCACCAACTCATTATAAAGGATATAATCCCTCAAAATGAAGCCCAGTATCTTAAACACATTAAAAACATATCATTACCCTCCTTAGGGTTCATGAGATATTTTTAGAACAAACACTACTTTGATACCATGGGAAATTTTTCATATATATACCCCCCACATTTCTCCAATCATCGTGACAAAAACGAATGCTCATAAGATTCCTACAAAACAACTGTTTTGTCATGTATAAACTTATATAATTCATAATCACTAGAAAATGGAAATTATAATAAGTAAAAAAGCATAGTAAAATGGGGAATCAACCATGTGGAGTTAAATAAACCAAAAAAAGATAATCTAAACCCTTATAACTGTCCTTTATAATTCAAGTTGAATATTTTTTTTCAATCCATTCCCAAAAGTAACATGATCCTTTATACTCATGCTAAGAACATGGAAAAAATCCTGAGAATTTTCAAACCCTGTCTAAAATAAAATTTCAAAACATAATTTCAAAATCATTAATTTACATTGAAATATACATCTAATTCAATTTACAATTATAAAATACAGTTAAAATGTTGTTTTTTTAGTTTTTGAAACCTAATGTGCACAACAAGGAAATCTGTGTAGAGTTTCACTAGTGAAGTTTAAACAATGAATCACTTTCAAACATTTTTTCAAGCTATATAGTCAACAATAACTATCAAGATAATGTTATCACATCCAAATGTATTGGTAAAACACACACAAGAAATTTCCAATCATAAGGACAATACACTAATGAGTAACAAAGATACAGATAACTAGTCAACGAAGAGAAAAAAAGTTAAGGACTCTTCCCTTAATTGATGGTCCAGAAATCCATTCGATGCTTGTGAAAGATTCAATCATGTCTGTGAGGACCTATCTCATCCAAAAACAAATTTGTTATAAATATTTAAATAATTAAAACCCCAATTAAATGTTTGCACAAAAAGATAAAAACTCATTGTGTACTCCAATGATGTTGAAGCTATGAGTGACTAGGTGTGTTCTTCTCCTGATGAACCCTGAGACCTAATCCATGAAAAATACTGAATTTTTGTCTCCAAATAAAATGTTAATTTCAACAAAATTAAAAAAAAATGAATAAATATTTAGCAAATGATTACATGTTTCACACTAATAATTAATGTCTTCTATAGACTCGTGGAATATCCTCTAAATGCCTCATACTAAAACCACATCACATGAAATAATTTATCAATTATATGAAGAAATCACCTTTTGAACCCTATCCAATCAGAACCATAAATTAGAGAATATTTTTGTAATAACAATTTTATTCAAAGGATAGAGCTTATCACAAAAAGGAATTAAATGAAACATCTAATGAGCCTGGACAAACTGAAAAAAGTATGGGAAGTGTAGCTCCCAACTATACTTCTTGTCATGTGTTTGAGAATAAGAAACAAGAGGGTTTCTACAATAGAGACCACATTTTTATTTTATTAAAAAAACTAATTACTAATTCATCACATGAAACATTGTATCATGATATTAATTTCACCATGTTGGATACCCATTTCAGATGACCCAAATCATAACATAATGTACCATAAGTTCACACTATAAATGGCTTACTACTGGGAATTCCAATAGCCTATCCCTTATTAACTTGAATAAATGTCCTCTCAAACATCCAAAAAATTACACAATATGTAAAACCCATATATAAACAAATTTCAAGGATATTGAAATTATATATATCCAAAACTGATCCCTACTACTCAAAAAAACGCTTCTAAAATGAATTTTTTTATTCAAATTTGGAATTTATAACCCATAACAATATGGTTTGTTACATTTATTCTACATTTCTAAGTTATTAAATATTCAAAATTATCCTTAATATCATATTTTTGTTTACTAATTCTTGATTCTTTCACAAAATCCTTATTTTAGTATTTCATATTTATGATTTGGGGATTATTAGGTAAGCTTTTTATATTCAAGGATCATTTTTTCATTACAACATGTTAATCTTATAATTAATTCTAATAATTGATTATTGAATCTTATATTCATCCATACTGAGCTTCTATGATCACCCATTTCATTTATATTCCCTTAGAAATGAAGAATACTATTATTTATTATGTGACTAAGATATTTTCACCTTTATGTTTTTTATATAAATTTTTAATGAATTATTGTAAACTAATATGATCTTGTATGTAATCTATAAAGACATTAAAAATTCATGCTTTTTGATTATGTGAATTTGTTAGAATAAATGTGAAAACTATAGAGAAGATATAAATATTTGGTTTTTATGATCAGTTCATCTCACAAGGTATCGATGAATATGTAGAAATTTGGTATTTTATGTAATAGATCCGAGAGTACGGTTCTAGGTCATATAAGCTCATGAGTCTAGTAAACCATATATATTACTATGTTGTTTTCAATATACCATGATATATGTCTATAATATCCATAACTCAAACCGTATTTATTTTTATAGGATAATACATTTCTATATATAAGTTCATGAACTTTATCCTTGGTGGAGTAGCTACATCATTACTCTATTAAATCATTGGAAAGTGGCTATCTATTCATCCATCAAGAAAACTGACATCAAGAACTACAATTTGGTTAGTATGTGCCTATTTTTAACAAAAAAATAATTTATCTCCATCAAATCCTCTATTGATTGAGGATATAGTGCTACATGAATTTTATGATGCATCTATCTATAAAACATGAGAACCACACTCATCAAATGAGTAGTGTCATACTACTTTTTGGGGACTATTATCTACACTATGTACCTGTATTATCTATTTATAAAAGTGTGGAAATCTACTCTTTGAAAAACTAATTGGGAAACAAGTCTACATCATGTATTTTCACCTAATAATATTCTTTTGAATTGTCAGAAACTAATGTAAGAACAAATATAATGGGATCCACGAAAACCTACCCATAAATATAGGTTGAATACATATGTGGTGGAATTGAATTCTAAATTATGTCAACCCTTTATTATTATATAATATATGGATCAATAATGGAATGAATGGTAATTCATCTCGAATATTATTAGATGCGTTTAAAATTTGATTTCAACAATGAAACTGATGTCTATGTGTTTTGAGAAATATAATGGGTTATTAGAGTCCTGTTGAAGTGATATTTTCAATTCCTATACCAATAAATACTTTCTATATTCGGTTAACTAATGTGAAAACTAGAGAAAATTAAAAATGGAATATTAAAAATGAACATAATGATTTTTGTGGTTCTGGAAGAATACCCTAAAATAATTGAGGGAGAAAAAAATTAACATTTTCATAGAATAGACAGAATTAATTTGATACAATATAACAACATTCCTAATTAAAATGTTCAATAATCATTAAATTTTGAAATAAAACATCATGTGAAAAAAAATTGAGTTGAAACTACCATTCACAAGAAATTATTTTCACCTTCTAATGTGCTTCAAATATTAAAATTTGATCTCTATGTATCTTGGTACACTCAGAATCCGTCATTTATTTCTAAAAATTTATAGAAACTCCATGAAAAAAATCAATTTCTAAATCAATATTCTAAAACAACATCATGTTAAATTTATAATAGAAAATCCATAAAACCTAATATTTTTTCCCAAAAAACCTTTTTGTTAATCCCTCCCTTATACCCCTAAAAAACATGATGCTTCTCACCTCAAAACCATACATAACCTCAATTACAATGTGTAAATATATAATTTCTCACTATTTTACAGACCAATATTCATCAAATCAATCTCAAAAAATATCATCATTAACCAAACGAGTTAAAAATTTAACATTGTTTCTCATATCCCAATCCAATCCTCAAAAAACATCAACTTCAAACATTGTACATAATACTCAAACAACTCTAATATCATTCAGACTTCACCAAACCCACTAGAAATCCATTTGGGAATCGATTATGATTTATGTGACTCTACTAGAACACCTAAAATATATAAATGGATGGATACAAGAATTACGATGGAAAATCACACATATGGGAATCCTTAACATATAAAAATGGTTACAACAATACATATCTACAATAATACATATAATAACGTTTCTAGAAACTAATTGAGGGTTTATGTCTATATGTTTTTGAATTTTTTAAATATTTATTATAGTATTTTATGTTTTCTCTATGAATTTTATTTTTTGGTGATTCATGTTTTGGTATAAAAAAAAGACTATGTCTAAAGTTATGTACGAGTGGATGTTGTGGAGGAAGTTATATAGGAAATTTCCATGCAATTATGGATAGGTATCATTACTGTTGTTATTTTAAAATGCTCAAAGAATATACATCATATCATTATTCATGATTTTTTATTTAAAAATTTCCCCATATAAACTAGGGAGGCCCAACTTATCCGATTTGGTTTTTAAGTTGATGGTTAAAGTATATATTTTAAGTATCAATGATAAAATAAGAATACCAAAAAAGAGTACCATACCTAGATGAGAAATATCAAATAATGGATAGAAGATGGTCAGTTCTATGATCTATGATTTAACATGTATTTTTGGTATTATAGGTGAAAATATTGGTCGAGTACATGCTATATAGAATACAGAATAAGCATTGAAGGTCATCACTATGAGAGAAGATAGTGGTCGAATTGTGTGGAAGACCCTTGGGAAGACAGTAATACTCCATGAATTAGAAATTTTTATAAATGATAAGCTATATAATGTTAAAAATCAATGTGGGACATAATAATAGTGTGTAACAATGAAGAGGAATTGACCACATCAAGGAGAAATAGTAATACAAATGTGGTGGTTTCATAACTAGGATGATATTTGAAATGCACTATGAATGTCATCATTTATATTGGAGGAGGCCCATTGAGTGAATAATGATTTTCTATCCTTGGGAAACATGATATATGAAAACAACGAGGAATTATTCCTAGTAAAAATGAGAAACTGTTGGATAACCTCATTATGGAGCTCGATATTTTTATTTAGGGTTTTCCCTATGAGAAACGTGGAGCCCACTATGGGAATCTAGATCTTTATAGTAGATTTTTTAAGGAGTTTGGAATATAGATGTTTTTACCCAATATTTAAGTGTTTGGTGTTGTTATAATTCAGTATTATTAATATGAGAAGAAATAATGAATTTTGTTGGGGTACTAATCTTTTAAAATGGAATTTTCCTAATGTTTCTCTATGCTATGTTCAATATCTTTCTATGACTGAGGCATCCAAATAGTAATCATCTAGATAGATAAATCAGTTATCATATATATATTTCATTTATCTATTAATTTCCCAAATCTTAATCCAGAGATAAATCATGTAATGCCCCTTGATTTCCAAAATAAGTCAAAAAGTTTAGATGATATTAATTGAAATAAAATTTTAGGAGTTCACTAAACCATCATTGTATTTTTTATATATATTTTTATGTCATTGTTTCGATAATAAAATGTGAAAAAGAAAATATTTCATAAATATAATATGGGTAATCATTTCTAGAATATGTAATTAAAAATTTACTTGATATAGAATAGGGGAAACATTTAGGGTTACAACATTACTAAATAAAGGAAAACAAAGAGAATCAAATGTAATATACACATAAAATAAGTTATAAAAAAGATGAAAAATATATTACATACCCACAATAACATAAATGGGAGGAAGAGGATACTTCATATATGAAATAAATGATAAATAGTGGCGGCATCACAACAGTGCAATGAATATTAGAAAGTTTAGACGAGGGGATATATAACAAGATAATTATTTTTTCTGAGGATTTTATAGTTTATTTTTGAAATAGAAACATATTGAGATAAATTGCACCAACCTGCATTAGGTGAAACTATTGTAGTAGTTATATTTTTTATCTTTGAAATTGTTTTCAAAGGTGTGTTCTTTATAATGTTTCGAGAGGATGTGAGGAGCTCTAGGTTGGGACCCTTTTGTTCTATTGATATGAACATAAACCATTATAAGAGGAGTTATCCAAATAATCTTTTAATTTCACCACTAATTCGTAGATATTAGTTAATTATTGTGCATTGGAATGTCCTTAATTTCATATTCTATGAATTATTCATATATAGGTTAACCTAGTAAAAAAAATTTCCTTCGTGGATACTTTATATTATTTTTTTTAAAATATGATTTGGTAGTGAAATAATAAATCAAACAAGGTAAAGGCTATTCCAAGAGAGATTGAAATTGGATGATAATCTAAAAAAGTGAAAAATTGACCAAAATAAGGTTGATATCAAAATTTACTATTCTAGTAAGAACATAGATGAATAATTGGATAGTTTGGATAGAATTACATTCCATGATTCACCCACCCCAAGGTATCTCTAACATCTGTCCCTTCTGTGTCATAATAAGTGGTATAAGAGTGTGTGTTCTTTTTATTAGATAAGTTACGTTCATAATAGATATGGTTTTTTATTAGAGGTTGATGCTATTTTATTCTCACGCTCTCATAGAAATTATGAAATATGTAATACATAAGAGGACTATATAATTAATGAAAATATATATTATAATTAGAAGAAATAATTGATAACATACTTGGACATACATATAATATTTCCATGTGAAGTCTTTTTTTAAGGAGTTATTTTATATGGAAAACATAGATTTTTGTTTTACAAAATATAATGAAAATTTGCGATTTGTCTCATCCCTTAAGGAATAACTAAATTATACTCTAAAAGAGTAATTTTTCATGAAGGTTTCTTATATAATGATCTCCAAGGGAATGTAGATGAAACTAAGATATGTGTATAATAATCTTCATTTTCAAAATAGGATTTTAAAATAGATCATGTAGAGAACACGGAGATAAATGTTTGAGAAAAATGAGTTATTTTCACTAGAAACTAACAATAACAATAATAAAACCCTATGAAAGAAAACAAATTCAAGATGAATTAATTTATTCAAATACAATTATTCAACTTAGTTATAAATATGTTTTAGAAGATTTTTTCAGCTATATAAATTTAGATTTACTCTCAAATATTAATATATTATTGGATTCTATTGTAGAAAAGATAAAAAAACAATTTTAATATTTAGAGGACATTTTTATAGTGATCAAAAAAAATATTTTATCCATTTTGGATTGACAGAAAATAATTCACTATGTGGGTTTTTAATTCATATAAGATCTATACAATGAAAAAAATAAGGATAATGGGATTAGAGGTCGCCTTTATTTTGAATATAATGAATATTGGAGTTAAGTTGAAAGGAAAATTTTGATTTTATTTAAAATTAATTCACATGAGAAATGAAAAAAATGAATACATATTAATAACTATATACTAGAATAATTACAGTATAAAGATAACAAGAAAAAATAAGACAATCTAAAATATAAGGTGCACCAATTTTAAATGAAATGGTATCTTTAATGAGAAATAAAGAAGGTATGATATAAATTTTAGGGAAAAAGATCAATTATATAATAAAATATTATATACTATTTCTCCTATAAAGTATCCTAAAAAACATAGAATGAAGAAATCCAAATCTACAATGAGTAAATAAAAGGAATATTTTCAAAATCATTGAAAAAAATCCATGAAGAATGGAATCCCTATAATTATAAAATTTTTAAAGGTTATTTATCACAATGGGTATAAGGACAAAATATATTCTTACATATATATTACATCTTTTTAGGTGAACATTCATTTCGTCATAAAAATACAAGACCAATGATCATAATTTATTAGGTCCATTGTAAAATATGAACCATAAAAACTAGTTCATAAAATATCTACATCAACTCCAACTTCATTCATCATAATTATATCATTTTTAACATATCACAAAAAAATAAATTTCTTCATATCCTATGTAAAGGAAACATGAAAAATTGGTGAGTACATATTCTTAATAAGGGTAAACGTGAATGATATAAATTTATTGTCGTATAAAAACTTAAGATATTAAATACAGGTGTTTTATCATGATAATAACATAATATTTCATACCCACCTTGTCATGGATCACAAACATGAGTCATTGAATAAAACATTAATATAAACTATAAGATTGAATGTTTATTATAACCCGTTCTTGAACCATATCTTCAACTAACTATTGTGTGTGAATCCATTATAAGTATAAAAAACAATTTCATAGGTCTTGGATAAATTAAAAGAATTATAGATCAGGCCTTATAACCATTTTCCCATAATGGATAAATCAAATAGACATATTTCCCATCATTGATCAAGAATATCGACTCGTTTCCCATCAAAGATCAGGCACATAGACTTGTTTCCCTTAACAATTTTATGAGATATAATTCATTACCCAGTAAATTGGATAGAGTAATAAGTCTCACCCCTCATATAATGAAAACTATACGTATGTCTGCCACATGAAAATAAATCATTCATAACATCTGAACCCATGTAAATAAGTGAGTTTCATAAACTCTAGGTCATAACATAACTCATGGAAAAGAATGTTTTTCATATGTATCATTCTATCATAAACATAATCCATTCATAAACATAATAAAAAATTTATCATTGAGAAATATACCAATTAAAGAAACATTAACTAAAAATAATTTCATCTAAGACATAAATATGTTTTTTGGAAATAACACTTCTATCAATTATTAAGTATAATATCCTTTTCCTTTATGAAATAATTTTTTTATAGAGCTGTGCAATTAAAAAGGAAAATATTTTATTTAAAAATTAACAATTTTGATTTTAAATTAATCATAATGGAATTAAGTAGTCATGATGGCATGAAATATTACTCATTCCGTATAATTTAATAAAAAAATACATTTATATTTTCTTTCAAAAAGTCACAACGAGCCTTATGTAGAAAACAAATAAAATATTCTTCCCACACCACTTCATAAAAAGTAATAAATGGGTAAAAATTACCTTGAATATTAAAAGGATAATAGTAAAAAAAATTGAAAATATTTTGTGAAATTATATACATGTAAGATTATTATTCTCAAATGGAGGCTTAAAACAAAACAACCTTGAATATTGATGAGAATATCAAATAAACCCCTTACACTATAAAATAAATGGAATATTATGCCCCATTATAAATAAAATATTGAAATTATATGAAAATAATATCATACTCATACTCATAATCATAAAATAAATTCGTGGGAATTATATACATCACACAAAAGAAATAGTTAGTGTATAAGACATACGTCCCATATTATTAAAATTGAGACAAAAATCACTTACATCAAGTATCACCTTTCCATGTTCACATTATAACCTCATATATAATTAATATCTATTTATGATTAATTTATTTCATAACTATATATCAATCATACCTTTTATGTTTTTTATAACATCTTATCACACATGTATTAATAACTAAAATAAAAAAATCTATGAAACATCTCCTTCTTTTTTGAAGAATTCTTGTGTTTGGTGGTCCTAGTCCTTATATAATGATAATGGTTTCATAATTTAATGATTCATTATTATGTTAGATATATATCATATCAATTTATAATTTTCATCATTATTACGAACCAAGAATATTTTTGATGAAAAACAAATCATATTGCATCGTGGAGATGGTAAGAAATAAGTAAGCACAAGGGATGTAAAAATTTCCAAAAATATTAGGCCATAAAAAGCTAGATATTATATTTTAATTCAACATGTATTATCACATAATAAATATATTATAAAAAAATTAAACCCATAATAATTTCCAATCATAAAATATGGTTATGGAAACTAAATTGTATCGTTGCGTGGAGATGGTAAGTTGTACGTACACATGAGTGATTCTTTCACTTCTTTTATGATGGTAAAAGGGATTTATAATGGTGTGTACATAATAATGTTAACTTATTAGAGTATTTTGGATTATGAATATATTAATTTAAGATATATATCATATATTTTTATAAGGAAATAAATAATAAAAAAAGAGAGTGGTTGGTTAAAGCGATTACCTCTTCTTTGATATTGTGCCTTTAGATATCCTCTAAAAGAAACTATAGTGGGAAATTTATAAAGACCAAAAACTCTAGAATTTTTTTAGGGAATCCTAAATATAATTTTTTTCGTTTTAATTCAAGATAGAATATTCAATGATATGTTATGTGATGAGGGAGTAGGTGTCCTTTAATATTGAATGTAAGGGGTACTTTAGTAATTTCTCAAAAAACTAAATTAAAATAAAATATATATCAATAAAAATACACCCGAATAGAAATTAATTCAAATGTATTATGGAATTGGTTATTAATACCATCAACTAATTTATTTTAGATTTTTTTTTATAATTTTAAACAATATCATTTTTGTTAACACTTTTTTATCCTATTTTAATTTTAACTTCTTTAACACAGTTTTATATAAAAATGTGGATATTTTTATGTATAATGTATCAATTGATATATATATTATAAATTTATGATAGTTTCAATCTTAATTTTTCACTTTTATCGTTAATTATTATGTTTATGTTTTTTTAACTAATTTGATAATACATTATGTTCTTAAAATACCATTAGTTTCAAATGAAGAACAAATCAATACATTGACTTTAAAAAAAATACTACAGTAATAAAACATCAAACCAGTTAATTTATTATTCTCATAATATTTAATATTCCCCAATAAATTTTATTTTTAAACTTAAATAATTTAATATATATTTATTTTAATATTTTTATTATACCTTAATAGATATTTTCATTAATTGAATAATAATCATATCATCATTGTGTAATTATGTAAGATAATTATTTCTTCACTTAAAATAATGAAATAAATTTACAAGATTGATATAATCCTATTTTTTCATAATAATATTTATAGTTGATAATATCTTCTTATTTATAGTCATATAGAAAATTATAATTATTAAACATATGAGTTTGATATTATTTCACTCTCTTTGATTTTCATAATATCTATGTCATTTTAGAGGAAAAGTGTCCATTAAAAATTAAATTACAAAAATTAAGTGTTTAATGTATAATTATCTTCATACCATAAAATTTTGGTATGTGTAAGGGTGGGTTTATTTTAATTATAATTATATTTTTACTCTTAATTACTACACTTTCCCTTAACCATGCTAATAAAAAATACTAAAGTTACTATTCATATTGTGTATAATTAAAAGGGAGAAAATTATTAAATATTGAATGTATAAAAAAATATGGGAACCATTTTATAAAATTCATAACTAATAATTAAATAAAATAAATCTAAAATTTTTCTTGTTGACCGAACGAGAAAATGGGTTTTCAAAGTGAAAATGATCAAAAGATTGAAAATTTTTTATATCCAAACTAAAATTAAAAATTATTGAAACAATATTAATATTATTAATAGATTTAGTATTGATATAATTTAATATTAAAAGAAATTTAAAATATAATTTATAATTATAAATTATTTTGATCAGAAGTCAGTTTTGAATTAAAATGCAGTATTTGTTTAGTATTCGTCAAAAAAATAAACTTGTTAGAAAAGTAAAAAAAAATCCATCCAAAGTAAATTTTGATATTACTATTTCAGAGATGAATTTTATTTTTTCAAATATAATTCATAAATTTGTAAATAACTATATTTAAAATAAGTGATCAATAAAAATGCAGCAAGACTATCTTTTAAGAAGAAAAATATTTTTTGTTAAAATTAGAAACGTTCCTATATCCTTTCTATTGAACACATAGGATAAATCTTAAACATTATAGTTAATATATATTATAATTAAAAAGTAGTTATTATTTATTTATTGGTATAAAAATATTATCTACAATTAAATAGTTTTTATAGAGGGAAATTTATATTTGTTTTTATTCAAAAATGTTTTTATTTTTATTTATAATTAATTAGTCACCAAATAATTAATTATATATAAAAGTGTAGAATATATTTTAATAATTATGTTAATTATACAAATAACTTTTATACCAATGGCTTGGATATAATATTCTTGTCAAAATAATTAGATTAATAAAATTATGTTTCATAGAAACATTGTGTTGTTTGTAACGCAAACTAATCTGATGTTGCATGAAGCGTATGCTTAACATGGTGTACGGTATAACACAAGAAATAAAATGAATTTATTTTATTCCCAAAAAAGTCAAAAACAATTAATGCATCATAATGAGTGTTTTCAATGGTGGCCAAGGTATCAATAGTAGTCGAATATTTTCTATAACCAGCAACATATGAGGAATGATTGTTTGATGTTATTTTTTAACAAAATATGTTCTATTTTTTCAAACAATAAACACGTGAATATTAAATATAGTATGAAAATATAGAAATATTTAAAACTATATTCCTTCATTATAGTGAAATATAATGTGTGGATTTATAGTGGATGAAATATTATTCTACATGAAAAAAAAACATTTTCCTAAGAGAATAGTTGTTCTCAACAAAGGATGAATCAAGAACCAATATCCGTCTACACACAACATCGTTTTGGGAAAGAACATTGATAGATCTCAACATAATTTTTTTTTATTTTTTCAGGAGAATATATATAATGATCCATCAATTAAATATAAAAATGTAGTGGATATTATATCCATAATAGAATAATCATTCATATTTTTTTTAAATCCATGTTGAGGCTGGAATTAAATACCTGAGGATGATCCATCATCTATATATGGAAGAAATATAGAATGAGTAGTTTCAATTCCTATATTATTACATAGATGAGTTATATATTTATTTTATTTAATATCATCTTATCATTATTGGTTTGGAGATATGGTTTTTTTTTGTGTTTAGAAAAGTAGAATATATGTGATTTTTTTGGATGATATGGAAGTGGTTTGCGGGGATAAGAGTTAATGCACTATTTTGAAAAACCATGTGGATTTACTTTCTAATCATGCCACATGAGACTTTGGAAATAGTAGAAGTAATAGTTTTTTTGCATGATTTTTCATAAAATGTTGGTCAAACATGAGAATTGACATGGGTTTGTATAGTACCTTTTAAATTGTTGGAGCACATCATGGTTAACAATGTATCCAAACCATACAAACTTGATTAATTAATAAAAAAATAAAATTTGAACATTAAACAACCCTAAAACCCCTCCTGATTCCTACATCATCTAGGAATGTCTTTCTGGGAGATTCATTTACTAGATTCTAGATATTAATTTCCCCCGAAAATGCATTTTGATCATATTTTTGACTTGATATATTTTAGAATGGTAGATAGGTTTTACTTTATTTAATTTTTTGTATAAACTTCTCTGCAGATCTCTAAATGAATCCTAGAATTGTTTTTTCATGATTGGATATATTTTTTAGATTTTATCTAATTAGTATTCTTTATATCGTTGAAAGATAGTAACTCTGGTCTATTATTTTATCTTTAATTCCAATATCTTGTGTGATATCTAGTCATAATGGTTGTTGTTGTTAAATAATTATAATACAATATTTACCCTAGAAGATTCGTTCTTTATATATTTTTTCTATAAACCTCAAGTAATTATTTTAGAAATCATTCTATGTCTTTGGTTTATTTGTTTTGTATTATTTTTTGTTACTAGAATCTCTTAATTTGGTATGCTTGAGGTACCAATTCTTTAACATGTTTCATTTTTTCGATATAAGAAGAATAACTTAATCATCCTATAGGTGTATTTTTAGCATATGATAACACTTTTATGTGACATTATTAGCATGTGAGTGAATATATTGCTTTCTTAAAACTATGATTTTTACCTTCTATGATTATGTGTGCAGTTGTATTGATTATATTATCGCCATCCATCAAGATAATGTTGAGTCATAGAATAACATGAGATAATTATTCTGAGTATATAGTTGTTATCCATCATGATATTATTGAGTCTTATAATAACTTATGTTAATTTAAATAGTTATATGGTTGTTATCAATAATCATATGGTTGATTCGTGGATTTTCATGGAAACACGATTCCAATACAATTGTCGTTTTCTGTCATTGATATGGTTTATTCATTGCATAAATTGAGCTACCCTATTCTGATAATATGAGTGATATAATATAACTTATCATATATAATGATTCTAAAATTGTTAGAATTGGGTTTCTTGGAATATTTGATGACAAAAGATGACTAGAACAATTTTTTATTATTTATCATTATGTTCTAGTCATTTCATATAGTTCTATATATATGTTTTCCACATATGGTATGAATTCACTTGTGGTGTATCACAAGGATTTATACTCACACATTAATGAAACATCTTGATATTCATGTTGAAATTATTTTTAGGTATCTAGTGATGGGAAAGGGTCCAAAAATCGCACATTTGAGAAGGGGAGTAGGGTGATCATTGGTTATTCTGAAAAATAATCTTGGGTCATTCATTATTATTCATCATTTATCGTTGTGTATTTTTTCCATTTTTAGTTCATTTAGTCCCTGGATGAAGGGATCTTATTGACATCATAATACTCTTTTAGGTCATTTTTTATTGTATTGATATTGTTTTCCTTAAAAATATGTGTAGTATTATTTTTAATATCATCTGTGTAGTGTTATTTGTTCTGATATTTTTGTTATTCTAATTTACTAGAGATTTTTAAAGATCTATTATTGGCATAATAGTCTGCCCATGATACCTATCAATCCCTAAAATCATTTTAGTGTCCCCTTTCATTTAGAAATATATCACTAAAAATATATAACTTTTTCTAATGGGGACATATTTGTTCATAAAATATAATTTTATGTTGGTAAAATGTTTTACCAACACATATGTCACTATCACTAAAACTTTAGTAAAAACTTAGTCACTAAATGTTTTTGTGACAGATAAAATAATTTCATTCAAATTATAATTATACTAATAGATAATACATATGTTTTTTATGTATGTTTCAATAGGTTATGTTGACAAATGTTTCTGTCTATAATAATATAACCAACATATAATATATAATTTTTATAAAATAAATTTTAATAAAAAATAATAAATTTTATTACTTGTAAAATTTCGTATTATTTTTATTATTTTATCATATATAATACACAAAATACTATTTTAACACATGTTTAAATATAGAAAAATATAAATTTTATTACTAAAGAAATATTTTATACCAAACATTGGATCCCCCAATCCCCCCCAGGGAACACATCTATGCTATCTAGTGGTATCCAGCTTCAGTGTCCTAATCATGCTAATGACCCTTCCATGCCATATAGTCACTTCTAGCTTCATTTCCCCAACCATGACTGTGCCATATCAATCCCATCTAGTCACCTCTATCTCCAGCAACCATCTCTAGGTAAAGGATATTAAATGATTTAATACAAACTAAGGTTTTGGTATATCTCATTAAAAACATGATCCACCACCATGCTAGAAGTCATGATCTATAGATCATACTCCTCTAGAATACATCATTGATCATCCAAAATCATCTTTCTACTTTAGTGATTAACACAAGTAATTGATTTCACTCAGACTCCGCACAATGTGACCTTCACACATGCCACCTGCATACATCAATATACAAATGACATATTAGAATTCCATCAAAATACATGTTCATTTAATATAAGTTGTAGTTGCTTGTGTGAATACATACATTTTTATAAGTGTTTAAATACCTTCTAGTAAACTAAATCTTCAATGGGAGAAACTACTTTTACAATGTCGATTATTTCTTACAAAGAAAATTATGTTAAAAACTAGGTGACTGATAACAAAATAGGATATATATAATAAATGAAATGATTTCCAAACTGAGTGCAGTGAACTAGATCATAGAGATTATGTTCTATTTTAATCCAATGTAAAACATCAAATGACACATTTTTAACCTTTTGTCATACATTCCCTTGAAATGCTTTTTCAATACTCCATAGACATGAAAATTGTGAAATTATCACACCTAATAAAAAATGTGAATATATCATCGTACACAACATCCATTTGATGAGTTACCCTATAAGATCCTCCATCAACCCATGTGCAATGAATTGATCAGCATTTATTCAATTCAAGAAATGCATGGAATCATTGAATGGTTATAAAAAACCCATTTCAAAAACAGAAAAAATCGTTCCTCTTTAGAGTTACATAAATTTTATTTTACACAATCAAATCAAGATCTTGTTCAAACATATTTGATTCTAGTTCAATAGTGTGATTCTAGAAATACAATTCCACAGGGTAGCAATGCCTCCTGATGAATATATTAAGGGGGAACTGGCCCCGACTTCCATCTCAGACTCGATATAATGCATGTATGACATAAGGTAGTGGTTATATCACATAATAGAAATATGGTGATCAACCATCTCATAGTGATTATAATTTAATGTTGTTTGAGTGTCCACACCTGATTCCTATTTTTTCAACTTAAGGACTGCAGCTCAAGGAAATGAACAATACATTCATTAATCACATTATAAATGTTTTAATTATTGAATTATGTGAGTTTCCAAGGTACACTGTTAGAAAATTCCTTCACTCAATCATGATATTTCTCACCATACATGTCTCTTCATTTATACTACTTGAATAAATATGCCATAAAAGTCATCAATTTTGTCCTTTAACTAGAAATAGAGGACATCAAATTTTGGGTGACACATATCGCACACTTTCAGATACCTTGCATGCATGTGAGAGAGTGGAAAGAAGAGTAGGGAAATAATGTTCATCCTGCAGGAATTACAAGAATATTGCTGTTGTGGGTAGTCCATGAATGCTGTGAACTATATCTTCAGTCTTCTGAATTTTGGGATACCATAACACTAGATATAATTTCTAAAAACCTCCCACAAAGAAAAAAATATTTGACCTTCGTTATCTTCCTTCAATCCTCATCATCACAAGGCTATCAAACACTCCTCCACCATCTTATCAGCACATTTTCATATCATCAATAAATTAGAAAAATATCAAGAGAAACAATTACCAAAAAAACAATCTATATTCTAGAAAACTCTCTACGCACCTCTCTTGACAAATCAAAATAGAGACCACAAACATTCTAGATGTTAACATGGTACTCAATGAGAGAAATCATCAAGATTAGTCATTCAATGAAACAAGATAAAATAAAGGATAATCCTCAAACCATGCTGACTTTACATGGGAATGATAAAGAATGAAAAAGACAACAATACTGAGACAATAATGGCTTCAATGGTGCGTCCAAATAAAATATTGACCCAAAAAATACTCCCATTACCCAGAGACCCAAAGCCTAGAAGAATTCCATATCCACCTCATGATTCCCTTCTACTGTGATGATCAAACACCCATATCACATATCCCTTAGGGAAAACATATTACACTCCATTTAATTGCCTCTGTCATAACATGGATTCAAAATATAATCCACTTGTCTCCAAAATGAACTAAAGCAATGAACCTAGTGTTAATGAACACTAAAAAAACTGTCATACCTCTAGAACAATGAGCCATTGAATAATAAATATGGAACTGGTGCTAGAGACCCTCCAAGAACACTACACCACTCTACTAAAAAAGTCCATGAAACCCATAGGACACCTAAAAACCCATGCAATTAACTATAAATAGTGAAATAGAACATGAAAATCAATAAAAACATAGCCTATCCAAAATCATAAAAACACGCATCTAAAATGTTCATAATTGGATATTTATCATACAGAAATCCCTCTATTGTTTTCCAAAATCATTATATGAAAAGGGAGACCACGAATAACCAATTTCTCTCCAAAATACCTATCTAATGAGTAAATATCACAATTTATGTGATCAAAACTTCAACCTAGAGATGATGAGTGGCCATAAAGAATACAAAAATCAATGTGAACCAAAAATAATGATGAAAAATATCCATTAAACTAGTTTAAACCATGAAATAATAAATAATACAAATCAACATAACTAAACATCCTTAATCTATTCAAATCATCACTCAATAAAAAAGAGAATATTATTATAGAAATGATTTAATATATCCCAAAAATATTAAATATCTAATTTATATATTAAAATAATTTTCAAATTCAGAATATAAAAAATTAGAAATCATTTTCCATTAAAAATTCCATTCCATAAAAGCTGAAAGATAACTAGGGAATACTAGACCGAATTTATAATTTAGTTGTAGTAAAAAATAAATAAACATGAGACATAGATTCATATTATCAAAAAAAAATTGAACACACAATTTTTAATTCATGACAATATTTGCAACATTATCAAATTAGTTATGATTCAATACACAACATGAAATGATCTAAACAATTTTGCAGTGTTAAAAAAACTGTTTGTGGCATAAAATGGAATCTACATTATCGCAATTCTAATTCTAAAACATGATCTATGTAATAGAAAATTGAAGGTAAAGTAAACAACATAGATGATAATAAGTGACTAACCTATAAAACTATTAGAGACAGAGTTCATGAAAAATCATATCCACGCAGTTAACCAATGGTTGAGATATCAACATATACACCCACCTTATACAAACTCACTCACAGAGATATCAACACATACACCCATATATGATTTTTGATATTGAATGATCTAGTATCTCTAATGTAATTACAACCTCTCACATAGAACATGATCTCAATTTTAGATATCAACATATACACCCACCTTATACTAATTAATGATATATAACATAGAATATTTATATGTTCATTATTTAAAACTATATTAATAATGTCATTATTTCTATTGGAATGAGAAATTATCGAAGTGGATCCATCTAAGAGCCGAGATATAAGCCCAAAGAGAGATAAAGATTCATCTTTTCCACATTTATGTAAAGAAAAATGAAGAAAAATGTGATGTAAGGTTACCTTTGGTTGTGATAAAATTAGTAAATTGATCATTGTGAAGTGGTTTGATGAACCATAATCTTCTATAGATGATGAAAGGGTAATAGTAACACCAAAATAATATAAAAACATTAATAAAATACCATGAAGAATAGATGTTTTCTCAGGTATTTTTAAAGATAATTAAAAATAATAATTTAAAAAAACATATAAATAATTACAGGATATATTTTTCTTAAAACCCATATTTTCAAATATATAAATAAAATCTGAAGCATTCCAACTATTTGTCGTCGTTCTTGAAAAAAGATCTAGAGAACACCAAAAAATATATATCCCATTCCATGACATGAGGATTAAAAGTACACTATAAAATCAGAAAATTGAATAAAAATTTATGTTGTTTATGGGTGAGAATAAGTGTTACCCTCTAAGTAAGTCACCTTGAAAAAATATCTAGAAAAATAAATTGATCATGCTTATTTCTCATCCAAAATGTTCACATCAATGACACCAGAAACTCTGCAAGTTGACTAGAATCTAATTTGTGAGAAATATTTTAATGTTAAAAAAATTATAAAAATTAATTGGTGTATATTAAAAAGGAACTAATGTAAGTTGAGTAGAAACTGATGTTGTTTCTGAGTGAGAATGAGTATAACATTTCTCAATGATTAGTAAAAAGACAAAATTTATTATTAATGAAGAAGATATTATTCAAATAACAAATTTTATAATTCATTTTTAATACTAAAATGAAGTATTATTCATTAAAATTAATAAACAAGGGTTTATAATCACCTAAAAATGTCATTATGATGTTCAAAATATGAATTAAATTAAATTTATATATAAACAAATATACATATTCCAAAAAAATTAATCTATGAAAAAATGAAAAATGTAGTAAAGTCTCACAGAAGTTTGAACTCTCAATTTCATATTAAATAGTAAACAAAATTATTAATGTTATCAAATTAATATTATTCATTTACTAGTCACATTGAATGGGAATCACACACTAATAATGAAAAAACACAACATTAGGGAATTCCACACACCAAATAAAAAAATTAATTGTAACCAAATAAATAATGGAAAAACATTATTAAAAAAATAATAATTAATTATCATCTAATAATAAGATTTTGGAAACATTCAATTGTAAAACATTCAATATCAGCTGATTAAAGGTGTAAAATTTTTATGTACGTTGTGGGTTTTACTATAATGTATAGAATGAAAATAATTCAATATAATTTAAATTGAATTTCTACTTAGAATGAATCTTACCGAAGAGTCTAATAAAATATATATTTTAACAAAGTACCCATTCATCATCATGGGACCCTGACACATGTTAAAAAACAAAGATATTGAGCAACAAGAATTCCTCATGAGTAAAAATGGTGATGTTATCTTCAATTTGACCACTGTATTATCATTATCAAGATCGAAATAACTATTTAATAGAAACTACATATAAGGGGTTCATCAATTTTTGGATGAAAATCTCATTTCTTTTATCTAAGTGTGATTAAAATAAATATAGAGGCATTCTCACAACAATAATAGCCCAAAACTGGAAAATTGTTTTAGAAATTTCATAAATTGATCACATATATATAGAATTACATCCAATTTCTCATAACCATGCAGTTGAAGAAATGAGATACAGGTGGAGACGAATAGCGTCAAGACGAATGGAAGGGGGTTGATTGGTTACCAGATTTGGGGGGAGGTGAAGGGGTGAAAGGATAGAATATTTGGGGATGAATATAAGGGGTTATCCAAATGGGGTTAACATGTGTCGACATATTGGAAGTCTCATAAACGGGGTGGAGAGAAGATGAAAAATGTTTTTTTGTTTCTATAGGGAACCAGTGCGGTGAGGCATTCCCAGGTTTGATAGGTATGGGATTTGTGGGGTGTGAGGCGGGATGGTGGGATGTGAAGAGGAGTAGCATGATGTGAAGGCATTTGGATGTGTTGGAGTAGTTCATGTGGACGGGATGTGAGGCCGAAGTAGGGCGTGGTTGGATGTGAGGCAGGCCGGTTTGAGGTAATAACAAACACAAATAGGGGTGGCAATGGAGTCTAAAATAGTTTTTTTTCAAAAAAATTATTTAAATTTATATTAAATAAATAATATTGAAAAATAAAAAATGATTAATACTTCAAGAAAAATGAATAAATGGTATTGAAAAATATACAAACAATTAATATTTAAACATAATTGAAAATTTAAATCAATTATGAGTTGTTTTTAAAAAAACTACAGGAAATTAAAAATTAATTTGGCCATAAAACTAATATATATATATATATATATTGTTTCACTTAATTGGATATTGAAAAAATAATTTTTTGTTGAATGCTTTGTGGTAACATTTTTTCTTAAAGGGAAAAGATTTATTGGTAACAGCGTTATTAATAATGGTTGCATGTGTTAGTAAAAAAATTTGGTATTAGTATGATAAAGCAATAGATTCAACTATTGGTAAATGATATATTTGTATAGAATGATTAAAACCAACAAATATATTTGTCGGTCCAAATTAGTTTTGGTGTTAAAAATTAATACCATTAAAACTTATAATTTGTTGGAATTGTTTATTTTTACCAAAAGATTTTTTTTCTGTCTATAAAGTTTTGTTCGTATAAGTCATTTTTTAGTGTGTTCATATTGTCATCTAACCCTCTATCCTATACAGAGAGAATCATTGTTTGGGATTTTATTGGTAATAAGGTATCAAAAAAGAAAACACGTCCATTCTTTATTAGTCTCATGATGGATTAAAATCCTTATACAATAGATGATAAGTCCAATGAAATCATCTTAAATAATGATTATTTGACAAATCTCAATCAAATAAACACTACTACCATTTCCTAAAAGAATGTGGAACGTGAACAATTTTTCACCAAGACCAGGAACATTGTATAACTCAAGGATATTATAAGATGAAATTTCCACATACATATACATTATATTAATTATTTTTCAATTATTTTTATGTATTGGGGTAGATACCATTAATTGGTCTGTTTCGACTAGAGAGAAAATAGTTTTGGAGGAATTATTTAGAGTTCCCAATGGAATCAGAATTTGTTTTGATGATTTCATATTAAAGGTGGATCTTTAATGAATAAAATTAATAAAATCATATAACTAGTAAATATTATATACTGATGTGGTATCAAAGAATTAATATCATAGCATACGTCAATATTTACAAATAAAAATTCGAATCCTATAGAATTAGAATCAAAAAATTAAATTCATAATATATTTGTATTAATCTAACATGTTGATTGTCATTTTGAATGAGAATTTCATTTTAGGATTTGAAAAAAATCGATGGGAGTAAAATTCTTATTTAAAATTAACATTGTATTCAGTAAATAATTTTCGAAATTTAGGGGAGTTTAGAGATTAAAATAATATGGATGAATCCCCATGAACCAATATATTATGACCTCTATATATAGTAAATAAATATACTCTAAAAAAGTGTGTTCAATTTGTTTTAAATGGATGGAATCATGTTTTGGGTTTTGAAATGAACAAGACGATTAAGCAATGTATGATCTAAATACTATGAAATTTATTTTTATTCACTAATGGTTTGGTAATATTGTTTTTTAGTTCATGGGATATATTCCATTGTAGAAGATGAAAATTTTGACAATAATAAATTTCTGAACTTGGTGGAGTTTAATAGATATAAGGTTCATTTTTTACTCAATATCTTATTTCATATACAAAGATTCAACTTAGTTGGGATTGGGTTTTAGTTGATGGATCATTACTATGATGTAAGAACACTCAATGAAATTATTTTCAATATACAACAATACATGAGATTTTTTTCATAGATTTTGTGTCAAATATGATGTTGGTGGTAGATATAGGTAGATTATTACCTTGATGTGCCTTACAGGAAAGGGATACTAGTCTCTATAATTTTGAAGGAATGAATATATAGAGTTAGGGGGAGAATATGTATTAATGATTACCAATCCAGACAAATTGATATCATGATATGTGGTATTAAATTACGTTATCCAATATGTTTTCAGTAAAATTTTAGTATCTCTATTTTACATTAATAAACTATTTGGATCATGATGCTGGTGTAAAATTATAAGACCCTTCTTGTCAGGATATGAGGTTACAAAAAATTTATCTATTCCTTTTAGAGGGGATATTACATTAGATATTATGTCAATGGGGGAGTGTAAACAATTATGAATCTAAAAATATAACCATCCACCTAAGGTGAAGTAAAAAAAGTTAAAGAGTAAGATTATTTGTGATAATAAGCTAGTACATTTGATTTATAATATGAGTTTATATCAAATCCAAAGGGGGTGTTATTTACATCCAATTTAAGATTAGTTATTAGATGGTGTTGAATTTTTTTCAAAAAAATAAGTATTGGTGTTGTTTGTGCTGGATATGTTTTCTATACAAGTTAGTTTTTTGTGATAGTAGTGTTGCAACTAATGAGATTAAGTTCAAAATATAACTGGATGTTGAATTAGTGGGGGAAGATGCACTATACTTGACCATTCTATGGTGGATATGTACCATGGTGGTGGTTCTTGTAGAATTCTCATATAAAATAAACAATATTGTGTTTTATGGATTTTTTTGGCATAAAATGGCCCTATATAAAATAGGGATACCCAAATTAGGTTTATTTTTCGAGTGGATCCATTCCCTGCATTATGGTATGATAATTAAAAATACATAAATTTATTTTTCATTATTCAATAAGTATCAAAATCGTCAATTTATAATTTATTTAATAATTAAATACATAGGTAAGAAACCCATTTTTTAGAATTATGTTTTTTTTTAAATAATATTTTCAAATTAACATTTTTATTTGTATTGTAGTATATTTTTAGATAAAAATCCATCACTGTATCGGTTATGTTATGACTCATATACTGAAGTAATTGAAAATAAAATTGTTCTATGTGTTGAATGATCAAAATGTGATAGAAGAATATTTTTAAGGGTTTATTATTGATAATTATGGATTTATAAAGTCTTATATGGACAGATTCATAATTACATAGTTCAAATTGATTTTTACATTGAGAATAAAATATTGATTACATTGATATAACCTTACACAAATACTAATATTAATATTTTTAAATAATGAATATTATTACATAAATATTATTTCATAGAGAATATTATTACATGATTATCTGTATGTATATTTAATATTAATCTTTCATGGTTTACTCATACATAAAATTATACATATATAGAATGAACCCTACATAGAATATCCATTTCATTCTCTTATAAAACCATGTGGGATTTCTAATAATTCATTCATGAAATTATAAATTCATACGATGTAGTTTTAATGACTTTTATAATATAGATTCACTTATAATTTAATGTCTTATAATATATAAAATCATATGAAACATTTAAATTCCACAAACAATATTTATGACTAAATAGTTTTTGCCTCAAAATATGCCACATATTTTTTATTTTTATCTTTTTATTCACGGAATATTTTCATTAATTATTTTATTAATTTTATTTTTATTGATATATTTATTATTTTAATTCTATGTAAATAATTTTAATTTTTTTGGGAAAGACTAAATTCACTTCATGAGTTAATAATAATTTTAAAAAATATACATTATCTTCTGGGAAATTCCAAGATCAAAATAGATATTTTTTTTCTAATTTGATGAGTCTATTTGAAAAAAAAAATTATTCTGTATTCCTATGAATTTATAATTGATTATTAAGTATTTTTATTTATTTATTAAATAGTTACATGTTATAATGAGTTTAGTTATGAAATTTTTTTTGTTTTGAATGTATATAAAAAATAATTTCATCACTGTTGTAGTTTGTTATCTATGGGATAGAAAAGTATTTTTTAATGGGAAAATATAATTTATAATTTTTATAAATTTGAATATCAATTTTGAAGTATCTTTTCATGAATGGCCATAATAAATAAATTTTATCTTAATTAATGATGAAAAAATAATAGTGTTTTAGAGGATACGTTAACTATACTGTGCAAATATTTGTGTGATCACATACTACTAGACATTATTATATAAAACACCATTATATTGTTGATAACTATTGAATTTATTTCAAATACACTAAAAATAAATTACTTCACTATCTATATGGTTTCTATTATACTGTATTTCTTTATAGTTTTAATCATCTTGATTTAGGTTTTATGATTTTGTATTCAAAAGTAATTCCATAGTGTAAATTTATACAACTACTTCAACTGGTGAACCTGGTTGTTCCTAGGTATAGAAAAATGTTATAGGCTTTATATTGTGAATTATTCTAAATACACACATTACTTCTCCTTTAACCATATCAAAAGTAAATTTATGTTTTGTGGCATGAGTTCTGAAAACCATAAGTGTAATTGGGTTGTGAATCCAAGTGTAAAAAATTTTAATGTAACATGTTGTAAACTAAAGGGTAATGAATATTTTATATTATAAAACTAGAAAAAATATATTCTATACTACATAGTATAGAAAAATTACATAAGGTATTTAGATAATACTTCAAATCACTGATTATGGGACATATTAATTAAAAAAACTCGACATGGTATTCTTATAGATGAATATCAAAATATTAAATGGCTGAAAATGAAACTATTAATAAAATTTTGCAGAGGTTTAATAATAATTAAGTGGTATGAGCTCTATATGAGAATCATTGTATAATATAGTTATTTCTAAAAGAGTCTTTAGGGATTTACCAAATGAGAGTAATTCTAAAATATTTATTATTCTAATAAAGACATTAAATAATATACACTTGATTAAAATATTGGTTCATTACTTCAATATGAATTGGAATATAATTGTATTTTTTAATAAGTATCAGGTAAAAATTAATGAAATTTATTAAAATATTTGAATTATTATATATACTAATAATATTATGAGCTATTGTGAAATGATAGTGATAAGGTTTCTATATATGGTTATAGATATAATGGAATAAATAAATTATACTCTATATAAAATTAAATGGAATTACCATTGATAGATTTATAAGAGTGTCAAATCAGGTAATTTTATTCCTAAGGATTTTCTAGTAGTAAATCCTTATGAATATATGGAAAGTTGAATAAAAACATGATTTAATAAATATACAAAAAAATTATAAAATTAAAAGGGGGACTTATTTCATAGAGATAGACGGAGTTGTAACATGAACTTTTATTCTAGAATAGATTCTAGAAATGAAAATGATTTTCATAAATATATTCATGATTTATTATTCAAATAATTTTATTAAATATAATTATGGTCATTTTAATGAAATTATAATAACCAAAAATTGATGATTTATCTGATGAAATTTAGTGATTACAAAATCATATAGATAAAATTTATTAAATTTTCAATGAAGTAAAAAATATGTACAAGAGAAATACATCGTAAAAATAACACTAATTGATAAAATGAAATTCTAATTATTACCATCTCTAGAAATAATAGTAAAATTTTTGTATGTTTGGGATGTTTTCCAATGTAAAACCATAACCTCTGTGGTTATGAAAATAAAAAAATATTGAGGTTGAAGAATGTAATTTATTGTTGTTATAGATAAAAATTATTAACAAAGGTGGAAAACGAAATCCTAAAACAGAATCTCTATTTATTTTAATAATTAATGGAAAATTATAAAAAATTATGTCAATTAATATATTAAATAAAAATATGCTTGGACTTGTTTTTTTTTGTTAATGATTTACCTAAATTATTCATCATATTTTTTATAAAAGTTCTAAATAATTAATATCCCATCCAAATTTCATAAGATGTATAAAAATGATACTTTGCTAAATTATTTGTTCTTCGATATTTCCATGATTTAAAGGTGGCACTAGATCCTTTATTTATATTTTATTATAATTAATATTTATTATGAAAAAAATAAAAACCATTTTTATTCATAAATATTCAAATTCTAACCAAAATGGACCTAAGTTTTCATTGGTACAAAAAATGTCAAGAATTTGAATTTTAAGAAAATATTATTAAGTTATTTTAGAGAGGATAAATGATACATGAATATGTCATACATCAAATTTTTTTATTCAAAAAATGAGAAGGATTAATTATTACTTGAGATGATAATTACAAAGGTAAAATTAAGGTTTTTGTTGTTGTTGGCATTTAAAAATTACCTATATTAAAAATATATATATTACATGGTTAAAAAATTAATTGAATAATATTTCTAAATTATTTTATTATGTAAAATACATAATATTTTAAAATTATTATTGTGTGGTATTTAAATATGAATCTATCTTGTTTTATGAAAAATGAAAGAATAATATATATTATATCAAGACGTCACACTTACTAACTAAAATATTAATTATTTATGTTTGATATAGTAATAAACAAATTTATTGAATTTTAAGGTTAAGATTTATTATTTTTGGTTACTCTACAAGAAATCTAAACATAAAAACATTATTTATATTCATGAATTAAATCCATACAATGACTATATTTTTTAGTCTTGCATTAAAGGTAAAAAACGAAAACACAGTTTTGGATCAATTGAAAAAATTTCAAATTGTAAAACCTTTATAACTAATTCAAAGAAAATAACTTGGACTTGTACTGACTATAATTCATTGTAGTAAAATGAATGTATTTTTAATTATCAAGTATTTTGGTAGTTATAAAAGAGACTATTTTCTAACACAAACATTTTATCTTATCTCAATGATTTCATCCAATTTAAAATAAATTCCAAATGGAAAAAATTATAGTTAATATTATCGACTTCAAATGATAGGGGATGAATTTCAAATTATATAATTTGAGAAGAAAAAATTTATAAAACATTTTTTTCACATTATTATTTATAACATACAAATAAAAAAATTATGTTGTTTAGAGGAAAAATTATATTTTCAGAAAATGATAAAAATATGTTAAATGACTTCAAAACTCATTGATATTTATAGACTTCTCATTTTTAAAAGTATGAATGGTATTTTTCATAATCAACATGAATTTATAGAAAATATATTTATAATATTTGGTGGTGATAATTTTATAATCTCATACATTCCTTTGAGTGCATTATGTAAATTGGATATGGATAAATCTGTAAAATATATGCATAATAATTTTTATAATGGTATGACTGGTATTTTATTATATTTAACAACATTTCATTCTCATTTAATATTTATTGTTTGTATTTTTTATAGATTTCAATGTGATTCTAAATAATGTTAAATAAAATATAATAAAATATTAATAGAATATGTCTAATGTCCTTTAATAATTGGTTTGTCGTATTCTAGAAAAAATTATTTAGAATTAAAAATATTTATAAATTATTAATTTTGGGTATATAAAATATAAATATACTATAAAAGGGTAATGTGTAACTTTTTCTGAAAATAATAGGTTCATAGAGCTCAAAGAAATAATATTTTATTTTTTTCTCAACTATTGAAGTAGACTACATATTAGATAAAAATTTTGGTTCTAAATATTTATAGATTAAGAAACCAATAACTAATTTTTTATTATTATTTTGATAATTTACAAATATTATATCATATCTCCTCTACTATTTCTCTTTATAAAACCCTAATCACCATTCTGGAAAAAAATTAAAGTTATATATCATTTTATTATATGTCATGTACAAAATTACAAAATATGATTTACTTATAATCTTAATTATGATCAATTATTCTTCTAATTTATTTTTTACTAACATTTAATTAAATATTTATTTAATTTCTAGCCAGTAAGCATGTTAAAAATTTATAAAATACACTTTATTTTCATGTATTAGTAGTTGGTTATAATTATTTCATTAAAAATTTATAAATTATTTAAATATCATTTACATTTTTCATGGACTCTTATTGCTTTAAAAGTATTATTTATGTTATTTATTCACTATAATGTGAAAGAATTTATTCATTTATATATCAAAAAATTTTGAAATATGAATATATTTTTTGAACATGTTACCTTCTAAAATTGAATAAATATCCACAATTAAGATACATACCATTTTTTATGTTACATTACTATTTTTATTTACTTTTATAATAGTTTCCATTTAAGGGGGATTTAGTATATTGTTTTTATCATTAAATTTTCTACTATAGTTCATAAAAATTAATTTTTAATTTTTTTCATTCCTAAAGAAAGTATTTTTTCTCCTGGTCTAGGATTAATGTTATTTAACTTAACCAGGAATATCTTGTAAATTTTTTTGGTAATAAAATATTATAATTTCAATGAGGAAAAAATAAATTAAAAAATGTTTCCTAAATTGGGATAAATCATTCATGAAATTATCAAAAAGGGCGGGGGTAACTTTTGAAAATTATATATTGTTTTTTAATTATAAAAAATTGGTATATCTATTAGTGTATCCTTTATGCTTCACCATTTTTGAATAATTAACAATACCTCACATTTTTTGTTCTATTTAATTTTAAAATCCTAACTTTCAATTTTTATGTTTGAACTACATTGAGAAGAAAATAATGATATTAGGTTAATGATTATTTTATCATATTTATTTGATATTCCCTTATTCTATTTTTTTAATGAATTGATTTTAAATACAACAACTCCTATATATGAGTGAGTTTGTGAATCATATATTTTTGTAATTGACTATAGTTTTTTTTCCATTGTATTGATTAATCATTATACAGTAGAATAATCATATCTTATGGTTTCTGAATTAATTCTTATAGTATAATAAAATATTCCTTATGAAAATTTATTCTTATGTCTTAATTCTTATTTTTATATATAGGATAATAATATACTTATGTAGATCTGACCTTATATAAATCTTTATGTGAATATTATTATATAAAGAATATTCATAGATGAATATCTATACATTGAGGTTTATTTACATGATTATCTATAAGTGGGTTTCAAATTACTCTAATATAGTTGACTCTATTGTAAAATTACTCATATATGAAATCACCCCATCATTGAATGGATCATATTATCTATTATAAAGTCATATAATATCTATAAAAAGTTTTGATTAGAAGAATAATATCATATGAGATAAGTTTATAGTATTTTAGAGTATATTATCCTACGTGTTATAAAGATTATAAGATGTAAATTCGTACTCAATGAATTAATGTCATAAAAAATATGTATGACTCACTATTTAATTTTTAGAAAACACTTAATATTATTTATTTTTCTTATCTTTTGATATTTTGGTCAACTGTATATCTTTTTTACCTATTTTTCATTTAATTTTTCAAAATTTATATATTAATTATTTTATTATTATGTGAATAATAATAGGGGTGTTTTATAAATAGTTAAATTAAAATCATTAGGGAAAAATAATTAATAAATATTTATATTTAATTCTTATAAATTACTATGTTTAATTTTGATATTAATTATAAAATGAAATGTATATCTCAAATTTTTTTTGAAATATACCATGGAATTAAATATTTATTATTGTTAATATTTATTAATAATATTAAATTATTAATCATACTAATGACTACAGTAGAATATTTATTTAGAGGGTTTTAGATTTGAAAATATTCTTCCAATTGTGAAGTGTTTTTTATAATTCAAATATAAAAATTGGGTTGTTTAGTAATCAAAAAATAAAATGGCCATGATTGAGAATATCAGTATTTAGGGAAATTTTTCAAATGGTAAATATACATATAGAGTTCACCGTTACTTGTTAAGAAATAATAGTTTCTTCCAATATAATGGAACTATACTATGTGGAATATTTTTTTGATCCCATATTATTTGTCTTTGGTGTAGAAAAAATCATTTTTAGACCCACACTACTTAAGTGTTTTCTAATGCCTCAATACTCATGTCCTTCATTATCTATATTGGTTTATATTGTGCTATATGATTCTATTATTTATATGTTAATTATTTTTGGTTTATGATTTTTCATCCAAAATAATACCTTAGTCTAATGTTATACCACTCTGTCAAAATGTATACATAATTATTATTTTATTTGATAAAAGGAAGATGTATTTTGTTGGGACTTTTTCTATATAAAAGAATGGTTGGTTCATCCTCCACATCAAAATAATGGTTCTTGGTTTTCAATATGGTTTTTTAAAATTTAGTTACTATCATATTGTATATACATGTGTGAAAATGTATGTTTTGATGGGTTTTGACTCCCCAACAAAAGTCATCACACATTTATAATGGGAAGGAAACTCTCACATTGAGAGTTTGATAAATATACATAGATAAAATTTGACCATAAATGCCTTAAAAATATTATTTATAATTTTATTATATTAAAATATAAATTATCATTGTACTAATAAGTATTTAAAATTTTATAATGGGACCAATTAACCCTCTCTTGAGAATTCATCCCCTCTCATATATGGACCAAATATCTGTGTTTTTTTATTGAATTTTAATGTATAAATTTTATGTATAATAGGAAAAATATAAAAAAACATTCCATAACTAGATAGTATCTACTAGAGAAAGATCATAGCTAGGATGGAAACATGATCAAAAACTATAATAATACAAAATGATTGTAGAGAAAAAAATCTAGCATGGTTCAGAATTTGAGAGATGAGATAATACGTATAATAAGTTGGTTATAAAAGAGGACATTATTCAATATTTTGGATCATCACAAATAGGGAAAAATTATTTTCCATATAGAATTATGGATTACCAATGACTGACGACACAATTTAAAAAAATATTTGGGATTCGTGAAGAGAAGGAAAGAGAAAATATAAAAATATCATTCTATGGAATGTGTACCACACCTATGGTATTTTCATACTATAGAGTATATTTTCACTAAATTCTGGAGAATAGTTATCTATTAAAGGATGAATGATTTCATAATTTTTAGAGCCTATCCTTGGACAAGTTCACCAAACAAAAATGTTAAGTTCTCATGCCTAGTGTAATTGAAATCATGGTTGATGAACATGACATTGATATTAAAAAAATTATTTTGGGATTTCTTTATGAGAATTTCATAGAACACTATATGATTTTTGGTGATCATGGTGTGTTTTTTTACGCTTAGCTAAAGATAGATGTTGAGGATACCATGTTTCATGGTGCTATGAATCACAAGAATCATGCTTTAAGAGAGAAGAAGAAAATAGCTAATGTATTATACTTCTAGGTGTTTTAAAGTTAAATTCACCTAGAATAATTTATTACCATTGTTATTCCAATTTAGTGATTGAGATTTCAGTGTAGTGATCCTTTGGGGAATTTAATAAGAGATCATATATAGAATCTATGGATCTATTTCTTAGACAAATCAGACTCTATGTATATTTCATATTGCATCCCATTAATTTCAAATCACAATAAGTTGATTTAATGATATAAAAGGAAATAAAATTAAGGGGTTAACATGATCCTCTTACAATATTTAACATATTATTATCCATCACAGTTTCAATTTTAAAATTGGAAAAATATGTATTCTATAAAAATAATAGGGATATTTGAGAAAAGTGGAAGTAAGAGAGGATGTAATAAAAAATTATAGATTATTTGTTCAGATAAATATAAAAACTTGTATTGATTAAAAGGGATATATTCAATATAAAAATTAAATTAAATTGGAAAGTATGTAGATATTTTCACTCTATAGAAAATGAATGTTTATGAAATGGAGATTGTTGTTGTATAGTAATATAAAGAAGAAGAAGAGAAAGAATCACTACAGTGCACTAATGATAATGAATTTCATATGAGGGGGTGTAAAATAATATGATGTTATAAATGGAGTATTTAATATATAACTTATGATGTCGAATCATATATATTACATTGAAACAAACGTAGATCAATGCAAACACTTCAATTGTGATATTATTCATCTTGGAAAGTGCTTCCAATTGTGTGTTTCTTAAGGAGTAACGAGAGAAGGAGATAAGTATTAATGTGTGAACATTAGGTTCCAATGAGTCGTCAGTAAATCATTTTAAGGGTAGGGACCCTAGTTATGACCAAAATCCCACACAACATTAGTTAGATTAGTTGATTCTGGTGAATTGGAACATCGTCGATTGCATACTCATTGGATTATCCCTATGCATGCGAACAAAGTAAAATATATCTTCTCATCTTATATAATAAATATTCTAAAACACATAAGTGGTGAGTGATGGTTACAAAATTATTAATCAGGTCAGTTAATTTTTATTTCAATAGACAGAGTAATTAGACCGCCATTTAATGAAAATAAAATCATGAATCCTTACGAACCATGAGGTTAAGATATAAAAGGCTAGTGATATATTAAATATATAATTGTTTAGTTTTGAACATGTCTTATATCCTAATTCACCCCTCCCACCTTTTTATGTATCTATCATCTAATTCTATTTTGGGCATGAAAATGGAAATTCCATATATATTTTTATTTAAACATTTGAAGAATTATATAAACCAGAGAATGAAAAATATGTCAATAATGTTCCTAAAACAATTATAATTAACATTGAAATATACAATTACCAATATCCTATGGAAAACCCTCTCAAAAGTGGAGATATAAGTTCCCCATGTCTCATAAACATGGACAAGAACCACTATAACTATATTCATCCATGGCCTTATAAGTACCATCTCCATAAGCTATTTGTCATTTAATACCACCACTATACTATGAGTTTTATTCATTCACACATAACATGTGGGTACAAAAATCATCAAATAGTGAGAATAATTATTCCCGATTAAATTCCCTTACCATATAAGATAGAGGGAAGACAGAAATTCATATTATAATGGATAATCTGAGGTATTATTTATGGGAAATAGATGACCAAGATCATGAAGGATTTGAATATTCACTACTCAAATATATTTATTTCATAAGTTAAGATGATTCTAAAATACCCCAAGAAACATAAAACTTGAATCACTAAAAAAACCACCTTACATAACTTCTATAATATCCCACCAGTACTTTCAGTAGTCTAAGATGCACACCACATTGATGAGTATGCATCAGTCGAGGGTGTATCAACCACTATGAAAGATTCCAATCTTTGCAGTTGGGGGTTACCTATAGTATATGTGGATGACCCATTCCCAATAACTAAGGGGGTAACCTACACTACAATTTAGATAATGTAATCATGACTTGGAGTAATTATGTTTCCAATTGAGTTACCAGCCCCAAGTATTCTCTAACCAACCAACTCTCTCTCTATCAATATCATTTTGAATATAATTAACTCATCATTCTAAAATACTAGAGAAACATTCCTTTAATGATAAAGATAAACAAATCACATTCATAGAAGAAAAATTCCTAGAATGGATTGATTATATGTTGTATTATAATACCCTAGTGAGAATACATTAAGAACACTAAAATATGTCACATACTCAATATGTTTTTTGGTGTAAAATTCATGTATGACTCAATGGTAGTCGGGTAAATATAGTAAAATTATAATTAATGTGGATTCAGCCAACATAGTATTTCTTTGTTGGGAATATGGTGTATAAGATATTTTGGATAGTTGGCTATTTTCTACCATAAGAGTTCATTTCATGTACTCTATGTGCACATTATTTATTTTATATCGCATTTTGTGTGAAACAATAAGGTCAGTTCTAGGTATATAAGAAATATTTTACACAAAAACTAAGTATTTAAAAATAATTATCAATTCAAAATTCTAATATAATCCTGCATTAAACAAAAAACTATGTAATATATGTAAAATAAAGAAAATTATAGTCTTCCACACAATTATGGGTATCTAAATATTCTCTAAATGTATGAGCTTGATTAATATTGGAATGAGGACTAAAATTTATATTCCTACTCCATTGTCCATCCATTGGCGGTAATGAATTACTTGACTCAAATTCATAATCATCCTTGCCTCCATGGTTTGTGAGTATTTTACTAAGAAGGATGTTGAGTGAATATATCATTGAGAGGGATAGAGATGATGTTATATATTTAAAAAAATCTCCCAACCCACCCATTAGATGCTAATTATATATAAATACATCATGGAAACACCTTGAGTGAACCTACATTGACTAATAAATTAGGATATAATGCTTGTGATTATATCAACAATAAATTTTTTATATGAAAATCCCCATACCAAAAAATCATATGAAACATTGAATATAATTATAAAAAATTTTCTAAAGATATGGTAATTATCTTATATTGTTTTATTTCTATTTTTGGAATAGTATATGAGAAGAATCATACAATAAGATTCAATGCACCATGGTAATCCAAGAAGTGAAGTACAACATCCAAATATCATATCAAATGACATGAAAATAATTATTAAAACACTTTTTTAACCATTTAAATCATATCATGTGAATTAAGATTTATCCAAATATATGAAATTGATAAACTTTATCCTACGAATGGATGGCTATAGGGAATATCTTCATCAATATCCAACTTATAATAAATCCTAGTAGACTTATTGCTATTTCAACTGATATTTTATCATATACAATATCATGTCAAACCATATGCCCAAAAAATTTATATATCTTCCAAAACAACTCATTGAAATCTATCATAATCTTCACTATATATTTCTTCATATGAGACACCTTAGTAAATACCCATCCCAAACTCATTTTGGGTAAAATATAAAATAATTTTAGACTGCCACTCTATGTAAAACTCAATATCTATTCAGATAACAATAGTTTTTAAACACATGGTAATTTTTAGCATTAAAATTAAATATCAATTCATAAATTTATGAAAATGTAGACCTCTAGAAAATAATAAATTCTAAATAATATATAAAGGTATTCTGAGTGATCTACATCAATTACAAATATCACTATAATTATTTCCACCAACATCGTCATATTAAAAAAAATTCATTTTCTAATTATCTCTTTGTCCAAGATATTATGGGACCAAGAGATACAGTTTATTTCAATCCCATATTAAAAAAATTAGTAATTCTATTATTATTAAATGGCAATGTTGATAAATGAATTACATGTAATTCACCTTTATAGATGATAAAATTACATTACCCTCTCCTGAATAGATAATAAAATCATATTAATTATCTAGGTATTGATGTCAATTACTTTAACTTATCTTATTTAAGAGCACATTTATCATATTTTTAAAGTTAGAGGAGAAATACCATCATGATTAAGTACCAACTGATGAAATTAATTGAAGAATAACCAACCACAAAGAATTAATTAAACAACAAGCCTTCCATAATAATGTTATCAATTTATAAAGGCAACATTTTTTTGTATCTCACTAGCCTTAATTAGTGGGTAAATTAAATATGAACCATGTACCCCTAAAATACCAAATAAATAGAGTATATAACTCCATGTTGAATAAATTCTAGGTCATCGAGTGTGGAAACCCCATTTTGTACCTTATGATATGTAAAGACCCGTAAAAATCAAGGGAATTTTTTTCTTAATTTTCTTTGGAATTTTACAAGAACGTGGTTTCTGACGGAACCTGATTCTGAGGCCCGGTGTGCCCGGAATCAATTTCTAAAGTTTGGCTCGGGTACGTTCAGTGAACGAACGAGTGGGTTTTCCTATCTTTTGAACCGGTGCTCGGAATTAAAATCTGAGGGCACCGATGAACTCGCAATGCCAGTAATCGCTTAAGGGAACCTTTACCGTAGTTGCGTTTGTGCGGGAGAAGAAGTTAATTAATGGGTTTTAATTAAAAAAGTAAATAAAATTGTTAAATCAATTTTATTTCTTTTTCACGGTGGTTAGTTTCTCCCATGGGAAGTTTGTGGTGGGGCCCACATCCACCCAACTTCCCATGTGTGGATAATTAAAAGGGTGGGGCCCACACGAACCCCCCACCATTTCAATTTTTCCTTAACTCCCTAACCCCTATTAACCCCTCACATTCTTAACTCCCCATTAACTCACCTTCATTAATATTTGACGACTTGTTGTAATTAATTTGGTGAGTTACATGTATGTTTTTTTGAAATTCAAACAATTGAATTTCAAATGCTTTGTTGTGTTAATAAAATAAGTTTAGAACTTATTTTATTAGGGGTTGGTGTTGGGTTGTTTGAGAGCTTTTTGGAGAAAAAGCTAAGGAACACCTTCTTCCTCGACGAAGAACGCGAAGAACACCGTTCTTCAACGAAGAACTTCTCTGCCGAAGAACATAGTTTTTCCGCGACGCCGTATCCGTGATGCGATTTTCTTCTTCCACGTCGTCTCTTCCGCGACGGTTTTCCACGACGAAATTGCCGTCAACGACTTTGAATCCTCGCTTCGCGATGTCGACGTTCTTTCCCCGCGATGCCAGACCTCCGGGACGCTCGTCTTCCGCGGGTCGTTGATGAACACCGTTCCTGAACCGAGGTAGGGGATTTATTTTAATTAATTCCGTTCATGATTCTAGTTTTTCGATATTCGTGGTTTTCAACTAATTGTTATCGATTAACGTGAGGGGGCCGGTCCGCACAAACACGGCCGAACCTCCTCCTTATTTAATGAATGATTTCATTGTGGTTGGTACGAGGAAGCTTAGTGCCATCGCACCACGCGGTTTCATGCGGAAGATATGTGTGGCGCCGTCGCGCTGCGCCGTGGAAAGAAATTCAAGGACGCGACGCCGTCGCGCCGCGTCAAAGAAAATCGAAGGCTCCGCGGCCGGAGCAGGGCCGTGGCAGAGGGACGCGGTGTCGTCGCACCTCGCCGGACGACAAGGGCCACGGCCGGTTTCGGGCCGCGGCGGAGCAAGGAGACCTGCGGCCGGACCGGGCCGCCGGCGTTGGAGCTGGAAGGGGACCGGCCACCGCCGGTCCCGTTGAGAAGGAGCTGGCTGTCCAGGTCAGGCCGGCCGGAAGGGGAGGACCCAGGGGAATTATATTCCCCTGGCTGGTTTTCCAAACGGCCCCCAATCATGGGGGGGGGGGGTTACATAAAGGGGCAGGCGCCCCCCCCCCCCCCCCCCTTTTGCCGAAACGGCTCGGCTATGAGCCGAGCGGGCAGCGCGCTGGGTGCATTGTGGCCAGCCAGTCCGCCAGGCCGGGTCACGCCCAGGCCGGGCTGGGCCGCGCTGGGCCAGGCTGACCCGGACCCGGGGCGGGTCGACCTGGTTCGGGCTGACCGGGGGGTCTCGGGCCGGGTCGGTCCGGGCCCGAAACCCCCGTTATCAGACTGTTTGGGTTCAAATGCCCATAACTCGGGATACGGATCTCCAAACGATGTGCCGTTAGTGGCGATGCGATCCTTGGATCGAGATGGTCGTTTCGGTATATTGCACTCAAGGTTTCGGAATCCTTGGGTTCGGCCGGGTTGGTTCATACACGAAACCAACCGGGCCCTCGGAGCAGAAAAGCTCATATCCTGAGCTACGGACGTCCGATCGACGTGTCGTCGACTTTGTTGAGTTCCTCTTAGTGAGACAGATCTTTTGGCATACTCCGCCCGAGGTTTGGACACAGGTGAAGTACGTTCGGGCTGGTTTTGCCTTAAAAACCAACAGGGCCCCTGCGACGAAAAAGCTAATAACTCTCAGACCGGGCGTCTGATCGACGCGCCGTCTGCGACGTTGAATTCCTGTTGACAATACGGAACTTTTGGATACATCAACTCTGGTCTATGTGACAGTTGATGTATCAGCCTCTCGGCTCGTGGAGTAGAGCCTCCCAAATGAGCTTATTGTGTGCAGGAACCCTAGAGCTGGATGCGACTGCTACTGTGACTGCGACGACGACTGTGTAGAGATCCTTAGTGGATTCGATGACGATGAATACAGCACTCAGCGATCCAATGTGGATCAATGCTACCGATCCTGTGTGGGTCTGATCCTGTGTGGGTCAGCGCTCAGTGGTTTTGTGTGAGCCAGCACCTATAGATCTTGTGTGGGTCTTTGCGGGGGTTAGTTTCCTACCGATCCTGTGTGGGTCATTGCGGGGGTTAGTACCTATCGATCCTTTGTGGGTCCGACGACTTAGATGGATCAGTGATCATCTCTATCATCTTCCGAAGAAGTATACCTGTGTGAGCTGAATCCTGTTTTCTTTCCTGTGTGAATTGTGTTATGCTATCCTGTGTGGATTAGGTTTGCTTTCCTGTGTGGAATACGTATACTTTCCTATGTGGACTGAGTTTTACTTGGGCTCGGAGGTTGGAGCGTATCGGAATTGATGACTTAGGTATATATATGGGCATATACCTAAGCAGTGTCGGTTGTTACTTCGTGATTGTATCTTTCCTTTGTGGTTTGTCCTTTGTGGATTTTGGGAGACCTTCGGGGGTCTCGGGGTCCCTACTGAGTAGCTTATACTCACCCCTGCATGGGCTATGCCCGCACTAAATTGTGTTGGTTGTAGACGACCAACAACGTTGATTGTGGTTGAGGCTTGCAGAGCAGAATGGTACCTGGAGGTGGACCACTGGGCGGGACGTACTCGGAGCGGACGACAGGACCCGAGGAGCAGTGGAGCTATCTGTACCCACCCTTCAGGTGGGATTTCCAGTGGACAGCTTGGCGTAGAGGCTTTACATTACAGTTTCTATTTTCCCTTTGAAGTTGTACTTTACAGTTGGTCTTGTATTTCCGGCCCCTTTTACTTTCAGTACTTACTGTTGTACTCAGTTTTCACTTAGTGTTTACTTCTTCCGCTTGTACTATGTGGTGCTTGTTTACTTTAAAATGGCGATGCCTTCCGTTTTTATCAGGATTTACACCATGGTGCTAGTCGCCAGCCCCTGGCCTATGGAAGGCGAGCTTTGGGTAGTCACGACACGGGCCCCAAGGACGGGTCGTGACAAATTAGTATCAGAGGAGTTCGGTTCTACCACAAACTCTGATCTTTTCTATGTGAAGCATTCGTGTTTACTTTATCGAGTGTGGTTATCAGTCCAGGGAGTCTAGTGTTGGTGCGGCGGCCGACGTATCCGTACACCAGGACCCTAACTTCTGATTTCTGACTTAATGCACGAAAACATTGATTGCGTGTGTGTTTCAAAGTTTTCTTTGTGATTACTTTATATCATCTCACTAGGTATACTGTTCTGACTGTGGCGCACCTGATTCCTTTTCAAGATGGCCCCACGACGGCAGTCATCTAGGGTTCTGAGAGTCGAGTGTGACGACAGCCCACCGAGCGACGAGGCCTCGGTGCAGCGCCCTTTGTCAGCAGTGGCACCGGCGGTAGCTCTACCCGCCGAGCCCCCGATAGTTCCAGCACCAGCCGCTGATGATGCACGTCGCCTCAGTGCACTGCATGAGTTCCAGCGCCAACGAGCACCCAGGTTCCGTGGGGAGACGGACCCCCAGGCAGCCGAGGACTGGCTCGAGGTAGTCATACGAGTTTTCAGGCTAGTGAGGACGCCAACAGACCTCATGGTGATCCTCGCTGCGAGCCTACTGCACGCAGCAGCGGGCCGATGGTGGAGCTTGTTTCTCTAGGTGCACGATGAGGCATCTCTACTTTGGACGGACTTTGAGAGCCTCATCCGCTGGGAGTTCGTCCCAACCACCCTCCGTGTGGTGCGCATTTAGGAGCTTCTTCAGCTGCGGCAGGGCAGCATGACGGTCGCTCAGTACTCGGTGAGATTTACTGATCTCTCGCGATACTCGACCGACATGGTACGAGACCCATTCTTCCGGTCCCGGACCTTTGATCAGGGATTGAGACACGAGATCAGGGCATCGCTGATCTCCCTCAGCATTCCGACTCAGATAGGAGTACTGGAGCGGGCCCTTTCGATCGAGAGCTTTCTTGCTGGGTTTACACCAGCGCCGAGACCCACCGCAGGGCGGCACGTAGCAGAGTCGTCTGCAGTAGGCAGTCGATGGATGAGTCAGGGGTCCAGGAAGACCAGGCCCTCAGGCAGAAGACCTCAGGACATTGGCTCAGCAGTGCGGGGAACACAGCGCGGAGCTAGTCTTTCGAGAGGCAGGCAGTGCTACTCGTGCGGCGGGCAGGGCCACATGGCTCGTGACTGCCCAAACCGCCATGCCGAGGAGCAGCAGACAGTTGAGGGACCACTGAGGCAGAGGTAGAGGGTCGATCGTGGCGGTCCGCAGGGAGGAGGTGGACAAGGCAGAGGAGCTGGCCGAGCAGCAGGTGGTGGGCGACGCTTTGAGTCTCTACCACCACCACCACCAGGAGGTCCACCCCGACCACAGGGAGCTGTCGGGCAGAGACAGGCACAGCTCCAGGCAGCGGTGGCCTATGACCACGGCACGCCCGAGATGATTCGAGGTACTATCTGTGTCTATTCCACCCTTGCTGTAGTACTTATAGTCACAAGAGCGAGTCACTCTTTCATAGCCGCTGCCCTTGTTCGGAGCTCGGAGATTCCGACAGAGACGTTGGATCAATCCTTACGGCTAGAAACTCCTACAGGAGCAGACTCGACGATTACGCACTTGTGCCGGCAGTGTGAGCTTACTCTAGGAGGCGAGAGCTTCGGCTGGGATCTTCTTATAGCGGCATCGAGGCCTTATGATGTCATCTTGGGCATGGATTGGTTGTCTACGGTCCATGCACAGATTGACTGTTTCAGGCGCAAGGTGCGATGTATACGCACCGATGGGAGCAGGTTCACCTTCACCGGCGAGAAGGGAGCCTTTGCAGCATAGGATGGACTTCCGCGGAGGAGAGGACAGCCCATCACTCATCAGTTGGCTAGCCTCATCCAAGGATCAGTTGACGTGCAGAGTCCTGGTTTTCCTGCAGTGGTGGATCAGTTTGCGGACGTTTTTCCCGATGACGTTCCAGGGTTACCTCCTCGCAGAGAGGTAGACTTTTATATTGACCTATACCCCGGGACAGCCCTGATATCGACTCCAGAAAATTGGATGGCCCCCACCGAGCTTCGAGAGCTACGAGTATAGTTGGAGGACTTGCAGGGCAAGGGGTTCATTCGACCCAGTGTTTCACCCTGGGCTTCCCTGATATTGTTCACCAAGAAGGAGGACGAGAGCTTGCGATTGTGTGTCGACTATCATCTCCTGAACCAGGTGACAATGAGGAACAAGTATCTACTACCGAGGATTGATTACCTCTTTGATCAGCTCAAGGGAGCACGGTGGTTCTCGAAGATAGACCTCAGGTCAGGCTTTCATCAGCTTAGAGTTAGAGACGAGGACGTGCAGAAGACGGACTTAAGATGTCAGTATGGACACTATGAGTTCTTGGTTATGCCTTTCAGTGTAACTAATGGTCCAGCTGTGTTCATGTCCCTTATGAACAGGATCTTTCAGCCATACCTCGATCGATTTGTCGTGGTCTTCATTGACGACATTTTCCTTTACTCGAGGACTGAGGAGGAGCACGCCTACCACTTACGGGCTGTACTAGACAGACTCCAAGAGCACTAGAATTATGGTAAGCTCTCGAAGATCCAGTTCTGGATATGTGAGGTCCACTTCTAGGGACACGTCATCTCTGAGGTGGGAGTTGTAGTGGATCCTGCGAAGATCGAGGCAGTGTTAGCTTGGGAGCCACCCAGGAGCGTGCCAGAGGTGTGGAGTTTCTTGGGACTAGCTGGATACTACCGGATATTCATGCCAGACTTTTCTAGAGTTTCGGAACCACTCTCAGCTTTGAAGATGAAGGGTAAAACCTTCGTGTGGTCAGACAGATGTCAGTAGAGCTTCCAGGAGCAGAGACAGAGATTGAACAGCGCACCTATCTTGAGGTTTCCTAAGGAGGGAGTTGGTTACGTAGTCTATTGTGATGCATCAGTAACTGGACTCGGATGTGTCCTTATATAAAAGCAGGCCGTGATTTCCTATGGATCATGATAATTGAGGCCGCATGAGCAGGACTATGCTACCCATGACCTGGAGTTAGCAGCAATGGTCTTCACTCTAAAGACATGGCGGCACTATCTGATGGGAGAGCGCTTTACAGTCTTTTCTGACCATCAGAGTCTCAGGTATATCTTCTCACAGAAGGACCTGAACCTGAGACAGCGGCGATGGCTCGAGTTCCTCCAGGACTATGACTTTGAGATAGTCTATACTCCTGGAAAGGGGAACGTAGTAGCTGATGCCCTCAGCAGGAGGATGGGCATTTAGCTACTTGAGGAGGTGACAAAGAAGATAACCTCTTTGCAGGTATCCTTCATGGATATAGATGGAGCAGCCTTCCTTCAATCTCTTATAATCACTACTCCACTACTACATCAGGTCAGAGAGGCACAGCGTGGGGACGCTGACTGTGAGACGCGGTGTGCACAGATTTCCTCAGGACAGGAACATGATGGTTTCTCCTTTGGAGCAGAGCACGACATCCTTTTCAGAGGACGTACCATGGTACCAGTCGCTTTACGGGAGGAGGTGCTGAGAGAGTTTCACACTTCTCCTTTAGCGGTACATCCTGGAGTGGCGAAGATGTACCAGGATCTCAGACGACAGCACTGGTGGCCGGGCATGAAGAAGGCCGTGACAGAGTTCGTTCCTCGATGCCTCACCTGCCAGCAGGTGAAGGCTGAGCACCAGGTACCAGTAGTCTTGGTATAGCCCTTGGAGGTTCCGGAGTGGAAGTGGGACGACATATCTATGGACTTTGGGACTGGACTTCCACGCACTTCCAGAGGTCACGATTCCATTAGGGTGATTGTCGACCGACTCACCAAGTCGGCTCACTTCTTACCCATCAGAGAGCAGGGCTCAGTGGATAGCTTGGGATGCCTTTACGTTCAAGATATTGTTAGGCTTCACGGTGTACCATCATCTATCGTCTCCGATCGAGATGCTCTTTTTACTTCCCAGCTTTGGAAAGGATTGCAGGAGGCGTTCGGGACGCAGCTACGTCTCAGCATAGCCTTTCACCCTCAGATGGATGGTCAGACAGAGAGGACCATTCAGACTCTCGAGGACATGCTCCGCTCATGTGTCCTCGACTTTGGTCGTATCTGGGAGGACCACCTACCCTTGGTGGAGTTCGCGTACAACAAAAGCTACCACTCCACTTTCAGAATGGCACCATACGAGGCATTGTACGATGGACCTTGAAGATCTCCTTTGTGCTGGACAGACCCTGGGGAGTCAGCACTTGTGGGGCCGGAGATGGTCCAGGCCACAACAGAGAAGGTCCAGGTCATCCAGGAGTGGATGAGGATAGGTCAGAGCTGGCAGAAGTCATACGCTGACAGGAGCCGGAGGCCACTATAGTTCGAGGATGGCGACCACGTCTTTTTGCGTGTCTCACCTCGACGTGGATTATGGAGATTTGGCTAAGGCATCAAGATATCTCCGCACTTCATCGGGCCATTCCAGGTCCTTAGTAGGATTGGAGAGGTGGCTTATCGTCTGGCTCTACCACCTCAGTTGCACCGACTGCACGACGTCTTCCACGTATCTCAACTGAGGAGATACGTGCATGACCCGACACACATCATTGACCATGGAGAGCTTGACGTTGACTATGGGGTGACTTTTACAGAGGTCCCGGTGGAGATCGAGGATCGACAGGAGCGGGTCCTATCTGGACGGTCGATTCCTCTACTGCGCATTATATGGAAGCACGGGAACCTCCAGGAGAGCACTTGGGAGCGGGAGGCTCAGATGCGTGCTCAATATCCTCATTTGTTTCCCTAGTTTTGATGTATCTTTACGGGGACGTAAATCCCTGAGGTGGGAGTAATGTAAAGACCCGTAAAATTCAAGGAAAATTTTTTCTTAATTTTCTTTGGAATTTTACAAGAACTTGGTTTCTGACAGCACCTGATTCCGAGGCCCGGTGTGCCCGGAATCAATTTCCAAAGTTTAGCTCAGGTACGTTCAGTGAACGAACGAGCGGGTTTTCCTATCTTTTGAACCGGTGCTCAGAATTGAAATCTGATGGCACTGATGAACTCGCAACGCCGGTAATCGTTGAAGGGAACCTTTACCCTAGTTGCGTTTTTGCGGGAGAAGAAGTTAATTAATGGGGTTTAATTAAAAAGTAAATAAAATTGTTAAATCAATTTTATTTCTTTTTCAAGGTGGTTAGTTTATACCATGGAAAGTTGGTGGTGGGGCCCACATCCACCCAACTTCCCATGTGTGGATAATTAAGAGGGTGGGACCCACACGAACCCCCCACCTTTTCAATTTTTCCCTAACTCCCTAACCCCTCTTAACCCCTCACATTCATAACTCTCCATTAACTCACCTTCATTAATATTTGACAACTTGTTGTAAATAATTTGGTGAGTTACATGTAAGTTATTTTGAAATTCAAACAATTGAATTTCAAATGCTTTGTTTTATTAATTAAATAAGTTTAGAACTTATTTTATTAGGGGTTGGTGTTGGGTTGTTTGAGAGATTTTTGGAGAAAAAGCCAAGGAACACCTTCTTCCTCGACGAAGAACGCGAAGAACATCGTTCTTCAACGAAGAACTTCTCTGCCGAAGAACACGGTTCTTCCGCGACGCCGTATCCGTGACGCGACGTTCTTCTTCCGCGTCGTCTCTTCCGTGATGGTTTTCTGCGACGAAATTGCCATCAATGACTTCGAATCCTCGCTTCGCGATGTCGACGTTCTTTCCCCGCGACGCCCGACCTCCACGACGCTCATCTTTCGCGGGTCGTTGACGAACACCGTTCCTGAACCGAGGTAGGGGATTTATTTTAATTAATTACGTTCATGATTCTAGTTGGTCGATCTTCGTGGTTTTCGACTAATTTTTATCGAATAACGCGAGGGGGCCGGTCCGCACAAACATGACCGACCCTCCTACTTATTTCATGAACGATTTCATTGTGGTTGGTACGAGGAAGCGTGGTGCCGTCACACCACGCGGTTTCATGCGGAAGATATGCGCGGCGCCGTCGTGTCGTGCCGTGGAAAGAAATTCAAGGACGCGATGTCGTCGTGCTGCGTCGACGAAAATCGAAGGCACCACGGCCGGAGCAGGGCCGCGGCGGAGGGACGCGGTGCCATCGCACCGCACCGGATGACAAGGGTCGTGGCCAGTTCCAGGCCGCGGCGGAGCAAGGAGATCGGCGGCCAGACCGGGCCGTCGGCGTCGGAGCCGGAAGGGTACCGGCCACCGCCGGTCCCGTTGAGAAGGTGTCGGCCTGCCGGAAGGGGAGGATCCGGGGGAATTAAATTCCCCCGGATGGTTTTCCAAACGGCCCCCAATCATGGGGGGGGCGGTTACACAGGGGGGGTAGGCGCCCCTCCCCACCTTTTTGCCGAAATGGCTCGGCTACAAGCCGAGCCGGCAGCACACTGGGCACACTGTGCCCAGCTGGTCTGCCAGGCCGGGTCACGCCCAGGCCGGGGCGGGCCGACCCGGACCTGGGGGCGGGTCGACCCGATTCGGGACGATCGGGGGGTCTCGGGCCGGGTCGGTCCGGGCCCGAAACCCCCGTTATCGGACTGTTTGGGTTCAAATTCCCATAACTCGTGCTAAGGACATCCAAACAACGCACCGTTAGTGGAGATGTGATCCTTGGATCGAGACGGTCATTTCGGTATATCGCACTCAAGGTTTCAGAACATTTTGAGTTCGGCCGGGTTGGTTCGTACACGAAACCAATCGGGGCCTCGGAGCGGAAACACTCATATCTTGAGCTATGGACGTCTGATTGACGTTCCGTCTACTTTGTTGAGTTCCTCTTAGTGAGACAGATCTTTTGGCATACTCCGCCCGAGGTTTGGATGCAGGTGGAGTACGGTCGGGTTCGTTTTGCCTTAAAAACCAACCGGGCCCCTGGGACAAAAAAGCCAATAACTCTCAGACCGGGCGTCCGATCGACGCGCCGTCTGCGACGTTGAGTTCCTGTTAATGATACAGAACTTTTGGTTACATCAAATCTGGTCTATGTGACAGTTGATGTATCAGCCTCTCGGCTTGTGGAGCGGACCCTCCCAAACGAGCTTGCTGTGTGCAGGAACCCTAGAGCTGGCTGCGACTGCTACTGTGACTGCGACGATGACTTTGCAGAGATCCTCAGTGGATTCGACGACGATGACTACAACACTCAGCGATCCTATGTGGATCAGTGCTACCAATCCTGTGTGGGTCCGATCCTGTGTGGGTTAGCACTCAGCGGTTCTGTGTGAGCCAGCGCCTACAGATCCTGTGTGGGTCTGATCCTGTGTGGGTCTTTGCGGGGGTTAGTTTCCTACCGATCCTGTGTGGGTCATTGCGGGGTTTAGTACCTATCGATCCATTGTGGGTCCGACGACTTAGATGGATCAGTGATCATCTCTATCATCTTCCGAAGAAGTATACATGTGTGAGATGAATCCTGTTTTCTTTCCTGTGTGGATTGTGTTGTGCTATCCTGTGTGGATTACGTTTGCTTTCCTGTGTGGAATACTTATACTTTCTTGTGTGGACTGAATTGTACTTGGGCTCGGAGGTTGGAGCGTATTGGAATTGGTGACTTAGGTATATGTATGGGAATATACCTAAGCAGTGTCGCTTGTTACTTCCTGATTGTATCTTTCCATTGTGGTTTATCCATTGTGGATTTTGGGAGACCTTCGGGGGTCTCGGGGTCCCTACTGAGTAGCTTATACTCACACCTACACGGGCTATGCCCGCACTACGTTGTGTTGGTTGTAGACGACGGACAACGTTCATCGTGGTTGAGGCTTGCAGAGCAGAATGGTACCTAGAGGTGGACCACTGGGCGGGACGTACTCGGAGCGGACGGCGGGACCCGAGGAGCAGTGGAGCTATATGTACCCACCCTTCAGGTGGGATTTCCAGTGGATAGCTCGGCGTAGCGGCTTTACTTTACAGTTGTTGTTTTCCCTTTCGAGTGGTACTTTACAGTTGGGCTTGTATTTCTGGCCCCTTTTACTTTCCGTACTTACTATTGTACTCAGTTTTTACTTAGTGTTTACTTCTTCCGCTTGTACTATATGGTGCTTTTTTACTTTACAAAGGCGATTCCTTCCATTTTTATCGGGATTTACGCCTTGGTGCTAGTCGCCAGCCCCTGGCCTATGGAAGGCGGGCATGGGGTAGTCACGGCACGGGCCCCGAGGACGGTTCGTGACATGATAATTTTGTCATCCTGATAATATAATTGTACCAATTTTAACCATAAAATTTATTAATTAACTATAATACTCCATGATGAATGTTAGTTGGATATTAACTAAAAAAATTCAATTTTTATTGATTTTTAAAAAGTGGATTTTTAGTTGATCTATAGCGAACATAAAACAAGGGAACCAATAGATATGTGGTTAAAATAAAAATTTAATCCCCAAAAACAAAAAAACACATGACCTGAGGAGCTCAAGTTCTAGGATATCGTCATCACAAAAAATCGTCTCTATCCATATATCACATAATCACATACATCGTCGACACCACTTTCATCGCTTCATCATCCCCAGTGGACTCCAAAAACTCCGTCATCGCCCGAAACACTACTAGGACACCATAAATGCTATCTCTATTCAAAACACCATCAAAATCAGTCTTAGCTACCGTAAAACAAAAATCACATTTTCTAATAATTACCCAAAAAACTTGATGCAACCACGCTGCTAATTCTGGGAAAGCACACCACATCAAACCAAACAATCAGTGGCACAACACCGTAATGAAACAATTGATGGAAGCCACCTAGAGTAAATTTGAATCGAGGAAAACAAGAAACACCAGACATAAACATCACTGAATAACCATTATAGAAGAACCCAATAGACAATAAATGAAAATAGGGGGAATAAACCCCAAAGAATACGGGGAAGAAACAAAATATGAGAAAATGACCCATATATTCCTTTAATTCCATCAATCATTGAACCACACAACCCAAAAACTTCTAAAACAACCACTCAATATCCCGCCTAGAGAGGAGTAGAGGAAGTAGAGGTCAGAGATTGGATAAGGGTGACTAAAGGAATCCACAACAGACAACCAACATCGAATCCCCATAAACTCATTGTAGAAGATGTCATCATTGTGAAAATAAAAGAACCCAATCATCTTCAACAGATAGAAAGTGATAAATATGACTAAAATAAAACCCAGGCATAGACAAGATGGAAAAGAAACACGTGAGGAATAAACCAAAGAGATATGTATCATCTTGAGGGAGAACCATTGTAAAAGAATAAGAAACCCAAGAATAGGGTAAGGTAGACACGAGTGCGTCGAAGAATAAGAATTATTAACGGAGAACCATATCCAAAAAAGAAGAACCCCTAAAAAAGGTAGAGGGAGACACAAGAGTACCAAATGAAAGGGGAATGAGTGGGAGAACCATTGCATTTTAGTTGGAGAAAAAATTGAAGTCATACATGGAAATTTCAATTATCTCATCACCTAATAATATATATATATATATACATTTGAATCAAATAAGAAATAATGACAGTGTTGATATTTGTTTTTATTTTAACATATACAATTATGGTCATAAACTCCAATTAAATCATTAAATAAACTGTGCAAAAGTTTCTATCTAACAAATCATATACGATATACTACAAGATCATCCTTATGTTGGTTTCATATAAAATTATTTTTTTAAACTTGATAAATAAATATGTGATTCTTGTCATATATTAATGTGATTATCTAATAAAATACTATAAATATTAATTTTGTGAGTAACATATATACTTTACTCTAGTCTGAATATTGGTGAGATATAAGAATTAGTATCCTAATGTTCAACTCCATGAAAATTTATTCAATCTCCCTAACATCACTACATGAAATTTTTTAATCTTGATAACTTTTGTTTTATTCTTATAACTCACTATAAGTTCCCTATAACTATCATCCTTATAATTTATTCAAAAAAACATTAGATTCTATTTTTAACTAATGTAACTATTTTTAATAAAATTTACCAATATGCCATGAACCATTTAGGATATAATGTGGGAAACAATTGAATTTTTTAAAGCATAATATTTCTTTATTTGTAAATTTTATTCTTTGATACCAAATACTATTCCATTATCCTCATAGACGTTGTATTATATTTATAATATCTTTGAAATGAATGTAAAGCCTTTATGACCAAAAAATAACATGCCTTTCCATAGGTTGGTATATATAAGAATCAATTTTTTGTGTCATTATAATGTTTGTATTTTATGTGCAAGATTTGTTTTTTGAAAAAAGAAAAATTTATTCATTAAAATTTTACAATGTTGTTGATAAAAATTCAACTGATCATATTTTAACAAAAAGATAAATAAAATATTTTATATTTAATAAAAAATTATTATCCACAAATTCTTCTCAAGTATTCAAATTCACTGAATCATAATCCATGTAAAGTGTCTCATATTTTTTATTATTACTCTAATAACTGACATAATATCTCATCTAATGATTGAAATAATATAACTATAAAAAAACTATTAATAATATCAATCTAATAAAAATATATTCTTTTGCAATCAATTCCTTTATTTCGTAAAACTTTTCTTTATCATATGAATACAAAATATTTGATTTATTTTCTAATTATTTATTTTTCAACTTTTGTATACTTATTTTATTTTTAAAAACTACATTTATTATCACAATCTCTTAAAAATATAATAATTTATATATATATATATATATATAATATAGATTCTAGATATGTAAATTACATAAAATTTTACATAACCCTTTAGGTATTTGAGAAAATTCTATTATATAGAAACACTACTCTTACTTCCTCATAACTCATGGATTCAAATGACTATGACCAGAAAAATAAAGAAGCATTTTTTGACTCTATAATTAAATTTTCATCTATAGGTCAATACATATACCAACTGTTATTATCTTTACATCACCAAAACCTATACATTATTTTTCCAGTTTATCTCCCATCAAAATTTTAAGAATATTGAGACAGAATTTTGAACACAGTAATATTGTTTTAATATATCCAATAATGGAAATATAATAAAATATATAAAATTAACAATACTTAAAAAACATTGAGAAATTCATTTTATTTTTATTATATGAATCCATATTTACATATTCAACAACATATTTAGTTCATTTATTAATGAAGGTGGTTCTCTAACATATAGAATTTTCCTATACCAAAAAATATTCTTATATTTGTATTTTATTCAATGAAATTCCCTATAAAGATATTCCAATTTTCAAGAATTATTCCCAAATTTGAGTTTTATGGTGATGATTTTAGTCATCTAAAATGGAATATGTTTACTAATGAGTGCCCATTTTATTATCAATTTAATAAAGAGTTTTATTAAACTTTCAAACACTAAATGGATTTATGATTTTAAATAAATAACACCCATTAGTGGGAAAAGATTCATTTAATATCATGAAATAATGATACATTATAATTTCTCTCATCAAAAAGTTATTTAGGTGGTAAATCGCCCCAATCATTTCATATATGTATCTTGGACAGTTGAGTGTCCAACTCATTACCCAATGAATCACACTGATAATAATGAATATATTCCTCTGGTAACCTAATCTTGTTATGTTTTACAATGAAATATTAGTTAAAAAATACACAAAAAACATGAACAAAATCCTATTAGGATCCCCTGTTAAATAAATCTCTTACACGAGATAGTCTAGAGGAACCGATTTATTGAATGACCTAGTCAGCTGGATGATTGAGTTCATAAGTGTTTCTTTTGAAATAATATAATAATTTTTATTTTAATGAGGATTTAATCATACCATAATATCTCATGTAATTCACTTTATGTATACTTTATTGAAAGTAATTATTAGGGAATATTATTACTTCAACCAAAACAATATTCCCAAAACATATTGATGTGTAACTCATTATACAGCACTTGGGAAAACAAGAGTTAAGGTAGAAGAAAACAACATACAATATAATGACTAGAATATAACTAATTAAATTAATGTATGATAATATCTTTCAGTATTTTAAACAACATTAAACTAAATAATACATCACAATTAAGAGTATAATATATATATCGATATATAATTTAGGGAATTATATTTATAAAAATGAAAATTTAATCTATTTAAATATGATAAAAAATTATAATTTGTTATTCATAAATTAAAACTAACTAATTTTTTTTATAATTTTAGTAATATTATGGAAATTCCCTAATTTAGAATATAAAAACTTAATATTCCATTCCTTTGTGGAAATATTCATATCATTCATAATATGATGTTTACTTTAACAATATAAAATTATACGAAATTTAAACATTTATTATTTCAATTCATTCTTGTAAATTTTATCAAAATCTTAATATCACATATTTAATATAACTTAATCCTTGATAAAATTATTTATGAAAAATATATATTTAATTTTTTAAATTATTTCTAAGATAATAAGATAATATTAATAAATTCAATTTAAATAATTATGGACAAATAATAATTAAATATATGCTCTTTTATATTTTGACTTAATTTTTAATTTACACACATTTTAGAAAATTCCTTTATGACTTCCAAATAACTAATTTATATCCACATTATAAGTCATTTTAAATATTTATAAATGGAATTAATAAATTACTAATTAATATTTATGGATATTTATTTTTTAAATATTTCATAAAAATCATTATTTAATTCTATTCAATTTTGAATTAATTAATATATAAAAACTTTTTGAAATTAATAAATATTAAAAAATCTATTTATTATAATGTATAATCAATTTATAATCCATATAATTCAAATCATTATTGAAATATAGAAATATTGTATTTTTCTTATCGTTTTTATTGTATTTCATTATAATATCATAATTAGGGAATGATAATGTAGATTGTGGTATCACTGCATTCTAATATATATCATATACTATGATAGAAAATTCGTGATATATATTTCAAATTTGTATAAAAGAGATAAACATAGTGGTTGTCAGAAATTTTGGTGTAAGTGTAACAAATAACTACAGTGTTATGTGTAATATGGGACCCATGCTTTGTGGGAAAAATCATATTTGTATCATGATGCATCCTTTTCAGTTAATATGATAGGTGTTTCAAAAAAATTTATCCTGTGCTTTTTGTTCTTATGTGATATTATCTAGATATGAAAAATAATAAATAAGTGGATCCCTATAATAACATGATTTACAATAAGTGTTGTGTGAGGGGAAAAAGATCTAACAAATATTGTATAGGAATAACTCTTCAGCACTAGATACCATGGATTATGATATACACAATGTCGATTAATCCAAAAAATTATACTTTTTAAAATTTCATAATCCAAGGACTTCCCTTGTGGTTTTTGTTTTATCTTTTTTAACGATATAAATTACATTATAAAGGAAACATGATATTCAATTTTTAAAATGTAGGATATTGTTACTATTGGAATCAACATCCTATATCATATGAAATGATTTGATTACAAATGAATGGGTTTTAATTTTTCATATCCTATTAAATACCATATAATATGTCATTACCCAATCTTTTCCTATAATAACATATATCATATGTCCATCCAATCCTCAAAATTCACGTTGTTTTAAATGTTTTATAATATCATATCAATATTATTCATTTTAAACAAGATTTTAAGGATTCAACAACATGGGAATGCTATGATATTAAGGATGGGTGGAAAACCATCCCTAATACAGAAATTTATAATGTGAAATCCATATCAACCTATCAAAACACTCTATTTCCCCAAAAATACATATATACCACGTGTTTAATCAATAATGGGGCTTTTGGGTATATATCCACATATCACCACCACTCATGCATGAGAGATTGAATGAATTGGATAACCCTTAAGTTGTTTCATTAATTTTACTACTATGTTTGTAAGGTTTTTTTAAAACATAAAATCAGTATTCAAAAGGGACTATAAAACCCAAAATCAAATATCATTAAGAATGATACTTGAAGCAATACAATATAAGTAAAATAATTGAACTGTGTGTCAAATATTAATCGATGGGTTGTTTCATCATCACAAAATTTATTATATTAATAAATATCTTAAATTGATATCCATGTAATATCCATTATCCAGGGATTATTTATTATTAATATCAAATCATACAATGTTAAATCAGGATCATCCTCACATACATGTTATACAAGTACTCAATATACAAATAATGATTAATTTAGAGAGATTTTTGGGAAATAGATGTTTTTATAAATAATTAAAAATATTATCCACCCTATTATATGGGTGTTTAAAATATATAAATAAACTTATTACTCTCCATAAGTGAAAATAAGTTATCACAAATGTTATGATTTAATTCATGTGGTTGTATCTGTTTTAACAAATTAATACCAAAACTTCAAGATCATTTCATCATATGAAACACTAAATATAATAATAACCATTTAGTTAAATATAAATGAACTATTTCATAAAATTTCAATAAAATTTTAGTCATATAATTTTATATGAATAATATAATTTTATTCAGTATAACATGACTATAAAAGAAGTGTAATACGATATCCAAATATTCAATTAAATGATATATAGAAAATAAAAAATTTAATGACTTGTGTAATATGAAGAGTATACAATTAAAAATCCATATAATATATATATATATATATATATTTATGTGTCTGTGTAATTATTCAATGCATGTATGTTATTATGTAATATCTCTAGTAGGTAGATTTGAAGGATCATAACATATTCCCAATGACACCTCACCATCTATACATTGCACATTTGGTGAAGCACTTAGTGTGTTGAACCAATAAATTTATTTTGAACATACTCATGTACATGTTAGTGCATGTGTCCACAAAATACAATAAATTTCACCTATTTTCAAACCCCAATAAAAATTATAAAAATGAGTAAAACTTTTCTTGATAGGGTGAATAACACAAAACATGTATTCTAAAAAAGAAAATGGTGTGTAATCGATAATTCTATATCTTGTTTATTTATTTTTTATTTCTTATCTTGAATACCTCCAATGCCTCTAACCCTAAATGAACCACAAATACAAGAATAACATAACATCATAAGAGTATCTATCATAATTCATCATATATTCACTAGATCATGTCATATTTATTATTCATCTCTTTTATATTTATATATTGAATACATTTCCAAGAACCTCATTGAAAAACCATTTACCCTGAATTCTACCTTATGTTGTCCTAAATAATCATATTCTCACCATTTTATAGATTATTAGTCCAAATTAGATCATGATAAAAAAATAGGGTTGACGGAATCGATGGATGGTAGATGATGGATTGTTCGAACACCAAAACAAGCTTCTAATCATACCTAATGAACAAGGATATAAGATTCATGAAGGAAAAAAATAATATTAAGAAGGAGTGTTTTTATTTTAATCACCATCATTCATCATATGATGATCATGAATCCAAAATTAATAATAAGTATATTGATGTTGATAATTTTATTATTCAATTTATAAACTAATAATGAACTAACATTAATCACCTATAAGTTTTTACTTTTAAATCAATAATAAATTCTAAATGAAAGTTATTTATCAATATTTATTTATGTGAATATATTATTTAGGAAAATACTTTTTAAAAATGAACTTATATAATTCTCATTGAATGTGATAGAATAATTTTCCAATAAATTATTGTAGAAAATATTTCATAATAATATTTAAAAATGTTTTAAAATAAATAAATTATGGAAGTACAATATAAAATAAATGAAATTTATTAATTACCAAGAATGAAGAAAGTGGTTAAAATGATTAAATAAGTTCCATGTTGTGATAATTTATGGATGAAACTATAATGATCACCCATCAATCAATATTTACCATAACTTCCACCATGAAGGAAAATCCTCTAATGGGTGATGAACAAGATAATTCTTTCTAGGGTTGCCTTAAATTTCAATTTAAAGTCCCACAAAAAATATTAAAAAATTACAGTAAATAAAATTTTGTCCGTGGTGAGAAAAATGGTATCTTTTGTAAAAAGATGTATTCCTCAATTAGGTCACTGACTTCCAATTAATAAAATTTTACTCTTTATAGGAAAATATATTCATTATGAACATAAATTTTGTGTCTTAAATTAAATTTAGGAACCCATTTAAATGATATTAATAACTCAAAAATTCATTAATAAAAATAATATATTTTTTATATAATTTTAATTCAAAACACCCATGCTATAAATAAAAATAATAATTTTTTGTATCCACCATACAAAATATTATTAAAAATATTCAGAGGCATTTATTTGTAAAAAAAATGGTTACTACATTAAAAATATATATGATGATGGATTTTTAAAGTACTTTTTTCATAAGGGGATTGTTCTTTGGGTTTTATTCTAAGTAAGGGTTTTAATAAATTTCATGTGTTTTGAAAATTATCAAAAAAGTTTTTTTTATCTTCGAAACATATTTATATGTCCCAATTTTAGGGTTTTTTTTTGAATATTTTTGGGGTTATGTTATATGGATTGGGAAAATGTTCTATGATTAAAACCATATGTCTAATTTTTTTTCACATTCTGTTGTTAATAGAGAGTCAACTATGGATTTCTTATTTAGTCTATGTATTTTTCTATTCAATTGAACTAGGAAAAAGTTGATCCAACTCAGTAGGAATAAAATTAAAATTCAGCGCATTTTTGGTTTTTTCCCATTTTTCTTTTTGAAAATCCATGAGTAAATCTTACCAAAATGCATGTAAATGATAGTATATGTTTTTTATTATTGAACCAAAATTTGGTTATAATCCTTAAATTATTTTATCTTATCTCTTAAATATTAGTAAGGATACTTTTTTCCAAGAAATATATTAATTAAATGATTATGAAAATGTTTTATTAAATATTTTATTTAATTTATATGTTTTTATTACTCATGAATAGGTTAGTAATTAAAACATGGAATAATAATAATTAATTTATACTAACCACATAAATATAAAATTTGGTTGGATTTTAGACATTGTTAGGTATGATGTAGTAAAAAAGAATAGTTTTCTTCATTCATGATTGAGATTTATATTTTAGAGGTTGGTGGCGTGGAAATTTATGTTAATAAATAATTTTAATATATATTATTTCTATTATTATTGGTTTAAAAAAGATAGATCTGTTTATTTAAATATTCTATAATATTTTTTTCATTTAATTTTTATTTTTCATATTTTGTTTTTTATGAATTTCAAGAGAAAATAATTCCTAAAGGGATAATTTTTTTCTCTTAATATTATATTTCATCCTTTGATGATGAGGTAGTGAAATTAATGCCTTTTTAAAACTAATTTTAAGTATCCAAATTCGGGTACATAGTTTTAATCCTAAAAATGTAGTATCATATCACAGTTAATTCATTCTATGTCCAGTGGTCAAGTATAATAGGATAGTTTTAATTCAAAATATACTCATAAAAACTAAACATTTACTATAAATATCATGCTTTTAAGAAGTCTTAATAAAATAATAATTGATGGAAACCTCATTTATAGTTGTGGTATGGATCTTTCCATGATTTGTTATGATAAGAAATTGTTCAAGGATCAATATAAAATTGATATAGCTACATACATTGGAAATGTGTTTTGAAAAATGGATTTCCATTTACTTAATCATTATATATTTTCAAATGTGGTTTGAAAATTATTCAATAAAAGGATCTTGTATAATTTTTTTGGTTCATTTTTTATTGCCAAGAATCATAAAAAGGAACTATAATGTATCTTTAAATTCATATTTGGGTTATTTAGATTAATTATATTCTTTTTTATTGTAAATTATTTCATAAAATACCAATTACTATTTGGAAATAATGAGGGTTAGTGGATGTTTTCAATACATATCCCCATATTTTTAGAATGTATATATAGATTATATAATCATTTGATAAAAGTGATAATAGTACTTAGTATAATGAAAATAAACTGACATTGCCTATTTAGAAAAAAAATCTTCCATCATTTATAGGTGGTTTTTGTTAGGAATATTGTTCATTTTCAAAATCATTTAAATATTTTAAAGAATATTTTTTAATATAGGTGTTATATAGGTGAAGGATTCAGAATCCATAAGAGGATCGATAATGATATTATAAAAATATTAAATATATTATATCATGTGTGTGATGTTTTTATAAAATAATACAATAACTCTCAAATGGTGTATCAAAATAGAAAAATAAGGATTACATTAAATTTGGAATGCATTTTTTAACATAAGAATTATATAAACTGTATTAGTGTGGGGTGTTTTGAGAAATAGTATTCGTATATAGATGACAATTAAATATAATAATTTGATAATTTTTTAGTTATATATATTCCATGACTTATTAATATTATATTAAAACATAGTTAAGAGAAAATCCTAGGGTTATCCACATGACCCTAGGGATTAGAAGAGAACATGGGAGAGCCATAGAGAAATGAAAGAGGCTCGTCACACAACGATTCATTCAAAATTGTATATTTATTCATTTTTATGATAAAACACTGTGAGGAATAGCGAATAACCATACAAGAAAAATTATTAAACCATGATTGGAATTGTTTTCTATTTCCAAAAATATTTTAGTTAATTAGTTTCTATTATCTAATTCATGCTGCAAATGATAGGGAATTTATTCCACCTACAATCCATATAGATTATCTCCTCAAATAAAGAGGTCACAAGGAACTGGATCTTAATGATTTCATCTATATTAATTTCCATTTTAATATATCCCCTATAAAAAATTTGGATCAAAAAATTTAACCAGTAGTTCTGATCATGGGTTCCAACTTCTATAGTTCTAACCCTCATTCATGTTTGATTCTCCTTTAAATAATTGTTCAATAAATCATCATCCTCTCATTACTCTATATAATTCAAAAGTATAATTTTTCCATTATACATGTAAACCTTTGGTTTCTCTACTACTCTACTTTCCTCTCCTTATTTAGGATTAAAAAATGATTTCAAACTCCTGATTATTTCCTCTAGATCCTTATCTCTTATTGTTTCCAACGTATAATCCTCTTTAAAGGGGTTCTCCATCACCTTTTTTACAAGGGATTCCTCTACTCACAAAGGTCCCTCTTATTTCATGGTAAAATAACATGGAACATTATCATTTTCATATCCTTTAAATGAATATTAACAAGGCTTTCTATCTTCATTAACTTTGGCTACTAATCTAGTAGTCCTAGTTTGTGGATGGTATGAATAATATTTTCACACATTATTCTTCCTCATAACATTAACTGGACATTCACCAACAACAATGATATTTTTATACCATTTCATTAGACCATTTTGAACCAAATTTTCTTTCATCTCATCCTCTACATACTCTAATATTATTTTTGGTCACCCAACAATAATTTCATGAACCTTTTTGCTATTATTCTTATAGATGACTCTTCTCCCCCCCCCCCTGAGTCCTCTATTTTCGTCGGTCCATCTTCTAATATCGAAAAAATGATCTATTGGAAATTTTTTTCCTATTGGTGGGAGAAATTTAATAAATTTCATGGATCCTGAAGATCTGGGCCCCTGGATGGATGAGTGTTCCTGAAATAATGTGTCGATAATATGGACACTATTATCAAACCTCAAGGATCCCATCACACCTTCTGAAGGTGAAATGTGGTTTCCACATCTATATTCTTGAATGAAACTACTCTATATCTTGAGGGTAATGAAACTGAAGCTGTATAAGACCTCAATGTATCTTTACCTTTATAATCATCTTCACAAACTGGGGTAGGAGGATCAAATCCTTGTTCGAGTAAAAAACACATTTTATCCTATTTGTGGTGGTAGATATGATGAAAAGTGAATAAAAATCATTCGGAACTCAAAACACACCTCTTGGTTGATTTGATATTCATTTTTTACCTCAATACATAAAAATTAAACAAGTGGTTTGGATACATCTATTCCTATAAAGATATGCAGATAACTGATTCATGGTTTGATTGATGAATTAAGGGTATCTATTTTCTTCCATTATATATGAATTTTTGTTTCTTAAAAATTATTCATTATTTCATTTATTCATCATTCTCACAATATTAGATTGAGCTAAAAATAAACATTGGTAATGTTTTTCTCCTTATTTTTATATTTTTTTAATGTCTTAATCATATTTCATGATGTGTTAATCATCAGTATTCATTTGTCAAGTTGTTTGAACAAAAACCCTGAAAATAATTGTTTCAAATTGGATATTTAGTGAAATAAGTATTTTTCATGGCTATGGATCCTGGATTAGGATAATTTTTTTTTGTGTGATGTGATGTAACTAGATATTGGATATGGGGTGAAGGTGGATTGGGTGTTCATATTTTGTGGGTTTTAGTATTTGTTGGAGTGGAATGGAGGATCAAACCATGAGCATATTGGGTGGCTAGAATCCAGCTACTGGTGATGATCAGAGTCTGGTTAACTTGGTTCTGTGTTTCATGGGTGAGATTTTATAATGGAAAAGGGAATGAACCTTTACATGAAAAACGACATGGAAACCAATGGTTTTTGGGAAATCCTATCATACAATTCATGTACTCTAAGGAACACATTCAATATAGTACCCTTGATGAAAACATTAAATATCATATTCTATTTATTCCATATAAACATCATGTTACCCATGGTTGGAGGTTCTACATGATCCCATATGATAAAAAAAGTATTGGAAAAGACTATTTAAATTAGTAAAAACATTGTATACAAGAATTTCTTGGTCCTATAACACAATAAGATTACCCGAAAACATCCAGAGTGCACGGGCATAAACGGATTGAAAGGAAATGGGATAAATTATATTGGAAATATTTTGCATAAATAGTCATGGGAAATAGTATACAAGAAACCATAGAGAATGAAAGTCACACCCTTTATACCTAGTAATTGCTAATTACTTTTTTGTGGTAGGTTTAAGCCATAGTTCTCTTCCTTATTGACCAATATCTATAGGGTGTGTTCACTTGGTTCATCCCTGTTAGTGTATAGTGTTTTATCATGTCCTGGGTATAGAGTGTTATCCCCTATATGATATTAGTCATATATAGAGTTCAAGAATCACACTGTATGACCTGGGATGTGAATCTCTATCATTTATTTCTCTTTAGTTAGGGTTAGTAATCGCATGGCTTGTATAACAAGGTGGTTGATCCCCTTTCTAGTGGGTTATCTAGTAATAGTATTGAATCCATCATATTCTCTATGTGATATCCCCTAACTATGTAATAATATATTCAGATTTCCATTATGTACTTATTGATAGAGAGGCTTGAAATGAACAAACTATTGGATGAGCACCATATGTTTTTTTAGGACTCACAGACTGAGTTATCCGAAAAGAGTGTTAACTTGAATCCGTTAGAGGAATCCCAGCCTAGAAGTATATTTGTGACCTTATGTTAAGAATAAGATTCTATCTTGAGTATATCATCATCACTATTTCTATGTATCTTATTTTTTATTACATTCTAATATGATTATGATATGACTTCTGTCTTGATGGTTTATATTTGGTTATTTAAGAGTTTCCTACTAGTTATTGTTATCTTAACACATTCATGGGTTCTTCCCACACATATCCTATCATATAACGAAATTATCCTACCATCGATTTTCATGTGTAGCTATAGTTAGTGGAGAATTCTTTATCTACATCAAACATAATTAGTTTCAAGAGTTCCCTTTGATGGTAGTCACCTCTTTTTTTAATAGTTTTTACACATTTAATAGCATTAGTAGACTATTATTTGGACCATTAATCCTTCTTGTACTTTGATCATTCTATAATTTGGGATATTGATGTATTCTTGAATTTTGGTACTGGTTATCGATAAAAAATATAGAATAAATAATTTATATTAGATTACAAAAATTAATAAAATAATAAAACATTGATAGCCTAAATAAATTATTAATAATTATAAAGGAAATATTTGGATTCCACAAGGATGATCTGTATGTTCGAAAGTAATTAATTAATTTTAAATTAAACATTTTGATTGTTTTGAGAAAGGGATATTAATTATAACATATATATTGGGTTTGATATCAAGAGAGAAGGCATGCATGTTTCGGCGATTTTCCTATTAGTGCTATAGGAATTTAATTGATTTAATTTTCCTTCTTATTTTTCATCAGAATCAGGTATTCATGGATCTATGGTCTGGGTACCCAACACTAATCATGTAACTACACCATTGGAATGGTTATCTACAAAGTGAAATTGAGAAACTAGTCAACCCAAAACAATATTCACACATAACTAACCAGTATTGCATAATGTTAAAACACAAAATAATGAAACAAAATAATTCAATAAAATGAACACCAAATATCACACACAATATTCATGTAATATGACAAGGGTAAGATTTGGAATTGATATATAGTGTTACAGAAATCAAAAACAAGAAAAAAAAATAAACCCTGTGAAACACTCCCCCCTACAATCACAAAACATTTAACAAAAACAGATACTCACTCTTACTATGAGTGATGATAATCATTATCATGGATATCTGAGGAAAAAAATTGGTTATGAATGGGGGAAAAGTAGTTCCCTAGTGGTGTTTTGTATCTCTATTGATCTTCTGTAAGCCCTTAGTAGTGGATTTCCTATAATGTGTGGTCGAGGGCTACTTAAAATGGATGTTCATCAAACCCTTATCTTCTAGAATCCTTGTATTTCGGATTTTTGATCTTATCATGACAAGTATATTTACATGACGTCTACTCCATGTCATCAATTGTTATTTTATATAATTCTATATTATGAACATCCAAGAAATGTATAGTGTACATGATGTGTAATAACATTTCACAACCTGTATTCTTTCTCAAATTGTCTATAGTGGAAATAGATTCTCTAAAATCACATGTCATGGTATGGAAGACACAAGATATAAGAATATTATTTCTATTTCATCACCCCCTCCATAATTATGTTATTTTTCTTTGTCCAAAAAAACTAGTGTTGTTCTGCGAGTAATACGAGCAATGAGAAGTATCTTTAAAATCTTATATTCATCACTCCTTTCTCATTTTCCAAAAATCATTTGTTCCTACCAAAAATCAGAAAACATGTCAAACTATAAAAAATTTAGAAATAATAATAAATTTAATATAGAAATAAAATTATTAATAAATCTATTAAATGCCTACATGAAATATAATTATTAGTTGTATATTACATTTCAGCATTTCTTATATTTAGAGATGTGTCTGAGTAAACATGTACATTAGGCTAATGATTCCCAAGTTCATGATATAACTTCTCGCCATTTTTTCCTAGCATCTATCAAATTGGAGGTGGTCTAAGTGTGTCACATTCATCATTTAACTAGATAGGTAGGCCATAGTGGTCAATCTCATTTCAGTGAGGAATCTGAGGAGGATGTCATATTATGAATTGAATTTGAAGATTTTCTTGGTGTGAGGATTGGTTGGAGAACTTGGGAAAAGAGTTATAATATTTTTAGTTTTACTCTGAAGCTATGGAATCCTTTACTAGTGCAGTGGAAAATGTATCCATTCCCCATGACTATGATAACAATTTTGTACCATAGATACACATAGGCACTAGTTATAAGAAATATTTAGGACATGAATCATATATTAATGGATTATTTTTTTCATATCTAACTTGATTCATATCCCCATATATATTCATTTGACAATGATATTCCTTCATATATTAAGATACCTCAAAGATTACCGCAATCTAGGATTGTGTAGAAATATCATGACGATTATCTTAATAGTGATAAGCATTATGTAAATTGTTCTATACGAGAGATGGAACCTCCGAATGGTTTTCTAGTCATACCACCAGTAACACCCCAAGCTTCCATTGTACGCTTCTCTTTGAATAATACAATATTGTTTGTTGTGCGCAACTTCGAGTTCTAACACACCACAACCAATCAAACTAGCAGTTATGAATAGTAATACCCACTTTTTGAAATTTTGTAAATTTTATCTATAAAAATGGACTTCATTTTTTTATTCGAGATATCGAAATTAGCTTAGGGTGAATTTTTGGTATTTCTCTGAAAATTTTCAATTTTTGAGGAATAGTGAAAAACATTGAGTTATAGTTTAAAACTGAATTTTTATTTAAATAATTATTTATTTTATTTAAATTTATTTTAGGTCAAAATAGATGCATAATACCTATATATGTTTCATTTAGATCACTGGAGTCAATTTATAATAATTTTAGATATATAAAAATTTTATTGTACTTTTTACCATCTTTTACCCAACACCTAGGACCATTTGAAAATTTACATAAAACATAATTTTATCGCATCTGTGATTTGAATTTAAAAAATTCAAGAAACACAGCTAATATCAGTAAGTAAAATTTGGTTCACTAAGACAAAAATAATTTTTGATAAATAGTAACTTTTTACTTTTATTTACCACAGTTAAAAGTAAATAGGGTAATTAAGGGTAAAAATGATATTATTATTACCCAATAACATGTCCTAATTCTATTGGATAAGTTTAATTTGAAAAAAAACAACCTTAGGAATAAAATATGATCCTTTAGTTCCACTTTAATTAGATTAGTACATTTATTATTATTTAATTCGAAGAAGAGTTAAAAGTGTCAAATTCAATGTTTAATGACAAATCCATTTTTAATATAAGGTTACAAATAAGATAAATTAGACTATAAATATTAATTATAAATATAATAAGATTTAATACATAATGGTATTTTATTTATAATTTTTAGACATCAAATAATGAAATTTATTTATGACACAATGATGATGCAGTAGTTAACTAATTATTGAAATATTATAATAATTGATATTATAAATATTCAAATAAATGTAATTTGAGAATTTCAATGAATTATACTACTTTTAGAGGTTAATATGACATGATAGGGTCGGTTATATGAATCTCATTCGAATTAATAATAATGTTATGAATTTATAAAAAAACAAAACACCAAATAGTTTCAAAATTGACATAAAAGAGTTTTTAAAACAAATATTATATTATTAATTGATATTCCTTTCCTAAAAATATATGAATCGACCAACAGACATATATAATGATATGTGTATCATTAATGAACCACTTTGGGTTCTCTTGGAAGTTTATAGTACGTTTATTAACTATATAATATAAAAACACAAAAAGACATGGTAAATGTCAAACTATTTAACTAAGAGTTAAATCTAAATGATATGGTTTATATAGTGACCCGAACCTGTCTAAAACCTATTGGTTGAGTGTTTTGAAACCCATACCCACCTAACCTATAAATAATTCATTTTGGATCCATTATAAACAGAAAATTAGTTTATTATAAAATAATATTTCTAGGTTTTCCTAAGGTGCCCCTCACCCCTTTTCTAAAAGGGAACTCCCTTTTCTCTCTGATTCCCACTTTCAAAGCCTTTTGTCTTGGCAAAACCCTGCCCAAATACCCTCTAAACTTTCCTACATTCATTCTAGACGCATTAATTTAGTCATAAATTCAACCTATGGAGCCCTTTATATATAATAAAAAGGAAGAACCCAAAGAAGAGGTAAATATTGCATCACCTCTTTCAAGTTCCATTCTTCTTCCACTTCCTCTTTCTTTGTTGTTTACATTCTAAAAAAATAAATCCAGTATCTTCTATATAATGTGATGTAATTATAAATTTTCTAAAAGCATATTTTTTATTCTATCCATCCTTTGAATGACATGTTACCATACATGCATACGTACGTCTTACCGTCTCCACGTCGTGGTGTAATTGTTATTTAATACATTATTATTTGGTTGGGTATAATAATTATGTGTAATTGATGTACATAATAAATATAACATGATAATTATTCTGTATATATGATATAACATCGAATTATATATTATTTTATTATAAAATGAATGATATTGTTGCTCGTGCGTACATACAGATTACCGTCTCCACGAACACGATGAGATTCATTCCCCATTGTATCCATTCAAGACTAATTTTCATTAGATGATTAAAAATTATGTTTAAATACTGAATATCATTTTGAATATAAATATGATAAAGACTATCCATAAAAAAATTACATACTTAACAAAGCATATGAAAGAAAACGAATCAGTTAACACCCAAAATGATGATAATACTAAGATATTATTAACAAAGTAATATTAAAAGATCATATATGATATCATATTAATGTATATGATTATTATTTAATTTAATAACAATTATTTCACCATTATACAGGTGGTTAACCTACCCTCTATCACAGAAAAGTAAAAGTTAAGGGTTAATTTTACAATCTCTTCATTATCCGAGGTTTTTTATATATAATTATCTACTTGGACCTCTTTTTCAACCACATCCATGTTTCATAAAAATGTATTTCAAAACATTCTTACTATTTTATAAACTAAGATTTAAAGTAATTTATTCCCTTGTTTGACTTTTATTACATGTTTATAAAGCAATCTTTCCATCATTTTCCAAACGAGGTACTTTATGACCTTTTCAACAAAATTAAGGTAAGAATGTTTTTTTAACTTATACAGCGAGTGCGGCTATTTTTGGACATTATAACATAATCAAAGCTTCCCATACATTCTTATAAGAATATTTTAAAATATAAATTTTTTCTTTAATAATTATGTAACTTTTAAATTATTTTAAAATAGATAGAGATATTTCTCTAAAATGGTTTTGATTTCATCTATGTAAACATCCTTTGATGGATTTTAAGTTTGTTTGAAGTTTATTTTATATGATACAAAACTTCCATATTTCATTGATGGTTTTTTGATATGTTTGATTATGGATGTGTTATTTCATACCATACATGGTTTACGGAAAAAGTATTGACATTTCGTATGCTAGTTTTAATACGAATTTTTATGTTATGTTTAATCCTTTTCATATGAGGAATACATTGGACTTTGTAAGTGATGGGTGGAGCCCTCTATAGATCCTCTATGCATTGGTAGGTAACATGAGACAAAATATTTTCTTGGCACAATGCCTTGAAAAAATATTATTTGTAGTCTTGCCACTAGTCCTTCACTAAGTGGTTATGAAAGTCTGGCATTATCCATTCCATCATTATGAAAGTGGCTATTGATATTGCATGTGATTATTAAACTAGTAGAATATCCATGTGAGTATGTAAATGGAATTATTTGGATTTATATTTGACATATTATGATTATTTTTATGTTGAAAATTCATTTGTTTTAGTTTTATACATTGCCTTAATTGTTTATGCTTATTTATGAAAGATTCTGCTATATTGTTATCCTCACTGAGCATCTAAGATCACCCATTTCTATGTTTAATTTTTTCCAGGATGTGAAAAAGTATATTATGATTGACCTATAGGGATAGTCTATGGGATATCAGTGTTTTCTATGGAAACAATGTTGTTGTATTTTTCCATTTTATGATGTAATGTAAACCTTATGAATGTATCTTGTACTTCCAAGGCTACTAAACTAATATGTCTTTCTAGAAATGATCTTTTGTGATAATGAAATTGTTATGTAAAAATTCACTGACTCTAGGTAACAAGGGTCAGGGCATTATAGTTGGTATCAGAGGAAGTTTAGTATTAACCCTGGAAACTAGATTTTAATAAACTCTGATTAGAGAACATTGACCTTAGAGAGACTTTGATGATTAGTATAGAAGAACATCATATAATTTTGGTACTATAGAGATTTTTTATGTTTTCTGAACAATAAATACATGTCTAGATATGAGCAGTTAGAGGCGAATCTGGCACAGATGTACCTAGGTTTGAAACCTGAAAACACTGCTTTGAGCTAGACTCGAACGGGAAATGGTGCACGACAATTGGCATTTCTCCACTCTTGGTTACGATACTCCAAGGGGATATGATTAGGATAATTATCCTTTTCATTACAAACAATTATGATGGGATTATGTGTATATACTTCCTTAAAGAGAACATTTTTTATGATTATGGATTATATCCATAAACTGTTTAATTTATGTTAAGTGTTTTAAAAGTTTGGAATTATGTATTTCGATTCATAAACTAATATAGTTTATGTCATTGTTTGAAATGTCATCTAGTGGAAGGAATGGAAACTGTATCATTTCACGAACTCCATTAAGGGATTTCCTCCTACTCAAGATAATTATAGTGGGGCTGGTAATGCAATTGGTGCTGATAAGCTATTCACCATACTGGGACAACTCACTCAGATTATGAATAATATCCTTAATCATATAGATCCCACTAATCCACAACATGGAGGATGAATGTTATATTTCTTCATAAGCTAACAACCACCAACATTCAATGGGGGTAAAAATCCACTAGTAGCTCAGCAATGGATAAATTATTTAGAGAAAATCTTCCACGCCTTGGGGAGTAGCGAAAGGGAAAAAGTTTTCATGGCAGTTTACTACCTCACTAGAGATACTGATCAATGGTGGTCATTGATTCAAAAAAATGATAAAGTATAAAATATGGAATGGAGGTAATTTAAAGAAATTTTCATAGAAAAATACTTTCCTCATGACCAACGAGCAGATATAGAAAGACAATTTCTGAGTCTGAGGCAAAAGGAGGATTAGAAAGTTGAAAATTTTGAAGCTAACTTTACAAGGTTAGAAAGGAATGATGCAGATTATATATGTGTCCCAATAACTAAGATTGATCATTTCTTTGATGTCTGATAACCATTTATCCATCGAGCTATAGTCTCATAATCCTAGTCGTCGTACAAAGATATTGTCTCATGTGCTATTAAGACAGAAAAAAAATTCTCTAAGTCTTACGACATTAAAGGAAATAAATAGAAGAAAAGACCTGTTGAACACTCTGGAAATGGAAATAAGGGAATAAGGGAAAAGTTGAATATCCATCCCGCAGTAAATGTGGGAAGAAACACCCTAGTACTTTCCTGAATGGAATGAGAGTCTGTTACAAGGGTGGTGAAAAGTCCACCAAGCTCGTGATTGAATGGGTAATAAAGAGGTTATCAATTTTGAATGCTACAATTATAGAGAAAGGGGGAATAATGCAAATTAATGTCCAAATAATCAAGGGAACTTTCCTTAAAAAAGTCCAAGGGATCAAGGTGAAGCTAATGCTATCACTACTCCTGAAGTTGAATCTCCGAAATACATAGTGGAAGGTAATTTATTGGTTTCGTCATGTTTAGAAAATGATTTATTTGATTCTGGATCATCACATTGTTTCATATCTTCCAAGATTGATAAGAAAATTAGATATTTCCAATTTCATTTAACAAGGGAGTTGTTAGTCAAAACTCCTAAGGGAAGTATAATCACTACAATGTTTTGTGAATTAGTCCCCATTAAGGCATATAAATGTTCCTTATCTACTAATATCATTGTCATACCCATGATTTAATTTGATATAATCCTCACTATAGATTGGATTTCGGACCATGATACGAAAATTTATTATAAGAAAAGGAGGTTTAAATTTTTTATGATGATAAGGAGTACATTATCTTTGTAGTAGAAACATCACCACCTAATTCTTATCTAGATCCACCCCCAGTAGCTCAACTAAATTCAATTATTGGGGAGGAAGCTAATGAAATAATTGTGGGTGAGGAAAACAATGTTCAAATAGAGGATGTACCAATTGTGAAAGAATATGTTGATGTGTTTCAAGAATATTTACATGGACATCCTCGAGAACTATAAATTGAGTTTTCCAATGATTTAATTCCTGGATCAAATCCCATATCAAGACCCCTTTTAGAATGTCCACATTGTAATTAGTGGAACTAAAGAAACAACTAAATTAATTGAGTAATAGAGGATTTATTTACCCTAGTGTTTCTCCCTGGGGAGCCCCTGTCCTTTTGGTTAATAAGAAGATGGATTTATGAGGTTGTGCATTGACTATAGGGAGATCAATGCAATAAAAATAAAAAACAAGTATCCCCTACCTCGCATTGATGATTTATTTGACCAACTTCATGGATCTTGATACTTTTCAAAGATTGATCTTCAATCTGAATATCATTAGTCGTGCGTGAAGAAGGAAGAAATTCCGAAAACAACATTTTGAACCAAATACGGGCATTATGAGTTTATAGTAATGCCTTTTGGATTGACTAATGCACCCTCTGTCTTCATGGATCTAATGAATCGAGTTTTTAAGGAATATCTTGATGAAATTATAGTGGTATTTATTAATGATATCTTGTTATACTCCAAAATCTATGAAGATCATGAATATCCCTTGTGCATTATCCTGAAAACACTTAGTAGACATGAATTATATGGGAAGATTAGAAAGTGTGAATTATGGATTCAGTAGATTTCTTTTCTTGGCCATATTGTTTCTAAGGATGGAATATCTGTTGATCCTTATAAGACAAAGGCAATCCAATAATGGCCAACACCAATGAGTATAACTGTGGTATGTAGTTTTATTGGATTAGCAGGTTATTATCGACGTTTCGTCCGAAATTTAGCCCTGTTGGCTAACCCATTAACAAAGAACACAAGAAAAGGGGATAATTTTTTTTAGACAAAACAGTGTGAAGAATTTTTTGAAGAACTGAAGAGAATATTAGTCAATTCTCTTATATTGACTCTACCATCGAGGAATGGTGGGTTTGTTATTTATAGTGATGCATCAAAGAAAGGACTTGGTTGTGTCCTTATGCAAAATTATTGGGTTATTTCCTATGCCCCATGATAGCTAACAATTCATGAGCAAAACTATCCTACTCTTGATCAAGAGTTAGCAGTTGTAATTTTTTTGTTGAAGATATAGAGACATTATCTCTATGGTGAAAAAAGTAAGATATATACTGACCAAAAGAGTTTAAAGAATATTTTCTCACATAATGAACTCAACATGAGGAAAGGACGATGGCTTGAACTAATCAAAGATTATAATTTCACTATACAATACCACCCGGGGAAGGAAAATAAGGTGGCAGATTCTTTGAGCAGAAAGGATCATGGTGTTTTGAAAAAGATGAGAGTTGAAAGGGATATTGTTTTCATGGATCTAGTAAAGATGGATATAGGAATAACAATGGAAGGTGAAACATTAATACTTTTTTAAATGGATACCAAACCATATTTACTACAAAGGATAAAAAGTTCTCAGGTTGATGATGAGGAGTTTCAATAGAAGATTAAAGCTGTGAATTATGGTAGATTGAGTGACTTAGTATATGAAGATGGAATTTTTAAATTTGGGAAGATACTTTGTCTTCATGATATACCTGATCTAAAAGTAGAATTTTTTGATGATGCTCATAGCTCCAATTTCTGTATACACCCAGGGAGCACTAAAATGTATAGAGATTTGAAGGAACATTTTTGGTTGGACAACATGAAAAGGGAGATTGTTGATTTTGTGTCAAGATGTATGGTTTGTCAACAAGTGAATGTTGGAAGGCAACAGCCAAGAAGAGTCATGAAACCTCTTCCCATACCTGAGTGGAAGTGGGATGATATCAAGATGGACTTATTCATGGGGCTACCAAAGACTCCTAGAAGGAACGATGCAATATGGGTCATTGTAGATCGCCTTACCTAGTCTGCACATTTTCTTGATATAATAGAAGATTTACCACTTGAACATTTAGAAAGACTATATATTAATAATGTTGCAAGACTTCATGGAGTACCACTATTGATTGTTTCTGATCGTGATCCCCGATTTACCTCAAGATTCTGGAAAAATATTTAGATTGTCCTGGATACTGAACTTTGTTTAAGCACTGCCTACCACCCCCAAACTGATGGACAATCAGAATGTACTATTCAAACCTTAGAAGACATGTTGAGACCATGCTGACATGACATTCAAGGTATGTGGGATCAATATTTACCTATGGTAGAATTTCTCTATAACAATAGCTTTCATTTAAGTATTCAGATGGCACCATATCAAGAGTTATATGGAAAGAGATGTCACACACCAACCTATTGGGATGATGTTGGTAAAAGAAAACTCATAGGACCAGAACATGTGGAGGAAAATATGGAAATGGTGAAGGTAATCCAAAATCACATCAAGGCAGCTCAAAGTAGACAAAAGAGCTATGCAGATAACCGAAGGAAGGATTTGTAATTTCTGGTAGGATATCATGTTTTCTTGAAGGTATCTCCATGGAACGGTGTTATACATATTTGTAAGAAGGGAAAATTGAGTCCAAGGTACATTGGACCTTTCAAAATTTTCGAACAAACTGGGGATGCAGCTTACCATTTGGAAATGCCGCCAAGTCATTTCAATGTTCCTGATGTATTCCACGTATCACTATTGAGAAAATGCATGCCTGACCCAATGCATCTACTAACCTATGAGGCATAAGAACTGGAACCTAAATTGTCTTATTGCGAAGATCCTTTCAAGGTTCTTGATACAATAGAACAAGTGCTGAAAAACCATACAACTCGTCTGGTAAAAGTTCTACGGAGAAACAATAAGATAGAATATGCAACGTGGGAACCCGAGAAACATATGATGAAGAACCTCCCAATTCAATTAATGTGGTAATATTCTAAAAATTTCAAGGATGAAATTATTTGAAGTTAGAGGAGAATGTAACATCCCAAACTTCCATGGTATGCTTATCTTTGTATAATACAGTAGTGTGTGTTGTATGCAACATCGAGTTCTAACACACCACAACCAATCAAACTAGTCGTTATGAATAGAAATACCCACTTTTTAAAATTTTATGCATTTTATTTTACAAAATAGACTTCATTGTTGGATTCATATTATTGAAATATTCTTAGGGTGAAATTTTGGTATTTTTCTAAAAACATATAATTTTTGATGAATAGTGAAAAACAATGAGTTGTAGTTTAAAACCGATTTTTTATTTAAATAATTATATTTTTTAATTAAATTTATTTTAGGTCAAAATAGATATATAATACCTATATAATTCCAATGTAATTAATTGGAGTTAGTTTATAATAATTTTAGATATATAAAAATTCTTCTGAACTTTTTACCATCTTTTACCCACCTCCTATGAGCATTTGCAAATTTTCATAAAACATAATTTTACCACTTCTATGTGTTGAATTAAAAAAATACAAGAGACACAGATGATATCAATAAGTTAAATTTGGTTCAATAAGATGAAATTAATTTTTTGTAATTAGTACCTTTTTACTTTTATTTACCACTGTTAAAATTAAATAGGGTAATTAAGGGTAAAAATGATATTATTATTACCCTATCACATGTCCTAATTATATTTGATAATTGTAATTAGACCAAAAACAACATTAGGAATAAATTTGATCCTTTAGGTCCAATTGGATTAGATTCGGACCTTTACTATTATTTAATTCAAAGAAGAGTTAAATGTGTTAAATTAAATATTTTATATCTATACCATTTTTAATATATGTTTACACATAAGAAAAATTCGACTATAAGTTTTCATTAGAAAGATAAAAATATTTCCTAAATAATGGTATTTTATTTATATTTATTAGACATTAAATAATTAAATTTATTTATGACACAATGATGATGTAGTAATTACCTAATTAATGAAATATTGTAATAATAAAAACCAAATAAATGTAATTTGAGACTTTTTGTGAATTAAACTAATTTTATAGGTTAATATGACATTTTAGGGTTTGTTATATGAATTTATTTCGAAGTAATAATTCTGTAATGAATTTAGAAAAAACTAAATACCAAATAGTGTCAAAATTGACATAAAAGAGTGTTAAAACAAATATTATATTATTAATTGATATGCTTTTCCGAAAAATCTAAGGTTCTTCCAAAATACTTATATAATAATATTTGTATCATTAATAAACCACTTGGGGTTCTCTTGTATTTTTATTCTACTTTTATTAACCATATAATATAAAAATACCAAGAGACATGGTAAATGTCAAACTATTTAACTAAGAGTTAAATCTAAAAGATAAGGGTAAAATAGTGACCCAAACCTGTCTAAAACATATTGGTTTAGTGGTTTTAGACCTAACCTCACCTTATCCTTTAAATTATTCATTTTTGAGCTATTATAAACTGAAATGTATTTTATTATAAAATAATATTTCTAGCTTTTCCTAAGGTGCCCCTCACCCCTATTATAAAAGGGCACTCCCGTCACACCTTCAAAGCCTTTTGGCTCGGCCAAATCATACTCAAATACCCTATCAACTATCCTAGATTCATCCAAGAGGCCTTAATTTAGTCATAAATCCAACCTATGGAGCCATTTTGGTCGAATCAATAGGAAGAACCCGAAGAGGTGGTAAATATTTCATCACCTCTTTCAAGTTCCTTTCTTCTTCCACTTCCTCTTTCATTATTGTTTACATTATAAAATAATAACTCTAGTATATTCTATATACTGTGATGTTATTATAAATATGGTATCACAATATTCATTAATATATCCAATCATTTAATGACATGTCACCATACGTGCATACGTACGACTTACCGTCTCCACGTTGTGGTGTAATTGTTATTCAATACATTATTATTCGGATGGGTATAATAATGATGTGTAATTGTTTAAATAATAAATATAACATGATAATGATTCTGTATATATGATATAACTTCCAATTAAATATTATTTTAATATTAAAATAATCATATTGTCGCTCGTGCGTACGTACGGATTACCGTCTTCACGAACATGATGAGATTCATTGCCCATCGTATCCATTCAAGACTAATTTTCATTATAGGATTAAAAATAATATTTAAATACTTAATATCATTATGAATATGAATAAGATACATCCTATCCATAATAAACATTACATACATAACAAATCATATAAAGGAAAACGAATCAGTTAACACACGAAATGACGATAATACTAATATATTATTAATAAATCAATGTTAAAAGATCATATATGATATCATATTAATGAATATAATTATTTTATAATTTAATAAAAATAATTTCACCATTATACATTAGGTTAACCTACCTTTGACCAAGGAAAAGTAAAAGTTAAGGGTTAATTTCACAATCTCTTCACTATCCATGGTTTTTTATATGTAATTATCTACTGGGACCTCTTTATCATCCACATCCATGTTTCTGAAAAATATATTTCAAAATATACTTAATATTTTATAGAATATGGGTTAAATTCATTTATACACTTGTTTTACTTTCATAAGATGTTTATAAAGGAATATTTCTGTCATTTTCCAAATAAGGTACATTATGACTGTTTTGACAAAATTAAGGTAAGAATGTTTTTTTAACTTATATGGAAGGTGAAACTATTTTCTACCGTTATAGCATCATCAAAGATTCCCTTACAATATTATAAGAATATTTTCAAAATAAATGTTTTGTATTATAATTACGTGACTTTTAAATGATTTCAAAATAGAAATAGATATTTCTATAAAAAGGTTTTGATTTCATCTATGTCAACATCCTTTGATGGATTTTTTGTTTTATAGAAGTTGATTTATTATGATACAAAAATTCCATATTGTATTTAAGTTTTTTTGATATATTTGATTGTGGATGTGTTATTTCATACCATTCATGTTTTATGGATTATTTATTTACATTTCGTATGATAGTTTTAATACGAATGTTTATGTTATGTTTAAACCTTTTAATATGTGGAATGCATTGGACATAGTAAGTGATGGGTGGAGCCCACTATTTCTCCTCGATGCATCAGTAGGTCTCCTGATAAAAACTAGTGTCTTGGAATAAGGCCTTGATAAAATCTTATTTGTAGCCTTGGCACAAGGCCTTGACTATGTGGTTATTAAGGTTTGGCATTATGCATTACGTCATTATGGAAGTTTCTATTGATATTGCATGTGATTATTCGACTAGTAGAATATCCATGTGAGTAAGTAAATGGAATTATATTGAATTATATTTTCCATATTATAATGAATTTTATGTTGAGAAGACTTTTGTTTTCGTTTTATACATTTGATTAAATATTTATTCTTATTTTTTAAAGTTTCTACTATATTGTAATCCTTACTGAGCATCTGAGCTCACACCTTTCTATGTTTTATTTTTCCCATGATGTAAAGATGTATATTATGACCGAACTGCATAGATAGTCTAGGGGATATCAATATTGTCTATGGAAACAATTTTGTTGTAGTTTTCTATTTTATGATGTAAAGTAAACCTTATGAATGTATCTAGTATTTCCAATCCTATTAAACTAATCGTTCATTCAAGACTTGATCATTTTTTATCGTGCCAATATTATGTAACAATTCACCAACTCTAGATTACTAGGGTTGGGGCGTTACACCACCAATTGTAGAGAAGTAGGTTGTGTGGTAAAAATAGGAATATGATGTGCATATAATGAGTACATTTCATGATTTATATAGACATATACCTCTAATGATTTAAGGAATTATATAACCTCACGCATCTAGGGACCAGATTAAGATAGTTATGTGAGTCAGTCAGCTTATTCGGAACCATTATCATTATATGGCAGTCCTAGAGGCCATACTTCTTCATTGATATAACGTTTTATGGTATATTATGCTTTCTCAAATGCTTGAAAAGGAATATCTCTCAGGGATAGAGTTTTAGAATCTTTTTATTGAGGAGTTATATCTATATAAATCGTGAACTATAATCATATATGAGCTTTGGGAACATTATCTTGGATGCATGATGATAGAAGATTCATTATCAGTGTTCACTAACCTCCCAAAATGCTAAATGGGTATAGTTTGAGATGAATTATTATGAGAAAGGGATTTCAAATATAGACTCTATATAGAGATCATGAAATTTTGAAAATCACTTTTATTTCCTACTTTGATATAGTCTCAAATGAGATTTGGTAGTGGACAACTTCTGGTGTATCAGTCCCTGATAGTTGGGACTAGTAGTAAAAACTGTAGATAGTGACTCCGATAGATCTTGGATCACATCTGAAATAGTGTTCTAAGTGAGCTGAGTGATTCCTATGATAGTATATGGATTGAGATTCTATGGACTAGGGATACCTGGATAGTTATATTCAACCAAGGGAGTGGTGATGTTTCCACTGTGATAGGTTAGGAAATATCATGCTAGATTGGATAACCCTCTATGTAGCTGAATGAGAGATAGTTTATCAACCACCCAAACATAGGTAATAGTTGTAGTAGGTATATTAACACGGTGGATGATGTGGAAGAGGGTTTTGTAGAGAAGTTGTTGTGGTCGATGATCTGATCTATTTTCACAACCACCCCCAGTAGGACCATGGCAGGCTCAGTGACCTAGTGGTCATACAATATGACAATTATAGTTTGTGTAATCACATATCCTAGTGCATCAATGAATTATTAGATGTAAAATATGTTTCTTATAAAACATATCTGTAGTATTTATAGAAATATCCTCAAGCTATTACATTCTTTAATAGTCCCTTGATCAAGATCAAGATATTCCCGTTGAGCCATTGGCTAAAAACACGCACATATAGACTACGTACAGATGGGTTTTAGAAATTGCACACTTCTTATAATAGTTTAACCTCTCTCTTGGAGGATAGATATTCCATTTGGATATTTTTATACTTGTAAAAAATTATTCTGATTTAATACATATTATAAACTACTTATCTAATGTTCGTGTACAAATTGACTATTTTAGGTAGATAATATGACGTGCCTATGATTATGGGTTCATATTTTTATATTTTAATGATAAGTAAACCCATGAAGATATGGTTGGGCTCACGCATTTTATGATGTAGTTGATTAATCGTTGGATGGCTAGTATTACCCTCAAAGTAGGGGATGTTATGTGTTCCTAGTTTCCTAGAGTAGAGGTGTAGTATAAGGATGTGTTCCCTGATGAAGATCTAGGTTTATCTCTCCCTACGAAGTAAAATTTTATAAATAATTTCTCAAATACACTATCCTAATATCAACTAATGTATATTGGGTGTCTCCCATAGAGATTCATGTTATGAAGGGGAAACTCGATGACTTGTAGAAGAAGGATTTCATCAGACCCATTGATACCCCTAGGTAGCCCTAGTTTTTATTTCTAAGGTTTTGTATGGGAGATTTATGGTATATGTAGATTATTATCACATGGACCAAGTTACCATCAAGAATATGTATCCAAATCCACAAATTGTTGACCTCTTAAACTAGTAGAGAAGCATGATATGGTTCTTGAGCATTTTCCTCGAGCAGGGATATCACTTTATATAATTTCGATGATTTTATACACTAAATATGGAATTTTGATGATTCTATGATATGTATGACTACTTTTGGATATCATTCTGTGTTAATAAATTCCTAGCAAAATTCATATGACAAATGAACTTTATATTTCATCATATCTCAGAATGCTTCATCATGGTCTTCATCGATGAAATTCTAGAGCACTTAGTTTCAGAGTAGTATGTGAGAAAGTTAAGGATGGTCCTTGAAATACACCAAGAGAACCTAGATTATTGGAATCTCTAGAACATTAATTTATGGATTATAGATTTTTTACATCCGATGATATTCCATCATACAGGTTTGAGTAGTAGTAGACCTAGTGATGGATAAGGATTTGAAATCATGGTAGCCATATAAGAGAATGATTGAAGTGCATATATTCTTTGGGTTGGTAGGATACTATCATAGATTCATATATAATTTATCCAGGATATCAGAGTGCTTGGAAACATGAAAAAAAGGTGTAGTTATTTATGTATACTAAGAGGATCCATTAGTATTTTCATTAGTTGTGGTAGGTATTTATGAGAAACCTATTCTTGAGACTATTATATTATGGTATTGAGTATATGTTTTTCAAAAAAAATTAAGATTAGACTTTGATTTGTTTTTAAATAAGGTTGGTGGTGATAACATATGGGTCCTAGTATTTGATACACCATGATTAGAACTATATGACCATGATAATGAGTTTTTAGTGGTAGTCATCACCCTAAATATATGGAAACTCTACCTTATCAATAATTATTTTATCAACTATTCTGACCAAAATAGTTTTGTGCATATCTTTTTAAAGATATTTCATAACCTATGATAGAATATATGGATGTTGTTCCTTTAGTATTACAACTTTGAGATAATCAATACCCTCAGAATGGGGAATATGTTGGTAGATTCTATATGTAAGAGTTGATGATTATAATAATTGAGAATGATTTTTAGAGCAGTTTGCCTCATTTTAGTGGTACATAATATAAGAGGATGGCGAAGCTGACCTCCAGTCAATGGTTTTAACCCATCTTTTTCTATGGTTTGTTAGGTAGTATTAGGTTATAGATATAGACTTTGATAACTTCTATAATATAATATCAATTAAATGTTATTATAATGTATTTAAAAGAGTTAGAGAGCATGTCCTCCATTTAAAAGTTAGGAACATGGTAATTGTTACACTTTGAGAGGAGGTTCTGAGGGGGTTTCATGTGTCCTCACTAGTGGTACATCAAAGAGTGGTTAATATGTGCCAAGATCATATATATTTGTTATGGTGTCCAAGGATGAAGATGTGTGTAGCTGAGTTTATTTCTCAATGACTTACATTATAGTAGGTATAGTTTTGGCAGTAGGTTCATATGGGTTTTCCTTAACCCATTATTGTGTTATAGTAGAAGTGAGATGGTATCTCTATGTAATTTGTTATGTTTACTTCATGATTATCTATAAGATATGATTTCATATGGGTAATCATATAACAAATCACCATTTAAGTCTATGCCGGAGACATTATAGAGAAAATCTCATTATAGAAAATAGGATACCTCTACAAGAAAGAGATATTGCATCATTGTGGATACCCATCAAAAGTGATTTCAGACTGGGATGATCACTATACAAAAGAATTATGGATGGGATTTTTGGTGTCATTTTATAATAATTTGAATTTGAGAAGTCCATTTCACCCATATATAGATCGCCACACATAGCATACTATTCAGGTTCTAGAGTATATGCTTAAGTATTTAATGTTGTACTTGGGCCACAATTGTTAGGAACACCATACATTGGAATAATGTTCCTATAAAATTATTTACCACGCCACCATTGGTTTGGAACCATTTGATTCCATGTAAGGGAGACCATTTCTGTCACCACTTTGTTAGACTGATCTAGTCGAGTCATTACTCAATCACATAGTGTCAGTTTGGGTGACAAGAGAGAAGGTTTGGATCATCTAAGAGCATATATGGACTCCATCGAACCATCATATATATTATATGGACCTATAAAAAGGCCATTGGTTTTTAATGAGGAATTACATGTTTTCTTGAAGGACTAACCAGAGTGAGGAATGTAATAAATTGGTTACGGGGGAATTTTCAAAATGAGATTCATTTTCCATTTCCAAATATTGTTTATAGATAGAAAGGTGGAATACGAATTACCCCAACCTCTATAGTTTGGTTGGGTACATGATATATTACATGTGTCACAGTGGAAGAGGTATTTCTATGACCCATTTCATATTACAGACTATGGAAATTGTCATATCTATGATGTACAAATGTTCTTGTAGTATTAGATAGAAATCAAGGATCGACTGGAGAATATCATTTGTGGGTGGGTGACTCGTTTTGTTTTTTTCTAGTGGCATCATGAAAATAATTAGGAGAGATCGTTGGAGTTGTATAAATAGATGTTAGCTCAGTAAAATCACATATTTATGTAGATTTTTTCTTTTTGGGGATGAAAATACTTAATGTGGAAATAATTTAAAAAAAATTCCATATAGAACATAGAAATATATTAAAGAGTTTTTTCAAAGTTAAATGTTTAGTCAGTGAAATACTCTACGGCCCAAGGTGGATTGGTATTGATTTACTAAATATATTACATATATTATATAATTCAAATTAATTTTTTACGAAATAATTGAATAACTCCTGAATTGAGTCTCGTAACGGAAAAATGAGATTACTATTAATTCTGAAAAGTATGCTTTACCCAAGCTGTGATATAATCATTTTGATCGTTTTGTATTTACATAAAGTTAAATCATTAATGGATGATAAATAATTAAATAAATGTTTTAATTTATTATTTATATATATTCCATATCCTAACTATCCTATATTTAAAAATAGTTATGTTAAAATACTAGTTTTATCTCCATTACCCTTGGGATTTAGATATAAAATGGGAGACCCTTCATTAAATGATTATGGATCATGGTGCATCCATCGTTTTGAATGGGAGTTCATTGATATCATCAATGATAAATGCATCAAATTTTTCTCCATTATCGATCAATAAAATATTGAGGTCGGACATTGTTTGAGTTGTATTTTACCCTAGTTTTGTTATCTAATGTTTAATGTGAATGAATCATTATATGTAATTGATTAGTAGGTGGATTGTTGAATTATATATGTGGATTTATCTTCCTAGAATTAGTAATTGATGTTTATTGATTATTCTGGATTATTTCTTCTTTTTTCATCATTATCATTGAAATAGATTGAAACCAACCCAAAAAATGTCCAATGATCATTATTCATGTTTGTTTTTTCATTTTTCCAAATAAACATAACATATTCTTCCTTTTATTCCTTTAATGGATTTTTTTATTAATACAAAATGACCAATCATTACACATTCAATCATTGAAGCAACAGATATTTTTGTGGGTATGCATCTGGGATCAAGAGATCAATTGTGGTGTGATGTGGTATAAGTGGAGATTGAAGATGGACTGGAGGTGGATACGGTGTTCTTTATGCATGGGTTTTGTAATTTGGTGGGGTGGTGTGAAGACATCAAATTATGGGCATATCAGGAGGAATAAAACCCAGTAACTGATAATTACCTGAGTTTGGTCAACGTTGATATGTATTTCATTGATAAAATTTCTAGCACGGATAAGGGGGTATTGCATGTGAAACCATGTGGAAACCAACATTTTCCAAAATATTTATATATAAATGGAATATAATCTGATGAAGACAAGTTGTGTAATCCTGTTCATGTGGTGGAAAGGGTTTCATGAAAATTAAATATCACATTTCATGTATACCCTATACACATCTTGGGACTTATGGCATGTGGATATATATATACCACTATGGTACACAAGAAAGCACATGACCATGAACATATCCATATCCATGATACATGGGCATCTTCATGAACCCATACATTTCCAAAGTACCTAAAAATGGCCCGATTACATGGGTATTATTAGTTTATATTGGCACAGGATGACGTACAAGGGTATGAGCTAAATAACATGAACATGGTATGTAGTACAAGGGTAAAGATAATAACAAAATTACATACTATGTACACCCGTTACACATCATATTCTTTTCCCAATGTATGTTGAGTCCTTCATACACTTTAATATAGAATATTATAAGTAAGGTTTGGTCCCTTTGTTTATCCATGTATGGGTACTGTGAGGAATCATAACTCGTGAATAGGGTGTGACACCCCCCCATGGGATTGGTCATTGATAAAGTTCATGATTCCCTTAATGTTTCCAAGGGTGTGACCCTATATCATTTCTTCCTCTATATTTACAGTCATGATTCATGTGAACTATAAACCGGGATGTTCCTTTCACTTTCTATAAGGTTATACAGTAATGGTTTGGAATCCCCAAAGGCATTGCGTGAGATATCCTCTCTATGTATCAATATCTTTATATTTCCTATATGTACATATTCATGGTGACTCCACATATACAAAACCATTGATTTGGGGATCACCAATGTTTGGATGACTCATAGAGAGAGTTCTTCAGGAATAGTATTACCTTTAATACTTGAGGAGTGTCTTATGCTAGATGTAATATTGTGACATTACCTTGAGATGTATTGTCTATCTTGATTATATATGGGTTATTATTGTTATATATATTATTAAAATTCACATTACATATTGATTATGAGATGAATACTATCTTCATTCTTTATGTATGGTGATTCCAGAGTTTCCTAATTGGTATTGTTTTTATCACCCCTTCATAGGCTCTACTACATGTGTCAAGTTTTATGACGATGATAGGACTTACGATGAAGTCTTTCAAGGACCAAGAGTAGGTGGATCCTAGTTGAGCTACACATAGTATTGTTCATTCCAAGAGTTTCATTTGATATCAACCCCTCCATTTTCATTAGGTGGAATATTTTATAGCATCAATGGTATTTTATTTTTTCCATTTGGTCATTCCAATACATTTTTCATACTATAATGTTTGATATAGATGTATGTATGCATTTTTTGTATTAGTTTTATTTTACCTTTCAGCATTGTGTCCATACATAGAGATGCATGAGTGTGTACATGTACCTTATGTTATGGTCTGAAGTGTGTGTGATATGTCTAATCTATATTTTTCTCCATCCTCTAACATATTTGAGGAATTATTGGGGTGTCATGTTCGGCCTACCCGTAGCCACATAGGCCTTAGGGGGTTAGGTCATGAGAATTTTTGAGAAGATCTATCATAATAATTATAATGAACTAATCTAATATAACTTATCCCAATATATGTATAGTACAATCACAAGGACAACGTTATGTTCCCAAAAACCATGGTCTCATATCTAGTGAGTGTATAAGAAATATACATGAATGGTAATAAATGTGACTGAATAACTACTCAAATGGATAGAACATTATATTTATATTAATGTTTATTAAGTATAATAAGTAGTTTTATAAAATAAGACAATAAAAAATGAAGAGAATTATAATATATCATCTTAGTAAAAATCATGTAATATTGTAGCCTCAAAATTGAAATAATCCTAAAAACTAAAATATCATACATATCCATCAATCATGAGTAAACATTTAAAATAAAATTCATGTTGTAATATTGTATTGGAATATAAATATAATGAGTATAATGGTGATCACTAACATATTTATATTTATTACTAAAAAAAATGCCACCATGTATCCAGTCTCCTTATGAAATGTTTTATCCATCCTCTATCACCTCCGCTTTCCCATTCAGAATGGTAATAATCTAATATTTATATTACTTATTTAAATTATACTATATCATATAAAATAAGTTCTATATATACCTAAAGGGTGTATATAGGGTGTGAAAAAATTATCAGTAGGATTTAACCACATTCCAAGTATATAGTATTTACAAAATAAATAAATCATTAAAATTTAAACAAAATATATAAAAGTGACACTTTTATTCATTATAAAATATATGTAATGATAGATACCATATACAATAATTGAAATAAATTGATAATGCAGTGATGTAAAGTCCAAATAAAGAACGAAATAAAATTAAGGGACACCAAATTTTATAAATTTTTAGTAAAGAATACTAATTATATACCAAAGTGAAAATAATACCATGAAATATAATATCTTCTTACTAAAGATACACAACCATTTCCAATTGCACATCCATTTTCTCATTGAAAATTGATCCAGAATGACATACTATAATAACTGAAATCCCATAATGGATTGAATTAGAGTTTTATCATGGTTATTCCATCCAAATAAGAATAATATCATGGTAAAGGGGGAACAAATTTGGGATAATTTCATTATAGCACAACTTTTTACATTCCCTAGAAACCCTCCTATAACTCCATATATTCCAATGATTTTTTCATTAATTTATAAATCCATAGTAATCAAGCATTATTTTTATAAAATCACCTCTCCCTACCTTATGAATATAATAATTACACAACCCTATTCCACTTTATAATCCCATTTTTATTCCATTACATTCTTTAATTGGGCTAATCATTTCTTAATCAATTAAAATTTTATTCTCCCTTTCCCTCACCTCACCTAACGAACCACCAATTCAGTTTTTCAATCCCATAATCACCAATGTTACTTTCATTTATTCCAAACATTTATCCCTTATTCTTTTCCATTTAATATCCAAACACCCATTAATAAAAACATTTAATCCCTATAATAGAAGGTTTCATTGTCCTCCTTATCAAAATCATCACGAAATCATCCAACATCATCTAGAGAAAAAACACTCATATTATTAGCCTCAAAACCCCAATTACTACCTCAAATAAACCTCCCATAATATGTTTTCCTCACCTACCAAGAACATAAATTTTATTTTTACCCATCCTCCTTGCTTTAACAAACTATCCCTTCTACCCCAACTATTTTTCATAAACCATTTTGGTTTTTAAAATCTTGAGATATTACACTATCATATGAGATGAAATTATTTCCTATTTAGATACCATTTTCTAATTATCAGTACACTATAATTGAAACAACCGTCCTCCATAAAAATTCTTCTTCGGTAATACACTATGTTTAAAGGCCTTACTCAAGTGATTAATTTCCATAAAATGAGACTGTATATTTTAATTCAGATCTCAAAAATTCCTAAAATAGATATAATAATGAATGTTTTCATTACTAGATCACTAAAATGATCTAGATAAACATAGTAAAGATTTTTCCAACATTAAAGAAAAAATTCTAGTAATTATTTTATAATATATTAATTCTTTTTGAGTTCATTTTTTCTATTTCTTCTTCTATACAACAATTATATTCACTATATTATCAATTATTTATCTATTTAATTTTTTCTCTAAGCTCTAGTATCATTTTTATAATCATAATGGGGATAAATTAATTTTTTTTAAAAATTTAACTTTTATAATGGTGGTCAAATCATAGAAATAAATATGATTATCTAAATCTTAATCATTATTATATAAATATATTTTTCATTGCCTTTTAATGTTTTATGATCAAGAAAAAAGAAAATAATTTTATAGGATTCCTTGAATGCCTTGAATTATTTTATTAGTTTTTATAATCACAAAAAAATGATTATTATTTATATAATAATTTAACTGTTTTTATTTTATAACAATATTTTCATAAAATAAGATATTATTTTACAAATTCTGAATCTTAAAAAAACACATCCATAATTAAAATTTCATCATAATAGTTGGCTAAATATCATATGGGTTAGATATTGGTAGTTATAATAAATATACTAAATATATTATTTCTATGGACTCTTTATCATACATCCTAGAGATTAATACCACTATTCTAAACATTCAAGGTCAAACAAATACTAGTGGATAAGATATTCTTACTAGATATCAATACTGACGGATTGAAATGAAATATTCAATCTCATTACTCTCACTGAATATTTTATTATGAAATATATTTATGTATTAATAATTTTATAGGAAATTTAAAACAAATATTGAATCTTTCATAGATAAATTTTTGTATTAAATCAAAATTTATGGTGTTTTCAACTTCAATACGCTAATTAATTTTTTTTATCACCGCATTCAGAATGAAATATAAAGGAGTGGGAAAATAAATGTAATATTTAACCTTTATAATTAAAATTATATTATTCTATACTTCCTTATAAATATTTTTTTTGGTGTTCAACTTATTCATAGAAAATTAATTCTTGTTAAAGATCTCCTAGCCATTTAAATTTAATAAAATTATATTGTATTTTATTGTTATTTTACTTCGACATTTTATACCTTATATATTCTATTTTTTTATAATATCAAAAATTCATGACTTCTAAAAGTTTTAGTCCTCAAAATCTCATTATAAATATTTTAAAAGAAGGATAAATCTATAAATTATTCTTATAAATATGTTCACTAATTGTACTGAGCGTTGATATACATTATCTGGTTATAAGATACCCATATTTCAAAAGATTGAAATTAAAAAAGTAGTATATGAACATGTATATCTTTTACTAATAAATAGAGGAGAAATTGAGATTACATATCTCAAGATAATTATTCATTTATTGTGTAATTTAATTTCTATCCTTTTACTAAAACCTAATATTTTAGTTTTTTAGATTTTTTCTCTCCCATATTATTGTAGCTTATTTTATATAAACTTGTTGAAATTATTATGGTTACATTTGAATATTTTTAGTTTAATATGTTTCCAATTCACGCATCTATTAAAAAATGGGGCAATAGTTTCATGTCAACTATATATTTTCATTGAGTTTATTAATACAATTTCATTCACACATAAAGTGTATCTGGCCTAAACCTAATTACCCAATGAATCCTTGGATAAAATATTGATATAAAATTCTTAGTATGGATCATCTTATCAAAGAACATCATGTTGGGGGATTTGGTATATTTCTTCTATTTGTATCTTCTTGAATGGTTGTATAGTTACCTCTAAACCCCATATTGGTTTTCAATAATTTTAAAATATATATATATATTGTATTAATTAATAAATAAAAAATTTCATGTCAATGTATAGTAATTTACAATATATTTATGGAATATAATGGTTTTGTAACCCTATAATATTACATGTGTTCGTATAGACTAAAAAAACATAATGTGTAAGGATTTTATGACTAAACTATCTTATTTGACTCAGGATATTTTTAAATGCATTATGTGGTAATATAATTTTATTACTCTATATTTAAATTCATTTTTTATAAAAACTGACTCCCCTATGAAAATTTAATGACAAAAATACATAAAAAAAGTTATCAATAAATAAATTACAATCATAACTCATTTAGAATCATTGAATTTTAAATCAAATTGGTTGAAACCATAATAAATGGAATAGTTTGAATATTATAGAAAGAAAAATCAGTCATGTAGATAATACAATATTCTAATTTTCAATATAAATACACTTCAATAAGTGGTTAAAATAATCATATGAAGGGGTTTTACATAACAAAAAACCCATTAAATTAAAATCATATGTATCATATATATCAATTATTATAAATATATATATATGAAACATTTAAGTATAATATTACTAGTATGACTATTAAAACTCTAATGGTTCACTTCTTTCAGAAAATTAGGAGTATTTCCGAGGGTAATGTTACGATCTAAATCATATACATCTAAAATAAAATTATTCTTTTTCTTATTCTCTTCAAATGTATCATAAATTAGATATCGATTATAAAATAAAATATAATGTAGAAAATATAATGAGAATTAAATAATGAAAAATGGATTTAAATAATACTTTAAATAGATGTTTATATGTATAAAATGTATCATGTTTTTAGTACCCGATATTGAATTATTAATCCATAATTTTTTGGAATTTATCTAATATTGATCTGATAAATATGGGATACTAAACTGAAATACAAAAAAAATATCAATTTTCCTTTAAGAAAATAAAAATGAGTGAAGTAATGACAATTTATAATAAAATTTTTAATTATTTAATAGTCCATTGGAATAAAATTCTATTAAGACATAACGTAAAGAAAATTCACATAAATTATTTATGAATGGTTTTTTCATTATTCATGAATTTCATGAATTTTAATTCTAAAATAATATATTGAAAATCATTTAGACATTACAATATCAATTAGTGTGTAAAACCAAATTTTAAAATCATACAATGAATTTTAGAATTTTAAAATCTCATTATAATAATGGAAATCGGTACATGATAATCTGTTAACCATTGATAAAATCAATATCATGTACCTGTAAACTAAGATCGGGTAATTTCTATGTTTTTAAACTACTTCCTGAATATTAATCATGCGGGGTTCAAGTACCTTTTATAGGTTACTAGAAACCCAAATAAAAATAAATCATTTCTATAATTATTTAATTTTTATATATGATTAACCAATTGGGATTAAGTTGGATAAAAACCATCTCATTTATAAATTTTTTTGAAAAGAAAATCCCAAACTCAACATGTTTATTAGTTGAGCTTTAAAAATCATGATTAATGGAACATTTAAATTTTTTCCCCATTTATTAGTCTATCATAATTTTTTTTGAAATAACTAAATTTAAAAGTAATAATAATTAACTTGAAATATCAAATATATACTGTGGCCTTTTTATAAAATTAATAATAATATAACATAGTAAATTTATGAGATATATATACTAGGATAATGATTAAATCCCTATAATTATCCAATTATCAATCATGCTTCAAATTAGGATCATTTAATAAATGGTTCTAAAAAATAGTCCAAAGTAGTCCTTTTTATTGAGGGAGGCTTATCAGATTAGGTAAATCATATAACCCATGCACATGTCTAAAAATTATTTTAATAAAATTATAAAAATTTATATTTTGGATATGTATTTTTGGTTGAATAGGTTTTACAATAAATTTTATTATTTGAACACTAAATAATAAATAAAAATTGCTCCATGATCTAAATAGGATTTGAAATTCTATTTCACGTTGGGGTTATAAGTAAATAGGAATTAAAAGGTTCCATATAAAGTTATTAATAAATGATAGGATCTGGTCATGGGAATATACGTAGAATGGAGAACCCAACTACCCCATAACCTCCCCACACACTCCTTTACATTACACATGTTATAATATCTTCTGGTTGAGCCTCCTCCCACAATACCTCCAATCTCCCTAGTGGTTTCCATATCGCCCCATCTCTAATATTCCATTATTGGTGTTGGTTCATATATTTATTCATATACTCCAACCACTAAACCCCTACCTATTCCTTCTTCAACACACCCATTGTACACATGAACTCTGAAAACAATAACTCTGCCACTTTATTTTTTCATCTTCACTAATAGCTCCATGTATTCTTTTTGTGAAATTATTTTATGAATACATTCAACCACATATCTCTTAATTTTCACCTCAATATAGTAATATTGGTTGTATTAAAAACTCATGGGTTATATGATGGAGACATATAGGTTGATGCACAGTCGAGATCCACTTCCCGTGAGGTCGGGGCTCCAACTTCCTTCTCCTGAGGTAGGTGTTAACAAGACTATGAAAATTTCGACCAAACATCATAATTATGTTATTTTTTTATTAAAATTTTTCATAATCATTATTTTAATAATTCATAAATAATATTCACTTCTAAATTGATTTATGTGTCTAGGTTTTGAAGATAATGTTCTTGACTCACTAAATTTTTTAATTTTAGTGCATATTTTTTTATCTAAATGTATGGAAGTCATTTGGAACATTGGACATGGGAAATTATATTTTATGTCCCAAAAATACAAAATAGGTTCTCGTTGATAGGTTATGAGTAATAATATTTCATCCAAATAAATGGTATGGTGATAACTTTTAATGTTAAACTAAAAATGAAAAATATTATCTATATCATTTCCAACATATCACAACAACCTTAAATGCTGTGATAATAATTAATCATAATTTCCATATTAAATATTACAAAAAAAATTACAAATAGGATACTCAATATAATTTTGGTAAAAACCCACCATAGGTGAAATTGAAATAATGGCTGAAACTGAGGTAGGTATTCTTATTTAAATTTAATATCTTTTATAGAAACAACATTGATAAAAAAATAAATTACATACTATTTTAAGAAAAATTTTAAAATTTTAATTGAAATTATATGAGAAAGAAAATACCAATAAATATAGAAGATTAATTATTAATCATAGGTAAACAAATTATTAATAATACAAAAATAAAGTATAATCATTTAACACCATACACAACTTGATTTAGAAATTTTCTAATCACAAGAAACCCATATTGAAACTCATGTTTACAAAACCATTTTCACAAATATTTATCAATTCACATGGCCATAATATTATTGAAGATATAATAATATCATTTAAATTTAAATTATGTTAAATATTAAAGAATTTATTCATTCCTTCAATTATAATAATCATTAATTGGAATCTTCTCTCCTGAGTAAGAAATTCACATGAATCCCTTTTCATCATATGATCACTAATTTGCCTAAATTTTCATAATTTTATTGTTGAACACCCTCATAATCAATCACATGAATCCAATGGGAACTATTAAATCTCTTAATGATGAATACATTATTTTACACACGATATCATTGATTTCTGATGACCTCTCCATGAGTAATTATCATACACAAACATAGTATTTGTGTATATGATAAAGTATTACTGATCATTATCCAATCTCATGATGTTTGTCAATATTAATGCTTATGTATTATTAAAACCATTTATCACGTCTCTTATTATTCACAAGACATTCATTTTTTGCCTTATTGAATCATTGAAAATACATTAAACTTTACTATATGTGTTATTCAAACTCTCCCAGTGTCACTATGGTAAATATATAAGGATATAAAATATAATATAACTTTTGAAGAGTAATAAACTCTCAAAATATATTAGTACCATAAATAAAAAACTCTCTATGTACTCAATTATTCAATTCATTAAATAACTTGGAACCCCAACCCCATTATTTTAATGAAATTAATCGTTAAATTTTGGTTCATTTCTCACACCCACTTTGTAAATATAATCCAAAGATAAATGATGAGGGAAAAGTATTATTCAATACTTCAACAATATCATGATGACCCAAAACCCATTAATTAATACATAAAAATTCTTATTTAGCATCAAAGGCCCCTGATTCAATGATCATTATCTATTTTCATTCATATACTAATGAAAATTTATCTTATATAATTCAAATCACTTATTTCCATTTAATAACAATAATTAATCCATCTCCAAGACATGTGAATTCTCTATGGTTATATTTTTTGTCATTGAATACATATTGAAGATCATAAAGCTTATAAAAATTTAAATGTGAAAGTGTCCCATTTCTAGAATATTAAACATTAAATTATTTCATATAGGCATTTTCATATCATCATGGACTCATATCATTATGTGGGTTTTCTTCACATGTGGTATGGATCACCACGTATTCTTTGATTATAAAATAACTCTTTCAAATTTCTACATCATAAAAATCAATATTATTTTTTTATTTTCCAAATAATTTCATTTCAAAACCATTAGGCATAAATATTTTTTTAATAGCCTATATGTGAAGTCATGTCATATTCCATCTTGCATATAAATTTCCCCATCCTCGAAGAATCCTACATATTCTTGTTTCTCATTTTCTTAAAGGAAACTTTATCCAACACAATAAGTGATTAATTTTCAAAAAATTTAATTATAAATTTAGTAGAAATTCACAATATCTAGTAAGATAAAACTAGATCCTAGCCACTCATTAAAAAATATATGAATTTATTCCATAAAGGTTATAAATTTCTTCAACTAGAATAAATAATATATAATAATAAACATATGAAATTATATCATTTTCTTGATGAAATATGTCTATAATATGAGTTAGATATAGCTATGTAAATGAAAACCAATACATATTCAGTTTCATGGAAAAATCTTACTACGATACTAATTGAATGTCCTTAAGGATTAAACAGAATTGGTAATAGGTTGTTAATAGTTGATCCAATATTTTTTTGAAACATTTATCAAAATTTAAAATCATCAAAGAGTATTGTTTTCACCACCAGCTTGTGCAAAATGGTTTTTCCCAAACAACACTAATATTAAACCCTCTATATAGTAAATTTTACTATACAAAGTTGAATTCATGAGGTGTTTTCAATGTTAACATATTCATATGAGTTATATGTTTGTGATTAATTAATCGTTATATCACAGTACTCAAGAGTTAAATATTTTTATCAAGTATAAGCTTAGTGGAAAATGGTGAATAATGAATTATTTATTGTCCCACATAATATTTCTTCTATTCCACTTTACCAATTAAAATATTAAATAATTTAATGTTATATTAATGAAGAAGATAAAACTCTACGTATATTCACGAATATAAATATAATATTTTTCTTCTACTTTTATGAACCTATTCAATCTTCATGTAAAATAAAAGTCCAATCTATATTTTTTTCACCCAAATATTATCATAATTTTTTCAAAAATTAAGATATTTAATTTCAAATCATTTTCATTTTTCTATATATTGCAGTCAATTCCTTTTAAAAAAAGAAAAAGTTTCTTTCAACTGTAAGAAAACTATATAAATGTTCCATACCATAAAAACATGATTATTTATTTCATTCAAGTATAAATATAATATTAAAATGAAAATCAACACTCCATAGTGTATTTTAATAAATTCACCCTGACTCTCCCATAATAATAAATTAAATATTATTTAAAAAGGTGAATGTAGTAAAAGAATTTGAGAATAATATATTTTTAAGAAGTAAATTCTCCTTTTCTTATTTTGTGAATAATTTTAATTATTTTGTATATAAAAAAGCCTGATAATTTTTATTGTACTTATATTTTTTTATTCATGTCCAAGGAGCTGAGACACCCTAACAACCATTAAAGGTATTATATGAAATAAAAGGCAATCAAAAAACCCACTTAAAATAAAATAATCCTAAGAACCATAATTTATAGATCATGTGTTAGTTGTCCAAAAATATTACATCTCTCACAATGAAACTATTAAGCTCACACAAGTTTCCTAAAAAATAAATATAATTCTTTCCAATTTACTATCTCAAACAAAATTTAATTTTTGGAAACCAATGGGATGGATAAGTTAAACTAACATACATTCTTATATAGGCCTCCTGAGGAACTGAACTTACTTCTATTAGAAAATTAAAATACTTGGCCTCATTTTTTTTATTAGTTTTCTAAAAAATGGATTTATTTTACAATAAATTAATAAGAAGTTATTATTTCTACTGGATAAGGATTACTATCTCATTTTATTATATAACATTTACAGATATCATAATATAAATTGTCCTCTAAAAGTTTTCTAACATCATAGATGCATTAAAGTCATATTAATAACTTAAATTATGTTATGTATCCTTGATGAAATTTTTATTATTCTAAACTTGTTCAAAACTGAATTTCCTTTCTTACAGTTCATTAAATTATCACATCATTTTATTTTCCAAATGTGTCTAATAAACAACTCAGGTCCACTAATGGTCTTTAAAAATACTCAATATCCTCTGAAAATACCAAACTCATTTTGAACACCTATTTTCGGAAATTTTTGTTAAATATATACTACAAATAAACCCATTGAAACATTTTTACTTATAATTGTATAAATTTATTTCATCTCCTTAGAATTCATGTACATATCATGTTCCCAAATCCCATCCCTACTCAATTATAGAAGATCAGAAAACATTATATTAATTAAAATCATGTTCAATATTTATAAACAATTTCATGGATACATTTTTTTTGAAAATAATGAAGGATAATATTAATGACGAATATTAGTAGCAATACATAAGCAGAGCCAAGAAGGGAAATTGTCCAGCCATAGCTAGTTGACATCAAAGTGGCATTTTCACGAACCGGATCTGGTCGCCACCATTAACGACACCAAACCCAGCCTGTGGAAAGGCCCGATGGGCGTTCCCTATCCCCACGGGCTGGCACAAGTGCACGGGTATCAAACAAATCTGGTTTGGGAACAATTTACCCGAGTATGAAAGCAGAAATCATAAAAAAAACAATCAATTATTAAAATCTGAAATTTTTCATGATAAACAATTATTAACAAAACCAGATCTGAATACATATGTTTAAAGACACTAAAAGTGGTCTAAAAACAAATAATGACAACATAAAGACATCCCCATGGACTCCACATGACTAGGGGATCATCACCCACAAGCCGTCCCCGCAACACCGCCCCAACGATGGGGACTAACATCCCGAACCGCCATCACCCTTAGCCTTCCCTTTACCTGAGTCAAGCATAAGCAGGTCTACTTACTCCCAAGGGGTGTAAGTAGGGTGTGAGCCTAAGCCCAATAGGATACCACCATTTGATTCCAAAGAGTATGAAATACAATGTGAACAAAACAAGCAATTTTAATACACAAGGTGAAACAGTGTTAAAAATCAATGAAATGAAACTTTCAAATGAAAACAGTTTTCAATCCGAGAATTTCAGAATGTTAGCAAATTAAATAGACATGTGAGCTACTGTAATGTACTGCCGAAAACAACCCACAACAAGGGTAAATACCACAAATCCTATGAGCATCAAAATCAGTAACACCGCTAAGCACTAGGTTGTCTCGGGCCCTATGTACCTCGTACCTCGGTGTAGAGTAACCATAGAAAAATCCATTCTCATGCACGAGCCACTAGTAGGGAACATACCCATAACCTAGTGGTCCTCAATCATCATCCAAATAGTTTAGTTAGAGTTGTCTTTATCCAGATGCTAAGTGGAACAGGGACAAAACCCATCTGATCCACTAGTTGTACTAGTACAAATCCGCCCCACCTAAGTACCCGGGCTTCCCCTTTTTGTGCTCTAACAATTTCAGCAAACAACACAAATCCTTTTTCATATAAAATATCACTACTGGTAAAAAACAAATTGTACAGTAGCTACACACATTTTATACCATTTTAAACACACAATAAAATAATTTTATTTCCAATAAAACAACGTCTCAAAACATCACATTGTTTTTCACCCAAAGATATTTAAGATATCCACCCTTCACAATATGATAACACTTTTAAGTTATTAAAACAAAATTTATGTTCAAAACCCTTTAATGAAACCAAAAATTCAGTTATGGGGCATCCCAAAATGAACCAATAAAATATTTGAATTGAAACCCCTCAATTTCACCAAAAATTGGAACATAAAATTCAATTGCATTATAAATGCAACTAAAACAAATTTTTACAGAAACATTCAAGTGAAATAAACATTATAGTACCATGAAAACAGCAAGCTAATTCCCAAAAATTTAACACACAATGGAATAACCTACCAAATTAACAAAACCCCTTGAATCTCCATGCGAAAATCAAATCGCACCCCCGCCGCACCATGAGAGAACTAGATCAAACCTAAAACCACACAAATTGGCCAAGAAAGCCCAAAGTTAAACCCTAGGTTCGAAATCCTAGTTTCTGGACATTAGTAAACTAAATTATAAACGAAGAAACCCTAAGAAAAATTAGTTAAACCCAAAGTAATTTGAAAGAGGAAAGAAAAGGGCTCATTTACTTGAATTATCTTGAAGTAATCACTCCAAATCCCCAGTATCTGAAATTTAAAAGATCCCAAATTTAGGGTACGTTCGAACAAGATGTATTATCTCATTTAGGAACTAGAATGGAGGAAAAATATTGAGAATTGAGAGAGTTATGAAAGAAATACTTTACCTCTTCAAATCTGGGAGATTTGAGGAACCCTATTAAGATTGGCACAAAATCGCAATTCTACAGATCTCTAAATGGGTGGGAGAGAGTTCAGACGCGCGGATGGGTTACTTGGTCTTGAGTGAGACTTGGAATCACCGAGAAGCCCAAATATTGAATGAGTTATAACAAAAACAAATTTTATTTTTAAAACAGGAATTGGGCTTTCGGGCAGGCCCAACCCCTTAGATAAAAACCCAAATAACCCCTGGTTATGGATTTCTAAAAGCTCCAAATTACCTTGGTGGTGTTAATAGGATAGGGTAGGTCAATTAGGAATTTTAATGGATGAAAAATGTTGAAAAATTAATAAGTTATAAAAGATACAAAATTTATTTTTTAATTTGAAATTGGGCTCACGGTTTGGCATAATTCATGAATACTCATCTATTCCTCCCTAAAACCTAGGGAAACCCCCAAAAAAAGAAAAGATGTAAATTAAATGAAAAAAATACCTTTAAAATATGTCTTTTATGTGACAATTCTCCCCACCATTAAGGACTTTCTGCACCGGAAATTCAACATGAATCTCAGTTGGAAAACAAGAATGGGTACTCTTCCTCGACCCATGACTTTCACTCCCATGTCTCATGTGTATCATTCCCATGCTGCCATAAAACCCGGAATAAAGGAATAGACTTTCCTTGATGTATCTTCTCTTGGGAGTCCACTATTTTCATCGGTCTCTCAATGATAGACAAGTCAGGATCTATCTCTAGTTCTTCCCAACTCAACACATGGGATGGATCCGGATTGTATTTCTTCAACTGAGAGACGTGGAAGACATCATGGATAGGCGTCAACTGAGATGGTATGTCCAACCTGTATTCCACCTTACCAATACGCTCGGTGATCTCAAAGGGTCTGACATACCGTGGCATCAGCATACCTTGCTTCCCCAATCGACGATGGCCCAGACGAAGGGCCACTTTTAAGAATACCCTGTCACCCACAGAAAACTCTAGGTATCGACGCCTCCGGTCAACATAAGATTTATGACGAATCTGAGCTATCAATAAGCACTGCCTGATCAACTTGACCTTCTCAGAAGTCTCCTGCACAAGGCTCGGCCCCAACAGTGAAGTCTCTCCTACCTCAGCCCAACATAGGGGAGACCGACAAGGCCGACCATAGAGTGCCTCAAAAGGGGCCATTCGAATCGTGGATTGGTAACTATTATTATAAGCAAACTCTACCAATCCCAAATGGCTATCCCAAGAACCTCCAAAGACCAGGACAAATGCACGAAGCATGTCCTCCAATATCTGATTCGCCCGCTCTGTCTGACCATCCGTCTGTGGGTGGTATGCCATGCTCATCTTAATCTGAGACCCCAAGGACTTCTGAAGGCCTTCCCAAAATCGAGAAGTGAAGGGGGGGTCTCTATCTGAGGAAACAGCTGATGGTACACCATGGAGTCTCACCACTTCCTGAAGATACAAATGGCCCAACTCATCTACTTTAGTTGTATCTTTTATCGGAATGAAGTGGGCTGATTTGGTCAGACGATCAATCACCACCCAAATAGCATTCTTACCCCGAGGTGTACGAGGTAAGCCGACAATGAAGTCCATGGAAACCTCTTCCCACTTCCAGGTAGGAATGGGTAGTGGTTGGAGCATACCGGATGGCCTTTGGTGCTCTGCTTTCACCTGCTGACATGTGTAGCTTCTCAAAACAACGTCTGCTATGTCCCGTCTCATACCAGGCCACCAAAACTACCGACGAACATCATAATACATCTTAGTGGCACCCAGATGGACATCCCACTGAGACTGGTGCCTATCTTATATCACCACCTTCCGCAGAGATAATGGCACTACTGAACGGCCCTTGAAGCACAATATGCCCTTAGGAGACGACGAGCAATCAGAGGATGTCTCCCCACCATGAAAGAACTTCTTAGACCGCTGACAAAGATCATCACTGGGCTGTTCTTGCTGAATCAACTCCAATAGAGAAGGAGTCAACTGGACACTTTCCAAGAATGCCCCTCCACTGTATTCCCTAGTCTCCACATGCATCTGAGAAAAGAGACCCATCAATGCCCACTCATCACTAGACTTCCTCAAAGCCTGCACTGGAACTCTTCTGCTCAAAGCGTCGGCCACTACATTACCCTTGTCTGGGGTATAGACAATGTCAAAGTCAAACCCCTGCAAGTACTCGATCCAGAGACATTGCCTCAAGTTGAGGTCCTTCTGCGAGAAGATATAAGCCAAGCTTTTGTGATCAGAGTATACCATAAACTTCTCTCCAAAGAGGTAGTGACGCCAAGTCTTCAAAGCATGCATCACCACAGCCAACTCCAAGTCATGGGTTGGGTAGTTCTGTTCATGTGGTCGAATATGGAGAGAGCCATATGCGACCACATGATCATCTTGCATAAGCACGCACCCAAGACCCATACCTGAAGCATCACAATAGACCACATATCCCTTTCCAGCCTCTGGAAAAATCTGCATGGGGGCGATAGTCAGCCGCCTCTTCAGCTCCTTGAATGATGCCTGACATTCTGGACCCATAAAAACTTCAACTTCTTCCGGGTGAGGGAAGTCATCGGTGAAGCAAGCCGAGAGAAATCCCGAACGAATCGCCTGTAATAACCGGCCAAGCCAAGAAAACTCCTGATCTCGAACACATTATTCAGTTTCTCCCATGACATGACTGCACTAATTTTCTAATGGTCCACTGAAACTCCATGCTCTGGAATCACATGCCCCATAAATCTCACCTCTGTGATCCAAAAAGTGCACTTTGACAACTTTGCATAGAGGCGGTGATCTTGTAATGTACCCAAAACGATCCTCAAGTGATGTTTGTGTTCCTCCTCAGAGCAAGAGTATACCAGAATGTCATCCACGAACACCACAACAAAGAGTCGTGATACTGATGGAACACCCTATTCATAAGTGCCATAAATACTGCTGGAGCATTGGTCAATCAGAAGGGCATGACCAAATACTCAATGTGGCCGTACCTACTTCGGAAGGCTGTCTTAAGAATATCTGACTCCTTCACCCTGAGTTGATGATACCCTGAACGCAGGTCTATCTTTGAGAACCACTTTTCCCCCTTCAACTGATCAAACAAATCATCTATTCTGGGCAAAGGGTATTTGTTTTTAATTGTTACCTTATTCAGCTTCCGGTAGTCAATGCACAACCGGAGGGATCCATCAGCCTTTTTTGCAAACAACACAGGAGCGGCCCAAGGAGAGACGCTCGTGTGAATGAATCCTTTGGATTCTAAGTCGTCCAGCTGTATCATTAATTCCCTCAACTCGGTGGGGGCCATGCGATAAGAGGGAAGAGATATCGGCTGTGTTCCCGGCGCCAGATCAATCGAAAACTCCACATCCCGCTCTGGGGGAAAACCAGAAAAATCATCAAGGAATACCTCAAGAAACTCATTCACTACACGAGGTAGTGCACCTTCAGGGGAAAGACAATCCTCTAGCACAATCTAAGATAAGTGGAAGATAACACTTCCCAACTCTGGGAGTGGAGGCCCTGCGCGACTTGATCGTGGATCCCATTCTCCATGAAAAACCTGACGACTCCCATCAGGTGATGTGAAACTCACACGCCGTCTGTAGCAATCGATGTGTGCCTGGAAGTTTACTAGCCAATTCATCCCAATTATGACATCAAAAAGGTCCATATCTAAGACCAAGAGGTCCCACTCCATCTCGACCCCTGACACAGAAAGTGCACATGAGGGGCACCTCAGGCCCTGCCCCTTCTTCTTTCCCAATGGTGTCACCAACTCCATCGCAATAGACATCAACTCAGTTGGAAAATTCTGCATGTCCACAAAATGTCCAGAAATGAATGAAACAGAGGCACCAGTATCAAAAAGAGAAGTAGCTTTAGAAGATGTGATCAGAACGTTACCTCAAACTGTCGACGGTCCCGCCTCTGATCCTGCTGGTGACTGATCCACTGCATGGAGATGTCCAGTATCTGCCTGAGGACGACCGCTAGTCTGTGGTTGTGCCCTGAACTGGCTCTGCCCAGAAGATGATCCAGCCCTACCACCACGACCACCAAATCGAGATCCCCCAGTCCTCGATGGCTCGAACTGTGCTGGCACTCCTCTTGAAGCCACTGACCCTTCCCCACTTGGGAGTGGACGTGCCACACCACAGAAGCGCTACAAATGCCCTATACCTCCACACTGGTAACAAGGCCTTGGAGGAAGAGGGCATGCTGGTCGGATATGCCCAGGCCTCCCACATTGGTGGCACATGACCGATCTCACATCAGAAGCCGCAGAAGAAAACTGCCTGGAAGAGTGGCCTGAACTGCCCCCTCCTTTCTTCACATGATCATCCCGCTTCCTTTTCTTCTCTGAGGAGCTGCCACTACCCACTGCTGATACTGAACCATAGAAACCAGCCCTGCCTTTCCTACCAATCTCCACCATGCACACCCAATCAACAACCTCAGCATAGGTCCTCAGCTTAAACAAGAACACCTGGGAGTATATCTCTGGTCTCAAGCCTTTCTCAAAACTCTGGGCCTTCGCTCGCTCATTAGAGACAATTTCTGGAGCATACCGAACCAATTCAGCGAAACGGTTGGCATACTCCATCACAGATAGATTCCCATGAACAAGTTCCATGAACTCTCTAGACCTGGCATAAGCCAACACCTCAGGGCAATACTGTTCATTGAATACAACCTTGAAATCTCCCCAGCGCATCTGCTCATTCTTCCCAGACTGAAGCACTAAATCCCACCAATTACGGCTGGGACCCTCCAACAGAAAGAAGGCACACTTCACCCTGACCTCCTCGGGTGTTTCCAAGAACTCAAACATACGCTCGATCTTCTCGAGCCATTCTTCTGCTTCTTGGGGTTCTGCGCTACCTCGGAAGGTAGGAGGCTTGTTTTTCAGAAACTCTTGTGCTTTATCTTTTATAGGACCTATCTCCTCTGCCCTAACAGGAATAGGATTATGAGATGGTCCATGTCCCAAAGCTTGGATAGCCCGAACAACAGCCTCCACAAGCCTCTGATCAATCGGCGTGGGAGAACTCTCTCCAGCATCCTCCTGTGGGTGCGTGGGAGCATTCCGGGTAGGCATGTTGCTACAAAATGCAACAGTCACAAAACAATAGTCAATACCACAATTCGGAAAATTGTAATCAAATACATCAAATATAATCAAACTAAACACATTCTTGTAATAAAAGAAACAACTACTCCACATCTGCCTGATCTTCACATGTGGTCTGCAGCCCACACATCTCACATGGAAGTGAAGTCAATCAGTAAATTCCAACATCCTCTGGTGACTCAAGGTCTGCCATGAGAGGTGCGGGCCAGGAACCCTACTCACAACCAATACCCCGAGCCCCGAAAGACCTAGCTCATGTCTATCTCGACTCATCTCAAAATAACAATATAACCCAAAAACATTAACCTCCTCTGATACCATTTTGTCACGAACCGGATCTGGTCGCCACCATTAACGGCACCAAACCCGGCCCGTGGCAAGGCCCGTAGTGCGTTCCCTATCCCCATGGGCTGGCACAAGTGCCTGGGTATCAAACAAATCTGGTTTGGGAACGATTTACCCGAGTATGAAAGCAGAAATCATAAAAAAAACAATCAATTATTAAAATCCGAAATTTTTCATGATAAACAATTATTAACAAAACCAGATCTGAATACATATGTTTAACGACACTACAAGTGGTCTAAAAACAAATAATGACAACATAAATACATACACATGGACTCCACATGACAAGGGGATCATCACCCACAATCCATCCCCGCAACTCCTCCCCAACGATGGGGACTAACATCCCGAACCGCCATCACCCTTAGCCTTCCCTTTACCTGAGTCAAGCATAAGCAGGTCTACTTACACCCAAGGGGTGTAAGTAGGGTTTGATCCTAATCCCAATAGGATACCACCATTTTATTCCAAAGAGTATGCAATACAATGTGAACAAAACAAGCAATTTTAATACACAAGGTGAAATAGTGTTAAAATTAAAAGAAATGCAACTTTTAAATGAAAACAGTTTTCAATCCGAGAATTTCAGAATGTTAGCACATTAAATAGACATGTGAGCTACTGTAATGTACTGCCAAAAACAACCCACAACAAGGGTAAATACCACAAATCATATGAGCATCAAAATCAAGAACACCCCTAAGCACTAGGTTGTCTCAGGCCCTATGTACCTCGTACCTCGGTGTAGAGTAACCATAGAAAAATCTGTTCTCGTGCATGAGCCACTAGTAGGGAACATACCCATAATCTAGTGGTCCCCAATCATCATCTAAATAGTTTAGTTAGAGTTTTCATTATCCAGATGCTAAGTGGAACAGGGACAAACCTCATCCGATCCACTAGCCGTACTAGTACAAATCCGCCCCACCTAAGTACCCGGGCTTCCCCTTTTTGTGCTCAAACAATTTCAGAAAACAACACACATACTTTTTCATATAAAATATCACTGCTGGTCACAAACAAATTGTACAGTATCTACACACATTTTATACCATTTAAAACACACAATAAAATAATTTTATTTCCAATAAAACAACCTCTCAAAACATCACATTGTTTTTCACCCAGAGCTCTTTAAGATATCCACCTTTCACAATATGATAACACTTGTAAGTTATTAAATCAAAATTTCAGTCCAAAACCCTTTAATGAAACCAAAAATTCAGTTATGGGGCATCCCAAAATGAACCAATAAAAGATTTGAATGGAAACCCCTCAATTTCACCAAAAATTGGAACTTAAAATTCATTTGCATTATAAATGAAACTAAAACCAATTTTTACAGAAACATTCAAGTAAAATAAACATTAGAGTACCATGAAAACAGCAAGCTAATTCACAAAAATTGCACACACAATGGAATCACCTACCAAATTTACAAAACCCCTTGAATCTCCGTGCGAAAATCAAATCGCACCCCCGCCGCACCAAGAGAGAACTAGATCAAACCTAAAACCACAAAAATTGGCCAAGAAATCCCAAAGTTAAACCCTAGGTTCGAAATCCTAGTTTCTGGACATTATTAAACTCAATTATAACCGATGAAACCCTAATAACAATGAGTTAAACCCAATGTAAGTTGAAAGAGGAAAGAAAAGGGCTCATTTACTTGAATTATCTTGAAGTAATCACTCCAAAACTCCAGTATCTGAAATTTAAAAGAGCCCAAATTTAGGGTACTTTCGAAAAAGATGTATTATCTCATTTAGGAACTATAATGGAGGAAACATATTGAGAATTGAGAGAGTTATGAAAGAAATACTTTACCTCTTCAAATCTGGGTGATTTGAGGAACCCTATGAAGATCGTCACACAATCGAGATTCTAAAGAGGTCCAAATGGATGGGAGAGAGTTCAGACGTGCGTATGGGTTACTTGGTCTTGCATGAGACTTGGAATCACCGAAAAATCTCAAATATTGAATGAGTTATAACAAAATCAAATTTTATTTTTAAAATAGGAATTGGGCATTCGGGCAGGCCCAACCCCTTAGAAAAAAACCCAAATAACCCCTGGTTATGGATTTCTAAAAGATCCAAATTACCTTGGTGGTGTTAATAGGTTAGGTTAGGTCAATTAGGTATTTTAATGGATGAAAAATGTTGAATAATGAAAAAGTTATAAAAGATACAAAATTTATTTTTTAATCTGCAATTGGGCTCATGGTTTGGCCCAATTCATGTATACTCATCTATTCCTCCCTAAAACCTAAGGAAACCACCAAAAAAAGAAAAGATGTAAATTAAATGAAAAAAATACCTTTAAAATATGTCTTTTATGTGACAGGCATGGGGCCGCTAGCTGAGGGGCCGCAATGTTTCCTTCCCTTTTTGTAAAGGAGAAGGTGAAGCAAGAGAAGCTTTGGCGCAGCGAGCAGATTCTTTTAACGATCAAGCCAAAGGCCTGAAGTCCAGTGTCATTGTTGTTAATAGCATTGATAACATGGAGTTAGTTAGACTCTATGATGATATCATCCCATCCATGTTCCACAACTAGAATCATCCCTTTAAAAATGGCATAGGCCTCAGCAACTGCATGTTCCTAGAAGGCCTGATGTGTTTCATATTTTTCAGCAATGATCTTCCCCAGATGATTTCGAGCCAGGAGGCTGAGAGAAATAGGCCCATACTTGGGGAGAGAAACACCCATGTTAAGCTTATGAATCCCTTCATTTTGGGGGTCCAATGAGGGGGATAGGAGGGGGTAACTCCTGGCAAAAAGTGTCCTTTGCGGTCCTTCCAGCACTCTATCCATGAAGTGGATCGTTCAATCCAAAACTCGGGAGGCTGATGAACATGGTGGAAAACCGAATCTTCATGCCAAACCCAAATAATCCAGGCCAGGGATTAATGAGTGCTTGTATTAGCCGATGAAAGAGAGGAACACCAGCACATCAGAAGACCAGGGAGGTCAGAGGCAATGTGCAGTGAAGCATCCGAAGCTGAGCCCCATTTATTCAAAATATACTTGGCTCACAGGCAGTGAATGATAGCATTACAAGGTGTTTTAGAAATATTTGGGTAGAAAGGGAATGATTCATCACTGACCATATGTCAGTAAACAAGGAAGCTCATGGTAGGGAGGGTTCCCGTGCACACCTTCCACTAAAATTGGCATATTTTTTGGGGGACATTGAGCTTCCAGAGCGCTTTCCATGGTCCCACATCATGGTCGCGAGAGTGAATGACAAGAGACAGTCTGTACCCGGATCTCACAGTGTACTCTCCTGAAGAATCATTGGTCTAGAAAATATGGTCGGGGCCTATATTAGGGACCCAGGGGATGCTTAGGATAATTATTTGGTCTCTTTCATTAATCCATTCCTTGATCTTTTCCACACACCATCCCGGGCCCTGGTCTGAAAAGAGGCAGTTGACAGTGGTACCTTCAAGACCTGGTTGGGTGGGGGATGTGGCCCTCAAACAATCCTTATCGAAAAGCTAGGGATCGGTCCAGATGCTAATAGATGAGCCATTTCCAATCATCTAGCCCAGTCCATTTTCCAGGATATTTCCGTCCCCCCCAAATACTTCTCCAGAGGAAGCTAGGGAGGGGGACAATAAAGGAACCATGGAAGTCCGTGTGGGGAATGTACTTGGCACAAAGTATCCACGCACATATAGATGATGGAAGGATAAGAATGTGCCATCATTGATTGGCCAACAATGCATCATTGAACAAAAGAGGATTCAGGAATCCCATCCCTCCCTCCGACTTGGGTTTGCAGTGTTTCTCCCAGGCCTACCAGTGGGGTCGATTTCTTCCATAATTGTTTCCCCATCAGAAGTTGGTATTAATTGAATGTATTAGGTTGAAGATGGCCGTCATGAGCTTAATCATCGACATAAAGTAGCTTGGGGATAGACTGAATGATAGGTTTAATGAGGGTTCCTTTTCCAGCTTTGGAGATTCTTTTTGGGGTCTAGCCTTGAATTTCTTTCTCAATCCTGTCCACCAGATCTGCAAAGATTTCTTTTTTGGACCGGCCAATCACCGTAGGGAGTCCGAGATACTTCTGGTGTTTATCGACCAAATGGATTCCTTCATATGCACAAATCTCGACTCTCTTGGCAGGAGGCACCCCTGTGCTGGAGGGGATTTCCGATTTGTCATGATTAACAGACAGTGCAGACGCCCAGTCATATTGCTGGATTGCTTGGCTGATCACCCGACATTCATTAATAGTGTCTCTAGAGAAAAGGAGGAAGTTGTCCACGAAGAAGAGATGTGACACTTGTGGGCTCTCCTAGTAGACCTTTACACCATGAATAGACTTAGAGAATGCAGCCCAGGAAATAAGTTTAGAGAAAACATCAGCCCCCAAAATAAAGAGAAAATGGGAGAGAGGATCTCTCTAGCACATGCAACGAGCTGGGTTGAATCTTCGGGTGAGCTTCCCATTGACATTGATTCTAGAAGAGATGGTCGAGATGCAGCGCATGACAATTTCTGTCCATTTAGTGCAGAATCCCATTATCAGCATTACAGCTCTAAGTAACTGACATTCCACTTTATCATAGGCTTTGGTCATATCCAGTTTTCAGGCCATGGTTCCTCTTTTCATAGTGGAGCGCGTTTTCATAGAGTGGAACACATCATGGGCCAAAATTTCATTATTAGTAATCAGCCTATTTTCCACGAAGGCACACTAGTTTTAGGTAATAATATCAGGAATCAAAGGATGCTGCCAATTGACAAGGAATATTTTGAATATCTTATAAGAGACTTTGCAGAGACTAATAGCTCTGATATCCAGGATCGCTTGAGGATTCATGATTTTGGGGATGAGGACGAGGACCGTTTTATTGATGGCGGAAAGTATTGTATTCCCCGCCCAGATTTTTTTTATCATTTTGCAGATGTTGGGACCGATAATGTGCCAGTATGGTTTAAAAAATAGGGCGTGAAAACCATCCGGTCCTCGGGCCTTAGTGGGGTAGATATGCTTCAAATTCAGGAGTATCTCATCATTCGTCACATCTTTTATAAGCTGCCAGTTGATCTCCGCGGTGATCATGGGTCTAATGCATTCTTCCACTTCAGTAGACATGAAAGGAGTCCTCATGGAGAAGTGGTTCTGGTAATATCTTACCAATGCTTTGTGAATGCCGCAAGTGTTAGAAACATTTCTTCCATTAGGTTTTAAAAGGCTCTTGATAGAGTTTTTTCAGCGCCTAGTTGACGCTTTCATGTGGAAATATCTTGTATTAGCGTCTCCCTCTTTAATATGGATGTCATGCGCCTGCATATCCCAAATTCTTTCCATAACACGAAGGGCCTCATCCAGCTCTCTTTGAGTGGCACCAATTCTGGAGATGTTTCCATTGGATGGGGGTTGCCTGAGTAAGTTGTGAAACTTCTTTTCAAGGGAATCACAATGCCTATCAGGTTGTTTGAATTTCTTGTTGCTCTAATATCTCAGACCGGAAGAAACCTGTTGGAGATTGGGTCCAACATATTCTTGGGAACTCTTCCAACTCGATCAGACCACCTCTTCGCATTCCTATTCTTTTGCCCAGAAGCCCTCAAACCTAAAGGGTCTTCTGAGTTTTTGATTTCATTCACCTTGCTAATAGTCAATAAGAATTTGGCAGTGATCTGAACAGTTAAGGTCCATGTGGCCAACATGAAACATGTTGAACAGATTGATCCAATCAGTAGAACCTAGAAATCTATCAAACCGCTCAGTGATGCGAGTACCTTCAGTATTGTCGCGGAACCATGTAAAAGGATTACTTGTGAACCTCAGATCAACCATGTTCTCCTTAGTGACCGTGTCTTTGAAGTTAGACATAGATGCTGAGTGTCGAAAACATCCGCCTCTATTTTCATTATGGAACATGATCTCATTGAAATCACCTCCGAATAGAATAGGGCTAGGTAAATCATGTTGCATCTTTCAGACAAGGTCCCATGACTTTCCCTTATCAGAATGGGATGGCCAGCCATAGAATCCCACAAAGGTCCAGGGTGGGTGCAAGCCAGTTTGAATAGTCACAGCCACGTGGTGCATGGAGAAGGAAAAAATTATAACGTCAATATTTTCCTTCTAGAGGAGACAGAGGCCCCCAGAATTGCCTTGTCTGGGCACCCAAAAGCAGCCTTGTAAGCCACACATCAGAGCAATACCATTGATGTCCTTGTTTTCCAATATGGTTTTAGATAGTAAAACCATATTGGGGTGACTTTGAGCGCAATTGTGCTGAAGCATGCGAACCATTCGTGGGTTTCCAAGCCCACTACAGTTCCAGTATAACACAATCATTGCTCTAGGCAGGGCTGGGTATCGCCCGCTGCCGCCTTTGGTTCCTCCATACTCATTTCATCACTTGTCATTTTCCATATTTTTGTGGGATTCCTCCCCGATTGGCATGTTTTAGTTTTTCATTTCTTGACCCTAGGGTTAGGGTCTTCCGTGTGACCATCGCTTCCTCCACGTTGCACCCTTTTCCACGTGTGACGGGTGATTGGGCCCAGCATTGGAGTTCCCATCATTCTATGGTCCTTTGTTGGTGTTTTATCAATTATGGACAATTGTGGATCCGGATCTAGTTTCTCAAAGTGCATCTACATTGGATTTGAGCATTGCCATGGTGGTTCTTTTTTCCTCGTCGCCGACCTTGTGGATTGTTGAGTTTTTTCCTTCAAGTGTTTAGGATGAACTCCATCTTCTCTCAGAGTGGGAAAGTCAGCTTTGTAGAAATCTAGAGGTCCTCGCATAATGGCTTGTCCATGTGTAGGTTCCACTTAACTGGAATGTGCCAATGTGAGATGGTCACGGTCCTTTTGTTTTTCCATATCAGGGATGAAAGCATATTTATTCATTTTTGCATGGAGCCAAGTGCCATATTGGAGGGTGATGTCACCTGATCCACTCTTAGGTTTTGAGGTACACGTTCTTTCCTGGTGGCCAAGAGGACCACAAAAAAATCAAAAGAGTGAGAGTTTCTCAAATTTTAATGATATCCAGGCGTTGGCGTCTTCGACTTTTAGGAACATTCCCCCCATCAGGGGCTCTGACAAAACATCTATGGATAAGATAAAAACTTCATGAATTCAAGTGTCGTGCTTCAAGGAAAGAGGATAAAAATTTGATAATTGGAGAAAATAATATTATTTACAATTTTGAAATCCCACAACTATGGATTTATAAATATGTTTTTTGTCATATTTTGTGACTTTAGCTCTTTATTTAACATTTTTACCTCATTTTAAGAAGTACTGCAGTGAGACCTTTTTACCCAATTAACATATTTTTATGAAAATAAATAAAATTAAAAATTTTAATTAATTTAAATATACTAATTCAAAATATGAATTCCATTTTACATATCTAAAATTTTAAAGTGATCAGAATTAATTTTAATATAAAAACACATGAAATAGAAAACCAATGTTTAGAAAAATATAATTTTCAAGAATGAATTTAATTTATTATTATTCCGTAAATAGTCACAAAGTATTTCATTGGTGTTGGTTATAGATATATATAATCTATATATTTAATTAAATTCATTATTTGAAAAGTAATCAATTATTTTTATTAAGATAAAAATATATAATATATATAAAAACGTAATTATTCACAAATACATCCTTTTTGAAACTAAATTATTTCAATCACATCCAGTTAATTATTTATCTTAAAACAATTTAATTTAATCATTTTAATATTACTATAAAACAAAAAATTATTTTTTAATATAATAATTATTAATAGGTAATGAATATAATGAATTTTTTTTATATTTTTAATTACTTTAGGTTTTACATGTTTAATTTTGTTAATGATATTTAACATTACTAGAATCATATGGTTTCAAATTTGAACAATTAAAGAAATTATATACTTATAATTTTAATTTATATCTCTAATGTAAATAGATGGAGATTTTCTTAATATAGTAATCACTCAGGATATATATATATATATATATTCAAATATATCAGAGTTATTTTTAATGAGATTTTTAATCATCTAAATCATATCCACCAAGAATTTTAAAAAGGTTTTCAGTTTTTCCATGTTTTCAACCACTATGACATGATGAAGTTAATGCTGAAAGCCCATATTTTAAGTTATTATCCCTAGGTACATATTTTAAAAATATTTTCACGATGATTAGTTTGTAGATAAAGACATTAATTTTAGGAACATACACTATTTACATTCCAAAAATTTTAGGTTATTTTCAAATATTTTTATTTATCTATTGGATTTAAACTACTATACTCTAGTCCTAAATTCCTATAGTAACTCAATAAATATTCTTTATTATATTATCCTAATCCAAAAATACAGGGTAAAATATGCACATAGAATTCAATATTATCAACAATGGGAGAGTAATATAGATTACATACCAGTTAATATGTAACTAAATCAAATTTACACCCAAAAAGATATTAATGTTTTACAAAAATAACATTAATTTCATTAAAATTACATTAAATATCAATCCTAATGTCAATAGATACCTCAAGAATGTATTATTTATAGAAACAAAAAAGTCACATTATATCATTAATCACCATGAAATCTAATGACATTAAAACCTAAAAGGGGTAACTATGTATTTGAATATTAGATCATATTTAAGTATAATAATCAATGATTGTATATAAAATTAATAATTTATAATAAAATAATAACATCATAAAATATACAGATTTCTAAACACCTATTTGATACTAACTATGATGTCACAAACTCACTCTCATGGACTTGGGGTTAAAATGGTATGATTTACAAACAAGATTCGAAATCGCTTAATGAAATCAAAACATAACCATCCATAAATACAATATTAAAAACCAATATTAATTTACTTTCATTACCAATACCTTTATGGTTTGTAGTTTTATATATTTAAAAAAAATTATTTTACTAAAAAAATCATATCTTTCCCATCAAATGGGAATTGTTCCACCTATAACAAGTACTGTATATTTAATAAAAGATTTCAACTTCAAAAAAATCCCCACACATGAAACTCATTTATGAATCCCATACACACTATTAATCATCAGAACATCGAAAAATAGAAACATAATTAAGGAGAAATCATATAATATTCATGGTTTAGTATAAAATAAAACTCATGAATGAATAAATAATCCATGGACAAAATGGTTAGAATAATTAGTAACATTTAAAATTTGGAACAATTGGAAACATGGGCATGTAAAATATCCCAGGATAACATAAAAATCTAAAAAATCACATTTATGATTATATTTAGTATCCCATAGTTTTTATTAATAGATATTACATTTTTAAGCTAATTATTCATTATATAACAAATATATCCATGCCAGAATAATATATGTCTAGTATCATGGTAAAAAATGGATTGATAAACAACACGTTATAAGTGACCTATGTCATATACCACTTACATCATCATAATTTTCACCCTACATAGAAATTTCATACCTAATTTCTTTATTCATGACCTAGGGAATGGAAATATAAGAAATAGTGATCTTATACACTCATTATTGGAGAAAAATTAGATTTCAATGTTCCATTAAACAAAACATCATAATAAGGATATGAAAAAGCATGGAAAAAACCAAACTATAGCATGAATGTGAAAGAACATAATATTGATGCAGTATATAATTTTTCACAGTTCATTAGACATGAATCATGAAGTAATCAGATAACATAACACATGAAAAAATAACATTATCATAGATATTGATTTTTGTTATACATATAAGAATAGATAATCATTTCCTCCATATTCATGTTTCAATCTGACAAATATCATAGTGGATTGTTTTTACTAAACAAACCATCTTAATTGTTATGGATCACTCCCAACACTATCATAGCGAACATAGTCCCTAACTGAACTAGGTTAATTCTCCATTCTGGTCATATTTATCTCATGGTTTATCCATATTTACCCAATGAATTGGATGGATATATAACTCCAGGCCCAGCTATCTCATAAATAAAATAATATATACTAGTGCCACAAAATCATAAATAATTAATCATATAATAGGTAATGAAAACATGGTTTTATAAGTATGTTATCAATTAATCATTTCATAAATGGATTTAATGTAATTGTTTTCCTAAAAATCAATACATAATAATCATTAAATTTATAATGAAATAATAAGGATATCATCTTTGGATAATATTCTCTATAAAGATTGGGGAACATAAAAGTTTTTCATATTGGATAGAAAATACTCTCAAAATATCACTTAGAACATTTCAGGATAAAAATAACCATTCCTCTTTTAATTCACTTATTTAAAATCTAAAAAAACTAAAATATTAAAGAAAAAATTTCTTTGAAAATAACCTTGGAAATATATAGTGGATGCTACAAATTATTTAATGATCATGATGGCGAAAACTATATTTATTTAATATATTTTAAAACAAAGATTACTTTCTAGTTTTTGGAAAATTTCTGAATTATCTCTTTCGTAAAACGAAAAAAAAAATTACATATTAACTATATTTTAATAATTAAAACATGGGTAAATATGGCATTATAAATTAATTATACAATTGAAAAAAAATCTTGAAATAAATTATAAAACATGGATATAGAAAACAAGGATTTTCAACCGAAGAGATACATAATTAATTCTAATTGTTTTAAATTATTCTATAATGGGATGTTTATTTTATATGAGGTTTAATCTTTTAGTAATTAGGATTTTTCTACTTTCCCACTTTTTTCATTAAAAGTGATTTGAAAATAAAATATTTTATTTCTGGTGATTACTTAAAGAGTTGAAAATCAATGGAAATCATGTATTTTAAATAAATTACTATAGGGGAATAAAATTCATGAGATTATTTTGATATATATATTAATATTTCATCAAATTAATCATAATCATTAATAGTCCCGATAAATAATTAGATTGTAACAGAAACCCATTTTTTCATGTCTGATATATTTTATACATGTTTTAACCTCATATATTAAAAATATATATTTATTATAAATATAATTTTAAAAAATAATCACATATAAAATACCTTACATGATTTACATATAACCTTCTATCACTTGTTTGTAAACTACTCGTTGTTAAAATCATTGCTTCGGGTGATACCTAGTTTATTTATCCTAAATTGTTTTATTTGGCAGTTCTAGACTTTGTATATTGATCATGGTTTACCGAAAAATTGAATGAGAATACTCATATAGATATCATATATATTCACTATAAACTTATTCATAGTCATCCATAAAATTTATATATATTAAAATTTATTACACATTTCATGGTGATGGAAGGTTTTATGTATGCATGAACTTTGTTTTTACTCATCAATAGAAGAAACATAATAATGGTAAATAATAATTCACCTTTAAAAAACATTATCATATCATATAAATAATATATATTTATAAAATACATAATTATTATTATCTATGTAAAATATAAATTAAAACAAATCAAATCACTTCATGAAGTATGTAGTCCACACATACACATGAGAAATATTTTCTCTTTCCAAAGGATATAATCGTAAAAAGATATGTATGATATTATCAATAAAATTGAATAATTATGTTATAAATATCATTTATAAACAATAAAACTCTCATAATTCCCATCAATGAAATATGGTGATGAATAATGCATTATATTTCTACATGGATATGATATGTCATTCATAAACCTGAGCAATACATTCACTTCCCATGGGGTTTGATAGAGGGTGGATAATGGTGGTTTAGTAATAATAATAACATTTAAATTTATTTATCATAACAAATAAACTTTTTATAACAAAATAAACATATTATTATGAATTAAATGATAAATTAAAAAGAAACTGGGAAGTTAAGGTGATTTCCTCTTCAATGAAAAAACTCTTTTAGATCTCCCTATGGGGATAATAGGGTTGATATTTTGAGAATTAACAAACCTATTGGATGTTTCTAATGATGTTGATAAAATATTTTTGTTGGAATTTTTTGAGAAATAATTCTCAATGTGTTGTAAATAAGATAAATGAGGGGTTACCTTTTATTTGTGAGGGGATGACCCTTTAAAAATTCATAAAACAATAAAATAGAAAATATTATTTCACTATAAACAATATTACAAGTAAAAAATGATAAAATATATGTTATTAGTTTTTTTAAAAAAATACAAATAGTTTTTTTTTAGGATTAAGTGGGTTTTTAAACATTATCATCTAATTTAATCCACTTGGTTACCCTATTTTAACCATAATCAAGTTAATAACTATTTCAATCATTAATGGGTATTAATGTTACCATAAATGAAAAAATGTATCATAAATGGGGCATTGGTAATATTTTCAACCATATTCCCTTAATTAGGCTAAATATATGATTTTAATGAATTTTAAATCAGTAATAATTTATTAATTTATTTCAAAATATCATTAATTTAAATTTTGGAACAATACATTTAATTTGAATTTGAAAAAAATAACAAAAAAATTAATTTGAATATATTCCATAAAACATCTCTACCATGTTATATGTATTTAGAAAATTAATGGACCATAGTAATACTATAAAATTATATTACAATTAGTATTTTTTAAATTTTTTGATACTTTTCTTTTAATTGGGGAAATATTTTGTCAGAATTGTGTAATAAATTTTGGTAAATATATAATTAAAAAAATTTATAAAAAATATTATCATCATGAAAATAATATAATTATTCTAAAAATAGTCATTGATATTTTTCATAACATTATTTTGTCCTCATATAAACACATATGAGTTATTAAAAAGTAATAGATTTACATTTTTTAATTTTAATTACCTAAAAAATTATATAAGTCACAATCATGGAAAATTATCCCATAAAATATATATTAATAGAATGTTTAAAAGATATGAAATAGAAAACCTAAATGTATTTAATATGAAAAATTATGTTCACCTCACTTAGTTTATCTTAGGTTAACAAGATGTAAACTTTTATCCTAGAGACAAATTTTTTATGTTTCTACAATTTATATTAACCAAAAATTAAGATCAAGATATTACATAATATTAATTTTTATATTTAAAAATATTGAATCCACTTTACATAATTAAATCTTTATAAGTGATAGAAATTGATTTTATATGTATCCGAGAAAGTGTGATGAAAAACATTTTTCAAAAAATAAACTTTTTTAGTATAAATGTATTTCTATAACAAGAACATGTATAAGGTGGATAAATGTGTAATTAATTATATAATTTTTTACCAAAGTAATCATATATTAGTTTATTACCAAATAAAAAATATTATGGGGATTTATTTAATAAATTAAATGATGATTTTACATAAATCATTACCTTCCACTAATAGCTAAAAATAAATATTTTCATAAAAACTACACACATTTACACTATTATAATTTAAAATTATTGTTTAGAAAATGAAATAAATTAATTAGAATAAATTTTCTAAAAGTAAGAAAATTTTAAATTATGTTTTAAACACATGATAAAAATTCTTTTTAGAAAAATATAATATTTATGAATAATACTGGATTATTACATCTGTTAATTCAAGAAAATATTTATTATATGGTAAAAACATTTGTTGAAAATATAATAAAAAATATTAGTAATATAATTCTATAATAGGGATTAATTTAATTTTTTAATATAAATGAACATTTTTTCAATCAAACGTGCTTAAAAAATAATTTATTTTAATTTCAAATGAATTTTACCTTCATTTCTATACAATTAATAAGCAATGGATTTATTTTACTTCTGTTTAAACAATGAATAGATAATAATTTACTGATTTATATACACACCATTAAATTTAAGGCCTTTTTTATAACGATATATTATATTATGGTTTGTTTAGAAATATCATTGCATGTATACACTATTATCGAAGAAACAAAATTAATTTTCAAAACATTTTTCATAATATTTTGAGGTGTAACATTCAAAACCTATTAAAATATATTTCACCAAAAAACATTCAATCACATTGATACAAAACAATTATCTTATCTTAATTTTATAACATTATTGGGTTCCCCTGTAGTTTCTCTGTATTTATGATTCCTCTGGATAAAATTAATGATACTAGTAGTATTATTATGTATCACATTATACATATGATACATGATTTATATAGGATATTCCTCAGTGGGTTGATTTTGTTCTAATGGATCAAAATATGAGTTCAGTACATGTTAAAGATCGGATATGTACATGCTCAGTTGAGATACATAAAACATATCATGATGTTGTGAGAGGTTCAGTGGAAGCACTAAGTGATAAGATATTATCCCTATAAAATCTAGAATCATGAAGGTGATAATATATTTATGGATAAACATAAATTTATTTATATATATCACAACCTTTTTAAATATAGATATTAATATAAACACATTTTCAGCAACTTTAAATACAAAATCTATCTAAAAATTATCGGCATATTCTATCCCATCCCTAATCTTCTATGATATACTTATGAATAGATCTAGATTTCTCTATTACATTCACAATTAAAATAGGTCCTAAAATATTTCTTTCTCAAAATTCATCATAGAATTTTGTATTAATATACTTAATTTCATAAATAGATTCATAAGGAGCTATATGAATTCATGAGTGTTATCAATTATCATAATAAAACTCAAATAGAGTAATGTATTGATCAAAACAAAATTTGATTTCCATAGAAAAATATAAAATCATATGTTATAGTATTTCAGTGGTTATTTCTCACTAAAATTCTATATTATGATTATACATCGTATTGAGACTTAAGTCTTTCTCTATAGCCTACTAAAATCATTTCAAGAACAACGAGGTAAACATCAAATACTAATCTGATACAATAGAATGTGGTAATTCATCCGACCATACCACTTACCTAATGTGTATCCTAGAAATATGATCAAGAGATAAATATTATCTAATAGAAATTGATTATGCTTAATTTTTAAGGATATTCACTTCAACTCAAATATCATTGTGGACATTAGATGTTTTGAGAAGTTTGATTACCAAAACTATAATGATGTTTTTCATTTCCATAATTTTATTGGTAATTATTATAACATCCTCTTAAAAATATATCTCTAATACAGAAATTACAGACATTCCAAGAACTGATATACCTACTCATAAATACATCTCATCCTTTGGACCCACCATAATTACACTTTCAGATCTCTATACATCTTTGATCTTGATGGATGATTATATAATGGTGAAATGTGAGCCTCATCCAACATAAAATTCTTCAAATATGGTATAGGTATAAAAAACATGGTCCATCAACATTATTATTCCAAAATAATCAAGGTTATACTCAAGAACATTCCTGATCTTCGTCTATAGTTCCACATCAACCTTGTTTGCCTCTTTAATCCTTGCATGGATAAATGGATTTACACTCATTTCAGAAAGATATAATTTCTTATATTCCTTCAAAAATTTTAAACACAACCTTTATAAAACAATACATATTTGATCATTTGATATCTTTATCAATGATAAGGTTTCACGATCATTTAAAATCAGATCATATTCTACCTTGTTCACTTCCCTAGTGTGGAAATGTATTGATCAGTAATAATTGTTGATCATTTCAAACCATCATTAATGGTTTATATTTAACTCGATTTATGTAAATATAAACTTAATGATTTTATGATAATAATATATACAACACCATTCACCATAAATATATTTCCTCAAAATCATTAATTAAAAAAATACCATAGGTAACTCCAAATCATGATTTGGAAAAAATTTATCATGAAACATCAAGTTATATGAGGCATAATCTGTCACTATATCACTTTATTAGAATGTATCTAATTTTGTTCATTGATGTGTAACTGTAGATTAAAATTACATCTATATTAAGTGGTCATGTAATTCCATGTGTTTTGGATAATCTTCTTTTTAGTTAATTAAAAGTTTCATCAATCTCATCTGTTTAATGGAACTTGGCTCCCTTCCAAGTTATCCTGGGGAGTGGAATAGATAATTGTCAAATTTTATTTAAAAAGAACCCAAAATACCCATCATAACCATGAAATCTACATAACTCAATCACATAGGTATGTATCATCCAATTTTGAATAACTTATGTCTTTTTTATATCAATTGATATATTTACATGAGATTATTTAACCTGACAATAACATTTTGTTAGCCAAAATTCACACATTGATAATTTTTTATATAGATTTTCCATCCTTGCGGCCATTAATAAAATCCTCAAGTGATATTAATGATCTTATATATTCTATTAATATATAATAATCCAATAAAAAATAACTAAATCAAATTGATCACGGTAATCTCTAAATACTCTATTATTTAAATCATTAATATATCAAGTGAATTTTTAATGCTAAATAGAATCATTATAAATTCATATTGTCCGTGGTTTTCTAGGAATTTAATATTGATTATATACTCTGTATGTACACCTAATTGACGATATATAAATGAAAGGTTAATCATTGAAAATACTGAAATCCTTTTTCTTCATAAAGAATATCATCAATATGGGGATGAGGGTACATTCCATTCATAGTGATCTTGTTTTGTTCTTGATAATCAATGAAGAGTCACATTGGTCAATATTTATTCATTATAAAAACAACAGGTCCAGCCCAAGGTCATTCACCCCACGTAAAAAATCATTTTCCAAAATTTTTCAAGAGATGTATTAAAACAATTTTTTTATGAAATATTTTCCAAAAAAAAATAGTTTCTTTTATAAAATGTGTTACTAGCAACATCGAGTTCTGATGAACTGTGATATACTATTGATATTATATGCAGAACATGAACATCATAACCAATAAATTTAATTTCATAAAATAAATCAAAAGAGACAATTTTTAAATATTACTTATAATGGTTTTACATAAATAAAATATATTTATAAATAATTAATTACTTTTTATAAATGTTATTATATTATTTAAAAAATCCTTTTTCTGGGAAAACAATATTTTTATTACATTTTGTGAACAAATAATAAATACTTTTTTGCGAAATTTTTGAAACAATAAATTAAAAACATAAATTCGTTTTCGGGATAAACATGTTATAAATATTGTATAATGATTATTTTAAATTTTACTAAGAAGATTAGTATTCAGTTAATAGTGAAAATTAATAGTTTTTATTAAAAACATCCTTTCTATTTAAATAAATTTAAACATTTCTTAATGTTTAAAATTTTTAATGGTAAAATTAGCCTAATTTTAATATAATTAATCTAATATAGTATATTATAGTTAATTTGGTATTTATTTTTTTTATATTAAAACTTTCTGTACTAATGATAGTTTTTTCTTTTGAAAGCATATTTTTCATCAAAACTGTGGGATTAATATTAAATTAAATTCATCTACTTCTATGATTTTAAATTGATAAAATAGAATCTATATTTTGAATAAGAATAATTTATATTTTATACTAAGGTAAAATTATTTTTATTCCAAAAAAATAAAAAAATATAATAAATATTAATTACCACAATTGAGGGTAAAATGGGGATTTCTACATTAACAATATTTGTGTTAAAATTAATTTTCCATACACATGGTATTTTTATTTAAAAAATTATATATGATATTTAGAATAAATGGTTAAATATTATCTAATAACCCTTATTCTATTTTTTATTCTTTGTGGGTAAATTACATAAAAATATAAAAAGATACAAGATACCATAGTGAAAATATAAAAAGTAAAATTAAGTAAACATAAAGGATAAATAATAACTTGTTTAAAACATGGTTGTTTTTTTGGGGGATGTTATTCATGATTATATCATCCCTCTAATATATTATTTAAATAATTTTTATAGATTATATTATTATATATTAAAAGAAAATGGATGAAAATGAAGATCATTTGGGAATTTCTCTAAAGACCCTAAGGAAGGAGAAGATATAAAATTATTAAGAATGAATTTAGGTTATAAAATGTCTCATTCTTGGAACATATATTTTCAAAATATGGTATATTGGTGGATCCATCATTGACTAAAGTTATTGAATGTGTACCCACACCAACCCTTATGACTATTATATGAGGATTTCATGTTTTAGTTGGATATTATAAATATTATAGGGATAATTTCTCAATACTATCTAATAAACTCACCATTATATCTCCAAATGGATCCATGTTCCTTTCAATAGATTAATTTATTGAAACATTGAAGGAAATGAAGACAATGTTAACCAGTTTTGATGTTCTTACATTTCCCTGTAATGGAGAATGGTTTGTAATATACAGTGATTCATCAGAGAAGATATTGTTATGAATTCTCATGAAAAATGATATGGTTATATCTTATGTCTCATGAAAATTAATCATTTCCAAAAAATTACCCAACACATGATTTAGAGTTAGATGTGGTAGTTTTTAATTAATGATATAATGGAATTATCATTGCATAGAAGAGTGTACCATATATACCAACCATAAAAAAATTTCAAATATATATTCAAATAAAATAAGTTTAATATGAACCACATAATATGGTAATAATTTATAAAATATTATAAATATTCATTAGATTACCATCCAAGGAAAGTTAATTGGGTGGTTGAGGATTTCATTTTAATGGATCCAGTTATATTATCTGTCTTAATGATCACAAAGGATCCAATATTTATGGATTTTAAAAGTATGGATTTGGAAATCATAATGGAAGGGGGAAATATTATTTTTTTCAAATAAATGTTCAACTGTCTATGTTGTGATGATGGAACAAGCACAAAAGGAATACATGGAAATACAAAAGAATGTGTTAAATGTTCCTAAGTTAAACTTCAATTATAATGGAATGACAAGGTTTATGAATTATATATGTGTCCCGCCCATACACTATTTAATAAGGAATGTGTTAGATGAAGATAATATTTTTTCATTATCTATTCATCATGGAAATAAAAATATGTATAGAGATTTAAAAGAGTATTTATGGTGGGATGGTATGAAGGGATATATTGAAGAATATGTATCATGTTTCTTGTATGTAAGAATATAATGTAGAAGAGACATATTTCAAATGGTATGTTATAACCATTTCCTATACCAGAATGTAAATGGGAAACATCACCTTGGATATTTTTTTCTACAATATCTAAAGGGAACAATTTTATATGGTATGTTCTCGATATCCAAACAATGAGAGAAAAAATAATTGCTATCAATTTTTTTTTGTTTATGGATCATCTTTCTAGGATATACATTAAATAAGTGGTAATGTTTCATAGAGTACCATATTCTATTATATCCAATTGGGTCTCAAAGAACACCTAAAGTTTATGGTGAAGTTAATAGAAATCCCTTGATAAATAATTGATTTTGAAACTGCATATAATCTCTAGAGAGATGGTCATCTTAAGATAAACATACAAACATTAGAGGATGGGCTATGAACTTATTCTATGGATAAAAAAGTTTTTTTCTGTAAACATCATTCATGTGTTTCTTTTTAAACAAAATATATTTCACTTTATCATTTATATGGCTCTTTAAGTAGCCCTATATTGAATGAAGTGTAGAACACCAATGCGATGGAATGAAGTTAAAGAAATAATTATATTGGATCCTGAGCTAGCTGATGAAATTGTATAGAAATTTTGATCCATTCAGCATTATATAAGGTCTATACAAAGTCTCTGAGAAATTAATATTGGTAATAATAATAATGATTTGGAATTTAATATTATTGAGATGGTTTTCCTAAATAAATTCCATGGAATATGGTAATGATACTTAAGAAATAATGGAAAGCTAAGACAATTGTATATCAGTCCATTTCAAATTCAAGATTATATCGGGACTATATTATCACATTGAACTTCAACTAAACATCTCTTATTTTCACGATGTGATCCATGTATCTCTCCTAATGAATTCCATACCTGATCCATAACATGTACTTAATTGAGAGGTAGTTCCATAAGAGAATTTTCTATTAAGAGGAGAATCAAGTTGATATTTTGGATTAAACAGATAATGTTCCTTGAAATAACACAACTAAGATGTTCAATGTTTTATTGCAAACCCACCACCTTGATGAAGTATTGTGGGGACCTTGGGATCTGATGAGGTAGAATTATGCACATTTTTTGTATCTAAGTGATGAATTTTAGAGACAAAATTAATTTTAATTATTTTTTCATGTAGAAACACTTATTGTTAACAAATATTATTTGAGTAAATTTATTTTCCATGAAAACATGTATTATACACAACTCTGAGATTTAACAAACAACCATACATTATTAATATAATTTTATAAAATTTAATATTATAAGATATCCATTAAACATGGTGTAATGAATAGAAATAAATAAATAATAAATATAATGTATGAAACTTGTAGATAAATGAAATATATTAATAAATAAGTACATATTTTTAACTAATGTATTTATATTCTTCAACAATATCTTTTATCAAAAAAATTAATACTCTTTATAAACAAATAAAAAAATAAGTATTTTATTATTTTTGAAAAAACTATTGAATAAAATAACATAATAGATTTAGTTAACTTCCAATAATTATCTTAGAGTAAATTTTTTATAGATCTTGGAAACTATTAATTTTTCCGGTGAATAGAGAAAAATACTTGTTTAACATAATTAGTGAATTTTAATTTAATGAATTTTGTAATTATCATAATTTTATAAAAAAATAAAAAATTAAATTATTTCAAATATATTATAATTATTCCAATCTAGTTCGTTTTATGAATTTTTATAATGAATTTTGATATTAAAATTTTCAATACTTTGGATAATTCTCCCTTTGGAAAACCTTTTTTTTAATGTCAACAACATTAATCATAAATTAAATTATTCCACATCATGGATTTTGAGATTGATAAAATGGATAAAATATTTTTAATTAGTATAGTTTATATTATATTATATTTTGATAATACTTTTTTAATAGAAAAAATATAATGATAGTAAAAATTAATTACCATGATTAAAGTTAAAATGGGGTTTTACGTGCTTATTTTAAAATTTAATTTACACACACACAAGATATTTATTTAATAAAATTTATGTCATATTTATAATCAATGTGTATTAATTATCTAATTTTTTTAATTTTAATTTTCATCTTAATTTATAATTTACCTAAGTAGATAAAATGATACAAGTCACCTTGTTGGATACTAAAATAAAAAAATTAAGTGATCATAAAGTCTAAAGAAAAATTGATTTGTAACATGTGTTAATTTTTTGGTTCTGGTGTTTATAAACAATATTTATCCTAAAATAAATTATTTATTAATTTTTTAGGTGATTATGGTGGGAGTGACTTCCCATTATTGAATAGTTTTGTGATTTTTCAAAAATTTCATTCCTCAACCATTATAAAAGGTCACATCATCCCCTAAAATTATCACAACTGTTAAGTCTTTTTACGAGTCCTAACCAAACAAAAATACCTCAAAAATTATTATCCATTTAATCTAACTACTTTTTATCCAAATATATAAATCATAGGGTCCTTAATAATAGATATAAAAGGAGGTGTTTCTAACCAAGGTAATTGACTTCATTATGCTCTTTCATTTCACTTCTTCTCTTACCACCGTTATTCATGTCTTAATAATTAAAAACTAGTAACATATGTATCTTATATATACTTTTATGTTATAATTTTTATAGTTTAACCTATATTCATCTCCACTTACTTTAAATGGGAAAGGAATATATCGATCGGGTTTATAGTGGATTACCACCTCTGAAATTGGTGTTATTTGTTTTGAAATCACTACCTCTCCAGAATTGATATAATGATGTATTTAATGTTTATATATGATATTTATGATATTATTAGACATATATAATTATATTATCACATATAACCTTCTCATTTAAATTTCATCAGAAAACAATAATGTCGTTCGTTTATGCGGCAGACTACCACCTCGCAAAGCGATGCGATTCTTTTTTCACAAACACATTACTTATATTGTAAAGATGCTAAATTTAATCAATATATGTGATATATATTATAAGGCCCCAACCTTAAACCTTACCTAATCTTGAGTTATTACAAGATTACACATTGGGGATCTTTTTAGGTTTAGAGTTTTAGAGAATTAGAACATAACTGTTAAATCTTAAAAGATTACAAAGTAGACACTTCTACTAAGTTTCCATAATATAAAAACTCTTAAAATAAACATGTCTAGTTCCATGTTTTATATTGCATGACATTCCCTTGATTCCATCCTTGACCTTATTCCACATTAAGTCCTGTAAAAAACATTTCAAAAAACTTGGGGTGAGCATAAAAAGCTTAGTAAGGGATACAGAAAGAATGAAAACTGTTAGTTTTTCAAAATCAAGTAAACCATGTATACTCTATCAAAGTAATACCTTCACCTTCATGAAGTAGTAAAAACTCTTCACTGAATAAAGTATCATTACTTACATTTTTGTAACCAATGTATTACCATAAAATCCATAAAAAGAACACATAACATATATAAAGGTTACTTGGGACATAAACATACTTAAGTGGAATAACCATATGGTCGACTTCCGAACATATCACTTAATGGAATAGCCATACGGCCAATTTCCATACATACTTAATGGAATATCCATACGGCCGACTTCCATACCCAATGCATTGGAGGTTATAACGTAACCACCCGTCCTGGTATTCACGTCACCACCCGTCATATGGTTTATAACATAACCACCCGTTAAAATGTACAAGTACCAATATAAAATCATAAAACATAAAACCAATATAAATGAATGATAACATTTCCACATCACAATATATCATAATAGAATTCCTTATCAAAACCATTTTCAAAACCATTTAAAACATTTAATAAATATATTTTTGAATCAAAGTGTCCCATACCACCTTGAAGCTTAAAATTTTAAACCATTAATATCCATATAAATAAATCCTTAAAACCATTTTGAAAACATGGATATTAATAAGAACAAATAATTAAAACATTTAAAACGACATTTTGGTTAAAGGGGTTTTACCAAAATTAGAGACACTTGAATACAATATTTAAGGAATAAAATTTAGTCAGAACTTTATAATATCATGAGAATAAATGGATTCATGATATAATACTCCAAAGGACAGTATATACACCATATAAGAGTGAATTGGTGCATAACAGCAATGAACCCTCAATAGAAATGTCAAATGTGATGAAATCCCTTATAAAGAAGGTATCCTTAAATTAAGGACAAATAAATCTCAAAAATATGTGTGACAAATATAAATACACCCAATATAAGTTGATATTAAGTGTAAAACAATAAAAGGTCATTCACACATATTCAATGGATGACATATTCAATGACTACATGTTGAACCCAAAGAAATCTAAATTGGGTTAAAAAGTTCCCTTGACAGCCTAACGGCATCACATCAAAATGAGTTGATGAGAGATAAAAAGTGTATCTCATCACTTGGACATAAAATTTACATCAATAAGGATATATGAGAACATATCCCAACATAACAATATGTAAATTAAAATACCCAACAAAAGAAATCTTTTAAAAAAGAGGAGGGTGAAAGGTTCCCTTACCGACTTGGGTATCTTTCAAAACATACACCCCATGAAAGAAGGACAATAGATCATTGATGTAAATAGTCATAAACGAAATTATATTACACAAAGAGTAGAATAATGGGCAGTACATACACCACTCAATAGAATTTGTGGCAAATGTAGCATAAATCTCACGGGAATAAAAGTGAGATGAAAAATCCCTTACGAAAACTCGGCAGCCTAACGGCGCCACATAAAACTCTCGAATATGGATTGATGAGATCAAATAGGGTATCTCATCACATTAAAATAAAATTTACAGCAAGAGGAATATAAAAGAACATCCCCCAACATTAAAAATAGGAGCCTAAAAGAAGTGACATAACGGAGAGTACTTAAAAAGAAAGAGAGTTGTAGGATCCCTTACAAAAGTTCAGCAGCCTAACGGCGCCACACAAAACTTCCAAAATGGATTTATGAGAGAGAATAGGGTCTTTCATCACATGAACATAAAAATTACAGTATGTTTAATATAAAAGGTCATCCAAATAACAATAAAGATGAGCTTTAAAAGGAATGACATAAAAGTGTGTACTTAAAAAGAAAGAGAGGAGTAGGATCCCGTACAAAGATCATTTTTAAAATAAAATAGATCTATTATGTGTATTCACTATAGGTACACATAAATAAAGTAAAAATACAAAATAATACATAATAATATCATGAAAAAATTTGAAAGTAGGAGATTAACCCAAAGAATAGAAATTGGGTTAAGAAGTTCCCTTACCTCGTATCCAACTTGACCCGACCGTTCTTTAATCTCCTGAATAATAAACTTGAGTTAATTTCTACTTGATTGAGAACCTTTTTAAAGTTCATTATTTCTTTTATATCACTTATTTACATGTTATAAACATTATGTAACCATTTAAGTTAATAATGTTTGTTTTGTCGATATTTGGTTCATAAGTCGAAAGTGGACTTCTTACAATTACATATTGTTCGTGTTGTCAAAGGTTCTTTATTTCCAGAATGACATTCCTGATTTTGATATCATATATATTATATATATCCAGAATATACATGTATTTATAATATTACATAATCATTTAGAGGTAAGAAATGAAATGCACCGTTCATGGAGACGGTAAGCCGTACGTACGCATGAACGCTACTTTCATTTCTTTGTCATATTAATGAAATTAAAACTAAATGAGAAGTATGTATATTTTAATTACAGAATTATATTCATCATTTATATATATCGTTCATTATATATATATCCATTATATACATGTAATTTTAATAGTACATTACATTTGGGGATAAGAAATGAAATGCACCGTTCATGGAGACGGTAAGCCGTACGTACGCATGGACGCTACTTTCATTTCTATCTCATACATTAATGGATAGAAATAATAATGATATAGAGGTAAATAATAATTCCAGTATAACATCATATATAATAACATTAAATCCATCCTTTATATGTTCCACGTATGGCATTAACGAATCACATCACTTTGAGGGGGCGGTAGTCCGCACTTCCTTAAATGAAGATATCGTGTTTACCCATAATGGAAACCATAAAGGTATGCCAAAAATGAAAAAAACAGAAGATTAAGGAAAAAATAAACATATTATATATCATATATAAAAATAGTGACATCATAATGGCCACCTTTTAAGGTGTTAAATGAGTATTGAACAATCATCGTTTCGGGAGGCAGAATTTCGCCATCCACGGAAACTGTATGTTCTTTAACCATTTGATGTATTTTTGTGAGAGTGTAGCTCAAATAAATCTTATAAAAACATCCTAGTATATTTAAGATACTGTTTTTGTTACAAAAGAAGTAAATAAAAAGAGTTAAGGGGTTGGAGAAGCAAAATAAAACAAATGAACATGAGAGAATGAATTACCTTTAAAAGTGTAACTCCTTTTAATTTGAGCCTAAAGGCTTCCTTTGAAAAGATTATGCCCAAAAGGAATCCTCTAGTATGAGGAGAGGGATGTGGAGAGAGTAAATGGGCTGGGGTTGGCCGAGCCAAAGGCTTGAGGAGTGTGTGAAATGAGGTAGAGGTGGGGGCCTTTTATAAGAGGAGAGGAGGGGCACTTTTGGAAAGTAAAGAAATATTACTTTATTTGAAAATGTGTTTCGGTTTTAAAAGGTCCCACATTGATATAATTCGTGGATAAGGTGTTAAGGGTTATAAATCCACCCATCCAATTGGTTTTGGACATGTGTAGTTCATAGATTTTACATTATCTTTCCATTATATTTAAATCGTCAAATAATGATGTCATCGCTGCTTCATTATTATGTCATAAATAATTTAATATATTTAATGTCTAAAAATTATAAAAAAACTACTATGATTTAGGAAATCTTTTTAGATTTCCAATGAATATTTATAATCAAAAATATGATCTTTATAACCCCATATAAAAATTGTTTTCGTAAAACATATTATGTTTGTGTCATTTTTACTTTTACATTAAATAAAAAGTTATTTATGTCATTTCCCAACCAAAGTGGATCCATGGGGTCCTCAAGTTGGCCCATGGCCTATATTTGTCGGCCATGACTCACCCAATAGGTGTAGGACAAGTGTAATGGTGTTTTCAGATTCTTATAATATCATTTTTACCTTAAATTACACTAATTACCACTAATCGTGATTAAAAACTTAATAAGTTACTATTCACCAAAAAATTATTTTTATCCCATTGAACCACATTTTACTTCTTAATGACAACCATGTATGTCGGATTTTTGAAATTCAAAACACAAAGATGGAAAAATTTCATTTAAACGGAAAAATCAGTTTTTATAAGTACCACTTAGTGGTTTCACTATTCATCAAAAATTGAAGTATTTCAGAAAAATCCCAAAAATTTACCATAAGCTATATTTGATATTCCGAATTCAAAAATGAAGTCCATTTTACAGAATTAAAAACATATTAATCACATTAATTAATTTAATAATTAATTCCCACTGTCAGAGCAAATAGCGTGTTTTTATAAAACAATAAGTATCAAAAGATTGACACTAGTTTAAGTCTGATTTCAAAGTGAAATTAATTCCAACGACCACTATTGGATTTAATGGTAAAAATATTTTCTAATTTCACATTAAAACCAATTAAAAATATTATCTAATCATATAAATAAATTATATTAAAAAGAGGTTTTGAATTAAAACACAACATTTTACACTATTCATTAAAAAATGAACTTTATCGAAAAAAATACCAACAAAAATTACACAAAGTAAAATTTGATGTCCTGATTCTTAATAAGAGTTTTATTTGGTCCAAAATAATATATAAGAGTTATCAAAACTATATTTAATGACAATTCTCCATTAAAAGGCGATAAGTGAACCTTTAGTGAAAACTTGGGCATATACGCCTAAAATTGAATTCATTCCGTATTTTAAGCCTTTATATTTTATTGTATATATGTAAAAACATTTAAGAACATATATAATCATATTTTAGTTATTTCTATCCATTCCCTCCATTACAACGGCTATATGTTAACTACCATTTAAAATAATATTATTTTATTATTAGAGTGCAACGTAAGATTCCCAAGAAACTCGTTGTTGCGTGTTGGGTACACTATTGAGCATAGCAGCCCCTTTAAATTCATATTAATATTTCATTCACAAATATGGATAAAAATAAAAATGTCATATTATTTATTTACCTGGGGTGTTACATCCTTCCCCCCTTTTGGGAATTGCATCCTCGCAATTTTAAAATTGTGCTTGGAAACATCCTTGAAAGTCCCACATCGGAAGAAGAGTCGGTAAAACAATCATTTTAAAATAGAGAAAGATAAGTACAGAGGTCACTCGAGTTAACCCATACTAAGATTCCAAGTATGAAAACATGGACATGGAGGAGAAAACATAGGGTCATGTTCTGATGGAGAGTGATAGAAAACATGTTTAGGAAAAAGTTATCCATGAGAGAATCACAAACTTGTGGTGGGTTAAACGGTATTCGATTCCCCAGTAGGAAAAGTTAATAGAAAACATTTTTGTTTTAAGTTACTTTTTATTGAGGAATTTATTCATAAGGAAACATAATCACTTATCATGTTGACTCTCAAATTTTATTAGATTCCTTACACAAACTCATATTTTCTCCAAAAGGCGAGTATTTAGGAAGACTTGTTCAAATTAAGAGTACTATAATCCACTTCTAGAGAATTACCTAACCCAAAAAAAGAACTATATACTTCCCATGTATTTAGACTTTAACCAAAACCAAAACCCCATAGATTAGTACAAGATCAGATAACCCAGAAAAGTATAACCCATTAGAAAGAAAATCTATTCTTAATCTCTAAAATTTGTCCAACAAAATCCAAAGTTCAACGAGGACCATCCGATAAACTAATTTGTCCATAAAAACTCCTCAAAGTAAACCAATATAAGATTGAAACCCAAACATTTGAAGGATTTAGTCGCATAGTCTTCCAAGTTAAATCGTAACATTTATCTCCAAACAAAATCAGTTTCTCTTAAAGTCTCGCATTGAAAAGTAATTATCCTAATCACATATCCTCCATGATAAGTTAATCATTTTCATAAATAACCCAAAATCATCTTACTCTTAATTCATAAAATCATATAACTAAAATGAATCAGTCAAACTAACCAGGGACTTCACGTAGTCCAGTGGTAGGCGATAAATGCCAGTCGAACTTTGGTTGTGGGTTCGATTCCCGCAGCTTTGTCCGACATGACGGGTAGTCACATGGTCTACATGTTGTCCTTTTTCCAAAACTATATAATTCTCAAATAATTCCCCAAAAAGGGATAAAATCATCTAAAATAACAATAACATAATTTAACCTCAATTTTATCTCATGCCTTTCACTTCCATCATAACATATAGTAACCCATAATTACCTCAAAAGTAAGGATCATATAAACCCTAATGGTTACCTTAATAATTATTAACTAAATTTCCACATCGAGTTGGCCATCTCGTACATGATGCATTAGAGAACTCACCAAGGTTGAAGTGGTTGATCATGAATCCTTGATAGTTGGTTTAGAACAACCATGATATTCCTCATTGAATCCCCCATCTCATTCAGTCTCTTAATCAGAGAACCACCATAGTTTCCTTCAAACCCATTGTCACTTTGGTGCCTGCTAGATCCAGCCATTCACTAAAACCAAAAGGGTCAGTGTGAGTATATCAACAAAACCATCATGTACTAATGAGGAAGATAAAGACTAAGATATACTTACTCATTCAATTTATCTAAAACTAGGACTCTTTCTGAAATCCTAACCATTATGGTAATGTCACTTATGCTTAAAGAATACCCTAACCTCTAAAGTTATCTAAACAGACCTCTGATACCAACTATAAGGCCCCAGCCTTAAACCTTACTTAATCTTGAGTTATTACAAGATTACACATTGAGGATGTTTTCAGGTTTAGAGTTTTAGAGAATTAGAACATAACTATTAAATCTTAAAAGATTACAAAGTAGACACTTCTACTAAGTTTCCATAAAATAAAAACTCTTAAAAGAAACATGTCTAGTTCCATGTTTTATATAGCATGACATTCCCTTGATTCCATCCTTGACCTTATTCCACATTAAGTCCTGTGAAAAACATTTCAAAAAACATGGGGTGAGCATAAAAAGATCAGTAAGGGATACAAAAAGAATGAAAACTGTTAGTTTTTCAAAATCAAGTAAACCATGTATACTCTATCAAAGTAATACCTTCACCTTCATGAAGTAGTAAAAACTCTTCACTGAATAAAGTATCATTACTTACCTTTTTGTAACCAATGTATTACCATAAAATCCATAAAAAGAACACATAACATATATAAAGGTAACTTGGGACATAAACATACTTAAGTGGAATAACCATACGGTTGACTTCCACACATATCACTTAATGGAATAGCCATACGGCTAATTTCCATACATACTTAATGGAATAGCCATACGGCCGACTTCCATACCCAATGCATTGGAGGTTATAATGTAACCACCCGTCCTGGTATTCACGGCACCACCCGTCATATGGTTTATAACGTAACCACCCGTTAAAATGTCCAAGTACCAATATAAAATCATAAAACATAAACCCAATATAAATGAATGATAACATTTCCACATCACAATATATCATAATAGAATCCATTATCAAAACCATTTTCAAAACCATTTAAAACATTTAATAAAGATATTTTTGAATCAAAGTGTCCCATACCACCTTGAAGCTTAAAATTTTAAACCATTAATATCCATATAAAAAATCCTTAAAACCATTTTGAAAACATGGATATTAATAAGAACAAATAATTAAAACATTTAAAACAACATTTTGGTTAAAGGGGTTTTACCAAAATTAGAGACACTTGAATACAATAATTGAGGAATAACATTTAGTCGAAACTTTATAATATCATGAGAATAAATGGATTCATGATATAATACTCCAAAGGAAAGTATATACACCATATAAAAGTGAATTGGTGCATAACAGCAATGAACCCTCAATAGAAATGTCAAATGTGATGAAATCCCTTATAAAGAAGGTATCCTTAAATTAAGGACAAATCAATCTCAAAAATATGTGTGAAAAATATAAATACACCCAATATAAGTGGATATTAAGTGTAAAACAATAAAATTTCATTCACACATATTCAATGGATGACATATTCAATGACTACATGTTGAACCCAAAGAAATCGAAATTGGGTTAAAAAGTTCCCTTGACAGCCTAACGACATCACATCAAAATGAGTTGATGAGAGATAAAAAGTGTATCTCATCACTTGGACATAAAATTTACATCAATAAGGATATATGATAACATATCCCAACAAAACAATATGTAAATTAAAAGACCCAAAAAAAGAAGTCTTTTAAAAAAGAGGAGGGTGAAAGGTTCCCTTACCGACTTGGGTATCTTTCAAAACATACACCCCATGAAAGAAGGACAATAGATCATTGATGTAAATACTCATAAACGAAATTATATTACACAAAGAGTAGAATAATGGGCAGTACATACACCACTCAATGGAATTTTTGGCAAATGTAGCATAAATCTCACGGGAATAAAAGTGAGATGAAAAATCCCTTACGAAAACTCGGCAGCCTAACGACGCCACATAAAACTTCCGAATATGGATTGATGAGATCAAATAGGGTATCTCATCACATTAAAATAAAATGTACAGCAAGAGGAATATAAAAGAACATCCCCCCAACATTACAAAGAGGAGCCTAAAAGAAGTTACATAAAGGAGAGTACTTAAAAAGAAAGAGAGTTGTAGGATCCCTTACGAAAGTTCGGCAGCCTAACGGCGCCACTCAAAACTTCCAAAATGGATTGATGAGAGAGAATAGGGTCTCTCATCACATGAACATAAAAATTAAAGTAAGTTTAATATAAAATATCATCCCAATAACAAGAAAGATGAGCTTTAAAAGGAATGACATAAAAGTGTGTACTTAAAAAGAAAGAGAGGAGTAGGATCCATTACAAAGATCATTTTTAAAATAAAATAGATCTATTATATGTATTCACTATAGGTACACATAAATAAAGTAAAAATACAAAATAATACATAATAATATCATGACAAAATTTGAAAGTAGGAGATTAACCCAAAGAATAGAAATTGGGTTAAGAAGTTCCCTTACCTCATATCCAACTTGACCCGACCGTTCTTTAATCTCCTGAATAATAAACTTGAGTTAATTTCTACTTGATTGATAACCTTTTTAAAGTTAAATATTCCTTTTATATCACTTATTTCCATTTTATAAACATTATGTAACCATTTTTGTTAATAATGTTTGTTTTGTCGATATTTGGTTCTTAAGTCGAAAGTGGACTTCTTACAATTACATGTTGTTCGTGTGGTCAAAGGTTCTTTATATCCAGAATGAAATTCTTGATTTTGATATCATATATATTATATATATCCATAATATACATGTATTTATAATATTACATAATCATTTAGAGGTAAGAAATGAAATGCACCGTTCATGGAGACGGTAAGCCGTACGTACGCATGAACGCTACTTTCATTTCTTTGTCATATTAATGGAATTAAAACTAAATGAGAGGTATGTATATTTTAATTCCAGAATTATATTAATCATTTATATATATCATTAATTATATATATATCCATTATATACATGTACTTTTAATAGTACATTACATTTGGGGATAAGAAATGAAATGCACCGTTCATGGAGACGGTAAGCCGTACGTACGAATGAACGCTACTTTCATTTCTATCTCATACCTTAATGGAAAGAAATAATAATGATATAGATGTAAATAATAATTCCAGTATAACATAATATATAATAACATTAAATCCATCCTTTATACGTCCCACATATGGCATTAACGAATCACACCACTTTGAGGGGGCGGTAGTTCGCACTTCCTTAAATGAAGATATCGTGTTTACCCATAATAGAAACCATAAAGGTATGACCAAAATGAAAAAAAACAGAAGATTAAGGAAAAAATAAACATATTATATATCATATATAAAAATAGTGACATCATAATGGCCACCTTTGAAGGTGTTAAATGAGTATTGAACAATCATCGTTTCGGGAGGCAGAATTTCTCCATCCACGGAAACTGTATGTTCTTTAACCATTTTATGTATTTTTGTGAGAGTGTAGCTCAAATAAATCTTATTAAAAATCCTAGTATATTTATGATACTGTTGTTGTAACAAAATAAGTAAATAAAAAGAGTTTAGGGGGTTGGAGAAGCAAAATAAAACAAATGAACATGAGAGAATGAATTACCTTTAAAAGTGTATCTCCTTTTGATTTGAGCCTAAAGGCTTCCTTTGAAAGGATTCTTCCCAAAGGTAATCCTCTAGGATGAGTAGAGGGATGTGGAGAGATTAAATGGTCAGGGGTTGGCCGAGCCAAAGGCTTGAGGAGTGTGTGAAATGAGGTAGAGGTGGGGGCCTTTTATAAGAGGGGAGGAGGGCCACTTTTGGAAAGTAAAGAAATATTACTTTATTTGAAAATGTGTTTCGGTTTCAAAAGGTAACACATTGATATAATTCGTGGATAAGGTGATAAGGGTTCTAAATACACCCATCCAATTGGTTTTGTACATGTATAGTTCATATATTTTACATTATCTTTCCATTTTATTTAAATCATCAAATAATGATGTCATCACTGTATCATTATTATGTCATAAATAATTTAATTTATTTAATGTCTAAAAATTATAAAAAAACTACTATGATTTAGTAAATCTTTTTATCTTTCCAATGACTATTTATAATCAAAAATCGGATCTTTATAACCTCATATAAAAGTTGTTTTCGTAAAACATAATATGTTTGTGTCATTTTTAATTTTACATTAAATAAAAAGTTATTTATGTCATTTCCAACCAAAGTGGATCCATGGGGTCCCCAAGTTGGCCCATGGGTTGTCTTGGTCGGCCATGACTCACCCAATAGGTGTAGGAAAAGTGTCATGGTGTTTTCACATTCTTATAATATCATTTTTACCTTAAATTACACTAATTACCACTAATCGCGATTAAAAACTTAATAAGTTACTATTCACCAAAAAATTATTTTTATCCCATTGAACCACATTTTACTTCTTAATGACAACCATGTATGTAGGATTTTTGAAATTCAAAACACAAAGATGGAAAATTTTCATTTAAACGGAAAAATCAGTTTTTATAAGTACCACTTAGTGGTTTCACTATTCATCAAAAATTGAAGTTTTTCAGAAAAATCCCAAAAATTCACCATAAGCTATATTTGATATTCCGAATTCAAAAATGAATTCCGTTTTACAGAATTCAAAACATATTAATAACATTAATTAATTTAATAATTAATTCCCGCTGTCAGAGAAAATAGCGTGTTTTTATAAAACAATAAGTATCAAAAGATTGACACTAGTTTAAGTCTGATTTCAAAGTGAAATTAATTCCAACGACCAAAATTGGATTTAATGGTAAAAATATTTTCTAATTTCACTTTAAAACCAATTCAAAATTTTATCTAATCATATAAATAAATTATATTAAAAAGAGGTTTTGAATTAAAACACAACATTTTACACTATTCATTAAAAAATGAACTTTATCGAAAAAAATTCCAAAAAAATTACACAAAGTAAAATTTGATGTCCTGATTCTTAATAAGAGTTTTATTTGGTCCAAAATAATGTATAAGAGTGATCAAAACTATATTTAATGACAGTTCTCCATTAAAAGGCGATAAGTGAACCTTTAGTGAAAACTACGGCATATACGCCTAAAATTGAATTCTTTCCGTATTTTAAGCCTTTATCTTTTATTGTATATATGTAAAAACATTTAAGAACATATATAATCATATTTTAGTTATTTATATCCATTCCCTCCATTACAACAGATACATGTTAACTACCATTTAAAATAATATTATTTTTTTATTAGAGTGCAACGTAAGATTCCCAAGAAACTCGTTGTTGCGTGTTGGGTACACTATTGAGCATAACAGCCCCTTTAAAGTCATATTAATATTTCATTCAAAAATATGGATAAAAATAAAAATGTCGTATTATTTATTTACCTGGGGTGTTACATATATGAATTAACATTTTTTTAGAATTATAATATATTATTTACATTCATTTATTTTCATCTATCAAGAAAATGGAAATAGAGTTCATGTGTGTGTATGGCCTACAATCTCTATAAATGGTGTATTTTATTTCATATCTATAACATTGTGGATTTCTATTAATACAAATATAATTAATATATATAATATTTATAAATTATTTATATTTTTTATATGATGAAACCATGATAATTGTGATAGTTTTGAAAATACTAAATCAAAACATACACAAAAAAACAAAGCATTTTTAACTCGAATGGTGATTTTAACAACAAATTGTTAATAAATTGGTCATAAAATGTCATAATTAAATCATATATTTTATGGTAAATATATTTATGGTTATTTAATTGATTTATGATAAACCAATAATAATTATAAATGAGTTTTAAATGTGTACAAATGATGTTTTGAAATAATGTTAAGGAATTTCATCTTTATTTGTCTTCATTGGGAGATATGTTATGTTTGGCTCGGATTTATTATGAGTTATATATAAATATCATATTAAATATTATGTCACAAATTTATTTAATCTTGTTATATAAAAATTTTAATTTAATTTAATTATTACATGGGGCTTATAATTGAGAGTATACCCTGAAACACCCTATGATTTTAAAAAATAGCTTTGTTTTGATAGGATGTATGAAAAGAACGACAGAGATTATAAGAAAAGATAACACCCATGAAATTAAAATATATTTTAATGAGTTTAGTAACTTTAAAAAAAATCAATACATGAAAAAATATGTTTATATTATGTTACATAGAATAATTATTTTAACTTTCATTTCACGTAACACTGAGTTTACCTTGTGTTACACGTGACACCAAGTTTAAATTGAATATGAAATATTATTAAAGTATTATAATTTTATATAATTGTTACAAAAATGGAATTCAATTTTCAAATATTATAATTAAAAACTATAAAATTAAAATATTTTTATCCCTTTATTATTAATTAAATTAGAATAATTTAGAAGAAATATAAATGTTTTATAAAAAATATTATTTTCTTAAAAGGCAGATTAATCATGCATTACGCACATAATTTAAAAATAATTTGAACCAAATTTATAGAGTTTATATAAGAAAATAGACTTCATTTTGTAAGTTAGAATACAAATAAATATCTAATGGTCAATTTTTTCATTTTGAAGACAACTTTCATTTACGATGAATATTAAAAAATACTGATCTTTAATTAAAAACAACCATTTAATTTAAATTATTTATAATGTTAAAATATTATTATTAATTATTTTAATAAAAAATTAGTTCAATTTTATATCCATTAATTAAATTTAGTTTTATTTCATCATTTTCATATTGAATTAAAAAACATTGTGAATGTTTGAATATTTTAACATTAAAACCCTTCTTTCCGGTCCCGAATACTGGAATAATTTCAAATTAGATTTTTAAAATTCTATGATTTTAATTTGGATAAATGGATTAAATATTTATTATATTAAAAATATATAATTTATTATAATTATAATTTAATTATAAACCAAAATTAATAGTGAATGTAGTAAATATTAATTACCATAATTAAGTTAAAATTGGGTTTATTATGCGATAAACTAATATATAAGGGAAAAAATAACCTATATACATTTCTAAAAAACATTTTATAGAAATATTTATAACAATAAACCTATATGAATTTAAAATATTTCATTTTGACCCTTTTTACAAATGAAAAGCAGGGGAACACTCAATTCTTTTAAAAAAATACCATGTGTGTCCTCTCCCTTACTTATAAAATGCCTCCCACTCTCCTCCCTTATTAAAAAATTAATAACTTTTTGGACAATAGACACCAAAATAACATCCCTAATTATATCATATAATCCTACAATCATTATTCTTAGTACAAATCCATCCTAGGAAGGCATTAGTGCAAACCTATGGAGGATACCCGTAAAAGGTCGTAATGTTCTTCAACTAGAATCTCTATATCATTTCTTTCTCCACCACCACTAATTTTTATTAAACTATATTGATATAATAACCATTGTAGATTCAAATTAATGGGATGTGTTTATTATATTTTCATGGCCTACAATCACATCCAATTTCATAAAATCGGTTATGAAGTCATCATCCTTGTGTACGGTGTAATACTACCTTGTGAAATGATGTCCTTTGTTCTTCCATTACCAACATTCACAATTCAGTTTTAATATATATCTAATATATATATATATATATATATATATATATATTACATATTTACTTATCATGATTAATTATATCATATATATCATTTTTACGTTAAATTGTGAAGGGGATACGATAATGTCACTAATGTGTATGGCGGACTACCCGCTCATGAAGCAATGTGATTCATCTCTCAATAACACTTCAAATTAAAGGTAATAAGGTTAAAGATAATTATTTTTTGTGATATACATGACCAAATTATGATATTCAATAAATATTTATCATTATTTAAAAATAATATAAATATATAGATCATTTTATTATTACCTTTCCAATCACTTAAATATGATAACATTGTTCGTGTATGTGTGGACTGCTACCTTCTTGAAGCAATGTGACTCTCTTTCCATCACCACACCCATGGATGATATAAATAAGTATATAATATTTTATATATGATATTATTATAATTATGTAGATTCAATATATTTATTAAATTTTTTCAAAAATGAACATTGGGAAATTGAAACATTACTCATGAGTAAATATGGCCTACCATCTCCCTGATCTTAACGTACATCATTTTGATAACCATTTTTCATAATAGGTTATAAATGTAAAATTGATGGAAAAATGAGATAATTATGTATTTATTATTATTTTGGAGATTATTAAACAATGTAATATTTGTAAGAACATGATTTTTAATAACTAAACATACATAAGACCACTGGGAAATTAACACCCAAATTAATGCAAAAATGGAATTATATTAGATAATGCATGATATGTTGTTATAATAGGATCATATATGAAATTAAAAATATTAATATTGTTCTTTTGTATGTAAGTAACATGTTTAAGTACAATATACCAGATTTTAAATAATATCCAATCATAAGGAAATTTCATGGTAGGTATTTCCTCTCACATGGCATTCCACTTTTAATTATGGGTATTTATGCATAAATTATGTTTTATGTGGTGTATATACTTCCATTTTTTGACATTTAATTTCATGATTATTTAATAATTCATTGAATTTGAGGATTCAATTTCAATTATTTAATCTACAAAATTTTTAATTGAAAATTTTCTTGTGGTAATAATATTTTTCAATCTCGTTTTCTTTTGTGATTTTCATATTCATGTGGAAATAGTTACATACATGAAATAATTTTTAATTTAAACATACATTTAACTTAAATAACCATATTCTTGTATAATTTTTATGATTATTTTTTAAACCTTATTCTATTTTTACATAAGGTGTTTAATATTATTTTTATTATTTTATCTAATGAAAATAGATGAAAATATTTTTGTTTCTAGGTAGATATATTAAATGATAAGAAAAAATGTTCATGAATTAAATAGATCAATAAATATATACGGAATTATTTTCATATGAAATACATGTTTGGGTGGCATTATTTATAGCCCCTTGATGCATCAATGTATCCTATGAGACAATATCAGTTATCAAAACACTATGTTTTTCTAACTGGTATATTTTAAATTTTTATTAGGCTAAATCTTGACAATAGTTGAAGTGTTCATAAAATTAGATCCATTTATACCCAATAAATTATAAAAATTATTTAGGACATATATTTATGGTAAATTTATAATTTTCTTTGGAAACATGACAACTAATAATTAATAATTTACTTTATTCAGAATTCAATTATTATTATCCATGATATTTTTATAATGATATTATATTTGGATGAATTTCATTAAGAATTATTGATTAAATGAAATTTTTTTATAGTTATTTACCTTGTCCAAATTATTATTACTTATATATTCATACATAAAAATTATTTGAATACAATTTTTTTATATCCATTGGCCTTTCTATATTATGTGTGATTATTTATTCATGGTAGCTTTTATTGTACCTAAACCTTACATAGAATTTAATCTCACCGTTATTTTATTTTATTTTCTCAGAAATCCATGAAGTGTACAATATTATATATGAAGGGGTATTCATGAGTGAATAATGTAATTTTTGATAACCAATTATGAATAAATTTTACTTTTTCAAACGTAATGAATGACTCAATAATGTGTCTATTTGACCAATACTACTAAAAAATTTGGTCCTTCAGGATTTAATTCCTTATATATTGTGATTATTTAATAAATAAGACATTATAACTAGGATACTAGGGTTGGGGTCACTACAATTGGTATTATAGTAATTTTCAAAGAAACCTTCAGAAATATATTTTGTAAAAACATGGATTAGGGATCATTAACATATGATAGAATTTAGGGATAAGTATAGTAGAAAACTGAATGTTATGACAAGGAATATATAATGTGTTTTTTATCTTCAATACATCATAGTCTATATACTACAAGTCTATTAAGTATAGGCAAAGATGTTCCTAGGGTTAATAACTCTTAAATGGGATCATTTGGCTTGATGCAATCATTAGTTGGTTATTGAAAATGGTCACCACTGTGCATCAGAAAATTCAAATATAATTTAAAAACACTTAAGAATGATATGAAAATATATGTATCCCAAAATAAACCATTTTTATGATTATGAGATTATCTAGGTAGAAAATTTTCAAATTATGTTAAGTATTTCAATATTTTGGGGATTAAAAATTGTGATTACTAATGATATAATACAATCTAGTTTATTCCATAATTTAGAAATGGTTCTTCTCTTATGGAATGGTAACAACATCAATTCATGTAACCTAAAGAGTAATAATGATCCTTTCATTAATGGTATTAAGATAATATTTCTAAGGGAACTATGATCTCAAACAATATCATCATTGGATTACATAGTATCATGTGATAACTAGATAGAGAAATAATTAAATAAGTATTATGGAATTAAAGGGAATTATAATAGGAGGATTATGTCAAGTTAAAACATGTATAAAAGAATGAATAGAAAGAAATATTGTATCACATGGGATAATTGAGGAAAGAAACACCTTGGTACATGATTAAAGGGAATGAGAGTTTGCTACATGTTTTGATATAATGAACATTATTCTTTATATTTCAAGGGAATGGAATAAATTTTATAATATAAAATGCTTCAACTATAATGAAATGGTACCGTAATCATATAAATGTCTATAGTGTCCATGGAATATACCTCTAAATAAGATAATTGGTCATTGTTAAGAATATTCTATTCCCACAGAAAAAGAATAATTATTAATGTTCTTTTTTTTATATTTTCAAATTATGTCATTTTATTAATTTATCAATGATATATTGATAATTATATTTATGAAATGTGTAAGGATTTTAATACAATATTTTATCATTAAGGAATTTAAATAATATGTTAAATTGTAATAATTCTTAAGAAAAAGGATTCTATGAAAAATTGAAGTAATTGAAAAAACCTGTGTGTTGGAAAGAAAACCATTAATATGTTTCTTATCATGTGAAAATTATGTTTCGATAAATATATCATTGATTTGGATAGTGTAATTTAGACAGTACTGACTACTTGAGAATATATTAATGATTTATTGAAAAAAATTATACTATAATTTATGGTGTTTAAATTTTTTTTATTTAAAGAATATATGTAATAATTTGTGTTTGCACATAAGCCTCAGCCTGGTTGGTGAGCACTCGGTTAGTGAATCCATGAGACCCCATATCAAATCCAGGTGGAGGTTTATTTCTGATACAGTAGAAGTACTGTAGGATTGCTGTAGCAGGCACTATAAAAGGTAATGTTTGGTACAATAGTGAGTACTGGAGTAGGAAATGTCTGGTACTATAGCAGCAAGAACTATTCATCCATCTAGGCCTTTGGGCCACCGGTTTGGTCCTCGGGTCCTGCAAGGATTTCAGGCCACCCAAGGGCTTGGGGATAATTGATTATTAAGACCTTTGGGCCACATTAAGGCCTTTGGGCCACCCCAAGGCCTTCGGGACACATGAATGAAGATGTACCAGTTACACTATAAGGGAAAAAGCTTCAGAGAAGGGTTTCAGGGTAGGCACATCCACTAGAGAAGAGCTAACCAGAAGTGGAAGAACAAGAGGGTATGGCTTTGCCATCGGTATCGGGCCTGTGCAGCTTTGCATAGGACAACCAGCTGACTAGCCCTGCGAATGGTGAGTGTTGAAATCCTTACACTGGCTGAGGAGGTGTAGTTCCAAGTTGTCATGTTTGGCTGATTCCCTCTAAGACATATGAGTCATGTAATTGTCTCTGAGCCTTTGGACCTTGTAAGGGTTCCACCTCATCCCTTGAAAGGTGGATTATCACAATAATAAAAAATAAAGGCCTTTAGGACATTCCAACCAATCTAATAATTTTTTTACTTAAGTAATAATGAATAATTAATATTATCAATAAGGTTCTATGGTAATTTATGTAATTTATATGTTTCAAAATAATAAATGATGAAGGTGTTAATATGTTTTTTATGTAACAGTTAAGGGATACTTCCTATTTTCTGAGTGTTTAATGGAGAATTCATTTTTTAAATTTAGTGACAATTATTATAATGTTTTGCATATTTATCTTCTGTAAGTTGTTATTTTGTTAACCATTTCTTAAATGGTTTATATTGAAATAGGTTGATATTTAATAGATTAACTTATTACTTCATCATATAAATATTTAATGATATTGGATAACATATAATTATAATTATGTTATAATAATAACAAGAGATCAATGGAATTAATTATCATTAAATTATAGATTTTACCATTCATTAAATGAAAATTTTATTTCTTCATGTATGAAAAATCATTTTTGGATATTAATTTGATAGAATATGTGATATATTGGAATTTGATAAAAATAACCGCCAAAGGATGAAATTGTTCTTAAGAAATAAAAACATATCAGCTAAGTATACTCATTATATTCTTATATAGTAAAATATTTCATTAACTCTTGGATAAATGTAATAGAACATAGTTTTTTCCTAGTACTATAATCTATATTGAAAAAATGGTCTTTTAAATAATAAAATATTTCGGGTATTGAGGCCCTTAACATCCTATTGATCATTAAATTTATTTTTACCAATGACCTCTATCATTAACTTTAATTATTTATGCTTTTATTCTATGTCAACAACCTCACTTCCTTCCAATGTTATCATACATTGAAACCTAGTTATATGGTTTTCTATATAACCTCTACATTCCCCTCTCACTCTTGTTAAGTGAATATTTTTTAACTATCGTGCATTGTGGGTTTTTAAAAATTAAATTTTCAAATATAAAACTCTTGATTACTAAGATCTTGTGTAAATTGTGATGATCCTACAAATTTATAGTAGGATTATTGTAACACACTGATATTTTAAATGAATAATGTTTTTTATAGCGTGTATGACACTCAACACTAATAATAGAATAAATTAAAACACTTGAGACTTTATATTTTATTTAAATAAATTCAATCTTATAAATATATATCATTACAAAGACCACTATGTTAATCTTAAATTACAAGAAACACTAATTTTTTCTTTTGTTATACAAAACACTGAGTTTATCCTATGTTACATATGACAATGATTTTAAACAAAATATGAAATATTAATAAAAAATTATTTAATTTAATAGTTATATAATAGGATATTTTATTTCATGTATGAATAGTATTAACAAAATTATAAAATATATGGTTATATTCTGATTAGTAATAAAATATTAATAATTTGGAAGAAAAAAATGTTCTCTAACGACTGTATTTTTTCTAGAAGAATGGTTAGTCGTTCATTGCATAAAAATTTAAAGGTAATTTTCACCCCCTTTATAAAATTAATTGGAAAAAATAATATTCATTTTTTGAAATTATAATACTTTGATTATATTAGGGTGAATATATGAGATTTTTCTAAAAACATTCATTTTTTATGAATAGGTAAAAATACTAAAGTTTAATTAAAAACTAAATATTTATTTGAATAATTTATCTTTTTAAATTATTTTTTTAATGTTTAATAAATTAAAATTAAGTCAATTTTATATCTAATAATCTAATTTATGTGATTGGAAAAATTTACATATTGAATTTAAATAAAAAAATGTAAATATTTGGTTATTTTCACTTTAAAGACCAATTTTTTCATCATGTCTGTAGGATTGATTTAAAATTAAAGTTTTCCAATTTTTTTAATTTAATTTGTATAAATGAATTTTATATTTGAAATCTGAATAATTTAGAATTTCTAAAAAAATTAACTTAATTTCTGACCAAAATGAATTGTGAATGCAGTATATATTAATTCTCATTGTCTTAGTAAAAATGGGATAACCATGGGCTAAACAAAAATACTAATGGTAATAATGACCTACAGACTTGTCTAAAAATAATATTATTTAAATATAATGAAAATTACACTTCAATAATTCAATAACAGTTCATTTGAACTATTTTTAAACATGAAAATTGTGTGTTCAGTCAATTCAATTTAAAATACAATGTATATCCTCTCCCCAACTTATATATTATCACCTCCTCGCATCTCTTGTACACACCTTCAAAACCTTTTGGTTCATCCAATACAAAAAAAAACACTTCAAAAATTCACTACCCTAGTACTATAATCCTTATTTTTTTATAAATCCATTCTATAAAGAAATATTTTGTACCTAAGGGTAATACCCAAAGAATGGGTGATGTTCTTCAAAGAGTGTCTTTATTTTGATTCATTCACCACCTCCATCAATTATTAATAAAACATGATGATATAATAAAACCAGTATATAAAATATTTTGGTTAGTTTTAATACCAATCCCATGACCTACATCCATGTACAATTTCATCAATTGGGTTATGAAATCATTACTTGTGTGTACGGGGAACAACCGCCTCACGAACTGATGTCATTCGTTCTTCCGTTTCCAACATTCATATTTGGGTATGATAATGGTTATAAATTATATATATTATATTTAAAACATGTTTATACATATGAAGTAATTATTTAATATATATATTTATATATATATATATGTGTGTGTGTGTGTGTGTGTGTTAACAATTCATTCCATAGAGGATACGATAACATCGCTCATGTGCATGGCAGACTACCGCATCACGAAGTGATATGATTCACCTTTAACTAATGATTCACATTGAATGTGATATCCATGAAATAATTTTGATATAAAAAATAATTTTATCATTCATTAAATATAATATCTATATATATATATATCATATTCTTTCTTACCTTTTCACTCACTTGAAGATGATAAACATCGTTCATGGATGTGTAGACTACCACCTTCACAAAACAATGTCACACCATTTTCATTACCAAAACACATGGATGATATATATAAAAATGTAATATATTATATGTTATAGCGTTATTAATTCTAGAATATAATATATTTCTTGCATTATTTCCATAGTTATCATTGAAAAGTAGAAATGTTACTCTTGTATATGTATGGACAAACGTCTCCATGATTGAAACATACTTCATTTTTGATAACCAATAATATAAATTTGTTTTAAATGAAAAGGTGATGTAAAAAATTTATATTTATGTCATTATTATTATACTGTAGATGATGATACTGTGTTATATTTTTGATAAAATGATCTTTAATGATAAAACATTCATATGAAAACACTACAATTAAAACCCAAAACAATTAAAATAATGAATGATTATTAATGTGTTGGTGATAAGATGTTAAAAAATGATCACATATAATATTATAAATATCAACATGGTTAGTTTGAAAATTAATAGCATGTTTCAAACCACTATTTAAAATTTTAAATAATTTGAATAAACTGGAAGTTTGAGGTAAGGGATTTCATCTCAATCTATATTCCATTGAGTATCATTTGTTATTATGCACTAATTCACAATAATGTGACCATATATACTTCCTCACTTTCATTTAATATCTTCATTCATGAATAATTCATGTTATTTTTTGTTTCAATGATAATTATTTCATCAAAGGGATTTTATTAGAAAATTACCAAGTGTTATAAGTTATTATACATTCTCACTTTATTTTAGAATTGTTAACATTATTATGAAACAATCAGTTATTTGAAATAATTTCTCATTGTAAACTACATTTACTTTTAATATCTATATTCTAGTATAATGAATATGCCCATTTCATAAACAGTATACAATTTTTAAATATAATTTTACTTCTACATTTATTCGATTAACTGGGTAAATATTTATAAATCCATATCTTTTACTCAATACATATATATAATGATTAGGAACATTTTTCATGAATTAAGTCAATTATTTTATATCTGAGGAATGATTTTGAGATTAAATATATGGGTGGGTCCAGTTATTGTCATCCCTTCAATGAATATGAATGTTTTATTATACAAAATCATTTGGACAAACATCAATCGCCTTTAACTGGTAGTTTTAAAATTATTTTAAGGATAAATATTGATAGTTGTTGTACAGTATTCCAAAATGGATTAGTTTATAAGCAGTATGTTATAAATTTTATAGTGGACAGATCATGATGGTAAAGATATCATGTTTCTAGGAATCATGAAATCCCACAATTAAGTATGTCCTTCATTATGAATTATGTAATTATTATCATTGATATTTTTCGGATTATATAATATTTGGAAGAATTCCATTATAATTTATTGAATAAAGGTAATGTTTTCTCAGTTATTTTACTTTCTATATTTATTCTTCATAAAAAATTAATGCAGTATGGCTATTTAAATGAAATTTGTGTTCAGTCATTTACCATTCCATATAATTTATTATTATTGATTGTTGATAGATCATTTTTTCAAAAACCCTTAATGATCATTTGAGATCAACCTTATTCTTTTCCTTTATCAAGAATCTATGATGTTTTTTATATTGTATTTGTATGGATATGTTAGAGAGAATAATTTTATTGTCAAAAAATTTTATTTAGAAAAAAAATCAACTTTATTGAATGACTTAGGTTTGTTTCTAGTTTACAAATACTAAAAAAGCTATTTTTTCCTTTGGGATGAAATTCCATGTATCTTATGTGACTATAGTAAATCAAAATTCAACTCTAGGTTTCTAGGTCTGGGGTCACTACATATCCAAGTGATAAAAGTTTGTATTATGATGTCATTATATGTTGTTATTTTTTCTGATTCAGTTACCAGTGATGAAATATAATTATCTACCTATCAATAAACTCATTTATTTTTTTATAATATCATTATTTCATGATAATTCAAGTCTTGAATTTATTTTTTTCCTTTATGTACTTAAAATTCCATAATAATATTTATTTGGAAACTGAAATTTACTTCTCTCATCAGTGTAATACCTTTTTTCTTTTATATTCATGCATTCTAAATATAATTTAATGAATGTTTTTAATAATATTTATTTTATTTTTAAAACTCATTTTTACCCATTTTATATTTTTGAAAAAAAAATATATATAAGGAACCTTTGTGTCATTTTAGATGCAAGGACGTTTTTTATTTCACCATTAATTGTTAAAGGATTTTTTGTCTAAACATGTATGACATGAAGGGAATTTTCTACCAACATGTTTACCCAATAATTTTAAATCATCATATAAAAGTTTACATGTTTATTTTAAAATATATATTTTTCCCTTTTATTTATGAAATTTTTAGATTTTAAATATTATTTTCAAAATTTAATGGTTGATTCTCATGATAATGTTGTAATGATATTTTATGAAATTTCTAATCATCCATGGGAATAAATATTAGTTTTTCATATGTTGTTATATGGAAATTATGTAGTTTTGTTGGCCTTATCCATTCTATTTATTTTTTATGATTATAATTAAGATATTCTTATGAAACCTATTCCCTTTTTACTAGTTATGCTTTTATGAATTGATAAAAGGATTATGAAACACCGTTCCTTTTTATGCGTCATGTATTGATGAAATGTTTATGAACCCCAATAAATTTCAGCTGTTCTAATTTTATGAATGATTTTTGATCTTGTGACACATGTAGTTAATTTTTTCATTATCTATGGGGTGGGAAATATATATTTATTCAATTCATTTTGTAAATATTGGTTTCCCATTATATAAACAGAACTAGAAACAGGTGTAAACCTAGTTCAGTCAGAGAATTTCTACACTATGATAGTTAGGGGAGTGAAACATGAATACTATAATAGTGTTTGTAGTGAGATCAGTTCACTCTGATGGTATTGGGAGTGAACCCTAAATAATATTATTGTTTTTGGAGTCAAACCATACAACTATGATGGCCTTGGAAATGATCCTTGACTACTAAGGAAATTATTTTCCATGCCTATTTTTATTCCACAGTCTTATGTTTCATTCCAATTCCATACTTCCATGGATAATGATGTATTATGAATTACCAAGATTTTTTACATGATTCATGTTTATGATTTATGATAGGAAGGGTATGTATTTATAATTTTATTTCCATGTTTCCATGCCCTTATGCTCTGTTTTTGTTAATATATTTCTTGTTTAACGTTATAGATCATTCGATCTCATACCATATTATTTTTCCATTCAATCGTTTATAAACTATGGTATTATTTATCATATGCCTAAGAAGGGGGACAGTTTTGAAGAACTTATTGGGACATTATGTAGTTCACCTATAAATTAGTTTTTTATGTATCCAACATTCAACAAAAAATATACCTAAATGATTCTTTAATAGAGAAATTTTATATAAAGAATATTAATATATGAATATATAATATTTATGCATTATTAGTTTGGTCCTTTAAAATTTTCTTCTTCAATTACTACAACTCAATTGAAGTCTTTGGTTAAAGAGTTTTTGAAATTGTTATAGCGATATGTAAGAGTTCTATTGAAAACTCACAATCATGATTTGGCATAAGAAAAATATCCTCTTCTAGAAAGAAATAATCATTCTCCAACAAAGTATGATTATATATGATTTTGAGTTTCTCCCCAAAAATATCATATAAAAAATCTTCCTAAAAAGAAATCAAGACTCAGATAATGGATTTAATTTTTGACACAATATTGTAATTATCATCGCAATGAGAGAAGATCATCATTGGGTTTATAATATCAAATGTGAAATCACTTCCTCCACAATGTATGTGTGATTTACATAAATAAAGTGAATAAATTCATATGATTATATAATATTCAAAATTAATAGTAATTTCGTAAGGAAACTTCTTTAAACATTGAAATGAAATAGTCTTTGTGTTAAGTCAATAAGCCCTCTTATGAAATTCACATTCCTTTTTTTAAATCACCAACACTTTATCCTTAAATATTATTTTCCTTCTCTATGGATATCTATTTACATTAACCTTAACATACCCTTCTATTTTATACTTAGTGTTTTTTATCTAATCTGAATAGTATTTCCCTTATGATCGAATTACATTGTGAATAGTAGGATCCTTATTCAATCCTCAGAATCATACGGTTTCCTAGATACCGAGTCTCGTAATTTTTAGACTCTAATTGCATATTTTTTTAAACTCTATTTCATTTTTAAATTTTACTCTAAATTACTCATAATTTAGAATCTGAATCTATTAGAATTTAGACTCCAAATTCCTTAGAATTCAAACTACAAATTCCACTAAAACATGACTCAATTTGATTACATATTTAGACTTCATTTCCCATTACATTTACATGATGATTATTCATACTTTTTCAAGTAATTTTTTGTTAATAAAAATATTGTTCCACCTTTATTGTATTCTACTTTACTTATGTTTCATAAATTTATGAATTATTTTCTTACATGTTATAATTCCTTGCACATAATTATGTTAAAAAATGGTGTCACATAATCTATTTATAACTAACCATTATTGAGTGAAATGTGTACAGGTCCCTTTGAAATTCATTGAAAAATATGACCATTGGAGGAGGATTTGACTGTTTATGTTTTTTCCTATAAAAGTGATCTCATTTTATTTAGTTCAACATCGATCAAGAGATTACAAGTTATGATACTGTAAAGTGATTTATAAAGAGAGACTCTCTTGCCTTGTGTGATCTTTGAACATCGTGTTTAACCATGAACAACTTGTTTGAACATTCTTAGTGAGACCCTAATTAATTCTTTTTAAAATTGAGGGATTTTGGGTATAGGAAGATAGATGTCCCGGCTTCATTAACGTTCTAGGGCTTATAAGGATATAAATAGAGAGGTATTGACTACCTTAATGTTCTGGGGAAGCATGGATAGAAAGATAGACTCTGATATTTTTATCGTCGGCTTATCCTTGTGTGGTTAATACATAAATTCTTGAAAGAATAAATCATGGAACTGTTATTCATGGTTTTTGGATACCCTTTTCTATGGGTTAAAATTGTTCCTACTTGTTTAATTTTTGTGTATCAATTTTTAATTTTCAATTTATTTTGATAATGAAAGAATGTATAACATTATTTTACTTTCTTATACATGAATACTCTGATAAATAATATTCTATACACATTAAGGTAGAATTATTCCCTAAGATAAAAATAATTATGTTTCTAAAAGATAATCTTTTTTAAGTTTAGGATCTTATTAATTGGACCTCGGGCCTTCTAATTAACCCTTTGTTTAAGAACCAAAGAGTATTTTTGAGTTTAACATGTTTTACATTATTAAACATAGATTTTCATAACTTTAAACAAATATTGTTTTTAAACATACAATTCTACCCCCCTCTAATTGAGCATCTACGTTTATATTTTAATCCTACAATTGGTATTAGAGTAGGACTCCGAATAATTTATACTTGTATATAATTTTTCTTTCTAAAATTTTCTTACTTATCTTTACATGATCACTTTTTTCATAATGTTTTTTTATCTTTACTTATAAACTTCTGTTCAACAATTTTTGTGGAAATTATAATTTGTATATTCTTATAGAATGGAAAGAATGGATTTCGATTCTATTGAAAACCTAAATCCATCCAGACCTCCAGACTTGGATGGAAAAGATTATGAGTACTAGAGAGATAGGATGAAGACTTTTTTATTAACAAGAGAGTGGATAATTGTTTCTTGCTCACCGTAGAAAAAACAATTCATGATAAGAAAATCAGATCCTTCACAAATCAAGAAAAAACAAGAATATAAACTAAACAATAAGGTTCAAAAAACTCATTTAGGTCCTGTGAACATCAATATCTATAGTAAAATATCATCATGTTAATATTCAAATAGTATTTGGAATAATCATGAAGTAACACAATTTGGATCATCAAAAGTGATTGAAAATAGTAGAGCTATGCTTAGAGCTGTGTATCATGGATTTTTATATCCTTATGGAGAACAAGATTTCAATATGAAATAATAATTTATGTCTATCGTCAATATTCTTCCATCTTTAGGAGATAAAGGTATTGTATGGTAAATTTCTTGCAGAAATGATATTTGAAATCATTCCCAATGAGTGGGAATCTAAAAAGAAACTTATTGATGAGAATATGAAAGTATCTAACATTATACATGATGATTTATTTGGAAATCTTCATCATCATGAAACAAGAATGAAGAGAGATGTTAAATTCAAAAAAAAATTGCAATGGTAGTTTTTCTTTCACTACTACTTCTAAAGCCAATACTCTTGAAAGGGTAACGAGATCTAAAGCTAAGAAGGATATTTTTATATCTGAATCTAGTGACAGTGATCATTCTGGGAATGAATTAGCTGATTTTTCTCAAAGGGAGAACAAGATTGAGGAAAATTTATTTTCAGTATAGATATATGAATAATGACAGAAAGGACAAAAAACATTCTGATGTAACATGTTATGAAGGAAAAATGGATGGACATATCAGACCTGATTGTCCTATGCCCAAGAGAAAATATATAATGGATAAGCATTCTAAAAGGAAAAAAAATAAGCTCCTCCATTCTAAGGAAAATAATTTCTTGAAAGATAATAACACCTAGAGTTCTAGTGGTGGTGACTCTTCTTATGAATCTTCAGAATAAGAATCTTCTACTTAGAAGAATATTAGTCATATAGCCAGAATATCTATTGAAAATCATTGTCTTGTGGCTAAGGTACATAATTCTGAATCCTTAACCAATATTTCTTTAAATTAAAATTTTTTATAATAACGAATATTATGAATCTTTGGATGAAAAATCTTTTTCAATAGATGATAATATTTTACCACTATTTAAAGAAGTTTCTAGATTATAAAAATTACATGATAATAATAATTTTATGTTAAAAAGGAATTTAGGGAAACAAAATTCTAGAATATATGTTATAACAAAAGTAGTATCAATTCTTTCTAAATATCTAAAAAAGAAAATTCTTGACTTTAAAATTCAATCAAAAAATCATAAGGAAATTAATTTTTTGAAGGATAAACATTCTAAGGATCTAAGATATATCATTTCTAAGAAATCCATTTTATATAATTACTCAAACTCTATGACTAATGATAATGAAGATATGAATTTATTCATTATACTAAAATCTAAAATCTTTTCCTTAAATATATTTTTATCAAATTTTAATTCTTGAAGGAATGAATATGATAAAATGAATTCACAACTTCTTCCTCTTAGTAATAGTTCTGGATTTATTTATACTCATTCAAAACCTATTTTTAGTCACAAATATTTCATTCCCCAAAGTGATCCTTTTTTTACTAAGTGTTAATGTGGTGGACACGGTGAGAAACAATGTTCCTTAAATAAAACCCAATCATTAGGTTGTCATAAATAATATTTTTATAAGAAAATGTTGATACCTAATATTTTACATTTTAAAATTTTTGGATCCAAGAATGTTTGGATTCTGAAATTCTAAATTTTTAATTTTTAGGAAAATAAAGGAAGTATGAACAACAATACGTGGTAAATGGATATTGGATATTCTTATCACCTGACAGATAACAAAAGATTCTTTAAAAATATTATCAAGATGAAAGGAGGAAAATTAATATTCAGAAATAATTCATAGGGAGAAATAGTTTGTATTGGTAATGTTGTTCTTCTTGGAAAAGAATTAATTTATAAGGGTTTATTTTTTAAAGGTCTTAAAAAAACCTTGTAAGAATATGCCAATTATGTGATTATGGTTACCTTGTAAATTTTAGTAATGAAAATTGTTCACTACACAATTCAAAGGAAGAGTTTAGTCTCTCTACACATAGGCATGACAATGTTAATAAACATAACATATAAGACCTTAAGAATAAAGATCAACCTTGACTTAGTAGAATGGAAGATCAACCTTGGTTATGGAATTGATGACTAGGACATTGTAACTTTAGGAACCTACGAAAACACTCAATGAAAATACTCGTTAATGATATACTAGAGCTTGGATTTGATTCTTCAAAATTTTGTGATTCTTGTCTATATAGGAAGTGACATAATTAATGATTTAATTTTATCAGTGAAGTCTCAACATCTAATAAATTAGAGCTAGTGCATATGGATATTTTTGTTCCAAACCAACCTTTTACTATTATAGGTAAATATTATGTATTTGTTATTTTTTGTTATCACACTAGATTTTCTGGGTGTAATTTCTAGCAAAGAAATATGAATCCATTTCATATTTTAAATCATTTTCATCACAAGTTAAAAATGAGAAAAACTATCCATTTATAACTATTCATATTGATCATAGAGTATAATTTCAAAATTCATACTTTGATACATTTTGTTATATGGAAGGAATTACTCATAACTTCTTATCCCCAATAACCCCTCAGCAAAATAGTGTTGTTGAGTGAATAAATCAATTTCTTCATGAGATATCTAGAACCATGATGAATGAATATTCTATTTTCTAAACACATTTGGGATAAAGCTATAAATATAACTTTTTTAATATAAATAAAGTTTTAATCAAACCCTTTCTTAATAAAACATCTTATAAATTGGGTACTTGTTGAAAACCAAAATATTCTTACTTCAATGTATTTGTATGAAAAGTATTCATCTTGAATAATAAAGATAAATGAAATAAATTCACACCCAAATCTGATGAAAGAATTTTCTTAGACTATTCCATTACTTATAAGGCTTATAGTGTTTTTAAAAAAAATCTTGTACTATTGAGGATACAATTCGTTTTAAATTTGATGAAACAAATACTTTTGTTTTTAAACAACCACAACCTATATCCTTATATTTTTTTTCAAAAACTAACTATCAACCTTTGATGGAAGATTCCTCAAATATGAAAAATACTCAAGATAATGTTTCTGAAGTATTTAGCCCAGCATATCTTCTAGCTTATGTTGATGAAGAAGTTTTACAAAACCCAAATCATTTATTTCATAACAATCATCAGAGTGATTGTATCATTGGTGATTTAAATCAACATGTAAGGAAAAAAATTTCATTATGAAATGTAGTAGAACATCTATATATTCTTCCCCATTTAGAACCTAAAATAACTGATGAATCTTAATGTGATGATGATTGGATTAAATTTATGTAAGATAAAATAATTGAACTCGAATGGAACAAACTCTGAACCTTAGTTGAAAGACCTATGGAAACTTCTGTAATTGGAGTTAAATGGGTCTTCAAAAATAAATGTGTGAAAAATGGAATCATTTTATGAAATAAAGAAATATCAATTTCTAAAATCTATTATCAACAAGAAGGAATATACTATGAATAAACATGTGCTATAGTTTCTAGACTTTAATCCATTCGTATTCTACTTTCTATTAAAGAATTATTTATTTTCAAACGTTTTCAAATGGGAAATAAGTGTGGTTTCCTTAATTGATATTTTCAATATGTTGATTATGTTGAAAAAACGTTTGGTATTGAAGACCCAAAACATTCTGAACATGTTTTAGAACATACCAAAAATTTATATGGGCTCAAACAAGACCTAGAGCTTCGTATGATAGACTTACATGATTTTTATTACAAAAAATAATGTTAAGGGAACTGCTGATCCAACCCCTCTATAAATAAGTATAATAAAAATGTTTTAATTGTTTAAATTTGTGTCGATGGACTTATATTCGGATCAAAAATGCAATATTTAAGTGATTCATTTCTAATATCATGAAATATGAGTTTGAAATGAGTATAAAGGGTGAGTTAAAATTTATCCATGGTTTAAAAATTTCTAAAAAATTAGAATGAACTTATATATCTCAATAAAAGAATATTAGACATCTTCTTATGAAGTATGTATATGACAATACTAAAATTATAAGTACTCCAATCGGTATCTCAAATTCTCTTGATCTTGATAATGATGTGAACCAAGAAGAACAAACATCTTTTATATGTATGAGAGGATGTTTGTTACACTTAAAATTATATTTTTCTAGACAGAATGTCTTCAGTATGCTTATTTTCAAGATATCTATCTAATCACATGGAATCTATTTCAAAAGAAGTGAAAATAATTTTTTTCTATTTAAATGGAACCACTGACATAGGACTACTTTATTCTTCTAGAAATGATTTTTATTTAAAAATATTTTCAGATGCTGGTTTTGGGTGATGTAGTTTGGATATGAAAAGTACATCTAGAAAGTGTCATTTCTTTATAGATTCATTAATTTCATGGTCACGAAAGATGTAAAACTCAGTACCACTTTCCACTACTGTAGCTGAATATGTAGTATCTGTAAGTTGTTGTGCTAAAGTGTTGTGGATGCAACACACACTCACAAATTATGGCATGTGTTTAACCAAACCACATATATTGAATAATAATACAATATACATTTCCCCAAGAAAATACCAAGAAAATAACTATCATGGAAACCACCTAGATAATAGGCATCACATTCTTAGGGATAAGAAACTTAAAATAGATATCATTTTACAATTTATTGGGTTTCAAGATAAACATGCTGACATATTTACAAAATCCTTACCCTCTGATAGAATTTAATACATTAAATAAATGTCAGGAATGATAAATTTAAGGTAATATTCTATATTAAAATTTTGCTAAAACTAATCTCAGTACACTATGTTACTCCTTTTTATAGGGGGGTACATTTTCTTAATCTTTCAAAAAATAATTTGACTAAATTTTTTTGGAACATAATTTTTCCCCTTTTCTTATTAAATTTTATTTCGGAACCTACAATTTCTAATAAAAATTTCCAGAGCCTAAATAATTGAATAATAATCTTATCAATAAAGGAAATTCATTTTAAATAATCAGGAAGGTATGTTTCCTTACATAAGTCTTCATAATCTCATTTTTCTTCTTGTTGGTATTTATATCTTGTATTGAGATAACGGTATCTGATTCACTTTTCCGAAATTAATGTTTTCGATTAAACCTCAAAATATTAGAATCTATAAATATTTCATCAGCATTAATATCAATTTTCTGATCAGATCATATTGACCTCAACTATTATATCAATCTAATAATTTGAACCACCATCAAAAAGAATATATAAAGGGTCCCCATCGACTTATCCCACATCAGTTATATCAGCCTTCTGCATCGAAGCTCTATCCTTCTATAAGTTTTACATTCTTTTTTTTCTAGTTTCTATACTTTCCAAATTTTACATGAAGATTGTCCTTAGACTATGATGTAGTCTCAATCCCGTAAAGAATAAAAGGACTGGTTAATGTTCTGAACATGGTTAGTTGGCCAAAAATTCTTTTTGAAGTATAATTCCTTGATTGAAACTGTTATCAAGTTAAACAGATGGGATAGTTTTTTTGTTTCAAAACAAAAATAATTAAGATTCAGAATACTGGTACATTGTAGTGGAACTCTATGATTCAGTTAGTTTCTATGAGCAAGGTGGAAGAGAGATGTTTAAGTTTAATAGCTATTAAAAATTATACTCTTTATCTGTCAATAGGGTAGGAAGAATCCTAGATATTACCTATAGAGTTGAATTTGTTTTATAATGACACCAATTACCTAAAAAGAAGGATCTTTTTTGAAGAGTAAATCTTATGAATGTTATAGTCTCAAGAATGTCAAGAAACACAAGATTTATTATCTCTCAACAAACCATATGTTAGTAGCTTTGTGGAAGAAATGATTCCTTATTTTGATAAAGGGTGATAAGGATTCACTCAATATATATGATATATTTCTCTTATATTTCCATGTAGACCTATGAATGATTAATTTGGTAAAATATAACCTCCTCACAATCAGTAACATCATGAGTAGAAACAAAAAGGATCATATCATAAAGTATTGGGTGATCATTTCAAAGATTATAGTCTTGTGTCAAAAATATTTCAAGATACCCTACCCCTCAATGGATAAGAATTTCAAGGTTATGTTACTCAGTGATGATACAAAAAGAATGAAAATAGTGATCAATGTTTAATCTGAAGAGTTCTATGATATTCATAATAAGGATGATCAGCCTGGAGATAAGAAATAATAAGTTGTTGAACCATCAATGAAATGAAATGTTACGGAGCTTGAAGCACAACCAACCAAACACATTCTAAAACATAAATCATCACCACTATATTGAAGAAAAAAATATTTTTTCTGATGAAGTGGTTTCTATGTGGATGATGACGAAGAAGAAGAGAAATAAAGTTTATAAGAACTTGGATCATTTTTTCAAGTATGAATCTTCATTTCAATTTTTTTTAGGAAAAATAAAGAAGTGTGAATTTTTCTTATGTAGATATTGTGTATTTATGTTTACATTTTGTGTATCCATGTTCCATTAATAGTTGTGTGCTATCCGTATCATGGATTAATATATGGCTATGTAGGTGACCTGGAAGACCGCTTCAGTTGGGGACTAGTTAAGGCTACAACACGACATGTACATTTAATGAACACGGTGTGTGGTTTACTTTTAATTTGATAAATTAGATATGGATCAGGTCTCATCCTTGGAAACATCTTCTTCATCCCACAGTTAATATTGGAGAGTGACAGAGGGGCCGATGAACTCGGAATCCCTTTAAATTCTCCATCTGACCTCCGATTAGGATTCCATTGGGTGCATTGAAATCCCAGCAGTGAGTACTCAATTATTCTAGAGGCTCTCTTCTAGATTCCTCCTCTCTTGCGAGTTATTCAAGATTGATTTTTTCACCTTTTTATTGATCTATGTAGTTCTAGGATGATTCAAGGACTGGCATTAAATAGTATTTATTTTACAACCAAAATATTGGTGGTTTGTTCTTTTCATTGATTATTATTGGATTATATTTTATAAAAGTGTTTTATAGCATTGTTTGGGATACTGGGTGTTTGGATTTAAACCCTATTTATAACATGTTATGTGTTGTAGGTTGATAAAGGGTAGTTGCATATGTGTGAAGTTAGATAACTTTTTACGTGACACCCCATGGGTGCGTTTACCTTACTTCAATGATTATAGTCATTTTCTCTAGAATGTATGTTGTGATTTTCTTGTTTTGCATGTATTATTTTGTAATGATGGAGTTACTAATTATATGAGATGCATGTGATATGCATTGTGGATGTTTGACCATCTAGAATTTGACAATGAGAGCTTCCTGAGGTAGGGTAATTTATCTATGGTTTATTGTTGTGCTGACCTAGGGGTATTGATTGTGAGAGCTTTCATGTGGTCATTATCCTTGGGGTTTAGACCGTTAGAGCTGCCCAGGTGGTCATTTATATTTTATCAATTCTATGTTGACCATGGGGTACTGACCATGTGAGCTTCCCCAGTTGTTGTTTGTAAATTATTATTACTATGTTAGACCAGAGGGGTTATACCATAAGAGCTACTGAGATGGTCGTTATTTAAATGAATTGTTTTTATGTAAGACCCGGGGGATTAAACATTGAGAACCTTACCAAACGGGTCTATATTGAATAATTAAATGATTGTGATGAGTCTTCTATGAAAAATCATAAGCTTAGACTCGGTCATTCTTATTTGTTATATTTCCTTCTAAGACATCTATTTTTTAGTATTACACAAGGTATACAGAGCATAGGCTAGATCCCAAGGTATTCATTATTCAATGGATTGAATATTAAATATATATTAATGTAATTTAAAACAATATGATTGTTTACTTTTGAGTAATTGCTAGTTTATTTAATTATATCTTCATATTTCCTACTATATATTTATGTAAATTCACTGACAGTTAGGAATATATCTTTTTATGTTTTCCTACAAGGATTCATCTCACACCTTGTTTGGGTTATTCTTTTGGACCCAAAAATATTAAATGGTTACAAGTATAGATAAGGTTAAAGTTCCCTTCTTCATCAGGTACTTAATTATAGTTGGATTTGGATTGCATTGGACCAAGATGAGGATTGAGATGCTATTGGAGTTTACTTACTTTTTAGTACATTGTATTCTATATTTTATTTATAGAATTGTGACTTGTTTGTATAATTTCATAGACACATGTGACATGCATCATTTATATATGCTTCAGTTATTATATTACTACCTGTCTTCTACTTTTTACTTATGTTGTATGACATTACTACTTCCGTTATTATTTTCAATTTGATTTCCTCTGTTTATAATCATCCAATGTGGGAATAGTTTCCCTATTGTCACCCGGTGTCCCTCGCTGCTAGTTGTAATCCTATGGAATTTAGGGAAATGTGATTGATGTCATGTGACCAACCGGGTTTGGGGAACCTTTGGGTGGCTCCTAGATATGGGAACATACAATGTTGTATCAGAGATGTTTGATTCTTCATTGCCTTACTATTTAGAGCCAATATACTGGGATAGGATGGAATAGGTCATTGGTAAGCAGTTGTGCTAAATATTAGCTAACCCGTGTTTAGGGAAAAGGAAATTTACCTCGATTATATCCATTTTTCTAGTTTTTCAATTTATATAGTTTATTTGATTTCACTATTGGGGGATTCAATTGTTTTGAAATGTAATGATTTATATCATTGTAGTTCTATTTCTGATGAATTTCTATGAGATGATGTTATTCTATCTCATGCATCCTATAGGCACTTGTTAGAGATCACATGTCATTCATTCTTATAATCCCATTTAGGATGCATTACTGATTGTATGCTTTAGGGATAGATGTTTTGATAGATATGCATTTGGTTGTGATAGATGTCGTTATAAAATAAGTGAATATTTTTATATGATATTGGTACATATAATGTTTTATTTGGATGGATGCAAAGATTCGATACCTGAATTGTTATGGTCCCTCTTGGATTTGAATATGGCGAATCATTATTGAACAGTAATTGAATTTTGTCTAGTTATGATGTGATAATGGATTCCAAACTTTTACTTTCTAGTAATATGGGATCTCATGGGTCAGAATTTTTCATGCCTTGGAAAAAAATAATGTTTTAAGGGTTTTAGTGGATTTTCAAGGGCTTATATTATAGAATCATAGAAAACATATTGTGTGGTGTTATGAACACACACCATAAGCTATTCTATTTAGGAAGAACTGACTTTTCTTATGTACATGCCGTGTACCGTATGTACACACCATGTAGTTGTTGACAGTGTGATATTACTATCTGATCATAGACGTGGGGTTGCGAAATCATTGGTGGAACACCCCATGTACATGATTTAGACGTCGTGCTTTAATGGAATATGTATCCGGCCATGTTACTAATGAAACGGGTGGGGGAACTTAAGTAGCACACGCCATGTCTAGGGTGAACACGCCATGTATTTTTCACCAAGATAGAACTGTGTAGTTCTAGCTGTGTAGAAGATACATGGAAGGAGGGAATAATCAAGTACATGTTGTGTCTCAATAGAAACATGTCGTGGGTATGTGGTGATACCTGACCCGGTTGGAAGAGGCACACACCCATGTTAACAATTTAAGGGAACACATCGTGTATTAGTTCTACATGTTGTGTAACCTTATTCTGTAAAACATGATTGGTTTCATTCATTGATTACTTTTTTTCACATATAAAATGCATTCCTTGATTATTTTATGTTGAGGTCTCTTCTTTAACATGAAGATTAATTCCACCAAGGTTTCTTACAGTTTTACACTAGGTATATGGTGTTGATTAGGCACCTGAAAGGGTAGATCAGGGATTACTTCCATATCATCCCATTATGCATGCCTGGGAAACAATAGTTATATCAAACACAGGTGAAGATTCATAGTTCTGTGAAGGCTTTTTTGAGTATGATACATAATTTTCATGGAGCAACACTTCCTGCCTCGACTATGGTGGAGATGACAAGGGTGTTCTAGTTGTTGTATCCTTGCACTTTTTCAGGGGATGGAGGACCAAAAGTTATAGACACATTTTTGGAGTCCATTCTTTCTATCTCTGAGCATCTAGAGATGCCTCCAGAGAGGATTTTGAATCACACGACTTATAAACTACCAAATTCCACCAAGATATGGTTGGATGTTATCACACAGGTGGGAATTCATTGGGATATGGTTTCAGAAGAGTTCACGAGGACCTTCTATGATTACCTCTACCCAAGCCATTGAGGGATGACCAGGAATAGTATTACATGAATTTTGAGTAGGAATCTCTATCAATGATGGATTATTCATCTGGATTTATAGAGATTTAGCGCTTCACACATATTTTGGGAGGTGATGAGTTATCATTGGTAAGGTGGTTTTAGGATGGTCTCAAGTACGACATCTGATCGCTGGTTAATGTCTTCCGGATAACTTTAGGGACATATATAGTAAATCATGAATTAATTTTCGAGTTCAATATGAGGTATTTTAGAGTAGTGAGCTTGGGAGGATCATCATCTATGTGTGACACAACTTTGACAGATAGTAGGAAGCACCGTAGGGAGATTTCAAGTGATGTTTCTTCATGTAGTCAGGTGGTGTGCTACCAGTATGGAGGAAGTGGCCACATGAGACCGCAGTTCCCAAGACTCCAAGTTGATTGTGGATCTTGCTGCATGATAGTTCATATTTAGTGTTTCTAAAAGAAGTTGTCACCGGCACTGAGTGAGAAGGGATCTGTTATGACTCTACGTACAACAGTAGGACCACTAATTTCTCATTAGTGAGGTAATTTGGGTTCATCAGGTCATGGAGGTGGTCATGGTCAGGATAGATAGATAATAGGTTTTCATCAATAGTTGGATGGATCAGCTCAGTGTAGCTAGTCAAGGTCGCAAGCCGGTGGTATAAGTCAGACTTTTGTGATGGAACAGAACCAGCAGAAGATGTATCGATGAATCTCTGGAGTTTGAGGTACAGTTATAATTTCTTCAGTTTTAACTTATTCTCTTTTTGATATAGGTTCTTCTAATAGATTTATATCTATTGTCTTTGTGGACATCCTTGGGCACTACATCATTACTTCTGATGATGTTATAATGATAGACAATCTATTGGGGATTAGGACATCTAGTGTATGGTAGTGCATGGAGTTCCCTCTTGAGGTTGGTGGGTGTCACTTATTAAGGAACCTATATATATTAGAAATGATAGTCTTCAATTTCAATCTTGGTATAGTTTTTTTGGTGTTGTTTTAGGCCTTTTTGGGCTACAATTGTCATAGTTTGAGTTTCACATTACCTGAGGGTTGGGCGTTTTAACACAAGGGTGAAGGGGATGTCCAAGAGAGAAGAGTGGGACCTGAGCAACCGGGGTTGGGAACAATTACAGATCAAATTACTAGTCTATACCTGGATGACCAAGGTAATTCATATATGTACTTTTCCCTAGTGGTGTATTGTTTCTGGGATGTATTTCCAGATGAATTTTCAAGTTTAACTATAGAGAGAGAGAGTCAGATTTATCTATTGAGCTTATTCCCAGAGAGGCACTAGTTTCCATTACTCTCTATAGGATGGATACACCAGTGATATAGGATCTAAACAAGATGTTAGAGGAGTTACAGGAAAGGGTTTCATCTGACCTAGTACTTCTCCTTATGTTTCACCTATCCTTTTGGCGAAAAAGGTGGATGGTACCCTCAGATGTTAAGTGGATTATCAAAAATATAACCAGTAGACGGTCAAGAACCAATATACCTTGCTGAGGATTTATGATCTATTTGATCATATAAGAGGATGGCATGTGTTCTCAAAGATTTAATTGTGGTCTAGTTATCATTAGTTTCACCTTACCATTCCGCTTAGGAATGCACTGGAAGTTTTCATGTCACTGATGAGCTGATTGTTCCATCCTTGGATTCTTTTGTGGTAGTCTTCGTTAATGATATCTTTGTGTACTCTCACACTTGACATGCCCATGCCACCCATATTGAGATCTCACTGAGTACACTGAGAGAGCATCCGTTATATAATAAAATTTCAAAATTCAACTTTTGTATTGATCATATCAACTTCTTGGTTCATTTCGTCTCAGCTACAAGAGTTTTAGTAAACCCATATAATTTTAGAGGAGTAGTTTCTTCAGAGAAGCTGAAGAATGTCATTGAGGTAAAGACTTTTCTAGGGCTGGATGGTTACTATAGGTGCATTATTCAGGAATTATCACACTTAGAAGCACCATTGAAATTTATGGCTAAGAAGGGTGTTAAGTAATTGTGGATAGATTCCTATGATTCCGATTTTCAAGAGTTAAAATGAATATTGGATTCACCACTGATACTGATTTTTTTAGAGTGATCAAATAGTCCCATTGTTTACTATGATGTGTCATGTATCAGGATGGGAGTAGTACTTCTGTAGGGGGAAGGATTTTTTTCATACGGGTCCCGGAAGTTGAGGCCACATGAGTGGAATTAACCAACGCAAGATCTCGAGTGAGCTATAGTTGTCCAGGATTTATGTTTTTTGAGACATTATATTTTGGAAGAGAATTTTGTTGTATAAACTGACCAAAAAAGCCTCAAGTATATATTTTCTCTGCATGATCTGAATTTGGGATAGTGAAGGTTGGTTTATTACATTCATTCTTATGACATTGAGATTACCTGTATGCATGGGAAGGGAAATACAGTGGCTGACGCGTTGAGTAGAAGGACTCAGATACAGGCAGCTCAGGAGGCCAGCAGTGTGTGGCAGCTTCATTGCTATGTTCTCTGAGATGCATTTTGAGTTTCACGACATACATGGGTTGAAATTTGTTTCATGTATAGTTATTACATATACTCTTCTGGATTGGGTGTGAATGGGTAATCTATCAGATTCTAAAGACTACGTCCTATGGGATAATGTTTCAGGTGAGGACCTACTTCGAGGTGGACTATAAAAGAAGATGAGGTTTTTCTTTTTCATGGATGTATATCGGTGTCATAAAATTTACATGTGGAGTTGATTTTGGGTTTTAATGCCAATTTATGGAAAGTTTATCATGGTTTCACCAAGATTTATCTTGATCTACATCATTAGTATTGGTGGTCAGGCTGAAAGAGGGATATGGCTGGTTTTGTTATGACATGTTCCACCAATCCGTAGGTGAAGGTAGAGCATCAGTGACCGATATGGGATTTTACAGAAGATACCCATTCATTAGTTTATGTGGAATGGGTTTGTGATGGATTTTATGGATGGTTTACTGAGGTCACTTCGAGGGAATGATGTGGTTTGGGTTGTTTTTTTTAGACTCACAAAGGTTTCACATTTCCTATAAATTAAGGAAACCATCAGTTTTGGTGAGCATGGAAGGTTGTAAATCCGAGAGATTGTATATTTTCATGTGGTTTGGCACTCTATCATATCAGACAAGGATGCGTGGTTTACTTCTAGTGTCTGGTAAGGACTATATAGGGCTTCAGATACATAGGTACTTGTGAGTACAGATTACCATCCCCAGAAAGATGGTCATTTTGAGCGCACAGTTCAGGTTTTGGAGGGAATGATTTGAGCTAGAGTCCTATATTTCATGGGATCTTGGGAGATACACATATCCCTAGTGATGTTTTCCTATAATAATAGTTTCCAGCGATGATTCAGATGGATCTTTATGAGGATTTGTACTGAATGCCATGCTGATCACCCCTATATTGGTCAGAGGCTAGAGAGGTGGCAATGTCGGGACCTCGTTATGTGCAAGAGACTACTGAGTAGGTGGAGTTTATTTGAAAGAGGATGGTTATAGCACAATCCCACCAGAAAACTTATGATAATCGATGGAGTTGACTTATGTAGTCCGAGGTTGGAGATCAGGTTTTTCTTACATGTCACACTGAGGTGGGGACATACGAGGATTATGAGACAAGGGAAGCTGTCAACAAGATATGTCTTTTCATTTGAGGGATTTGAGAGAGTCAGTATAATTTCTTATCAGTTGTATTTATCTCATAGGTATTAGAATATTCACATCGTCTTTCATTTTACTCAGCTACAGTGCTACTATTCAGACTCGATACACATTTTTCAACCTGAGGAGGTTGAGTTGGAGGTGGATGCATCCTGTGAGAAGCACACTATTAGGATTGTGGATTGTAGCACGATGGCTCTCTATGGTTGTTATATTCCTAGAGTATAGATTCTATGGTAGTTCAGGTGAGTACAAGATTAGGCTTGTGAGAGTTAGGTTGATATATGATCATAGTGCCCAGATTTTTTTGAATTTTCTTCTTCACCACCCTTGGAAGGGAAATTTGGGGATGAATTTCTTTTGGGGGAAATTTTTATAAGAACTAGAATATTTATTTCATGTATGAATCTTGATTTTAGGTTGTTTTGAGGAAAAATGAAGAAATGGTAATTTTTCTATGTACAGACTATGTACTTCAGTGTACACACCGTGTACCCAGGTACCATGTACAACTATGTATTGGTCGTGTAATGGCTATGTACATAGCCATGTAGGTGACTTGGGAAACCACTTAAGTCAAGGGCTGATTAAGTATACTACACTACATGTACATTTAATGAACATTCTATTTAGTTTTATTTTTATTTGATAAATTGGAACACGGTCACGTTTCATCCTCGAAAATGTTTTCTTCTTCCCTTGGTTTGTACAGGAGAGTGACAGAAGGGATGATGAACTCCGAACCCCTCTCAATTCTTCATCCGACCTATGATTGAGATGATGTCGGTTGTGTTGTAATCCCATGGATGCATTATCAATTATTCTAGAGCCTTTATATCTGATTCCTCCTCTCTCGTGAGTTATTCAAGGTTGGTTGTTTTTTATAATTTTGTAGATCTGCGTAGTTATAGTCTGATTCAAGGGATGACGTTGAAGAGTATTGACTGTACGACAACAATGTTCGTGATTCATTCCTTTTGTTGATTTTCATTGGATTATATATGATAAAATTGTTGTATACCCACGTTTGGGATATTGCATGTTTGGATTTAAAACGTATTTATTACCTATTTTTTGTAGTTTGTTTGATAAAGGGTAGTTAAATATTTGTGAGGTTAGATACCTTATTACAGGACACCGCATGTATTTATTTCCCTTTCTTGATTGATTATGGTTGTTTTGTATGGAATGTGTTAGTCTTTCCTTGTTTTCCAAGGCTTTTTTTGTTAGGATGGAGTTACTAATTATAGGAGATTCATGTGATAAGAATTATGGATGTTTGGAAAGTAGAATTTGACTGTGATAGCTTCATGACGTAGGTTCATTTAAGTATGGTTTACTATTATGTTGACCTAGTGTTATTGAATGTGAGATCTTCTCACTGGTCATCGACCTGGGGGGTTTAAACTATGACAGCAACCCAGGTGGTTTTTTATGTTTTATCAATGTTATGTTGACTAAGGGGTATCGACCGCATGAGATACAAAGGTGGTCGTTTGTATATGATTAGGACTATTTTAGACCAAAGGTGTTAGATTGTGAGAACTACCCAGAGGGTTGTTATTTAAATGAATTTTCATTTTGTCAGATCAGGTGGATTAGACTATGAAAACATTGACAAAAAGGGTTGATATTGAAAATTGAATGATTGTGACGAGTCTGATAGGACAAATAATAATCGTGGACTCGGTCATACTTATCTTTTTGATGTCCATCTGGGATATATGTTTCTTACTATTACACAAGGGATAAAGATCATAGGCTAGATCTTAAGTTTTTCATGATTCAACAGATAGAAGAGTAAATGTAAACAAATTTAATTGAAAACCATAGAATTGTTTACATTAAAGTACATCCTAGTTTATTTCATCATTTCTGCATATTTCTTGCAAAATATATATATTCACAGATAGTTAGGCATAGATTTTTTTATATTTTCCTACTGGGATTCATCACACACCCTGTTTTGGTCATGATTTTAGACCCAAATATATTATATGGTTATAGGTATAGAAAGGGAAATTCACCCTTTTTCATCAGGTAGTTGGTTGTTGTCAGATCTGGAGAGCATGGGACCAAACAGAAGATTGAAATGATGTAGGAGTTTACTTGATTTTCAATACATTGGTTTCTATAGTTTATTTCCTACATTGTGACTTGTTTGGTTGCTTTTCTACACACATGTGACATGCATCATTTGTATATGCACTAGTTTTTATATTACTATTTGGATTATGTTTTTTTACTTCTATCATATGATATTACAGCTTATTCTATAGTTTTCTATTTGCATTCCACTATCTATACTCTACCAATGAGGGGATAGTTTCGCAATTATCACACCTTCTCCCTCAGTGCAAGTTGGCAGCCTTTTCCATTTGGGGAAATGATCTTGATTCCATGTGACCTACCTAGTTTGGGGCACCTTTGGGTGGCACCCTGATCTGAGACATTATAAAGTTGATCCTATAATTAGACTTGACCCTATGAAGGCTAAGGCCAAAAAAATTATTGGAGCTGAAAATCATAAAAAAAATTAAAGCAGAAAAGGCATAAATAATGAGAGTAATGACAATAAAATCATTGTTCACTAAGATGGTGAATAAGTTAGTGATGTAGAACAAGATCATGAGATAGAAAGTGTGGTTGATAATTCTATTGATAAAAAAATCATTTCTTCTTGATAAACATAAGAATTGTGATGTTTCTAAATCATCCAAAGAAAAACATGGAATGTAAGTTAAAGGCACTCATCTAGGGAAATATGCTTCTTATTCATAATCTTCATCATTCATGGGACATGACTTTGCGTTGAAATCCTTGAAAAAGATTTTTGTTTCAATACCACTTTTTCCATACAATAAATCTTTGTGGTATCTTCTGTAATAGTGTGTAATCATGAAAATGGATTATAAAAATTTGTTGAAGGAAGTGTTAATTAAGCATGAAATAGATTTAAAATCCTTCATGGTCATCTAGGAAGCTCATAGATAGTCTTGTGAGAATATTAGAATATGGTCTATGTTAGTAGTTGTTGATCTTAAGATTTTTTATGATCATATAGATTTAGTCAAAGAAGCTTTCAAAATGATTTATGAGATATTCAAGAATCTATCTGAATTTCTGAATCATGATAAAGCTTCCTATATCTAGGAATATAGATATCTCTATAGAATACATAACTCTATTGTTATTTCTTATAATAGAGAAACCAATAACACAGATCAATTAGTAGAGAAAATAATGTAGCATGAAGAACATATCAGGTCTCAAGAATGTAGGATTAGGACACTCAAGAAGAAGAACCACGAAAAAGAACAGTTACTCCAGAAGTACCATGAAGATCATAAAGAGATAATGAAAATGAACTCCATCCTAAAGAAGCTTCTATCAGAGAATAGGAAGGATGATTGATTAAAAACTCCAACCTTTTTCGGTACTAAAACTTTTTCCTCCAATATAATTAAATATATTTGTTATACTTTGTTTTTTATTATTTTTTTATAACATTTCAGGTACCAAAAAAAATTTCCCCTCCATTCCATTTTCAAAAACACAAAGGGGGAGAAATGTTTCAAAATAATATCATATTAAAAGTGAGTTTACTGAAAAGAATAAATTTCTTAAGAAAGGGGGAGATTAATATTATAAGAACAATTTCTTGAGAAAATTAAAGTTATTTTCATGAAAATTTCTTATGCTATATAATACAAAATCTAAGCTGACAAAACCTAAGGGGAAGTATTCATATTTACTGAGCCACAAATATGAGGGAGATTAGTTTTTATATCATTTTTTCCAAGATAAATATATATTTTTGATAAGTGGGTTTCGATTTAAAAAGAGGGGATATTGTTTAGTCAAAAAGCTTTCTTATGACATTCCCATTCATTTATGTTTTCAAAATCACAGACACTTTCTCCTTAAAGATTATATTCCTTTTCTATGAAAATCTATTTATTTAACATTAACATACGCTTCTATGTTATGATGAAATTTATTTTCCTAATATTAACCTTATTTATCTTAACACCAAATTACATTAACAATAATCAAATCCTTATTCAATCCTCGGAACCTTATAGTTTCTTAGATACCAAGTCTCGCTATTTTTAGACTTTGATTCCATCTGTACTCAGACTCTGTTTCATCCTAAATTTGGACTCTGAATTCCTCAAAATATAGACTCTTAAATCCTCTAATATCCAAATCTATTTTCTTAGGAAATCAGACTCCATTTCTATACATATTTAAACATTATTTCCCACTACATTTAGAGTCTGATTATTCATTCTAGTTAAAGTTATTTTTCTTTCTAAAAGATATTATTCCAAATTTATCAGATTCTAGTTTACTTATGATTCTTAAACATAAGAATGCTTTCCTTACATGTTATAATTCCTTATACATGATTATGTTACAATGAATAGATATTGTACACTATTTGTTTTACTAAATGTTGGTTGAGTGACACATGTACATGTCCCTCCGAAAATCAAGTTAAAATATGATCAATGGAGGAGGATTCAACAATTGATATTTTTTGGCCTATAAATAAGAGCACATTTCAAAAATCTCAACATCCATCCACATATCACATGATGTGTTGTTGTGAAGTGATTTCTAGAGAGTGGGAATCTTATTCCTTGTATGATCTGTGAGAATATTGTTTAGCCATGAACAACTTGTTCAAATATTCATTGCACGACTCGTAATTTTGTTGTGTCAAATCATGCGCTTCTAATGATAAGAATATATTGGTGATGAATACCTTAATGTTAGAGGGATTGAAGGGATTTCATGATAGAGGTGTTTACTGCCTTAATGTTCGAGGGTTTTTTGGGATAGCAAGAAAGACTCCAATATTCTTGTCGAGGGATTACATTGGTATGAGAAAGATAGACTTTCTTGAATGTATAAATCAAGGGACCTTTAAGTAATGTTTTTGGATACCCTTATCTTTTGGTTAAAATATTTTCTACTAGTTTAATTTATTTTTAACATGTTATGATTCCAATGTTTTTTTACATAAATAAAGCATAAATGTTTTATACTTTATTATAATTGTATACTCTAATAAATAAGATTCTATATGCTTTAAGGTATATTTTTTACCTAAGATAAACTTACTTAAGTTTCTTAAAGATAAACATGTTTATGTGTATGTTATTTTTAGTTGGATGAGGGACCTTCCAATTAATCCATTGTTTAAGAACCAAATAAGATTTTTCAATTTACCCATTTTACTTTATTAAACATATATTTTCTAATGGTTAAAAAACTAATGTTTTTAAACTTATAATTCACCCGCCTGTAATTGAGAATACACATCTATATTTAGATCATACACTTTTATTATTATTGGACTTAGACTTTATAATATGAAATAGACTTAGGAATTTTCAGAGATCCCCATATGTAAACCAATGAACTATAGCTAGATTCCTATAATGAAATTTATTTCCTTCCGTCATACTCTTTATTTTTACTTGAAAATTCATTTATTTATACCCTTATTTTTCACATTCCAATTTTTTCAGTCCTTTGATATATTATCTTGGTTTTACCTTTTAGTATTTCTAATATGATGTAAATTTACCCTTTCTACCTCCATGATATCCACCACCAATGCCCTCCAAAAACTTTTTTACTCTCTAATTCGGTGAGGAAGTGATTTGGTTAAGGTGAAATTTGTTAATAATATATCATGATACCAGATTATTCATGATAATAATACATTGAACTCCAGTCATTATTGATTTGGTAACTCATATTCACCAAATTGTTCATTGCATTCAACATTCACATGATTCCTCTATGTTCAATCCATTGGATAAAACAAAAAAAATCATTTGTGCAACAATAAATATAATGTAAAACCATATAATAATGAAAAATCATTTATTAAACAACACTTTTTTGGAATCTATGACACCATAGGATTAACCTCGGTCATTCATGGTCATCATTTATTCAAATCCTCTATAATCATTTGTAAATTAAATTTAAATTAACCCAGGAATATCTACCAAAGAGTGTAAAACTAGGTGGGTGAAAGGGAACACTAATTTTCAATATAATGATGGATAATATATACTCAAAGTACTCATTTTAGGGTTATTATGCTTATATTCATCTATTCTAAAATATTTTACATTTTTATTATTAATATAAGTATTCTTTAATGGGAGAAACCACACTTCTTTCTTTACCATAACATTGGATATTATCCTACACTTAGAATTATCATAGTGGTTCTCACTAATGTTTTCTCATCCTTGATTCAGAAAATTAAATAATAATTTATATGATACCTACTATAGAAAACCATATTATATATATATATATATCATATTATTAGAAAAATATTTATCACAAAACATAATGATTCATTGCCTAATTTTACGAGTATATTATCTTTGTAAACATTGGTATATAACCAAATGGCTCATAAGTGAGGTAAGTCATATCCCAATAATTTAATAATAAATAGAATATTTATTATACATATAATATATAAAAATATTTTTCATAAATGTGGGAAAAGAATTATAATAATGGTGAGATCAGATGCTTAGTATGGGTAAACAAGAGAGATATCAATGATCACTTAAACATAACATGAGAATAGAAGTATGAGAACATGAGTGTAACATTTGAAAACCAAAAATTTCATATCATAGATCTTATTCATGGGGAATGTAATAAATCTCGGATGTTCATAAGTCATGAATCGAAAAAGGAATCAAAGATCATTCGTCATGGGATCATGAGATTAGCATAAGACTTAATTTTTTGCATGCGCATAAGAATAGAATGACATTTCTACTATAGTTAAGAAAAATTTCTAATACTATTATTGTTAATTGGTTTATTTCCCTTAACCATCATTTTAGTTAGGGTTTATTACCTAGAATATAACAGTGAAAAGAGTTCCTTAATAAATTGGGTTCACTCTCTATTCTGGTCCTTATAATCTCAAGATATATTCAATATTTACCAATACATTTGAAGGATGTATAATTTTTCCCCTAAATATCATTATTAAAATAATATATATTTTTTCAAGAAGATCAAATATCATTCATAATATCATAATAAGGGAAAATAAATTTATTTTATAAGCATTTTTTCAATTCACCATAGCATAACCTGTGGAAAGGAAATAGGTTTCATAAATATATTGAGATCATAATATTAAACCATATATAGAAAGAATAATGTTTTTAAAATTAGATAATATTACTTGTAAATATTATCAGACATCAATGTATGTCATCATATTGAAAAATTATGTTAAAATATCACTGTAAATTCTCTTGAGTAAAATACCCTTTCTATATTAAAAGTGCTTATATATATTCTAAAAATTTCCAAAATACTAATAAATACATTTCCATTAAAAATAAAATTTGAAACAAGTAAATTAAACATCAAATCATTGATAATTCATATAGGAAGGAAACATCATTCACGTCTTATATATTAAAACATATAATCCTTTCACAATTTCAGAAAAATGTAAAAAGTACCTCATTTAGAAAATGGATAACAAATTATTTTTAAAAAAATTAAAAAATAAAAGCATGGTTAAAAATAAATTATAAATGTAATTTTAGAATATTAAAAAAATATTGAATTTTTTTAGTTAATATGGATGTGGAAGAAAAATACTTATTTACCAATGAGAGAAATAAATCATGTTTTCTTTAAAAAAGCCCTTTCGATGTCTTGAGTAATTAAATAATGTTACATTAAATGAAAAAGATATATTATAAAGAAACAAAAATATAAAAATATAATTAATAAGTTAATTTAGAGATATATAATTTAATTTCATCATCATAATCATAAACATAAACAATAAGATTATTATATAATACCCTTAACTATGGACTAACTTCCTTTGTACATGTTTGAATATCTTGTATTGTAAAAATTATTTTACTATAAATATAATAAATTAAAATAATAATATATAGCATACCATAAAATATTTATTTATAATCTTCTATTGCTGATTTATTGAAAATTATTTTTTAAAATCTTGGTTTTGGGTGATAACTACTTCGTTTTTTATATATGTCTAGGTACGATAGTTTTTGTCCTTGTTCTATTATAAATGATAAATTACATAAAGAATATTAATAATGATATATTTATATATATAATATAGATTATTTATTTAAATATTAATATTCATCCATAATAGTTATAAATATAAATACTAATTACACCATTCATGGAGATGGTGGGTTATATTTTTACATAAATGTTGTTTTCACTTTTCGAATGATTGAATGAAATAATTGTAAATAAAAATTAAACTTTATATAATAATTATAATATAATATGAATAAAATATATTCATAAAATTAAGCCCCAATACCATCCACTGAAATTTGAAATGAAAAACGAATCACATTGCTTCGTGGAATAGGTAGTCCACACGTACACACGAGCGACATTATCGTTTTCCAATGAATTTGATGGTTAAATGATAGATATGATATTATCGTTATAGAAATATATTAATATTATGAACATAATATATAATCATTAAATTCATTATAATACCAATTAATAAAATATGTTGATGAAATTGTAATTGTATTCATATGTGGAGATGGTAAGTAGTACACACCCCCAAGAAAAACAATCCCTTCCCATTTGATCATAAAAATAGATTATAATAGTGGTTCAATATTCAAAATATGATTTAAGAATATTTATTATACATAAATATTTATTTTATGATATAAACATATATTTATATGTTGAAAATGAATAATTAAATTGAAAGTGATTGGTTAAGGCGTTTAACTCTTATTTCAAATTACTCCATTATATCACCATTTAATGATCTTAGATTGGGACTATTCAGAATACCATATGATATATTATTTTTATAAAGATGTTTATAAGTAATTATTTTAGTATTCTTTCCCGATATAAGTCTCAATATGGTGTCAATATGATAAAAGAGGTGTTCCGTTTTATAATTGAGGGGAGGGTCCCTTTTGAAAATTCATAAAAGTTTAAAACAAAAAAAATATCCTTATATAGAAAAATGATTCAAAAAATATATATAAAAATATAATGTATTATTTGGTTGAAATATAATCATCAAATAAAATTTGAACAGGTTTATGTGTTATTATAAATCTTATCTTTTTTTGTTTAATGACTTAATTAACTAATTTTAACCATAACCACAAAAACAGAAATTTCAATATTAAAGTGTTAAGATTTCTAATATGAATATAAAAATGAATTATAAGTTTACAATGGTTTCTATTTTAAACTATATTTCATTAAATTGGACAAATATAATTTTTTTTAATTTTAAATCATTTAATAAAATATAATTCATTTCCAGATATCATTAATGTCAATTTTGGAACTATTCAATAAATTTGAGATTAAAAACCACCCGAAAGAAATGAAATTCTAATATATTCCATTAAAAACTCTCTAAAATCATATATATATATATATCAATAAAATCATGTAACAAAATAATTATATAAATTCACTTACTTTTAATATTTTTAAATTCTTTTATTTTACCTTTTTATTTATGGAATAATTTCTTTTTCAATATTTATTAAGCATTAAATGTAAATTTATAATTAATAAAAAATAAAAATAAATTACTATAATTAATATTATTTCATTATTACAAAAATAATCATTAATATTAATTAACAAATTGAATTTTTCCCAATGTGAACACATAAGAGGTATTTAAAAGCAAGATAGTTTAATTGTTTTCATTAATTAACATATTGTATAGGTCATCTTTAGGGAATAGTGTCCCAAAATAAATTTTATCAATAATAAGATTATAAGGGTAAAAACTAATTCATAAAAAAATATTACTGGTGAAAAATTGTGTCATTGTCACTTATATTTATCCTACATTAACCCAATATACCACTTTACCGTAGTGACAAATTTTTCATGCATTTACTAATCATTATGACCTAATATTAAGTTATACTAATTAAATAATATTCTTTATTTTTATTCAAAAAATGGAATACATATTATGAAATAAATTTTTTATATTTTATTGAAATTCATTTTATAATTTTAATGCAAAATGAAAAGAAAACAATATTCCAAATAAATTATATTTTTTAGTCTAAATTTATTTTTATTTCAATATCTTGTATAATGTTGATTCATATATAATAAATATGATTATATTTTAATTGAGGAGACTTATGTTATTTTACCATGAAATTAAGAATATTACAGGTATTTATCTATGACATGAAATGATTGTTTTACAAAAACTAGAATTTCCACTATTCATTGAATAATCTTCATTTTCAAAAAAAATCCCAAATATCACCCTATGATAATTTTGGAAATTTTTGTTTAAAAATAAAAATTTTATTTTCTAAAATAAATTTTCTATAACTATAAAAACATTATATTAAAATAGGTGCAGAATATGATATGGAACCATTGTCTAGAAAATTATAGTTTTAAAGTATAAAGATAGATTTATTATTATCTTATTACTAAAAAACTATTATAAGATAAAAATATTGATCTAAATATAATATATATTTTCCATTAAAATATTTCAAAAATATTTAATAATTTGATATATTAATATAATAAAGCATCATGTTCATAAAAATAGTTTCTTAGTGAATCATTTCTTTTACCTTAAAATGTTTTTTATTTTCAATCATAATCAACTAAATTCGATTGAATTTATTTAATACGTGTGTAAACCATGTAATTTTCATAATATAGTTATTAATATTCAAACCGTTTAATTTAATGTCAAGGTTATAATTGTATACTATATTAAAGTTTGATTAGACTTTGGGTTTCATGTATATAAAGCTAGCGAAGATATTAAATTTATTAGAAAAAATATTTCATATAATATCAAATTATTGCAAAAAATAAGCGTTCATAGTGACAGAATTTGTAATTATGAAAATCATAAACATTAACAAAATCCTCAATCCATGATTTCATGCATAATAAGATAACATTATCCCCAAATACTCAATATACATTTTCTCATTAGAGAGACTATTACATCAAAGGGAAATATAATTCTAGGACCCACACGTCACTAATTAATCCAAAGTTATTCAACATGTGTAGAAATGGAAAAAATATAAAATTCATAACTAACATGCATCAATAATCAATTAATAACTATATTCGAATAACTAGAATGAATATTATCAGTATTTACCTTTTCAATAAATATAATAGACTTCTTGGTAAGAACTCCAGAAACATAAACCTTGTAGAGTAATTAGATTCAATTATGTCAATTTTTTAAAATAAAATATATAAATATTGGGATGTTATATATAATTTATCCATGAAATTAATTAATATTAGGATGAAGTATAAAGAAATTCATTAGATTTATAAATAATAATAGATGACATAACCCATATAAAAAGATAAGGAATAAACTTAAAACTAATAATAGAATTTAGAGGGGAATACATGAAACAAAACTTCAAATTAGTTATAACTGTTATATTTTCATTGGAAAATTTAATTGAAAATATAGATATTATTTTGGTAACTATGCTTTTAAATGGTTGTCAAAAAAAACATATTAGTCACTTATAAAAATCCATTTCAAATGGAGAAAAGGGAATATTGAAAAAATAAATTTCATTAGAATTAAAAATATTTAAACCATGAGAAGAAATGAAATTATATAATGTAAATGTTTAATGGATGATAAAAATATACATAATTGGAATGAAATACAATTATTTCTTCTTCTGAAACATTCACAATTATCTATAAAATTAATAATTCATAAAACATTATGAATTGAATTTTCCTAGAAACAACATAGAAACATAGAAAGGAAACATTATAATAATGAATTTAAAAAAATAATTCATGGTAATTATTCAAAAAAAACAGAAAATGGATAATAATTTCAATATTTCTGTTGAAATTTGAAAATTAATAATTTGTAAATTATTCAAATTAATATTTTTAAACCTATATTAATGAATGTAAAATTTAATATAAAATAAACCTAATAAATATTTTAAATATATATAAGAATTTTATTTAGGAATATAAACGATATTAAAATGTAAGAAAAGGTTTCAACATGTTAAATACAATAAATGTTGGATTCCAGATAAAAAATTGTTTGGTTGAATTGTGAAAAAAAGGCTGGTGAAGTGTCAAGAACACTTGAAACCCAAAAAATTGAAATAATAAATAAATATAATACAATCATAGTAAGGGGTTAAATGAAATTGAAACGCACAAGAGTAGAAAATAACTAAATATATAATAAATCAATAATGTATTATTTTTACCATATAAATTTAGTTTGGTTCTTAATAAGAATGAAGCTTCCTGAAATTAAAATTAAGACTAAGAGACCATAATTTGAGCCCTCATTTTCTAGGTCTATGAGAATAAACTCCTAAATCACCAAATTATGTTTATTAAATTCATTCAAAAGATCTTTTTAATAGTATATTTCCATTTTTGATATCTATTTACTAGTATATTATTTTCATTTATTTTATAGTTTTTTCTCTCATCAACCACATGAGGTGGTTCAAACAATTTCCCTAAAATTTATTTTTTATGATGGCTATGGTCAAAGATGTTATAAAATTGTTCTATAATATTTTTAATTGTATATATATATATATATTATTTATCCTTATATTATCCCATTATTTTTATAGTTCATTTGGTTGATACATATATAAGTAAATTTATAAAAATGTCGTTGTTTTCTCGATGTAGGTGGTAAAATTTACAAAGATCAATTATTATTAATATTTTAAAAAGAATGAATAATTTATATTTATAGTTAATTAATAATTTTATTAATAACATTTTTACTTTTTTTAAACAACTTTTATAACCATCCATATATGATGGTGGTGAAAAATTAAATATTTTATTCATGGAGGCGGTAATCTAACCACAACACGAGTGACAATTTCATTTTATATTGGATGAGAGGAAGGTAGATAATGTTTAATACATATAAATAATAACTTTTAATTATTATAATGATATTTATTTCATTATAATAGGATAGTTATAATTAATTTTAATGTGGTTTATGAATAAATTGATATTATGAAACTGAGTTAAAACTATTAATTCTTTTTTAGTTATCCTACATTAGACTGATCCTTAATCATTCATAGATTAGAATTTAGGTTAGAATAGATCCTATATTACTTTGAAAATAGGTTTTGGGATGGTTTTATTTATTTTTAATTCTCTATGAATATTTATCTATGAGGATAACTAGTGTTGCAAAGGATTCCTTAGATAGGTGAAAGAGGTGATACTTTTATAAATATTAATTTAGTAATATAAAAAAATTTATGAATTTTTTATGGAAAGTGGTTCCAAAATTGATATATATATAGGATAACATAAAAAAATTTGATAAATCAATTATATATCCTTTTATAGATTATATTTTCAAATATATTAAAATTTATATCTTGAATTATCATTATTACCTCATTTTATCCTTTAAAATGGTGATTAATTTTTACCTTGGAAAATTATTTTTATCACAAAAAATTAAATTGAACATATTGAATAATATTTAAATTATAATTAAAAATATAAAATACATTTAATTTTATTCAATTTATAAATATGAGAAAAAAATAATTTTAGTAAAATATAATTTGAAAAATGGTTTTTAGAAAAATATATTCCCTAAAGTAAGGTAAATTTATTCTTATTCATTTGCAAGTAAAAATAGTAAATGAGTGTCAATTTACTTTTTTATCTATATTATCAGCACATTTAACGAAATTTGATATTCATAAGTGATAATTTTAGTTTATTAAAAAAACAATTAATTAATAAATAAGAAAATTAAATTCATTGAAAAATGTGTCTTTTGAACACTAATTAATTTTGACTACATAACATCAATTATATGTCTTTTAACCATTAATATTAAAAAATTAATTGGTTTTATAATTTATAAAATCATTTTCTAATATAATAAAATTAATATACAATGTAATAAAATAAATTAGTCCAAGAATCATTTTATTTTCCTACGTTTTTACAGTTTTTATCATTTACATGAAAATATTTCACATTTTATTCCTATGTTTTGATTGAGATAACTTATATTTTGAAATATATTGTAATTCATATTTTTTTGTGATTTTTTAAATTTATCATAGAATTTATTAAAATAAAAACACTTACTAAAATCTATGGGTGTTACATCCTACCCCTTGAAATAAATTATGTCCCTATAAAAATAATTTATCACACCAATTAAAATAGAGTATGAGTATCATAATATAACCATGAATCATTAAATAAACATTTATTTTAACCACTCAACATTTTTTAAAAAAAAATTTCAAATAATCAAAAGTGTATTCATCGAGAGTTTCAAACCAGGTGTGCAGTTAGGAATTCTTGCTGTTCACTGAGTGAAGATTGACATAATACCAAACCAAAAAATTTTAGGACTATTACCCCTAATTGAATTAGAGTTAGATCCAATAACCCATTTTAGTAAAATTTTATTTTCATTTCTAGGAACTCACATACACTTTACATTAACAAAATTTTATGAATTTTTGTTATATTTAGATTTATCCCATTGATGTCCCCTATGGTATTATAGTCATAATTTAAAAATATTATTAAATAAAGATTTTTATTTCCAGATACAAATCCTTAATTCATAGAAACCTATTCTCCAAAAATTAAATCATAACTTTTATCCCCATACTAAATTAATCACATACAAGAACATATAAACCACAATCATATATACACATAAAAATATGTTAATATTTTCCAAAAATAACTCAAATTTCCTAGAAGTCAAATTATATACAAACCCTAAGATCTACCTACACCTCAATCATGTATACATCATATAACCTAATAAACATATACCATAATATTAATAATCACTATTAAATTCAATCAGATAATAAATCACATGTGGTATTTATACATTTAACTATATAATCAACATTTAATATATTATACCAGGATGGTATCTAAAACTATTATATTGTCCTCAAATAATAAAAACATAACCTAGGTATTTTTCAAAACCCTATTTTCATAATAACTTTGATGCCCTGGACCTGCACTCCTGGATCTAGTATAAGTAACAAATTCTATATATACTATCATTGAAACCAACTAAAGAAACCCAATGATAACCATCTAATATTTCTATAAAAATAATAAATATTTATTTAGTACAAATAGTTTCTAGAATGTATCCTTTACTTGATGATTTTCATGGTTATAAAGGGAAAGGGTGAAAGATAGGAGAGATGTGTGAACTCAAAATAAGGCTTTGGGGATAAAGTATATGTGTACGGGCTGTGCATGGTTTTTCTAAACAATGGGGATATCCTTAGAGAACCCATGGGTAGTTATAGTTTTATGGTAGTATATTTTCCAAGGTCTGGTCATGATTAGGAATATCATGCATGGAAATTGTACAATGGTTTCTTTAAGATAGTATTCAATGCCAGGTTATATCATTGTTTGTCTAACCAAGCGTAGCTGAAAAGTATGATCCTATTTTTTAGGATCTTACTCATTTTTTGTCATAAATTCTCATTTTATCTCTTAAATGTCCCTAATTCTTTATTTCTCCACATTTAACGTTTTGGAACCACTTTCGTGAATTTTTGAACCGATTATGAGCCCTCCCATAGAATTTTCAAGCCCGATTCTCTCAATAAGTGACGTTCTTGTCTCGTTTCATAGATCTACTTAGATCTACATCTAATATCCTCTTAGTTTTCTAGATCTTGACTTGTTATGGGTATATCTATGTGTCATGATTCAAAATATGATGATATTTGGGTGTTTTGATGTTAGGAGAATATATCAAAGGCTATTTTTGGGGAGCATCAACCCGATTGCTAGAGCGTTCTTTGTCCGCTGTTGATTTTTTCCAAAAACATTGATGTAGGTGGTTTCCCTCTCATATCCTCTTTAATGAGTAGATTATCATAGTATAAAATTGTATTATTTGAATATAATTGATTTTTAAAAGATTTGAATAAATCTTCTTTAGTGATGATTAATGGTTTTTTGTGAAATTGTGTGATATGGGTGAATTACGGTGCCACGTGACATAGTTTCATGCATATAAAATGGTGATTTTATCTTAAGAATTTGATGGAATTTCTAAATGGTTTGATGGAATCAGGTTTCTCAATAAAAAATGGTATTTTATTTCAATAGTTTTGCATAGAAATTGTTTTTATGGAAATGATTTTCAATAAAAATGTGGTTGTATTCAAAATGTGTTTTATCATGATCGATGGGAATAGTTGGTGTGTGTGTGTTAAGGTTGTATTTAGAGGTCTTGGTTAAAATATGACCATGTTCTTGGTTCCAAAGTTCAAATGGGACATGGGATATAATTACCTTGTAATGGCTTGGCAGATTAATGACAAACTGGTCAAGAGTATGAAACTGTCATCGCGTAGCATGAATGGGTGGTTGTTTAGATGTGTAGAATGGATTGGGTATGCAAAAGGAATATTGAGAAATGATATTTAATCTCTGTTTAGTTATGATTTTGTAAAAATCACTTTCTGGAAAATTGGATTCAATTTCACTTGCATGCTTTTGGATATAAATAGTTTTGGAATCTTTTTTATATGTAGTTATAAACTGTTTTAGAGTTTATTAAAAAATATTTTATGTAAATGTTTCTAACTCTTATATCCGAGTAGCATGAGGTTGGAAGTCATTAGAAAAAAACTACTGAGTTTTATACGCACCCTTTATTTGGATATTTTCTGCATTTGGAGATGCTGTCATTTTGGACAAGGGAAAAGGTAAAGTATCACATGTTTTAGCACCACCTCATGAAACATGGGTTGTTTGGTGAATTTAGATATTGGAGATTGTGAATCATGGATTCATGTGGTCTTCTTGGAGTATTTATTTTTTCTTCTCCTATTTAGTTTTATAGTCTCTTTGACTTCCGTTGTGGTACACATTCATGTGGTTTTGAAATAAATGAAGTGGTTTAGTTTTCCTTGATTTGTTCATGCATCATATAATGAGGTATTTGTTTATTTTTTTTTAAGATAGTGGTTTTATTTTTAAATTTTATATTTTCCTCCACTGGAATTTGAAACCCATCGGAATTTATTTCTAGCCTTTGGCATCATTGGGATGTCATTTATGGCCTTGTAATGACACTTTTTACTCTCAAAACAATGAGAATTAGTCAGCCATTACAATTGAGTCACTTATATACATGAAATATAAAAATTATATATTTTTATATTATTATGAAAAAAATTTAACTAATAAAACTCATATCCTTTCCAACAAATGGTTATTTCATTATTTTAAAAATATGAATTTTTATATAACTATAAAACATCAATGTCTCCCATAAAATCATCTACACATGAAACCAATAAATTAGTTTAGAACATATTATTATTCATTGTGACCTGGGGAAATGAAAATATAAAAATGGTGAAATCAAAAACATAATAAGGTGGATCATACAATATAAGCAATCATATAATAAACAAATCATGAATAATATGGTGGGAATAAATAATAATAATAAATAATATAAAACCAGTACCACTAAAATATAACATATCTATGGATAATATTAAAATTTAAATAATAACTTGGAAAATAGTAACAAAAATCATAGTTATTGAATGCATAATTTAAAACAACATACAAATACTATGTAGGCCTCATTCCATGGAATCCTATATAAATGGGATGGTTTATATAAAATACTCATGTTATTTAGTCTTAGGAGACATATCGATTCATGGATGAGCTATATAATTATAGGATCCACCCATCAATAATTATTTCCAACTCACCAATCAAATGGAGGAATGAATGCAAAATAGATTGTTAACCAACATGCAATAGAAATTTATAGACAATCAAATTGAAATAACTAGTATATGTATTTTCAATATTTCCCCTATAAATAAATGGAATATCGTCCCAGGGAAGAACCTTTTAAAATAAAACCATATAGAGTAATATGTATATAGTATTTAATTCAATGTTTAAAATCATAATACAAAAATAGTGGAAGTGATATTAAATATATCAATAAAATTAGGGAATATAGACATTAAGTGGAAAAAATTCATGCATGAAATAAAGAGTTATAGAGAACATAACACTTATGAATAAGGTGTGGTATGAAGTAAAAATTATTATGAGAATTTAATTTATAGTAATTGAATCATAACTCCCAAATAAGTCAGATCTATTAGAGGTTGAGAAGAAAATTGATGATGATTTATAAAATATATAGTCACACGTTTTTTGAAATATGCTTGTAATAATAATAATTTATGTCACATTCATAAATCCATTTCTTGGAGAAAAAGTTTAAATTAAAAACATTAATTTTAAGAGAATTAAAAATATTTAAATCATCAATAAAAATGAATTTGTTTTATGAAATTTTCAATAGACGATAAAAATATGCACAAATGGAATAAAATCCCATTATTTATTTTCTTAAAACATTAAAATTTATTTTTAGAATGAAAAATTCAAAGAATTTTTTTTTGGATTTTAATTCAAAATATAATGAAAATTAAAATTTAACGTTGATAATGAATGATGGACAAAAAAGTAGAAAATATGTTTTTGAAAAAAATGTTGAAAATGTGATGATTATCACACTTCTATAAAGAAAGAAAAAAATGTCCCATATATAAAATGTTAAAAAGATTCATTTTAAAACATTTTTCATGAATTTAAAATTTAATGGAAAATGAGAATAATAAATATTTTATTTATATATATTAACAATACTGTAAAAATTTTATTGAATAAATTAATGTTGATTATTTTTCAATACATGAAAACCTGAAAGATTTTTAACTCTTTTTGTTTATTGGATTTACTATTTTTAAATCCATGTATGGAATTTAATTGTGATAGTTTGATCACTTAATGGTTATTTATTTGGACATGGTTGATGTCCCATTAGGTTTCCCATGTGTCTCGAGGAGTTTTGGGAGTTCCATACATGGAAAAGTTAGGTTTTAAAGGACATGTATAGGGCAGAAGGTTTTTCTGAAATCATCTACTACATTGTAGAAAATTGGGAGACTTTTTATAGGTGGATAATGGCTATACACAGGCTACGCCCTATTTACTTAATGGTTGGACTAACCATAATAGTTTGTTGTATTATCCAACACCCTGACACATTTCATTGATTGGTTTGCGAATAGTTATGAAATTGTGTGGGTCAAAATGTGTGGGGTTCTCCAGGTTCCTAGAAGAGGGCACACAGTTGGAACACATTTTCCAAACTGTTTGGCCAAAACTACGCGTGATGAACATTATTAAAAATTAAATTGTGTTAAATTAAAATAAATTAAAATTAAAATTAAACTACCCCTCACCCATCTCCACTAATAATTACTATATACCCCCTTGGGGGATCCCTTTTGTCCACACGCTCGAACACCCTCATGGATCCCAATTGTTTTACCAATTCCATGTGGTTTCTTCAAGGATCTCATCAGATTAGATGTCTTAATTACATAAACCTCATTACCCTCCTTCAATATAGCCTATTCAGCTCTTCCCATTACCCTTTATGTTTTATCCAAAATAATAGGATGTGGATTATTATATTTTTATTTATTTATTCCGATGTTAAGTTGTGAAGAAGGTCTATCTGTACGCCCACTTACATGTTCTAGAAATTTTCAACAAAGGTGAGGCAGTTTGGTTTGTTTTTGTTAGCGGAAAATGTTTTTGGGTATGTTTTTCCTCAATTATACATTTATTCTCCATTAATAATTGATAATTTGTTGATTTTTGTGTTCTTGGTATTAGTTTCTTAAGTGTGTTGGCTTTACCATGTGGTTTCATGTCGCCAGAGTCAAAGGAGACTCACCTCGGGTGCATGAGTAGGTATATTTGTACTTATGCTCCCCTGTTATATGTATATTCATCCAATATAGTGAATATATATATACATGTGTGTGGAATGGTGTGATTACTTATAATATGAAAATTCATATGTGTGTGTGTGGAGAAGATTGTACTCATATGAGCATATATGTAAGGATCCCCTTGCACATATTCATGGGCCATGAAATTATGTTTATAGGGGATTGGTTTCCTTATATATATATATAACGGTTCAAATTATCAATGTGGGTAGTAGCATCTTTGAGTTAGAAAACATCTATAGTTGATTTCTCGACATGGATTGGTCTACTTCTTGAGGTAGGATCCATTTCCATGACATATTAAGTTAAAAAAATTAATTTCCTACTAAATTACCCCTTTGATAAGATAAATTTTGTTCATTGATAAAATTATCAGTTCTAATAAATGTCATGTTTGATAATCAAATCCATGGTTATATAACAAAACACCTCTAACTGAGGTGTTCTGTCTTCAAAAACTCACAGTAGTGATATAGACTCATATCCTACTCGGTTTTGGTTTGTGTTATCAATATGCCTTTATGATAGTTTCATATATATTCCATGATATAACTTATCCATTTTTAATTATATGAATTAAATTTCTATATTTTAATTGAGATATTTAGTTGGTTAAGGTTAATTAATTTTATTAGGATTACTTGAATGAGAAAGTGGAATTATTTAAGTGAAATGACCATGTCACTGTCATTGGTACTAGTATCATATAAACCAATTTTCCATGTTTATGAATATTTATTGAGACTAAATTGAGTATGATGATGTACAAAAAAATGTAATTTTTTCATTTATATGTATTAAATGGTTAAATCATGATAGAAGAATCCTTTTTAATGAAATGAATCACATGGGTTATCACTAAAATTATCCCTTAGGGTGGGTAGAGCATAACATTTTTCTTATGTATAATTAAATGCTTCATTTGAAATGTAATGGATTAAATGGAATGGAACATACTTAAAGGAACACATGAAAGGTTTTCCCTCATTTTTCATGGTATTTACTTGTTCTTGGATTCATACTTTTGAATGGAATTATGACGTGACATAAGAGGCAATGCTATATATTTATCTTCATGAATATGGCTACTAAAATACATGAGAGTTCCTTGCCACATGTATTTAACTGAATGTGACCAAGCTGATGTTAATGATTTAATTTAAATTTTTATGATTTTTTTCTTATGTACAATTGCGATAAATGGGTATGCCTCTTATATTGATATGGGCCACTAATATCATGAGAGGTTTCTACCTCATGCCTTATGATATAAATTAAATGGGGCAATGAGATGATTTAGAGGTTAATGACTCATTAATTTTGTATTTCGTTGATTATTCCATATAGGATGAGGAGACAAGGGACTGTGAGATCCCTTTTGGCTAGGATAACTATGTGAACTTCAATGTGGGATTCCAAAGGACCGTTAGAGACTTCGGTATGGATGACTATGAGATTATCCTTTTTGATTTACAGGAGACCGTGATTGTTCTTAGAGTTGGGTCAGGGGTTGACAGTGAGACTCCCCTAGTGATAGATGATAGTTGGTTATGTCCCAATCATTTCATTATGTGTATCCCAATAGACCATGAGAGATCATGGAATTAGGATAGGAGTTAGACCGTGAGAGTTTTCCATGGTAGTGGATTCCAATGAGTTACATCCTCATCCATATCAATAAATATAAATGTATGTTTAAATATAATAATTTATATTATATATATATAGTGAAATGATTATAAATACATTCTAGCTATGAGAGAAAGCTTGTATTTTCATTAGGTGTCCCTTAGGAACCTGTACGGATAGTTTTTTACTTATTCAGTTTTCTTTAAAATCACTTTATACCAAAACACTATTAAATATATATATTTCACTCTCTGGAATGGGATGGACATAGTGGGTTTCGGCCTTCTGATATTTTTTCTCACACCCTGCTCAGGTACCCTTAGAACATGAGTAGACCTTACACTTGTAGGACTATGGACATTGGTTGATTTCTCCCATGTGACCCACTAGTCTGGCTTCTGGTTTGATGGTAAGATGGGTGGAGACATTACAAAGTGGAATCTAAGGCTAAATATTTTCCTTTGTCTAACTATTTTGGGTTGGTTGATGGGAGACTAGAAATGTGTCCGCACTTAGTTATTAGTTGGTCCTAGGACTGGTCACCCCATGTATGGGGAAATGACCAAGTGTAAAGGGATGGGATTGTTTTTCATGTTGTTTTTTATTATAGTGGATCTGATTTCACATAGAGTGAATTGTTATCATTCCATTGAATATTTAATTATTGATTTTATTGTATTTTGTCCTTATCCTAGAATGTAAAGGATTGATCATTGGATGAATCATACTAGGCATGTAGAAATTCACATTCCATGCATAGTTCAATGACGTGATTTTCATTTATAGGTTTCATGCTGATTGGATTTTGGGCCTCGAGTGCTATGTCATGTTTAGTTTTTCACTATTTTTAGGTGTTGCATAAAATGATTAGTTGTTATTATTCCATTTTTCTTGTTTGTTTAGAATGTCTCACCTGTTCACATGATATGATTCTATGTTATAGCATGTTTCAATTTTCACTTGTTATGATGGATGATTTTCTTTTTTTAAAATATAGTTTGTGTATGGGATGGATATATATGGGTTGTTAATGAAGGAATTCCAATTTATGTTTGTAAGGTGTATGGGAACCTTATAATTGGGTAACAATAACCCGTATATTCAAACCATCTTGATCATAATGTATATATATATTTTAATTTTTTTGATAAAATGAAAAAGGATGTTGACGTTCATATTTTATATGGATTTATTTCAATTAAATTGGACCCAAATGCCAAACTATTAATTGTATGGGTTATTTATTGATAGGTATATAGATACCCAAACAACTTTTCATTTATATATAGCATTTTATACATTGAAATAAGATTGGTATTGATTAATGGAATCCAATTTTAAATCCATGGAGTGTATGGGATCTTCATGAATTGGGAAATAGAAACTCACGTAGTCAAACATTTGTATGTGATTATGTTATAATTTAGAATTCTTATAAATAAAAAATGGTTGTTTATATTTATAAATGAATTGGTACCCTACCTAAATTGAAAATATGGAACCATGTTGGTTAATTGGGGCATGATACTTATTTGATAACATATTACAGGTGTTTTGGAACATAAATAATTGAGAATCATATATTGTATTGATTTTTATAGAAGATAGGTATTATTAATAGGGACCTTGTAAGTAAAATTCTATATTAAAAATGAATTTCTAAAATTTATTTAACCTAGAAGGATTTCAATAAATAATGAATGTTGTAAGAAGTAATTTTGATATAACTTGTCGATTTTTTCCTTGGGGTGTTCGCTAAATCAAGTATATATTTTTTTGCTTTTAAAATGGTACTTGGTATTTTTAATTTAAATCTTTTTGAAATTTAATGATGTAAAGGTAATTAAATGTAAAGGTATTTGAAATGTAACTTTTAGTTGTGTCTCTCGTTGATACCCTTATGAAAGGGTAGTTCATATTATCTTTGAGTTCCCTTGGAATGGAAGCATGGGAATTCTCCATAGATTTTATTTTCTTTTAGAAATTTCATAGAAGATTGGATCATGATCATGTGACTCTTTTTCCATTACCAAATACTTCAGTCAACTCTTTTCTTTGTAAGGTGATATCCATTGTAGGAAGCACAATTAGAGTTATACTCTGATATTTCTTATTCGTGGTGTTTCTCAGGTGGGGTTATCCTTTGTAGGATGTTTTTTTTCAAGGAAACTATTGTTAAGATGGGAGTTGATGTCTTTCATGGCCTTTTATATGGGATTTATCATTTACCAATGATTTTTTCAGCTGGTTAGACATGCCTCATGCCTCATCGGCTGCTTTGTAATTCATTTACCCCCTTTTTCATTCTTCATCGTGATGGACGAATGGTTATACCTTCTTCCAGGATAATGGTCATATAGAGAAATGTGACTCTAGTTTAAATGAATTATGTTCATCCTAATTATTAGGATGGAAATTCCAAGATAATTTGGTTTTTTAATATGTCGGTCAGTTTAGTTTTGGTCTGTTCAGATTTGAGGTGGTTATTTTGACTCAGAGGAGTGTCACATGCTTCTTTGGAAAAATATGACCTAGTGAGCATGTGATCTGATGATCTAACAAATCTCTATCATTGACTAAGATACTCCTAAGGTGGGGTTTTTCATGTCTAGTCTTATAAATGTGGCCTTCCAAGTTGAAGGAACACTACCTATATTGCCTTTTGAGAATTGTAGATCATGTTTTAATGCCTTTGAGGCTTTCAAGTTTTGGAAATGTGTCAGTTCATGCATGGTTTCTTGATTTTTTTGATGTAGGATGTTTGTGAAACCTTGGAGTAAAACTATTTATTATGGTTAGACATCATTGGAAAATCATGAATGATAATGCAATGCCTCTGGTAGAGTAGGCATGTGTTCTATTAATGATGGTTCATTTATAGGTAAAGCTAATTTTCTAATTTGAATTTGACAAGATATGGTTTGACTGATCATCTTGGAAATATTTAAAATCATCTTAGTGTATTCTACTATGTGACGAACATGTCCCAAATCTTCATATTATCATTGTTGTTCAAACAGATAATCACTCTTATTCCATGCTAAATATTTAAAAGTTGTTGAGGTTATTGTGTTGTTCTATTTTTTTATTTCACATTGGATGTGTGGTTTAATTCATGGTTTGGTCAGGAATGTCAACGGGAGTTAGGTGTGGACTCAAATGGGGGTGTTCGGTATAAATGCAAGGTTCCTTGGAGCAATGCATTGTAGTTCTGTTAGAAATGTGTTGGCCTTCTGAGAGGTGTATCTTGAGAATGGTAATCTGAAGGAGGCTTAAATCACTAGTGCAGAAAACGTTTTTTACGTCGGTTATTTTTTATTATTTACGTCGGTTTTTAGGCGACGTTAATACGGACGACGTTATAAATAACATTTTTTACGTCGGTTATTTAAAACCGACGTAATATCCCTAACATCACGGTGGTTATCACGTCGGTTCATATAATAACCGACGTGATAAATATGCGCGTGGGGCTTTATCACGTCGGTTATTCCCTAAACCGACGTGATAAAACGCCTGGGATATCGTTTATCACGTCGGTTATGTCATAACCGACGTGATAAACCCTTCCCCTGGCCTTTTATAACGTCGGTTATTTAGGAAACCGACGTGCTAAAAAGGCCTGGGAAACGTTTTAGCAGGTCGGTTATCCAATAACCGACGTGGTAAATCGATTCCCAGGCCTTTTAGCACGTCGGTTATATTAAGAACCGACGTGATAAAATCCCCGGGAACGGTTTATCACGTCGGTTCTAGAAAAACCCGACGTGATAAACCCCTCCCGATTTATTTACCACGTCGGTTATAAAATAACCGACGTGAAAGAAATTTTTTTTTTTTAAATAATTGCACTGCTCTCACCAAAAAGCAGAAACCAAACAAAAATAACCATGCCAGCCCTCCCCCAAGCCCCAACTGAACCCCACCCTCATCTATACCCACCTAACAACCTGGCCAGCCCTCCCCCACCACATTGGAGCCCCACCACAACCCTTGGACACCCCCCACCCCTTGGACAGCCCCCCCACCCTCATTTACACCCCCACGACCCCTAGTACAGCCGCAAACACCCATTGGACACCCCCCCCCTCATTTACACCCAACCGGCCCCTTGGACAGAACTCCCAGACACCTTGGACACCCCCCCCACCCCTTGGACACCCCCACCCCTTCGACAGCCCCCCCACCCTCATTTACACCCCCCGAACACTAGGACAGCCCCAAACACCCCTTGGACACCCCTCCCATATCCCTTGGACACCCCCCCCCCCCACCCCTTGGACACCCCCCCACCCCTTGGACAGCCCCCCACCCCCTGGACACCCCCCCGACCCCTTGGAAACCCCCTACCCCTTGGAAACCCCCCCATCCCCTTGGACAGCCCCAAACACCCCTTGGACACCCCTCCTATATCCCTTGGACACCCCCCACCACTTGGACACCCCCCCACCCCTTGGACAGCCCCCCCCCCCCCCCCACCCTCATTTACACCCAACCGACTCCTTGGACAGCCCCAAACACACCTTGGACACCCCTCCCATATCCCTTGGACACCCCCCACCCCTTGGACACCCCCCACCCTCATTTACACCCCCCCTACCCCTAGGACAGCCCCAAACACACCTTGGACACCCCTCCCATATCCCTTGGACACCCCCCAAACACCCACCCACCCCCTTGGAACCTCTCCCCCCATACCAAAATCCAGACCAGAAAAACCATCAACAGTAGACCAAAACAAGAAGTAGAGAAAAATTAAACATTCGCTTATATAACATTCAAAACATACACTGTCAACTTAAAAAAAAACTAAATCCAACCTAAACGACTATGAAATACACAATTACATTGACAATATTCAAAATTACATTTTACATTACAAACAACTAAAAGTCAATCAAACCTGTAAAATAATTTGACCACTCCACTTGTAAGTGTTTGATATCTTCAGCAGTAAAGGGTTGAGGGTCATCAAAAAGCTACAAAGGAAAAGGATAGTAGTCAATTTGTATAATGAATAAATCAAATTGAAATATTATGAGAAAGAGGAAATCTTACCAGGTCAAAACTCAGAACTGTCCCAGTTGTTATTATTTCATACATAAATCTTAACATGTAATATCGGCATTCGATGATGCCTTGTTGCTCATGACATTTCTGTATAAATGAGTGTAAATTCAATATATTATTTTTATGTAATAAATCAAAATGTACAAATTATAAATGGATATTTACCTTCGCATGTACATATTTGATCTTGTAATTCCTTTTCTTTGCGCTTTTTCGAAAGTGGACCCATGCCCTGTTAGAAAATAATACGAATGGGGTAAATTTAAAATTCATTATAATATATAAAACTATTGTGAAATTGAAACTTACGTTTCCAATATATTCTTAAAACTTTCTCGCACATCATCATGGAGAGAGCATATCCAATAAAGTGTTTTCTCCCTAGGGCAAAAAACCCCTAACATCCAATGATCCCTGAGAAAAGGAAATTTAAGAAAAAGAAATTTAACGTTAGTGGTTTTTTATGTTAAAAGATAATTAACTCTTTGAGAGGGATGTGTTTCATACCTCTCACAAAAAGGCATCATCCAACACTGTGTGATTACATTCTTTTCAAATCTATCAGCAATATAAAGCATTCTTTGTTCCTCATCCAATGCACATGCTTCAGGGGAAATCAATTGTGGGTCCACGAATCCATATACATCTGTCAGCTCATTCCTCTCACAAATTTTATACATATACCTAATACAAAGCAGACATAAGTATACATTTTTAATAAATATAACGCAAGGAAAAGGTGTTAAGACTTACATGATAAAAATTTGCACCACGTTGATGCCCAACTTATCTCCAGTGACAAACTCCATGATATCAGTTTTCATAATCCCCACACATAGTTCACGTCCACAGACATGAGCTTCCATTGTAAAGTCATAATGATCCGCCAACAAATTTGAATATCTTGACAATTTGTCAAGACTGCTAGTATCTGCATCTGATGTCATAGCTATCTGTCTTTGTTGTTGTCTATACAGTATTTCTTTACCTTTGAAGTATTCCTGTAAAAATAAATTGAAAAATATATTAGTTTTCAAATGATAAAACATTAATAAAAATATAAAATAAAAGATATAACATCCATAACTCTATGGTAATGAGTCGAAGAAGTCTGGATCGCCAAAGTAAAAAATGGCCGATACTATGTCCAACTGTCGTCACCTCATCTGTAGGTAATGGTATCCGAGCTGATCTATCTATAATATCCTGTACAGTGACCCTCTGATTCTCTACCTCTAACTGTTGATGATGAACTGTATCTCCTATACAATATACCATCCCATATGCAACTATATGATGTTGAGGATCATCAACATACAACTCACAATAAGTAGGTAGCTGCGGCGGAGGAGGAGGATCAAAAATGGGGTCCGCAGGATGAGGTGGGGGAGTGGGAGCTACTGGGAGAGGTGGAGTGGGAGTTGCACCCTGAAATTGTCTTTGCAAGTCTGCAAACATTAACTGCACCGATGCTCTAATCTTGTCCTCCATTATCGCATTAATATTATGGACTTCAGCCTCCAAGGATTCTATTTTTTTTATAAACTCCCTCAATGTTAGAAGTTGAGGAACGTGGCAACACTTTTCTTACCGATACACCTGCCGGATATCCTCTTACACGGCCAGGATGTTCGGGCTTTCCCAATGCCACAGATAAAATATCTTCCCTCCCGAATGGTGTAAATGTCCCCTGTGAACTCTGCTCCTCAAGAGAGTCCTGTAATAATTAATTGAACATTTCTATAATGATTGGAAATATATGACGAAAATAGTAAACTTAAATAAATAAAATAGATATCTTACAATCTTCTCAACTACGAGTCTCGATTCTTCCGAAAGATATTGTCCTTTTTTGCCCTTCCGAGCTCTTTTCCATTTCTCATGTCTAGATGGAGGGGATGGAAGGGCCACCTCTCCAGAGCTTGAAGACTCAGCTCTTAGTTGTTGAAATTTTTCTGCCATCATTTGTTCTTCCAATAATGCATACCCTCCCCGAGATAAACTATGAGGGTATACATTTTTAGATTGGATCTCTTGATGAGCTTTCCTTGTTTGCTGTAAATTAAGAATAAGTAATCATTAACAAAACAATAATAAGATCATTTATATAAGAAAGCTTATAAAAGTTTACATTGCCCTTACCAAAAATGAATCTTTTCTTCTACTTTCAAAAAATTCTCTCCATGTGTCTTCATCTATAAAAGGATATATACGAGATGGATTCTCACGACTCCTATGACCATAAATGAAATCAGATGAGAGGGTTGATTTGAAATCCCTCCATCTCCTAGCAGCCAACGATAAGCATTTCTTCCTGACACCTCCAGTGTCAGGAATATCAAATGTCATCTGATAAAAAAGAGGTTAAAAATATTATATATACTAGAAACATTTAAAGAACAGTCAAACAATAGCAAAAGATCTTACCAAAATGGTCTCCCACAGCTGAGAAATTATCGCCTTATCCACACTTCTCCAATCATCATAGAGAATGCTTACTTTGCTCTTAGCCTGAGTTGCTACAAAACCCTTAAAATCTTTAGCATTTGGACCTCTAGGAAGATCATCATCATCAAACTCCACGACTATCCTCTCCTCCTTCGTACGGACAAGTGATAATTTTGGTAAACGTGTGCACCCACGCTTACCAACCTTTGAACTCTCTTTCGTAATAGGAGCATGTGAATGTTCCTCCCCAGATGTATGACCAATATGCTCATCTCCAGAATCATGTGGCTGATCAACTGATTGATCTGTCATTTTCCTTCAAATCAATAAAACAAACATTAGTTCACAAATAGAAAAGTGTACTAAATTACATAATAGTAAACATTGGTAATATGGTAAGCATGTTAAACAATGATAAACATGGTAAACACAGGAAAAAGGTTGCCAAGGAGTTGGCCCAAGAAAGCTGAAAAGTGGACTCACTGATGCCACCGGCCGGCCGCTGGCTCACCACCGGCCGGCCGGTGGACCAGACAGAGAGCCTTCCTCTCTCTCTAAACCACCGGCCGGCCGCTGGCTCCTCACCGGCCGGCCGCTGGTGATCCAGACAGAGAGGAAGGCTCTCTGTCTGGTCCACCGGGCGGCCGGTGGTGATCCAGCGGCCGGCCGGTGGACCAGACAGAGAGCCTTCCTCTCTGTCTGAACCACCGGCCGGCCGCTGGCTCAACACCGGCCGGCCGCTGGTGATCCAGACAGAGAGGAAGGCTCTGTCTGGTCCACCGGCCGGCCGGTGGTGAGCCAGCGGCCGGCCGGTGGTTCAGACAGAGGAAAGCTGTCTGGACCACCGGCCGGCTGCTGGCTCAGCACCGGCCGGCCGGTGGACCAGACAGCTTTGTTCTGGACCCCCGGCCAACCGGTGATCCACCACCGGCCAGCCGGTGCGCCCAGGACTTCTCCTCTTTATGGTTTTTATTGTTTTATCGTTTTGGTTTGATACATATTTTAATAAGTAAAAAATCTACAGTATCTAACATTATATGAAAAAACTAAATGTAAACAAGAAATAAACTTGTGTTACCTGTAATTTTAGGAATGTACAGTTGGATTGTTTTCCCAAATTCCTTCGTCGTGATCGTTCCTTATGGCACAAACCATGTCTTCAACATACTCATAATTATGTTCTGTTAATCTTTCCATGGAAGTAGGGATCTCACATAAATCAGCATCTTCATCAAATTCATCCTCACCAACATATTGGTTTTTCCCTTGTAAAACAACAGCCCACTGCATATCTGATTGATCTACTACATAGAAAATTTGTTTGGCATGTGTTGCCATTATAAAAGAATCAGCTGTGTCTTCCAATCTATTCAGATTAACAAGTGTCATTCCAAATTCATCATGTCTGACACTGTTGTTACCGATAAACCATTTACAGTTAAAAACGGGAACTTTAATTTTAAAGTAATCAGCCTCCCATATGTCTTCAATCACTCCATAATATGCACTTGATGCCGAAATTGGGTTTCTGTCCTTAGCACTCGAAAAATGCATTGCTTCTACAAACACCATTACACCACTATTCTGAACTGCACTTCTGTTGTCCTGAGCTTTCGTATGAAATGTATAGCCATTAATGTCATAAGAGGACCATGTTATCACATTTAAAGATGGACCACCCACTATCCATTTTAATGTCTCTGATACATCTGATCTACCAAGCAAGGTCTTTTTAAACCATGGCAAAAAAGTTTTGTTGTGCTCATTCAAAATCCACATTTCTTTCTTCTTTGGATGACATTGTTTCAACTCATTAATATGCAATGTGATATACGGTTGAACATCAGCTATGTTATTCAAGATGTATGATTCTAACTTCTTCATATGTTCAGCTGACAGTGATTTGACTTTCAAGCCACGAATCCCCTTTCCCTCATTATTAACCCGTTCATGGCGAGATGGAGGCAAACCTATGTGTTGCGCCGTAGCCAAGTAGCTCGTACAAAACTCTGCTACCTCCTCAGAAATATACTTTTCAATAATGGAGGCTTCAGGTCGATATGGATTTTTAACATATCCCTTTAATATTTTCATATACCTTTCAAAAGGATACATCCAACGAAGATATACAGGTCCACAAAGCCTTATTTCTCGAACCAGATGAATCAGTAAATGCACCATCATATCAAAAAAAGTTGGAGGAAAATACATTTCCAAATGACAAAGTATAAAAATTGCATCCTTTTCCAAAATGTTCAAAGCATTCACATCAATCGCCTTGTTGCAAATTGAATTGAAAAAATAACACAACCTCATTATAGTCTTTCTGACACGGATGGGCAATATTCCACGCAGTGCAACTGGTAGAATTTGTTGCATCATGACATGACAATCATGTGATTTCATACCTATCAACTTCAAGTCTTTCAATGAGACAAAATTTTTTACATTTGAAGAATAACCTTGAGGCACTTTGATATCATGAAGACACTGACAGAAGCTACTTTTCTCCCTCTTCGATAATGTATGACAAGCCGGGGGAAGAAATGTTCGTCTTCCTTTAGGAGTGGGAGCTAACTCCAAACGTATTCCCATTGACAGTAGGTCTAACCTTGCATTCAACCCATCTTTTGTCTTTCCTTTAATATCTAGCAATGTTCCGATCAATGAATCACAGATATTCTTCTCCACGTGCATGACATCAATATTATGTTTGACTTCATGATACCTCCAATATGGTAGCTCAAAAAATATTGACCTTTTCTTCCAAATATGTCTATCATTACCAGATTTCTGTGTCTTTCCCAATGTCACATCAAGGTTTTTCACCCTCTCAAAATACAATTCTGGGGATAAAGGTTGAGGAGCAGTATCAAATTCTTGTGAGCCATTGAATGCCTTTTTTAGTCTTCTATAAGGGTGATCCATAGGCAAAAACTTTCGATGACCCATGTACACTGTTTTCCTCCCATGATGCAATTGACAATATGACGTCTGTTGTTCGCAAATTGGACATGCTTTATGCCCTTTAACACTGTATCCAGACAAATTTCCATATGCTGGGAAGTCATTTATAGTGAATAGAAGCACTGCATGCAGTTGAAAATATTCCATTTTATAAGAATCAAACACCCTAATACCATCAGCCCATAACAGTTTCAAATCATCAATCAGCGGTGACAAGTATACATCAATATCATTGCCGGGTTGCTTTGGACCAGAGATCATGATACTCAACATGACATATTTGCGCTTCATACAAACTTCAGGAGAGAGGTTGTAAATTACCAATAAAACAGGCCATGAACTATGTGTGCTACTGAGGGTTCGGTATGGATTCATTCCATCTGTGCACAAGCCTAGTCTCAGATTTCTAATTTCATTTCCAAATGTAGGGTACTGGGCATCAATTTTCTTCCATTGTGGACAATCAGCTGGATGACGTATTTTTCCATCACATACCCGCTCATCAGCATGCCATCTTAACCTTTTTGCATCATGTGAATTAGAAAATAAACGTTTGAAACGAGGAATTATAGAAAGATACCAAAATACCTTTGAAGGGAGCTTTGTAATCTCTACATCAGCTTGTGATTTTTCTTTCACCTTATACCGTGATGTCCCACATTTAGGAAACTCTTTTAGAAATTCATATTCCTTCCTATATATAATGCAGTCATTCGGACAGGCATGTATTTTCCTGTATCCCAATCCCATCGGGCATAATATTTTTTTGGCCTTATAATGTGAATCTGGAAGATCGTTATCTTTTGGAAGAATGTCTTTCATCAATTGTAGCAGCTCTGTAAAACTTCTGTCACTCCATCCATGTTTCGCCTTCAGGTTAATCAATCTTAACACCGCCGACAAAACCGTAAAATCTGTACAACCAGGATATAATGGTTTTTCGGCATCACCATATAGACGTGCAACTCTCGGTTCTATCTCAATTTGTTCTGCTACAATATCGCGAATCATTTCTTCAATTCCATCGGAGTTACCATCTTGCGATTCATTATCATCAGTGACATTCTGTCCAGTTTCGCCATGCCAAATCCAAGGGTTGTAACTCGGATTGAAACCATGACAAATCAGATGATCTTTTATCTCTCTACTTTTCAACTTCTTCATATTCAGACATTTCAGGCATGGACAGAAAAAAATGTCACTACTTGGAACATTTCGTTTAGCAAATTCCAAAAAGGCATCAACACCTTCCTCATATTCATTGCTCATTCGATGTGCCGTAATCCAACTTCGACTCATTATTACCTATAACAAATAGCAAAAATATATATATATTTTAGATAAGACAAATATATGTTTATATGAAAAAAAATCATAATTTGAATATAACAATTTTGAAATATAAAACAAATCGATGTGTAAACCCCCCTGGACACCCCCCGACCCCTCTGGACAGCCCCCCACCCCTCCTGGACACAACCCCCCACCCCCGACCTGCTTGGACACCCCCCTGAACACCCCCAACCCTCTGGACAGCCCCCCCACCCCTCCTAAACACCACCCCCACCCCCTACCCCCTTGGACACCCCCCTGGACACCCCCCGACCCTCCTGGACACCACCCCCCACCCCCTACCCCCTTGGACACCCCCTGGACATCCCCCAACCCTCTGGACAGCCCCCCCACCCACTCGGACAACCCCAAATACCCTCTGGAGAGGCCGCCACCCACCTGGACAGCCCCCCACACCCATCCACCCCCTTGGACACCCCCCTGGACACCCCACCGACCCCTCTGGACAGGCCGCCACCCCCTTGGACATCCCCCCACACCCACCCATCCCCTTGGACACCACCCTGGACACCCCCCGACCCCTCTGGACAGCCCCCGACCCCTCTAGAAAGCACCCCCACCCCTCCTGGACACAACCCCCCACCCCCGACCTGCTTGGACACCCCCCTGGACACCCCCCAACCCTCTGGACAGCCCCCCCACCCCTCCTAAACACCACCCCCCACCCCCTACCCCCTTGGACACCCCCCTGGACATCCCCCAACACCCACCCACACCCTTGGACAGCCCCCCACACCCACCCACCCCCTTGTAAACCCCCCTGGACACCCCCCGACCCCAAATCCATGCACCTATGCCATGGTTGTGTGTGAATAAAGTAGTAACAACTGTAAAAGGGCAACCCATCCAAATGGACACGCCCCAACCCTCTCGGGGATTTATAGAAAACGATGAAAAATTAGTGAAATCATAAAATTACTCAATATTGCAAGTCGAACAAATAGATCTAGGGATGATAAATAAGATTATGGTGCCAAAACGAGTTAAAAGGGTTCGCAATCGAAGAATCTTAGCTAGTTTCAACAAAAAAATCACAACACATATATATTTACTATCCGCGAAAAAAAACGAACGAGTGGGAGGATTACCTGAGTGCTGCGAGTTTAGATGATTGATCCGAGGAGATTAAATATGAGAAACGATGATCGCAAAACGAATCTAAACCAACGAAATGGACGAGCCGATTCTGGTTTACGCGCGAGAGAGACGAGTCGCGACTGTCGAAGGTAAACTCGCGAATGACAATCCACGGGTCTGGGTAAATTTTTAAATGAGTTATCACGTCGGTTATTCAATAACCGACGTGATAATTGTTTTAAAAACATTTATAACGTCGGTTATTTCAATAACCGACGTAAAAACCTTCCTCCGATTCATTTTTGACGTCGGTTATAAAATAACCGACGTTATAAAGAGCTCAAAATCCGCGTTTTTTTACGTCGGTTCTTCCACAACCGACGTCAAAAACATCTACGGATTCTTTTGTTACGTCGGTTATTTCATAACTGACGTAAAAAAGCCTTCAAAAACCGCGTTTGTTACGTCGGTTATTCAATAACCGACGTCAAAGGGCCTTCGAAAACCGCGTTTTGTATGTCGGTTATTTTTATAACCGACGTAAAAAATGAAGCCGCGTGATTAATAACGTCGGTTATCAAAATAACCGACGTTAAATGTGTACCGAATACAGGTTTTTACGTTGGTTAAGAAATAACCGACGTAAAAAACCTCGTTTTACATATTTTGACGTCGGTTTTATATAACCGACGTAAAAAATGGTGACGTAAAAAACGTTTTCTGCACTAGTGAATCATGTTTTCCATTGTTCATTGGTGGTTGTGGTTGAGGAACCATTTTGAGAAACACTATCAGTTTATGGAGAGTGTAGTTTTAAAAGGTCAGCAATGTATTTCTTGAAAATAATGTGTGAATGGTTTTGATTTTTCGATCAAGGTTCAATTGTCCCTTTATAGTGAGCTCTCTATTATGGACTCAAGATTAATTAGAATCTCCCTATTATAGGAAACATGTCTCGGGCATCACTAGAATTCTTAGCACGCATCTTGAAATGAAATTCCAATTATATAGGTGTTGTGGTTTGAAATTGGCCCCTCTTGCTAATTTTATGACCCATGTTTGGAAGCACCACCCATAAAACATTTAAAGAAATGAATAAATGTTTGTTTCTCTTGTTATACAGTGTCTAGTAAGCTCCTTCTTGTTGTTTCTCTTTGAAGATGAGTGTTGGATTGGGTGATGATGTCTAAAGATCCTTTTGCTTTAAATCATGCTCAAAGGTGCATTGGGCATTCCAAAATGAAAAACGGTCATTTCATTAAAAATTAATGACCCTTGTAGGTTTGATGAAGTGTTCATTGTTCCTGAAGCCTTTTCAAGGATGAGAATCTCTAATGTGATCAGGTTGCAGTGATCCTTACTGTGAACCGAACAAAAATCTAGAGGACTTGAACTTTTTCGTTTAATGGATTAATTAACCACTTTTAAAACCAAGCATCAAACAATAATTCAAAGAGATGGATCACATCAAGTTGATGTTTCAAGACATTGGTAAAGGAATTTTTGTGGTATTTGATAGTAACTCGACACTTTTTAGTGCATAGTTTGGCATGGTTTGGAAATTTTAAATGTAAAACCCTACGGGGTGCTCTAGGTTCCTAGTAGAGGGCATACGGTGGGTGCTCAATTTCGCAAAATAGGAATCCCAAACCATGAATTATAAATTGTATTAAAAATTAAATTGATCTAAATTAAAATAAAATAATACCTCACCCCTCTCCCCCCAGAATCATCACGCACCCAATGGGGGATCCCCTATGGTCAAACGCTCAAACCCCCTCCCATCTGCATCTTTGTCCACTTATTCAATGTGTTTTCTTCATAGTTATCATATGATAATATGAGGTAATCCCTTCTCCCTCATTCTCTTTGGTGGATTTTGGTCTCCCCATCACCCTATATGGTTTATTTGAAACCCTAACTTGGGATTAATCTGATTTTTGGGTTTTTCTCCAAATTTTAGGTGGGTGGATGTTCAATCGGGGTGTCTTCTTATGTGTTATGGTAACTGCTGCCATATGAGAGGCAGTTCTAGGTGTATTGGTTCACCTCCAATGTTTTTGGGAAATTTGTTCTTAATTTCATCTTCATTTCTAAAATTATAATTTGTTCTTTCTGATTTATTTGTTCCTCGGTTTTTTTCTTAATTTTTTTAGCCTTTCCATGTGGTTTTGAGTCATTGTAGTAAATGGAAACTCACCATGGATAGATTGGTAAGACTATTTATTAATTACTTTATTCTATGTATATTCATCTAAGGTACTAAATATATGTGTGTGTGTGTGTGCCTCTATATGTGCTTATGTATAATATAAAAAATCATATTTTTGTGAGTAGATACAGGTGTATGCATATGAGTGAATTTTTAAGGATCCCCTTACACATATTCATGTACCAGTAGAATATGTTAATGGAATATAGGTATCCTTATATATCTGTGAGGGTGTAGATGCTTGAAGGGGGTAAACGAATCTTTTTGATATAAAGCGTCAAGATCCAAAGTTTTGTCTTTTCATGGTTTACTTATTGAGGTAGGATCCCTTTCCTTAACATTCTAATTTAAAATTAATTAATTTCCAACTTAATTCCCCATTAATAAATTAAATTGTAATCATTGATAAAATTTCTAGTTCTAATAAATGTTTTTTAGGATAACAACATTTTTTTATAAAAAAACACCTCCAACAAAGGTGAACAGTCTTTGAAAAATAGTAGTAGTTATAGTGATTGATATCCTTCTTTTTTTGGGTTTGAGATTTCCAGATGACTTTCTGATAGTGTCAGATATATTTCAAGATATAACCAATCCCTTTTTAAATATATGAATTGAGTTTCTATGTATTATTTGTGTTCATGAATTAGTGAAGAAGAATGACTTTGATTATGATGAATTGAACGAGATATTAAAATACGTTAAATTAAATTACCATCTCGCCTTCTAGGGAACTTGTGTAATTTAAACCGATTTCCCATGTTTTTCAAATTTTAGACAGATTTAATTGAGTCGGTTGACTTAGAAAAAATGGAGTTTTTTTCATTTAAATACATTAAATTTTTAATACATTATTGAGGCATCATTTTTAATGAAATGGATCCAAGGGGATATAAGATAAAAGAACCCTTAGGGTGGGAAGACCATGCAATTTTCTTATGTATTATGAAATGTATCCTTTTAAATGTAATGGTTTAAATGTAATTTGATTCAATTAAAGTGACATATGATAGTTTTTTCATCATGTGTCATGTTATATACTTGATCTTTCATTGGTTATTTTGAAATGATTTATTACATGACATAAGACGTAATTCATCATATACATCTTCATGAATCTAGATAATGGAATGCATGAGAGGTCCTCGCCTCATGTATTGAATTGAATGTGACCAAGCCTAAGATACTGATTGAAAAGAAATGATTAATATGTTTTTATTTAAGTAAGATTGTGATAAATGAGTATGCCTCTTAGAATGATATGGGAAAATAAGAGCATGAGAGGTTTCTTCCTCATGCCTTATGATATAAATGAAATGGGCTGAAGAGATTCATGAGAGGTTAATAACTCTTGAATTATATATTGTGGATGATTACACCATGTTTTCTATGGAGGCAAGGGATTGTGAGAGGCCTTTTGGGTAGGAATAATGTGTGAACATCCATGTGGGATTCCACAATACTGTGAGAGCCATGGGGTATAGAAGACCATTACAGCTTCCTTGTTTATTTCCAGAAGATTGTGATATCTCTTGGAGTTGGGTCAGGGGTTGACTGTGAGAGCTCATATGGTGATGGATGATTATGGGTTATATCCCAGTCCATTTATCACATATATCCTAAGAGATCGTGGGAGATCTTAGAGTTGGGCCAGGGGTTAGACCCTCATAGCTTTCCATGGTATGGGATATATGTGGGATACATCCTAGTCTATCCAAAAATATATAAAGGTATGTATAAATATAATATATAATATTATAAATATATATATTAATAAGATGATATAGACTTTCCCCCAATGAGCTAAAACAAGTATAGTAGTTATGTGTCCCTTAGGAACCTGGATAGGTGGCTGTTTATTTATTCACTTTTCTTTATTATCCGTTTATACCTTCACACTATTAAATATATATATTTCACTGTTTGTATTGGGAATGAAACTCTGGGTTCCGGTCTTCTGAGATTTTATCTCACACCTTTCTCATATACCCTTGGTGATAGAGTAGACACTATGCTTGTAGGACTATGGACATTGGTTGATTACTCATGATATGTTCTTGAACCAAGGAGTTTGGAGCAAATGACTGAGTTGGATCTCGGGATGCTCAAGGATATTTCCCTTGGGTCTCTAGTGTAATTTTCTTCATTTTATATTATATTTAGAAGAATAATGCATGTTTATTATATACCTTATCTATCATCACTATCAAATACATGAATACTTTTTATAAAATGGTGTTGGAAACTTTTATTATAGTTATATGAAATTTGTCTTCCTCTATTTTTTCATATCTTTATACTACTTTTTCTACAGTGTTTTGTTTATTATCTGATTATACAATTGTGCATCCCTGATAAGAGGGTATATTCACCTTCTGATACCCTCTCAGCTAGTCATCAGCCTCTAACATATGAGGAGATGTGCTTAAAGTCATGTGATCCATCGTTCCAGCTATTGGTTTAATGGTAAGCAGGTTTGGGACATTAAAAATATGGTTATGAAAGAAAATAACTCCTAACCATACATAAGAGATAAGGTAGATTACCCATACATGGAATTCGTTTTTTGAATTTTGAACTAGAGGGGGTAAACTTTCCTGAAAAATAATAAACCCAATAAAATAAATAGGAGATACTATATAATAAAATCATTGTGTGGAATAAACTGAAGATAGAGTTATGGTGTTCATCAATCAATGTTATAACTCAATGAAAGTAAATTATGTTAAAAACCACCATTGTGATTTAGGTAATGATTGAATTCAAGGGTGAGGAATAGAAATATAAAAAATGAAAGTGAAACTCCAAAAAATAAAAAATTATATATGTTATAAGAAATAAATAATGTAGTATTTATACCATATAAATGTAAAGTGGTTTATAATAATAATCATGCCTTTATGAATTAAAATTGAGACCAAGAACCCTTACCTTAACTATAGACTCACTTAATGAACAAATATAACCGCATGAACAACCAAATTAATATTATTATATACATGATTCAAAAAAAATATTATATTTAATATTTTCTTTAGTAACATTATTTTAATATGTTATACAGTTATTGTATAATATTTATCTCATTATCCAATTGGTGTTGTTTAGTAAATTTCTAAAAAAACGTTTAGGCATGTTAATTTTTGTAAAAATATATAAAAATTGTTTCATAATATATATATAATTGTTGAAATATATTTTAGTTTCTTTTTATTTACATAAAATTTATATAGATCAATAGGTTTAAAATAATATATTCAAATTAAGAAATTCTTCCCTGCATTCTCGTTTCTGAAAGTTGAATTTAAAATGACCATTTATTATAAATATTATTTGTATATTTCTAAATATAACATTATAAAATATTAATAATTTTATAGATATCAAATTTAAACTTTAAATATACTTTTATAACCATCCATTTTACGGTTTCTATGAAAAAGGAAAGATGTTGTTCATGTATGTGGTATTTCAACCATGAAATGGGAATCATTTTAATGTTATAATAGATAGGAATAATTTAGATTGTGGTATTTCCATTAATACCCTTAAATTTAAGTATAATATTCCAATTTCATTATATTAGGATAGTTATTATATAATTTTACATCATGGGAGATGAAGTATACTTAAATGACCAAAGTTAATACAACTACAAATTCCTTGAATATCCTCTATTAAATTACATCATAATCCATCATATATTGGTTAAAAGAAACTCTAGGAAATGGAAAATATATTTTGGGAGAGATTTTGGATTTTTATATATAATGTAGAAGGATTCTAGTGTTATGAGATGTGGGGTGGGGAAGGGGTCATTTTATAGGTGAGAGGTGATTTTTTGTAAATATTAATTTCCTGATAAATAAATAATGTATCATTAACGGAAAATTGATCAAAAATATATAATTAAATAGGATAATTAAAGGTATGTTCTAAAAAACCTTCATCCAGCTATTTATAGCTGATATTATTAGATATTTTGAGATTTTCCTTATCGATTTTACATTTTCGCCTCATTTTAATCTTTATAATGGAGACTATTTTTTCCTAGGTAACTTTTTTGACCAAAAAATGAAATTAATCACATTACCTAATTTTCTTATACTGATTGCAAATATTATATCCATTTTACTTGATTTAACTTCCATAATTGATGAAAAATAATTTCTATATAATAATACTTATTTTTAAAAAAACTTTTTACATAAATTATTTTTTTATGAAAAATGTGTATTTATTCATAATCCATGAAATGAAAAAAATCATTAGTTTATTATAAATATATATATATATATATATATTAAATTTTAATTTCATTAAATTAATTATTAAAAATATATAAATTTATTTTATTGTGGTAAAAATACATAATATATTTAAAAACAATTCTCCAAAAAATATACCTCTAACAAAAAATTAATAATATTACATCTCATTAAATCTTAATATTATGAACTCTAAATTAATATAATTAAATGAAATAATAACACATAAAACTATTTGGTAAAATTGTAATAAATATATATATGGAATTAATATAATGTATTCTATTTAACTTAATATTTATGTGAGGATTCATACTTCTATTAATTTTCTTAATGATGTATCAAATTTTTTTCCTATGGTGTATTAATGTTTATATTTATTTGTAAAATCAATTATTGATAGTTTTTGTTCTGTTTTGTTTGTGATTCAATCTATTCATATGTGTATTTATTTATAGTAAAATACTTACTAAAATCTATGGTTTTTATTATCACTTCTTGGAATTCAAGACATCCACAAACTTAATGAACATTCTATATGTAGATTGTTTAATATTTTTATTATAATGGGAATAATTAATGTTTTAGTGTTTTAATTGATTATTTTTTGTAGTTGTGTAATCCATTAACACTATGCACCAGGACTACGAAATAATTCCATGGGGATGCATCAAAAACATTTAGTTTGAATCCAAATATATCTGTTGTATTCTAAAATAAATTCATAAAAGCTCCATGTAAAGAAAGTTAGAAGAATGTTATGGGATGAAGTTGATTTGTAGTCAGTGTAGGTTTTGATTAGTTATTTTTTTTTATTTTTGGACAAATCCAACCATTAATATCAATGGAGTGCATGAAGATCCATCTTAAGATTAGAGTTTTGAGAAAGAGATATCAACTATAACCAGGAATGGAGTCATGAGACATTCATGTAAATATAGAGATAGTCCTGTAGTGAGGGAGTTTTTGTAACCTATATTTTACTTAAAGAATCGTTTATTTCACTATCTATTTCCTTATATATTTTCTCTATGAGTCCAAATTAGTGGTATCAAGGTAACTAGTTTAAAAGAGTGTCACATAGGGTATATTTTTATTCGATGAAAACTCAAGTTTCTCACATTCATGTTTTGATGGAAAATTTAGAAATATCTTGTCGAGATAATTATAATTTCCCAAAAACTAAAAAAAATGTATAGCTAAAAAAATATCCCTCTAAATGGTCAAAGATATGGACATCTTAGGGGGTACTAATGTAACCACCTCTTAGAGAAGGTGACACTATTTCTATTTCTAGTGAGATTTCTAATAATGTTTAGAGTAGTTACTCCAAAATTTCCCATATGTTCTAAAAAATAAATTAATATCGGTATTTGATAATAGTTTGAACATTTTTATATCATTTATATTCATTTTTTGACGATCTAGGAGTTTATTGAACATTTTTTTACTTTTATATATGTAATGGTACACTTTTTTCCTCAATACTAAATCCATTTTTACTTAATTCAAACTAAGCAGGGGAAGAATTTATTTGCAGGATTATCATGCTGAATTTTTCAAAATACTCAATTTGGGATTCTCAAATGGAATAACTCCTTAATTCTAATTATTTTTCTAACCCCAATGATAATATGGAAGTCATCCACAATTCAATAAAATAACATTAGTAGAATAACGTAAATTAGAATATGGCCATTAAGATTCACCAAATTATCTATCATAATATCAATCACTATTATTCTTAATATAATGATTTATTAAAATACATGATGATGTAATAGAATATATACTAGTCAAAGACTACACAAAATAAGATCCTTTGGTCTATGTGGTAGATGAATCTTTCACTATAGAGTGGAGGTTCTTAAGGTGAACATACAAGTGAGTTCCAAACACTAGTTAATCAATTAGTGGATTTGGATAATACTTGAAAATATAATGGTCATGGAAACCACATATTATGTATAAATTCTAATTTTTGACATACGTTGGAGGTATCTTTAAACAATTCAGCACTCTGGGGCTTACTTAAAATGCATGTGATAGAGGATTTCATTTTCAATGAGTATACTCGAAGGAATGAGGCATGATAAAACAAAACAATTTCACATCTTAGGGTAAAAAGGGGAACCAAAATAAGGTGTTTGGGGTAATATAATTAAATTACAATGAATGTATGGAGGAAAGTACACTAATTTATTCTTTTCAACATAAAATGGCTTCCATTTTTTGAATGGAGCTACCCACGAAAAAGAATTTTTGAATATTACTATAATAATGAAGATATTGGGGAACACAGAGGAAGTAACTGGGATGAGGATTTAAAAACATTCACTGGTGATCAATGTAACTATATCATCTCTATAAAATAATTTTTCTAGTTTAGGACCAAGGATCACATGTGAATAAGTTTAAGCACAAAATTAAACTAGAAATACCTGGTTTTATTTAAAGTCATGCAATTATCATTACCTTATCTCCATCAATCTCTTCTAAAAGAATATGAAGTCTAATTATTTCAGATCATCCAAACACACTTCAAAAATTAGTGGAAATAGTGTTAAATTAATTTTGGGTGCAAGTGTTGAGATCTGATGATGCTCATGACATCCAAATGTTCACTACATCGATGTTCTTGTGATGTGTGAGGGGGAGCTTGATCTGTTCACTTGGATCAAGATATTCTCTCTCTAGAAAGGGGGAGAGGAGATAGAATCCTTTGAGAACTCATTTTAATAGTCTTCATGTGTGATAATCTATCCTCTTATATATAGTGAGTTAGGAAATTTTCAATAAATAGATCCATGGCCCCCAAATATTTATTTCTCACTAAATAAACCATAAATGGATTATTATTTCTACTGGACAACATTATAAATAAAATTCATATTTTAATCAAATTTATATAATTTGATAAATATTTTTGGTGATAAAACTAATCCATTAACATTACTCATCATTCCTAAAAACATTAAATGAGCCTTGAATATTAAAATAGTATTAATTCATATAATATTTTTTATTTTCTTTTACTTTAATACTGGTAAATCAATAAAACCAAAATAATCTATACTCAAATATTGATAAATTTATTTATTTACCAGTGATCTATAAAAAATGGAATACTCTTCAACTCTATAGTGGGGACCACCGAGTACTATATACATATTCACTTGACTAGGTCCAATTTTGGAATGTGATATTGTGTGTGGACCTCTCAGCCCTTTTCTTGATAGTAGTGTATAATATTCATGGATAAAGATAAGAGTCTATATAGTGACTAATGATTAACAAACATGGATATTACATCATTTTAGGTGAAAATTCTATACATTATAATAATACATGCATGAGGACTGTAATAGTTTATTGTCTTTGGAAACATCAAAAAACCTTCTATCATGGTGATAGATCATCAACATCTCAGATGAAGATATCCACCTTCAGTACTTCTACCTAAATTCTTTTTTAATATCCTAGGTAAAGGAAACATATGAAAGTGGTGAGCTCAGAGGCTCAATAAGGGTAAATATATGAAATATGTAAGCATAAACTGAACAAAAGGGTATGGAACATGAGAATAAAATTTTAAGATCATACCCAACATATTATAGACGCTAATAAATATTAGAAGTTCATAATTCATGGATCATAAAATAATTAATAGTATAAGTCATGAAATAATAACTTATGAGTAAGATATTGAATTTACGTCTTTCACATGTCTTTGTGTTTTTGTGAACATGTACAAGTACAAAAAGTTCCACTCATTAAGTTAAAAACATTAAATCAGGCCCTCGCATCAACTTTTGTACATGCAACAAGGTCAATGCATAACATTGTGAACATTTAATAAGGTTTACACAAAACCTTATAGACATGAAACTAAGTCCATGAAAAACATTGTGAACATGTAATTAGGTTTAGGTGTAATGTTGTGAACACGTAATCATGTTCATACATAACCTTATTAAAGTAAAACTACGTCCATGATTAATATTTTGAACACTTAATATGGTTCACTCATAACATTTTGAACATGTAATCTAGTTCATGCATAAACATATAGACATGTATTCACTTCCATTCATAACATTGTGAACATGTAATCTGGTTCATGAGTAACATTGTGAACATGAAATAGGTTTACTTATAACATATATACACATAATTCTGCCGTTTTTTACCTAATTAATTAGAGATATATATATTTCCAACCCATATCATAATAAAATCAATCATACATGTTCCAAAATAAAAAATATCATTATATCCTGACCAATAAAAATAGATAGTTTTTATAAACATCAAATCAGAACAAAATAAATTGAATGGGTGTCATTAAAATTTCCTCTCATTATAACCTATGGAAAAGAGACAGGTTCCATAATCATTTCATCAAATAATTACCCATGAAAGAGGAATAGATTTAATGAACCTATTACTCTTTAATGAGAAATAGATTTTATATAGACCATGACATTAAGTATAACCCATTCATAGAAAGAATATTAATGGAACCTTTAGATCATTTCCGAGAAGGGCATGAGTAACATCAATTGATTTCATAATAGATGGAAAATAATTTTTGAAATATCATTCAAAAAAATTTCTTCTGTAAAATATCCTTTATACTTTGAAAAATACTTTTTAATGAATAAAATAATCTAAAAAAAATTTCTCAAAAAAAAATTGAAACTGATAAAGAAGTATTTATATCATTTTGAATTTATTTTTCTATGAAAACAAAAAAAGGTAGCTTCAAAATATTTTTAATAGCTTTTTTTAAACACTTTAAAAACATATAATGAATGCTTGAAAATTTATTAAAAAAACAATTTAAATTAACAATATTTATGAAATATGAAATTTTTAAACCAAAAATTTCTTGTAGGATACTTTGAAAGATTATATTAAGGATTCAAATATTTTGAAAGAAAATTTCCATGAAACCATATAAAAAAATGTTAAAAAAATTTCCAAACAATTTTCCTTGGAAATCACTTTTTAAATATTTTCTTAAAAATTATCTTTTAAAAAATGAATATGACTCTTCAAAGAAATGATGGTGAGTACATTCGTACATGTTGTCTGAGGTAATAAGAACAATCCTTTTACAAGGTAAAAACATTAGAAAAATGAATTGTATAGAAAGTGATAAAAATATTTAAATTAAAAGAATATTAAAATTAAAAGGAATAAATGTATTTAAAATATTATATTAGAATGGTACATGTAACGACCTGAAATTTTGAATAAATCTTATTTCCTAATTTTATGTGTCATTTTATTTTATTTTTTTATACAAAACAAAAATGTTTCATTAGATAACATGATTATAATTAAAATGAGGCCGTTGGGTTTTGAGTGTTATATGACCATTGGTCAATATGACCGCTGGAAACTAAACGTTTCGATTATTGTCTCAAAATACAAGTAATCTTGGTTAATTATTATAGAAAGAATATTAGATGGCCTCACCCAGTAGTCTTGGACCGATCGAAGCCCATCTAACAGAACTTGGGAAAGAGGTAGAACCACTAGGCTTTGCTCTGGACCAAACCCAAGCCAAACTTCATCATGTGAAACTAGAACGGAATCGCCTTTGTGAGAAGTTCAAACTAATAGAAATTACTACTCGTGCGATGTTAGCCGAGCCTCCCTCAGATTCTCTCACCTTAGCACACCTTACAATTAGGTCCTATGCTGGTGTGATAAGGGGCTATGTAAGGAGACCATAACTTCCTTGTGTAATCCTTTGTTTTAAATAAAAATTGAGATTTATTCTTATTAATTTTATGAATTTTCAAATGCCTGGATAAATATAGTATGCATATTTTTGGTTAATTTTAGAGAAAGGATATTTTAAAAAAATGTTTATGTAAACCTTAAATAATTAAAAATTTGTAATGATTTCCAAAAAATGGTCTTCTACAATTATGTTCAGTACGAAATTTAGAGTCTAACAAGATCTACTTGATTTTTGATGAATAGTAAATTATGAATAGTGATTTTATGCTTAGGATTAGTAATGTGACCAAATGGATTAGTAATCTCACTTAAAGAAAGTTTTAAAATAATCTAGGCTCCTTGATTAAGTAATATGATTCAATAAAATTGTTAAATAACGATTTCATAAATTATTATTCAAGTATTAGTATTTTCGAGTGAATAGTGATTTTAAAATAAAAATTAAATTAAAAATATTTAAAAAAATTATTTTTATAAAATGGATTTCATTTTTGAACTCAGAGCACCGATATTAGGTTATGGTAATTTTTGGGGTTTTTTCTGAAAAAAATGAATTTTTGGTGAATATTGTATTTATCTAAAAAATAAATTAAAAATATTTAAAAAATTATTTTTTTAATGGAGTTCATTTTTGAAATTAGAGCATTGATATTTGGTTAAGGTGATATTTTGGGATTATTCTGAGAAAGTTGAATTTTAAAGGAATAGTGAAAATACAGTTTTTAAGTTACAGGTGTTTAATGACATCATTAAATGATGTATTAAGTATGTAATCAATATGGTAGAATTATGAATAGTAAGATAAGGTATGAGTTGTCCCACATGGCCAATACCATGGGAAAATACTGTAACACCCGAGACTTTTATGTTATATAAATCATCAAAGGAATCTTTTTCTACACAACACTTGCTTGGCTTGCTTCACACGCAATCGCGACCTTCCTCGATAGCTTGCGTTGTACGCAATACCGAGTTTCACTAAACAACAATATGCTATTAAAACTAGCCGTTATGAATAGTAATAACCACTTTTTGAAATTTTATAAATTTTATTTTTCAAAATGGACTTCATTTTTGGACTCAGAATATCGAAATTAGCCTAGGGTGAAATTTTGGTATTTTTCTGAAAACTTTCAATTTTTGATGAATAGTGAAACCACTAAGTGGTAGGTTAAAAACTGAATTTTGCATAAAACTTAATTTTACCGCTTCTGTGAATTTAATTTCAAAAATCCGACAGACACGGTTGATATCAGTAAGTAAAATGTGGTTCAATGAGATAAAAATAATTTTTTGGTGAATAGTAACTTTTTACTTTTTTTTTACCGCGGTTAATAGTAAATAGGGTAACTAAGGGTAAAAATGATATTACTATTACCCTAACACATGTCCTAATTCTATTGGATAAGTTTAATTCGACCAAAAACAAACTTAGGAATAAAATATGACCATTTAGGCCCACTTGGGTTAGATTAGGACATTTATTATTAATTTATTTAAAAAGGGTTAAAAAAGTTAAAATCAAAGTTTAATAAGTAAATCATCTTTAATATGGGGTTATACATAAGATAAATTCGACTATAAATATTCATTAGAAATATAAAAAGATTTCCGACATAATGGTATTTTATTTGTAATTTTTAGACATTAAATAATTTAATTTATTTATGACACAATGATGATGCAATAATTATCTTATTAATGAAATATTGACATAATTGATGTTATAAACACCAAACTAAATGTAATTTGAGACTTTTTATGAATTCCACTAATTTTCTAGGTTACTATGATATATTAGTGTTGATTTAATCAACTTTATTCGAACATATAATTCTGTTATTACTTTCACAGAAATCATATATCAAATAGTGTCAAAATTGACACAAAATAGTTTTTAAATCAAATATTATATTATTAATTGTTATTTTATTCCTAAAAATCTAAGGTTCGGCCAAATGACTTAGATAAGGATATATATATTAATAATAAACAATTTGGGGTTCGTTTGGCATGTTATAGTAAGTGTATTAACCTTATAGTGAAAGAAAACAAAAAGACACGGTAAAAGTTAAATTATTTAACTTAGAGTTAAATCTAATTGATAAGGTTAAAATAATACCCTAAACTTTTCTAAATCCTATTGGTTGATAGGATTTCGACCCATCCCCACTTTAGCTTCGAAATAAGACCCTTTGGAACCATTATAAACCGATTTTGACTTTAATATAAAATAATATTTTGAGAAATTCCTGAGGTGCCCCTCTCCTCCCTTATAAAAGGGCACCTCCTCCCCCTCCTCCTCACACCAATTTGAGCACTCAAGCTCGGACAACCCCTGCCATTTTCTCCTCTCCACTTCCCTAGAATAATCCTAGAGGTCCTGGTCTTCTTCAAAGACCAATTTTAGATCCCTAAGTGGAGGATTCAAAGAGGCGTTCCAAAGAAGAGGTAATATCCATTACCGATCTTTTCAATTTCTTTCTTCTTCAACTTCTTCTTATTTAGTTGTTTCATGATAAAGTAATAACATCAGTATTACTTACATACTGATATGTTATTATAAATATGAAACAACCCTAATTTACCTTCTATCCATCCTACGGAAAAAATGAAATCACCGCGCGTGCGTACGTACGGAATACCGTCTCCACGCCGTGGTGTAATCTATTTTTCCACCATCACTTTACAAGGATGGGTATAATGGTGTAATGAGTAACTATTTATGATTATTATAAAGTAATATTGATACTGAAATAATATATATATATATATATATATATATATATATACACTCCAATATCGTTCCACGATCATAGGAACGATATCATCACTCGTGCGTACGTACGGAATACCATCTCCACTATGTGATGCGACTCGTTCTACATGATCATCATTACATAGTAATTATATAAATGAATTGAATGAATAAATATGATATATGTTACACTAATACCATTCTGGATATAAGGTATCTATAACCTTAAAAGAAGAATAATAATGTATTCGGCAAAACACACATAAGAACAAAAGGCAATAAAGACCCGAGTAACAAGTAACAATGAAATATTACTAACAAGAAGATAAGAATATAACCATATATGATATAATATCAATATGTATGATTCTGGAATAAGTCAATAACATTATTTAAACCATTATACAGGATCTTCGGACCCGTACAAAGCAAATCGGCTCTAAGGTAAGGGAAATATCACAATCTCATTTTTATCCGAGATTGTTTATTCGTAAGTATTTATTGGGGTGTATTTTATCATCCACATCCATGTTACCTCAATATGTAATATTGTTTCCATCCACTTACAATAGTTTAAATCCAATTTTGCCCTTCGGTGAGTTTTTAGTAAAGAATATGAAAGGAATCTTTTGTCGTTTTTTCGTACGAGGTACTTTTTGACTTTTCCGACAAAAGTACAAAGAATGTTTTTTTAACTTATACGGCATGAATGGATTTTTAAAACATTATATCCAAGAAGCTTCCTTTACAAGTTTTCATGTTTATTTTTAATCAAATTCTTTTAGTTAATAATTTTATGACATGTTAAGAAAAGAAAAGTGTTTTTGAAGAAGAAAGGATATTTTCCTCAAGAATGGAGTTCAAGTGTTTTATCAAAATTATTTTCCATCTAAGATAATAAAGGGTTCTGTTTTTATCCCTATTATTACATTGATTTGATTATGTTGTGAGGGAATTATTTTTATGAAGTCATTTACCTTATATGATTTGTTTTACGATGTCATGATGTTTCAAGAATCCCATTTTTGTTACATGTGTTATGCGATGATGTATGATTTATGATTATGTGGCACACATAGGAAAGGATTCATTATAAGATGGGTGGGACCTATATCTCCCTCCAATGCATTGGGTAAAGATTTTATATCTCATGAGATAGACATGGCTGGAATGGTAGGTTATACCGGTTCAGTGAAACAGGGCTGGAACGAGGGTGACTCGGTTCAGAAAGGGACTTTGTCGACTAAGATAGTATTGGCAATGAGTCATGACTAACAAGAAATGATTCTCCATGATTATGTGTGCATGCCACAAAGATTTCAAGTTTCATGTTATGATTATGGGGATCTCATTTTCACTTCTATGATTGGTTCCATGTTAAGATATTATGATCTCTTTTGCAGGTTATTATTTTCAAAAAGATATGATATGATTTTTATTTCCTTTATTTTCCCTTGCTGAGCATTTGCGCTCACCCTTTTATGTTTTCTTTTCCCCAGGTCAGGAATATGGATATTAAGTAGAATATGCTAAAAGGGACCCTAGATATGATGAAATAAATGGGAGGCACTGTAGAAGATTTATAAACCAGCTGTTTATGTTTCCCAGTTTCTAAAGACACTATACCTATACGGTCCTTTGTGGTTTTGTCATATGTTGTAATAAGGGTGCTTCAATTTTGAAGTATTAACAATGTATGTAAAGTATGGGTCGTTATAGTTGGTATCAGAGGAAAGGTATAGTCAACCTTTGGAAACTAGGATGTGAAAGACTTAGTAAGAACCATAAGGATAAGTCTAAGCATAGAACACAATCATAGTGTTTTAGAAATGGCCATGAATACCCTAGGATAAGATCTTAAGCATGAAAATTTTATTCTTGAATTATGTGTTTTTCCTATTATAATTAGTGTTGCTCACACTATTCTTCTTGGTTTTAGTCAATGGCTGGAACCCGAAGGAACCGTGTTAATGTGGAATGCGATGGGCAATGCAATGATTGTCCCCCTGAGCAACCAAACGATATGGGAGCTGGAATGCAAAATATTGTAGCCATGCTCACACAACTTTCTCAAGCTATGAATCATGCAGTACTTCCAAATGAGCAAAGGAAGGAGAAACATTCTGTTGAATCCTTCATGAGGCAGCGTCCACCTTCTTTCAGCGGGTCTATTGATCCATTAGTTTCTGAACAATGGATTAGTACTACTGAAAAGATATTTTTAGTTCTTCAATGTTCTGAACATGATAAAGTCATCCTAGCAGTGTATCGTTTGGAAGGAGATGCTGATCAATGGTGGAATCTTATTAAGAATACGAGGCAAAGGGATGAAATTGAGTCTATGAAATGGGAAGAGGTCAAGAACTTATTTTTCAATAAGTACTTCCCTCGTATTCTCTGAACAAATATGGAGAAAGAGTTTCTTGAACTGAAGCAAAGGGATGATGAATCTGTTGGTAGCTATGAAGCAAATTTTACAAGACTTTCAAGGTACGCTTCTGGTATTATTATCCAACCTGAGAGTAAGATCGATCGATTCTTTAGTGGCTTAAAACCAAGTCTTCGAAGGGCGTTAGCCATAAGGGACTTCAATAGCTACGAGGAAATCGTTCGATGTGCTCTCAAAGTTGAGATGGAGATTGGAGTAACCCATCAGTCACATGGGTTTGATAAGAAGAGGAAGATGGAATTCAAAGGAAAATCTAAAGAGCACACTGAAAAGAAGTTGAGCTTTCCCTTATGCTCAATGTGTGGAAAGAAACATGGAGGGAGTTGTCTTAAAGGGACAAGTAAATGTTTTAAGTGTGGAAAGGAAGGTCATCGGGCATTTGAATGCCGCGATAATGGGAAGAAGATGTCTAATGATGAAAACAAAGGAAGGGATACACAGAATGATCCTACTACACTTCAATGTTTCAAGTGCAAGGAGATGGGGCATTATTCCAATCAATGCCCAAATCCAAGGGTTGATGATGATGGTCGACGTCAACAAAATCTTAAGGCTAAAGACAAAGGAATGTCACATGCAATTTCTATCAGCGATGTGGAGTACGATAACGAAGTGGTGAAAGGTACACTTACCATCCACTATAAAGTAGCAAATGTTTTATTTGATTCTGGATCCACCCACTCTTTTATTTCTGAAAAATTTTCTAAGGGTATCACCGTACTACCTCAACAATTAGATGTTGAGTTAGCTGTGACAACACCTAATGGCACAACAGTCGCATCAAAAGTTTATAATTCTTCTCCGATCGAAGTTTGTGGGAATGTGCTTCCTGCAAATCTTGTGATCCTTCCTTTAGTGGAATTTGATGTGATTCTTGGCATGGATTGGCTTTCTCTACATGGATCTCATATCAATTTCCAAATAAGGGAAGTCACATTTCATATTCCAGATCAATCTACGATCGTCTATCAATGCAAGGATGAACATAACCTTCCAGTGGAAATTTCTTCCATATTATGGGTATTGATTCCACTAAATGAAGGTTATTTATCTCAAATGGTTGGTGAGAAACTCATGATTAAGAATATGCCCATTGTACGAGAGTTTGATGATGTCTTTCCGGAGGAATTACCGGGTCTTCCACCAAATCGTGAAGTTGAGTTTTCAATAGAACTTGTACCGGGTGCTTTGCCTATTTCAAAGACACCTTATAGAATGGCCCCAATTGAGTTGCAGGAATTGAAGAAGCAAATCCAAAAGAATCTTGATAAGGGATTCATACGCCCTAGTGTGTCACCTCGGGGAGCACCTGTTCTATTTGTTAAGAAGAAAGATGGATCAATGAGACTATGCTTTGATTATCGAGAACTTAACAAGATCACTATCAAGAAAAAATATCCTCTCCCACGCATTGATGACTTATTTGACCAACTACGCGGAGCTCAATACTTTTCCAAGATTGATCTTCGTTCAGGATATCATCAATTAAGGTTCAAAAGGGAGGATATACCAAAGACGGCTTTCCGTACAAGGTATGGACACTATGAATTTATAGTGATGCCATTTGGTCTTACTAATGCCCCTTCTATCTTCATGGATATAATGAATAGAGTCTTTAGAGACTATCTTGATCAATTTGTGGTAGTCTTTATAGACGGTATTCTTGTCTATTCAAAGAGAAAGGAAGAGCATGAAGATCACTTGAGAATTATATTGAAGACCCTGAGAAAGGATAAGCATTATGCCAAATTTACCAAGTGTGAATTTTGGCTTCAAAAAGTTGCATTTTTGGGTCACATAATCTCAAAAGAGGGGATATCTGTGGATCCAGCAAAAATAGAGGTTATCGAAAGATGGTCCAGACCAACAACAGTAACTGAGATCCGAAGTTTTCTTGGTTTGGCTGGATATTATCGACGTTTTGTAAAAGATTTTTCACGATTATCCAATCCACTCACCAAGCTGACTCGGAAAGGAGTTAAGTTTGTCTGGACAGAGGAATGTGAAGAGAATTTCAAGGAGTTGAAAAGAAGGTTATCCAGTGCACCTGTGCTCACACTGCCTTGTAGTGGAGCAAGGTTTGAGATCTATAGTGATGCATCCAAGAAGGGATTGGGGTGTGTTCTTATGCAAAATGATATGGTGATAGCTTATGCCTCACGACAGTTGAAAATCCATGAGCAAAATTACCCAACACATGATTTGGAGTTGGCTGCGGTAATCTTTGAATTAATGATTTGGAAGCATTACCTTTATGGTGAAAGATGTGATATTTATACTGATCATAAAAGATTAAAGTATATTTTCACACAAAAGGAGCTGAATATGCGCCAAAGAAGATGGTTGGAGCTGATTAAGGATTATGACTGCTCAATCCATTACCACCCTGGGAAAGCAACAAGGTGGCATATGCATTAAGTCGACAAGACCATGCTAGTTTATCCATGATGAGGATCCCAAAAGATCCAATATTTATGGATATACAAAGGATGGATCTTGGAATTATAATGGAAGGGGAAAAATCTTATCTTTCTCAAATGAATGTTCAACCATCTATACATGTGAAGATTAAAGAGGCACAGAAAGAAGATGTCGAGTTACAAAAGAAGGTGAGAAATGTTCATGAATTCAACCTTGATTGTGATGGGATAATAAAGTTCAGTAATCGGGTTTGTGTTCCTCCCATCCCCGAATTAAAGAAGGAGCTGCTGGATGAGGCTCATAGTTCATCATTCTCTATTCATCCCGGAAGCACGAAGATGTATATGGACCTGAAAGAGTACTTCTGGTGGGATGGCATGAAAAGAGATGTTGCTGAATATGTCTCTCGATGCTTGGTTTGTCAACAAGTTAAAGCTGAGAGACAGAAGTCTAAGGGGATGTTACAACCATTACCCATACCCGAATGGAAATGGGAAAACATCACTATGGACTTTGTCACAGGACTTCCTAAAACATCCAAAGGCAATAATGCTATTTGGGTCATAGTTGATCATCTTACAAAATCTGCACACTTCACTGCTATGAGAGAGGATTTCTCTCTAGATCAGATTTCCAGGATATATGTAAAGGAAGTGTTAAGATTGCATGGAGTACCACTTTCTATTATATCTGATCGGGATCCGAGATTTACCTTGAAGTTCTGGCGAATTCTTCAGCATACTCTGGATACAGAGTTGAGTTTCAGCACTGCTTATCATCCCCAGACAGACGGTCAGTCTGAGAGAACAATTCAAACTCTAGAAGATATGTTGAGAGCTTGCTCTATGGATTTCAAAGGAGGTTGGGATCAACACCTACCTTTGGTGGAATTTTCTTATAATAATAGCTTTCACTCCAGTATTAAGATGGCTCCTTATGAAGCTCTCTATGGAAAGAAATGCAGGACTCCAACTTGCTGGGATGAAGTTGGGGAAAGAAAGCTATTAGGACCTGATCTCGTTGATGAAATGGCAGAAAAGGTCAGATCTATTCAACAACACATAAGAGCAGCTCAGAGTCGACAGAAAATTTATGTCGACCACTGAAGAAAAGACTTAGAGTTTGAAGTTGGTGATAAAGTGTTCTTACGAATATCTCCCTGGAAGAGGGTTATGAAATTTGGAAAGAAGGGGAAGTTGAGCCCTAGATATATCGGTCCTTTCGAAATACTGGATCGTGTTGGGAAGGTAGCTTACCGATTGGTGCTTCCACCGAATCTCTCTCAAGTTCACGATATGTTCCATGTATCTCTCCTGAGAAAGTACATACCAGATCCTTCACATGTACTCAGCTCAGAAGTTGTACCGCTGGAGCAAGATCTTTCTTATGAAGAACAGCCGATAGAGATTCTGGATCGTAGTGAAAAAGTCCTATGAAACAAGACCACTCTATTGGTGAATGTTTTATGGAGGAACCACCAACTTGAAGAAGCTACATGGGAGCTTGAGGATATGATGAGGGAGAAGTATCCTCATCTGTTTGTTACAAAGTGACGAATTTCGAGGGAGAAATTCTTTTTAAGGGGGGTAGAATGTAACACCCGAGACTTTTATGTTATATAAATCATCAAAGGAATCTTTTTTCTACACAACACTTGCTTGGCTTGCTTTACACGCAATCGCGACCTTCCTCGATAGCTTGCGTTGTACGCAATACCGAGTTTCACTAAACAACAATATGCTATTAAAACTAGCCGTTATGAATAGTAATAACCAATTTTTGAAATTTTATAAATTTTATTTTTCAAAATGGACTTCATTTTTGGACTCATAATATCGAAATTAGCCTAGGGTGAAATTTTGGTATTTTTCTGAAAACTTTCAATTTTTGATGAATATTGAAACCACTAAGTGGTCGGTTAAAAACTGAATTTTGCATAAAACATAATTTTACTGCTTCTGTGAATTGAATTTCTAAAATCCGATAGACACGGTTGATATCAGTAAGTAAAATGTGGTTCAATGAGATAAAAATAATTTTTTGGTGAATAGTAACTTTTTACTTTTTTTTACCGCGGTTAATAGTAAATAGGGTAACTAAGGTTAAAAATGATATTACTATTACCATAACACATTTCCTAATTCTATTGGATAAGTTTAATTCGACCAAAAACAAACTTATGAATAAAATATGACCATTTAGCCCCACTTGGGTTAGATTAGGACATTTATTATTAATTTATTTAAAGAAGGGTTAAAATAGATAAAATCAACGTTTAATAAGTAAATCATTTTTAATATGGGGTTATACATAAAATAAATTAGACTATAAATATTCATTAGAAAGATAAAAAGATTTCCTACATAATGGTATTTTATTTGTAATTTTTAGACATTAAATAATTTAATTTATTTATGACACAATGATGATGCAGTAATTATCTTATTAATGAAATATTGACGTAATTGATGTTATAAACACCAAAATAAATGTAATTTGAGACTTTTTATGAATTCCACTAATTTTCTAGGTTAGTATGATATATTATTGTTGATTTAATCAACTTTATTTGAACATATAATTCTGTTATGACTTTCACAAAAATTATATATCAAATAGTGTCAAAATTGACACAAAATAGTTTTTAAATAAAATATTATATTATTAATTGTTTTTTTATTCCTAAAAATCTAAGGTTCGGACAAATGACTTAGATAAGGATATATATATTAATAATAAACAATTTGGGGTTCGTTTGGCATGTTATAGTAAGTGTATTAACCTTATAGTGAAAGAAAACAAAAAGACACGGTAAAAGTTAAATTATTTAACTTAGAGTTAAATCTAATTGATAAGGTTAAAATAATACCCTAAACTTGTCTAAATCCTATTGGTTGATAGTATTTCGACCCATCCCCACTTTAGCTTCAAAATAAGACCCTTTGGAACCATTATAAACCGATTTTGACTTTAATATAAAATAATAGTTTGAGATATTCCTAAGGTGCCCCTCTCCTCCCTTATAAAAGGGCACCTCCTCCCCCTACTCCTCACACCAATTTGAGCACTCAAGCTCGGCCAAACCCTGCCATTTTCTCCTCTCCACTTCCCTAGAATAATACTAGAGGTCCTGGTATTCTTCAAAGACCAATTTTAGTTCCCTATGTAGAGGATTCAAAGAGGCGTTCCAAAGAAGAGGTAATATCCATTACCGATCTTTTCAATTTCTTTCTTCTTCAACTTCTTCTTCTTTAGTTGTTTCATGATAAAGTAATAACATCAGTATTACTTACATACTGATATGTTATTATAAATATGAAACAACCCTAATTTACCTTCTATCCATCCTACGGAAAAAATGAAATCACCGCGCGTGCGTACGTACGGAATACCGTCTCCACGCCGTGGTGTAATCTATTTTTCCACCATCACTTTACAAGGATGGGTATAATGGTGTAATGAGTAACTATTTATGATTATTATAAAGTAATATTGATACTGAAATAATATATATATATATACTCCAATATAGTTCCACGATCATAGGAACGATATCATCACTCGTGTGTACGTACGGAATACCGTCTCCATGATGTGATGCGACTCGTTCTACATGATCATCATTACATAGTAATTATATAAATGAATTGAATGAATAAATATGATATATGTTACACTAATACCATTCTGGATATAAGGTATCTATAACCTTAAAAGAAGAATAAGAATGTATTCGGCAAAACACGCATAAGAACAAAAGGCAATAAAGACCCGAGTAACAAGTAACAATGAAATATTACTAACAAGAAGATAATAATATGACCATATATGATATAATATCAATATGTATGATTCTGGAATAATTCAATAACATTATTTAAACCATTATACAGGATCTTCGGACATGTACAAAGCAAATCGGACCTAAGGTAAGGGAAATATCACAATCTCATTTTTATCCGAGATTGTTTATTCATAAGTATTTATTGGGGTGTATTTTATCATCCACATCCATGTTACCTCAATATGTAATATTGTTTCCATCCACTTACAATAGTTTAAATCCAATTTTACCCTTCGGTGAGTTTTTAGTAAAGAATATGAAAGGAATCTTTTGTCGTTTTTTCGTACGAGGTTCTTTTTGACTTTTCCGACAAAAGTACGAAGAATGTATTTTTTTAACTTATACGGCATGAATGGATTTTTAAAAAATTATTTCCAAGAAGATTCCTTTACAATTTTTCAAGTTTATTTTTAATCAACTTCTTTTAGTTTATAATTTTATGACATGTTAAGAAAATAAAAGTGTTTTTGAAGAAGAAAGGATATTTTCCTCAAGAATGGAGTTCAAGTGTTTTATTAAAATTATTTTCCATCTAAGATAATAAAGGGTTCTGTTTTTATCCCTATTATTACATTGATTTGATTTTGTTGTGAGGGAATTATTTTTATGAAGTCATTTACCTTATATGATTTGTTTTACGATGTCATGATGTTTCAAGAATCCCATTTTTGTTACATGTGTTATGCGATGATGTACGATTTATGATTATGTGGCACACATAGGAAATGATTCATTATAAGATGGGTGGGACCTATATCTCCCTCCAATGCATTGGGTACAGATTTTATATCTCATGAGATAGACATGGCTGGAATGGTAGGTTATACCGGTTCAGTGAAACAGGATTTGAACGAGGGTGACTCGGTTCAGAAAGGGACTTTGTCCACTAAGATAGTGTTGGAAATGAGTCATGACTAACAAGAAATGATTCTCCATGATTATGTGTGCATGCCACAAAGATATCAAGTTTCATGTTATGATTATGGGGATCTCATTTTCACTTCTATGATTTTTTCCATGTTAAGATATTATGATCTCTTTTGCAGGTTATGATTTTCAAAAAGATATGATATGATTTTTATTTCCTTTATTTGCCCTTTCTGAGCATTTGAGCTCACCCTTTTATGTTTTCTTTTTCCCAGGTCAGGAAGATGGATATTAAGTCGAATATGCTAAAAGGGACTCTAGATATGATGAAATAAATGGGAGGCACTGTAGAAGATTTATGAACCAGTTGTTTATGTTTCCCAGTTTCTAAAGACACTATACCTATACGGTCCTTTGTGGTTATGTCATATGTTGTAATAAGAGTGCTACAATTTTAAAGTATTAACAATGTATGTAAAGTATGGGTCGTTATAAATACCATGGAAAAGCCCATGGTTTTTTCCAAAACCACTAATGAGGTGTCCCTTGGCCATTAATGCCTTGCCCCTCACTTTCCCTATAAATACCAAGCCATCCTCTCATCCATTCGACTCCCCACTCTTCCCCAACGAAGTTCTGGTCTCACTACCTCCCAAGGAGTCCTCCCAAGGTTCCCCCAATCCCTCAAGGTCCCAACCATTTAGTTTTAAGAGTTACGTTTTAAGGTAAGGGATTTGATCTCTCTCTATCTCTTCAAGAAATCTCTTTTTTGTTATTTTTTTATGCTCCATGTTCTTATGTTGGAGGATGTTCTTTTATACTACTCTTACTACCCTATTCATGTTAATATAATGATAGATCCCCTCTTACTCTCATTATTTCGTTTTATGAAGTTTTAAGTGGCGTTGTTAGGCTGCCGAAATTTTTGTAACTGATTCTTTCTCCCTTCTCATTTTTCAAGATGTAATTTCATGTAAAGTATTTCATGTTCCTTTTTATTATGTTGGGGTATGATCTCTAAATTTATAATACTGATCTTTTATTATCATATGATGAGAGACCCCATTTGATCTCTTCAATTCAGTATTTTGATGTTTTAAGTGGCACTGTTAGGCTGCCGAATTGTTAATTGGTTCTTTCACCTTTCTCATTTTTCAAAGTTCTAATTCCATGTCAAGTCTTGAAAGTTCCTTTTTATTATGTTGGGGTATGATCTCTAAATATATCATACTGATAATTTATGTTCATATTATGAGAGACCCTATTTGATCTCATCATTTCATTTTTGTAGAAGTTTAAGTGATGTCGTTAGGCTGTCGAATTTCTAAGGGGTTCTTTCAACCTTCTCATTTTCAAGATCTATTTTCATGTAAAGTCTTTCAAGTTCCTTTTTATTATGTAAGGGTATGATATCTAAGTCTATCATACTGATAATTTATGTTCATATTATTAGATATCCTATTTGATCTCATCAATTCATTTTTGTTGAAGTTTAAGTGACGTCGTTAGGCTGTCGAATTTCTAAGGGGTTCTTTCACCCTTCTCATTTTCAAGATCTATTTTCATGTCAAGTATTTGAAGTTCCATTTTATTATGTTGGGGTATGAACTCTAAATCTATCATACTGATCATTTATTTTCATATGATTAGAGACCCTATTTGATCTCATCAATTCATTTTTGTTGAAGTTTAAGTAACGTCGTTATGCTGTCGAATTTCTAAGGGGTTCTTTCACCCTTCTCATCTTCAAGATCTATTTTCATGTCAAGTATTTTAAGTTCCTTTTTTATGTTGGGGTATTATCTCTATATCTATAATACTGATCATTTATTTTCATATGATGAGAGACCCAATTTGATCTTGTCAATCCATTTTTGGAAGTTTTAAGTGACGTCGTTAGGCTGCCGAATTCTAATAAGAGAAATCTTATTGTTTTGTCTTCCTTTCAAGTTCTTCATTTCAAATGGTATATCATTAAAATTTAATGTTCTTAAATACTTTATATTTCATTACCCTACTGTTTTATGTATCATTTTTTAGTGGGTGACCCATGTCCCCTCTCTTTCCAACTTTTTCTAAAACCCTGTATCATTGACGTTATACTTCATAGTTTTCATCTCAAAATGCCTCCCTCTTTATCTCAAAATTATTTTATGTTATTAAGTGAATACTCAAAGATCTTATTTATACAGGGGTATTCACATATATATCAAAATTTTATATTTTAAATTTTGGGATTTACATACATGAAACTCTCTTTCCCTTTTCTGTGGGTTTAAAGTGACATAAAGATCATGTCTTTAAAGAAGTTTTTAAAATGTTATGATTATGAAATGAAACCCATTTATTTTATGCTATATGGGTTGTTTATGAAATGATTGATGATGATATATGTGGATCACATTATAATTAATACATGTCAAGGGTGTGCCCAGATAGCGCTCCAATGCATTGGGTAAAGACTTAATCTATAGAGATGACTTTTTAGACTGATACCTTGGTGAATAACTTTGGTAATTTTTTATGACACCTTGGGGATTGACCTTGGTGAAACGAAATGATTGTCAAAATTAAATGTTGTAGCCACATATTCAAGTTATGAAAAATGTTTTTTTTATTATGATATTCCTCATGATTTCTTTCTCATGTCTTAATGTTATTTTCATGACCTTATTGAAGTATCTCAAGTTCACATGTAAAATGATTCTCTTGTTTCCCTTATTGGGCCTTCTGCTCACCCTTTGTTTTGATGTATGTCCCTAGGTTATGAGATGCAGTAATGAACCTAGGATGAACATGAGGAGAATCCATTCAAGTGTTTAAGAAGAATATTTTATGTTTTGATGTTTAAAGTTCCTGGTTTCCAAGACACTAAACCTTAAAGATCCTCGGTTTTGTAAAATGTAATGAATGTTAATGTGATAAAAAGGCGGGATGCTATAGTTGGTATCAAAGGATGGTTTAGTTATGTGTGAAAATTAGGATATTAAAACTCTATGAATAAGACTATAGAAAAGTTTATATATAGGAAATATTCCTGGTATTTTGGTGAGTATTGAGTAATGGGTTGCCAAGCAAATACATCCCTGTCTGGATACGAGCAGGTAGAGGTGGCTCAGGCACAGATGTACACAGGGGTAAAACCTGAAAACACTGCTTTGAGCTAGACTCGAACGTGAACTGGTACACGACAACGGGCCTTGCTGCACTCTTGGTTATGACACTCCTGAGGCATATGCTTTGGTAAATTCATAAGCTTAGTATGAACCATTGTTAAAGGAACAAAGATAAAATAAAATAAAGATTCACAAAAGAATATATTATCATGGATAACCTAGATGGGAACCTAGGGGATCACAAGTTAGGGTATACTTTCCTTCTATAAGTTTATCCTTCTATGCTTAAAGTTTCCTTTTAATGATTATTGGCTAAGTATTCAAGCCCCTAATTGTACTTTCATTTCGTAGTTAATGGCGGTAAATGGAAGAACATGCCCCAACAACCAATGTGATAGGAAATGCGACTATTGCCATATTAATATGACAGAGATGATTAGGGGATTAAAATATGATTATTATTTTGGAAGACGTTCACTATTTTGGGGACCCTATATGATCGAGGTAAATAGATTACTACGGTATTTTCATTGAGGAGTAAGGTTGACTTATATTTTGAAGAATCGATGAATTTAAGGTGGACTTATAGTAATTTAGGTTACTTATAGGAATGATTAACCTATCTTGGGTAAAATATGTTTAGGTTAGATACTTTTTTTATAAGATGTTAGGAGTGGTTTATGTTGTTTGGAAGATGAACAATGATGTTTATTTTGGAAGACTATGTTATCAAATCCTTCTTGTATTTGGGTTTCAATCTTAGTTTGGTTTATTTTGAAAAATTTTAAGGACCGTTATTTATGGAATGGACTATGATGAACTTTGGGTAGTACTATGGATCTTTGAAGATTTAAAAGTAGTTTCCATTCCTATGGGATTATTTTTTTTAAAGAGTTTTTTTACCTTACCCTTTCTATTTTTGGGATAATGTTTAAAGATAGAAGAAATAGATAGGTAATCTTTTGTGGATTATGTGATTCTCTAGAAGATGATTCTTGTGTTTTGATGAGACCAAGTAGTTTTGAATGCTTATAGTTTGGAGAAAAGATTAGTTTTGGGTAGAAACTTATTAAAGGATGAAACTCTACTTGAAGATAGGTATATTTTCTTATGTTTTTGTTTTATGTTGTAAATTAATTCCTCAAAATTATGAAAAGGAACGTAAAACAAAAACGTTGTTGGTTTACATTTCCTACTAGGTAATCAAAGACCATTTACACACATCATAAGTTTGGGATTTTCTTATGGTTAACTTTATCCTAATCATGTTTTCTATCACTCTACCTCAGAACTTGACCCTTTGTTTCCTCCTCCATGTCCATGTTTTCGTACATGGAATCCTAGTGTGGGCTAACTCGGGTGACCTTTGTACTTATTTTTTTTCTTTTAAAGTAATAGTTTTACTGACTCCTTTTCCGGTGTGGGACTTTCAATGAAATTTCAATTCCCAATTTTAAAAATTGCGAGGATGCAATTTCTTAAAGGGGAAAGATTGTAACGACCCGAAATTTTGAATAAATCTTATTTCCTAATTTTATGTGTCATTTTATTTTATTTTTTTATATTCAAAAAAAATGTTTCATTTGATAACATGATTATAATTAAAATGAGACCGTTGTGTTTTGACTGCTATATGACCATTTTTCAATATGACCGCTAGAAACTAAATGTTTCGATTATTGTCTCTAAATACAAGTAATTTTGGTTAATTGTTATAGAAAGAAGATTCGATGGCCTCACCCAGTAGTCTTGGACCAATCGAAGCCCATCTAACAGAACTTGAGAAAGAGGTAGCACCACTAGGCTTTGCTCTGGACCAAACCCAAGCCGAACATCATCGTGTGAAACTAGAACGGAATCACCTTTGCAAGAAGTTCAAACTAATATAAATTACTACTCGTGCGATGTTGGCTGAGCCTCCCTCATATTCTCTCACCTTAGCACACATAACACTTAGGTCCTATGATGGTGTGATAAGGGGCTATGTAAGGATACCATAACAGCCTTGTGTAATCCTTTGTTTTAAATAAACATTGGGATTTCTTCTTATTAAGTTTATGAATTTTCAAATGCCTGGATAAATATAGTATGCATATTTTCGGTGAATTTTAGAGAAAGCATATTTTAAAAAAATGTTTATGTAAACCTTAAATAATTAAAAATGTGTAATGATTTTCAAAAAATGGTCTTCTACAATTATATTCAGTATGAAATTTTGAGTCTAATAAGATCAACTTGATTTTTGATGAATAGTAAATTATGAATAGTGATTTTATTCTTAGGATTAGTAATGTGACCAAATGGATTAGTAATCCCACATAAATAAAGTTTTAAAATAATCTAGGCACCTTGATTAAGTAATGTGATTTAATAAAATGGTTAAATAATGATTTCATAAATTATTATTCAAGTATTAGTATTTTCGAGTGAATAGTGTTTTTTAATTAAAAACTAAATTTAAAATATTTAAAAAATTATTTTTATAAAATGGATTTCATTTTTGAACTGAGAGCACCGATATTATGTTATGGTAATTTTTGGGGTTTTTTCTGAAAAAAATGAATTTTGGGTGAATAGTGTATTTATTTAAAAAATAAATTAAAAATATTTAGAAAATTATTTTTATAAAATGGAGTTCTTTTTTTAAATCAGAGCACTGATATTTGGTTAAGATGAAATTTTGGGATTATTCTGAGAAAGTTGAATTTTTGATGAATAGTGAAAATACAGTTTTTATGTTACGGGTGTTTAATGACATCATTAAATGATGTATTAAGTATGTAATCAATATGTTCGACTTATGAATAGTAATATAAGGTATGAGGTGTCCCAAGTGGCCAATACCATGGGAAAATACCATGGGCAAGCCCATGGTTTTGCCAAAACCACTAATGTGGTGTCCCTTGGCCATTAATGCCTTGTCCCCTCACTTTCCCTATAAATACCAAGCCATCCTCTCATCCATTCGACTCCCCACTCTTCCACAACGACGTTAGTGTCTCATTACCTCCCAAGGAGTCCTCAAAAGGTGCCTCCAAGACCTCAAGGTCCCAACCTTTGAGTTTTAAGAGTTACATTTTAAGGTAAGGGATCCGATCTCTCTCTTTCTTTTCAAGAAATCTATTTTCTGTAATTTCTTTTATGCTCCATGTTATTATGTTGGAGGATGTAATTTTATAATCCTATTACTTCCCTTTTCATGTTCATATAATGAGAGATCCCCTCTTACTATCGTTATTTTGTTTTATGATGTTTTAAGTGGCGTCGTTAGGCTGCCGAAATTTTTGTAACGGATTCTTTCTCCCTTCTCATTTTTCAAGATATATTTTAATGTAAAGTATTTCAAGATCCTTTTTATTATGTTGGGGTATGATCTCTAAATTTATCATATTTATCTTTTATTATCATATGATTAGAGACCCCATTTGATCTCTTCAATTCAGTATTTTGAAGTTTTAAGTGGCGCCGTTAGGCTGCCGAATTTTTAAGTGGTTCTTTCACCTTTCTCCTTTTTCAAAGTTCTAATTCAATGTCAAGTCTTGAAAGTTCCTTTTTATTATGTTGGGGTATGATCTCTAAATCTATCATACTGATCATTTATGTTCATATGATTAGATACCCTATTTTATCTCATCATTTCATTTTTGTTGAAGTTTAAGTGATGTCGTTAGGCTGTCGAATTTCTAAGGGGTTCTTTCACCCTTCTCATTTTCAAGATCTATTTTCATGTCAAGCCTCTCAAGTTCCTTTTTATTATGTTGGGTATCATGTCTAAATCTGTCATACTGATCATTTATGTTCATATGATGAGATACCCTATTTGATCTCATCAATTCATTTTTGTTGAAGTTTATGTGACGTCGTTAGGCTGTCGAGTTTCTAAGGGGTTCTTTCACCCTTCTCATTTTCAAGATCTATTTTCATGTCAAGTATTTCAAGTTCCTTTTTATTATGTTGGGGTATGATCTCTAAATCTATCATACTGATCATTTATGTTCATATTATTAGAGACCCTATTTTATCTAATCAATTCATTTTTGTTGAAGTTTAAGTGACGTCGTTAGGCTGTCGAATTTCTAAGGGGTTCTTTCACCCTTCTCGTTTTCAAGATCTATTTTCATGTAAAGTATTTCAAGTTACTTTTTATGTTGGGGTATTATCTCTATATCTATCATACTGATCATTTATGTTCATATGACGAGAGACCCTGTTTGATCTCGTCAATCCATTTTTGGAAGTTTTAAGTGACGCTGTTAGGCTGCCGAATTCTCATAAGAGAAATCTTATTTTTTTGTCTTCCTTTCAAGTTCTTCGTTTCAAATGGTATATCATTAAAATTTCATGTTCTTAAATACTTTATATTTTTTTACCCTGCTGTTTTATGTATCATTTTTGAGTGGGTGACCCTTGTCCCCTCTCTTTCCAACTTTTTCTAAAAACATGTATCATAGACATTATGTTGTATAGTTTTCGTCTCAAAATGCCTCCCTCTTTATCTCAAAATTATTTTATGTTATTAAGTGAATACTCAATTCTCTTATTTATATAGGAGTATTTACATATATATCAAAATGTTCTATTTTAAATTTTGGGATTTACATACATGAAACCCACTTTCCCTTTTCCGTGGGTTTAAAGTGACATAAAGATCATGTCTTTAAATCAGTTTTTAAAACGTTATGATTATGAAATGAAACCCATTTATTTTATGCTATATGGGTTGTTTATGAAATTATTGATGATGATATATGTGGCTCACATGATAATAAAGACCTGTCAAGGGTGCGCCCAGATAGTGCTCCAATGCATTAGGTAAAGACTTAATCTCTAGAGATGACTTTTTAGACTGATACCTTGGTGAATAACCTTGGTAATTTTTAATGACACCTTGGGGATGGACCTTGGTGAAACGAAATGATTTTCAATATTAAATTTTGTGGCCACATCTTCAAGTTATGAAAAATGTTATTTTTATTATGATAGGCCTCATGATTTATTTCTCATGCCTTAATGTTTTTTTTATGACCTTATTGAAGTATCACAAGTTCACCTGTAAAATGTTTCTCTTGTTTACCTTACTGGGCCTTCTGCTCACCCTTTCTTTTGATGTATGTCCCCAGGTTATTAGATGCAGTAATGAACCTTGGATGAACATGAGGAGAATCCTTTCAAGTGTTTAAGAGGAATCTTTTATGTTTTCATGTTTAATGTTCCTGGTTTCCAAGACACTAAACCTTAAAGATCCTCAGTTTTGTAAAATGTAATGAAGGTTTATGTGATAAAAAGGAGGTATGCTATAGTACATCATTCTTAAAAAACAAGTTTTTAAAATATTTTTTGAAGGAACATATATTTCAGACTGAAAAGAGGTTAAAGTTAGGATATATTAAAAATACTTTTTAACTATATTATGTACCAAATAGAAGAAATGTGGTACTAATACATTAATATATATTTAATAAGTATTGGAGATTAAAATTCATAAATTTAATTGATATATGGATCATAATATATCATCAAATGAAGAATAAACATAAAAAATCATTAAAAGTAAAGAGATTGTTTCAATAAACTATTATATCTTTGTGACATGGGATCATACTCTCCATGTTAGAAAAGGAAATTTCATGAAGATTTAAATATATTGAATAAAATATATTGATGAAATGAATTTTAAAATAGAATTATATACCCCTAAAAATAATTTAGGTTCATAACAAAACCAGAGTCTTGAAGAGGGTAAACTAGGACAAAACTCTATTACCAACTTTGTAACTTTTAAACATTAACCCTGTAAAATAAATATCATATAATGGATATATAAATACCCATAAATTTAATTATTATAATAAATTAATACATAAATGTATTTTTTACACACCATTTATATTGAATATCTGTTGAATGAATCATGTATCTGATAGAAATAAAAAAAATTGTGATGAAGTCCCCTAACCTTGTGTCTTGAATCTCATCATACACATTGAAACCTCCTGTTTAATAAATAAAAAATAAAAATAAATATATAATATAATAATATTCTTAATTATAATACATCATATGTATTGATTATGGCATTATATTTCCCACTACGTTAAAATTCTATGTTAAGTATTCACTTCTACAAATATATTATTTGTTTTTCACATGTGTCTTAATTTGTCATATCATTGGTCTTTATATTTATATCATTAAATACAGAATTAATTCATTGATTAAAAAATAATTTAAATTAATTATATATTTTTTTAAAATAATTCATAAAATTTATTATTATGAAACAGAAAATGTTGTTCATAGAGACTGTAATATGAAGGTACACATGAACGTTATTTTCATTCGATTGTCATCTTGAAAGAAAGAATCTAAATTACATTCATGTACATATATTTATTTATATATAATTATTAAATTCTCCTTATTATATCACATATATCATATATATTCACTAAATCCATCCTTAATACATTCCATGAACTATGTGAAAAAATCACTTCACTTTGATGGTGTAGTTGTCCACACATCCTCAAACGAAATTATTTTATTTACACCCAATGGAATATAAAAATTGATATATGTTTTAAAAGTAATAAATAATATTAACTACATAATAATATAACATAATACATATATAATCATATTTTATTCATTTTTTTCACCATGATAGGTGGTAAAGGAAAAAAAGAACAATCATCATTTAGTGAGGTGGCAGTTTGTCGTACACGTAGACAGTATATTTATTACCCATTAGATTGAGGTGTGTGTGAGTGTAGGTTAAAATATTATCATAAAAAATCTTATTAGATTGATTATATTGAAATTTTTATACAATTATTAAATAAAAATAGAGTAGGGGTGGAGAAAAAAATAAAATAATGGAGCTTGAGAGAATGTGTTCCCTCTTAATCGGTAACTCCTTTTGGTTTGATACAAAAGGATTCCCTGGAAGAATTTATTCCCAAAGGCAGTAATTAATGAGGATTTAAGGGATGTTTGAAACATAATTTTGAATATTTTTTGAGAGCCAATGGTACTGAGAGTTGTGAGGATATGGGATGAGATGAACTCTTTTATAGTGGAGGAGGAGTGGTACTCAAGGTAAATTTTTTAAGAGAGAATTCCACCCATGTTTTTTATGATTGAAGTAGATCGAATAATGGTAAATTTTAAATAAAAGTTCTTATTTGGTAATAATATGGCCATACATGGGACTTCTACACGTTTCTATGTAATTTTCATCTTAGTTTTAATGTTTACTCCTTAGATAATCCTAATTTTACCTAAATTGATGTAATTAATTTTAATTACATTCACTAATAATTTTTTAAGAAAACAAATTTTTACATATTAAAAATTAAAAATTATTATTATTCCAAATATGTAATAAATTTCTCCAAATTCCAATCATATAATTGGTAGAAACTAATTTTTAATTAATCTTGTTGATGGGATGACAATGGATATTTTTTATTTAATGAAATGATCAAAAATTTGCCACTTTTTTATATCCAATTTCAATGTTAGATTTGTTACAATGGAATAAATTAGATTAGTTGATAAAATTATTATCTAATTACATTTGTAAACCAATTTAACACATAATTTATCATTAAAATAAATTAAATGAAAAATCGGCATTGAATTAAAATCCAGTTTTTTAATAATTCAATAAAAAACAAATCCTCACAAAAAAAATACTAAAAATTTATCCTAACCTAATTTTTATGTTAATATTCCCAATATGAAGTTTATTTTCACACATTAAATCTGTACATTATTGAAAATTTGGATTTAAAATGTTTTCTCCATCAAAATGTGTTAATTTTTCCTTTATTAAAATCTTGGGTTTTATATGTGAAATTGTGTTTCTTCTTGTGTTATACATATAAAAACTAATGGATGAATATTAAACATATTTAATTTAATTTGTAACATGAATATTCCATTAAAATCACTGACTAATTATTATTAATTTAGATAATCAATACAAAACTCCTTTGGAATAATGAAAATAATAATAACAAATCTTTTTATATTTATTTGGTTGTTTGTTTCATTTATAATTATTTAGTAACTAATGAATTAATTTTATATTTATAAAAACCATAAATTTTCATAAGGTGGATTATATTATTCATAAATACTGATTCAATGTCTAGGTTATATCTTACAATATTAAATAATAATGTTTAATAATATATTTTTTTCATGTAATATTTAGTCTTTCATGTAGTGTATGCTATCGAAGAAAGTATCTCTTTCATGTATCCCAAGAAAAATAGTTGTGGTATGCATTAAAACCCATAGAATATGTTGTGTTTATTTATTATAATAAATATATTTTTAATTTTTAGGGTTATTATATTCCCTTTTACACTATGTGTTACGTGTAACGGATGCCAAATCAGTGTTGCATTTAATGCAATCCTAGTTAGTGTCATGTAGCACATTCCATGTTGGTATCATGTGAATGGAATGTTTGAATTAGTAAAATATAAAAACTCAATGAAAATTAATTTATTCTAAAAAACGATAGTTCACCAAAACTCGGGGTGTTACATTCTACCCCTATAAAAATGAATTTCTCCCCCAAAATTCATGTGGGTTATCGAAAGTTTTATATTTAAGAGTGAAATTAATATAATCAATAATCATAAATAATTAATTCAAAAAGTTTCTTTTAAGAATAAAATTTGGAAACATAATGTCTTTCTAAAGTACTATATAAATAGGTTTCCTCACATGAAAACATTGGTGGGAAGTAAAAATATTATTAAGGTAGAGAAATATAACAATCATGTTCTGATGGGGAGTGAAAGACAACATGGTTAGAAGAAAGTTAAAAATAAAAATGACAGAAATTTGTGATGAACTATGGGACTAATTGATTCATTAGAAATGAATGAACTAAGATAATATTTTTGTTTCAAGATCATTTTCCTTAATGTTAATGAATTTTCATGAAAATATATACTTGAATGATTTCAGGAAAACCTCACAGTTTGTTGTTCCTTGATCCACATCAACTCTTTCTCCCAAAAGGAATGTAGATATTTCATTCATAAAGCTATAACAGATCATGAGATCCATGATATTTTATCCCATCTATCATTAGTTATCAACAACACCACATTTTTATAATAGTTTTTCCAAAATGCATAAATACTCATGTGGTAAGACAATACTTTATTCTCACAAAAATAATCCAAAGTTTAACATTATATTTAAATAAATTTTTAACCTCATAACCCTTCTAAAATATGAGAATTCAAAGTTTATTGAGAATTTCTGGAAATAATCTTAATATTTATCACCTATATATCACAAATTACCACCTAGTTGTCACATTCCAAACATGTGAATGACCTAGTCATATTTTCCCTCTAAACATGGTAATATCCTGTATTATTATAAATCCATTTCAAAAACATGCTTGATTCCTTATTCAAATTATTACTGGATATATTCATTAAATAAAAGAATATTTAAACTTCAATATTTATTATATATTCCATTTTTTCTATAATTAGTTCTTGTGTAATATGTACCATCCAATTTAATTATTCATATCAAACATATAATTATCCAATGATCATTATCTCAATTTTGTGCCTCGGAAACTCCTTCCTCACTAGATCTCTTGTCTCACTCAGTCTAGTCGCCTTTAGATCTTGATATCTCATGTTTACATGGAGGCAAATCAGATTTTTTATGTCCTCTATAAGAGGTCCATTACAGAGCTGAGAACCATATAGTTGTTCAAGATCCCTAACGTCAACGTTACCATGGTGGATGATGATATTTAGGGCATGACATTTTCCCATTCTTTTACAGCCCCCTATAAAGCCTAATTTCTGGTACGTTACATTTTTATTAATAATATTAGGGCTGGATGGCTCATACACTGGACCTTCGTGGTAAGGGTTACCATCTATTAATCATAATATCCACTTTCCATTAAATCAATTTTCTCTGTCTTCATAAACATTCCACATGTCATTTTCAATCCATAATTTAAATATATACTAAAAATATTTATATATTTCTGGATTCATATAATAGAATATTAGAATTACAGAACATAAATACTTCATTAATATAACTGTATTCCTAAACAAATACTTAGGATTCATCATCTGATTCCTTAATTCCTCTTTCTTATAATAAAAAATATGAATCATGTCTTAAGGTTTATCAACCTAAATCTAATCACATTTCATATGATCAATGTAAACAATATTTTAAGACCATCACATACCTCTCACATGTTTGTGGGGTCTCTATAATGCCATGACCCTAGTTACCCAGAGTCGGTACATTTTTACATAGCATTGGCCTGATCACAAGAGATCAAGCCTCAAATGAAAAATTAGTTTAGTAGACTTTTATGTATAAGTTACATAAAAAAGTTTTACATTACATTATGAAATGGAAAAACTAAAACATTTTTTCTCCTTTAAACACACTCATATCCCTAAGCATATTCTTGCTGGTCGATCATCATATAACTCTACTCATCCAGGGTAAAATAAAACATATGAAAGCGGAGATCTCAGATGCCTAGTAAGGATAACAATATAGAGGAAACTATCACAAGAAAATATAAGCATTTAAGGAAATATAAAAGACTAAATCACAGTCATTCTAAACATAAACATCAGCATAATGTGGAAAATATAAATCAAATAATTCCATTTACTTATTCACAGTGATATACTACTAGTCTAATAATCACATGTAATATCAATAGCTAATTTTATAATGATCTAATACATATTGTCAGACATTATAACCACCTATTCAAGGTCGTGTTCCAAGACATGAAATAATGATTTTTACAAGACCTTGATCCAAGACTATAGTTTGTCTCGTGCGACCTACCGATGCATCGAGGGTCTATAGAGAGCCCCTCCCATCACATACTCAGTCCAATGCATTCCTCATATGAAATGGTTGAAACATAATCAAAACATTCGTATTAAATGTAGAATATGAAATGTCAATATTTTAACCAAATCCCATTAATGGTATAAAAATAGCACATCCGCATTCAAACATAACTCATTAAATACAATATAGAAGATTATACTATAATAAATCTATCCCAATCAATAATAACGAATTATATTGACATAAATAAAATAATCCATAAAACTATTTGAGAGAAATTCCCCCTTTTTCTTGAAAACTTTTAAAAGATTCACTATTTATCAAGAAGCCGTTGAAAATAGATTATTAAATCAATTTTTCCAACACCACATTGAAACTTTAAAAATAAATTTTAATTTTAAAACATTCATATCCATATAAATAAATCCTTAACACCCTTTTTAAAAAATGTAAATTAATGAGAAATATTTAGAAGAATAAATCTTTAAAACATTTAAAATGATATTTTAGATACAGTTCCTAACCAAATGAGAGATTCTTGAATTTAAATAATTTAGGTAATAAAAATTTTATAATATTGTGAGAATAAATTTATTCAGGATATACTTTGTCAATGTACAGTATATACACCATATAAAAGTGAATTGGCACTTAACAACAAAGAAGTCTCAATGTAATGTAAATTGGGATGAAATCCCTTATAAAGAATGTATCCTTAGGTTGAGGATAAATCAATGAGATAATTATGTGTGAATAATATAAATACACTTAATATGATTATATTTTCAATGTATATCGATCATAGTACATTCACACATATTTGTATAAAAACAACACCGATGATTTTGATGTTTAACTCAATGACTTGAAATTGAGTTATGATTACTCTTATCAAGTTCATATCGATTAATTGATAATTTATCAATTGAGTTATTATGTTTATCAAAATTATATCCACGAAATGGGGAGTGTAAATTACTACATAATTAAATAAATAGTGATTTCACAACAAATCTTGGAGTAAAATAATCAATGACGTTTGCGTAAAACCCAATGAGTGGAAATTGAAATTAGAAATTCCCTTACTCATTTGAAAGCTTAGGAAACATACACCCCATGAAATAAGGATCATAAAATGAAGATTTAAATACCCATAAATTAAATTATATTACACATAGAATAAAATCATGGATAGTATACAAACCAGACAAAAGAAAATTGTGCAAATATAACATGAATCTCACGGGAATAAAAGTTAGATGAAAACCACTTAACCTGTATGTTTACTTACTCTAGGGTAGGTTAACCTCATGTATAATAGTTAAATAATTTTTTTTAAATTACTAAACAACCACATATATAAATATTATATCATATATGATCTTCTAATATTTCATTTTTAATTATATTTCAGTAGTATCATTGTTTTGGGTGTTAACTGATTCATTTTCCTTGATATATTTTGTTATGTAGGTCATGTTTATTGTGTATTGGATGTATTTGATTAATATTCATAATTATATTAAGTTCTTGAACATTATTTTTAATCATCAAATAAAAATTATTCTTGAATGGTTACGATGGGAAACAAAATATCATCGTGTCATGGAGATGGTAAGTTGTACGAACGCACGAGCGATAATATCATTATATTAGTGGTGAAATTGTATGTAATCAGATGGTATATTATATATATATATAATAATTTACATGTCAAATTTATTATTTACATCAGCTATAGTCATTATTATACCCATCCAAATAATGAAGTGTTGAATAAAAAATGACCCCACAATGTGAAGACGGTAAGCCGTACGTACGCATGTATGGTGACTTTGTCATTCATAGGCTGGATAGAATAATGAATATGGATATAAAATATTTATAATAACATATCAGAATGTATAACGTACTTTAGTTATTATTTATTTATGGAAAAAATAAATATAGAGGAAGTGGAAAAAGATAATAACTTTGAAAGAGGTGAGGAAGTAATTACCTATTTTTTGGGTTCTTCCTTTTTATTCGAACAAAAGGGATCCATTAGTTGGATTTCTGATCAATTTAAGGCCTATAGGTTTAATTTATTATATTTTGGATGATATTTAACAATGTTTTGGCTGAGAAAAAAGACATTGGAGGTTTGATATTATGAGAAGGAGAAGTACCCTTTTATAAGAGAAGTGAGGGTCACTTTAGGAAAAGCATAAAATATTATTTTATTATAAACTCATTTTCTGTTTACAATAGATCACATTGGATTTATTTTGAGACTATGGTGTGGATTGGTCGAAAAAAGTTCAACCAAAAGGTTTTAGACAAGTATAGGTCACCATATTAACCTTAACTTTAAGATTTAACTCTTAGTTAAATAGTTTAACATTTAACAAGTCCTCTTGTATTTTTATATTATATGGTTAATAAACATTCTATAAAATTAAAATATAAACACATTTGGTTATTTAATTACATATCTATCAATATATAGGTCCTTTTTCTAAACCTTATATCTTTACAACTATTATATAATTTAATAAAATTGTATTTGTTTTGAAAACACATTTATGTAAATTTTGACACTATTTGGTATTTGGTTTTTGTGAATGTCATGATATGTTTATATCTTGGAAAAATATATATTTAATCAGCCCTAAAAAGACATATTAACCTATTAAATTCGTGCATGACCTCAAAACTTTAAACTTACATTTATTTTAATATTTATAACATCAACTATTTGAGTCTTTCATTAATAAGGTAATTACTCTATCATCATTGTGTCATAAATAATTTTAATTATTTAATGTATAAAATTTATAAATAATATTCCCTGAATTATTAAATATTTTTATCTCTCTAAATAATATTTATAGTCAAATTTATCTCATGTTTAACCCGGTATTAAAAAAACTTTAGTTATAAAACATAGAATTTAATACTTTTAACTCTTCTTGAAATAAAAAATAAAAAATGTCCTAATATATTCCAAGTGGATCAAAAAGGATCATATTTTTTTGATAAGGTTTATTATGGTCTATGTAAACTTATCCAATAGAATTAGGATATGTGTTAGGGTCATTATAATATCATTTTTACCTTTAATTACCCTATTTACATTTAACCGCGGTAAATAAAATTTAAAATGTTACTATTCACCAAAAATTGTTTTCATCCTATTGAACCACATTTCAATTACTAATTTCGACCATGTCTCTTAGATTTTTTGAAATTCAATTCAAAAAAGCGGTAAAATTATGTTTTATGCAAATTAGAAAATGTGCCTAGAAGGTGGGTAAAAGACGGTAAAACGTTCAAAAAATTTTTATATATCTATTCTTATTATAAATTGACAAAAATGATTTAAATTAGACTAATAACGGTATTATGTATCTATTTTTACATTAAAATAAATTTAAATTAAAAATAACTATTTAAATAAATAGTCAGATTTAAACAATGATGCAGTGTTTTTCACAATTCATCTAAAATTGAATGTTTTTAGGAAAATACCAAAATTTCTCCCAAAGCGAATTTTGATATTCCAAATTCAAAAATTATGTCTATTTTACCAAACTACAAACATATATGTTGTATTGATTAATATAAAAATTATTCACATTGTCAAAACCAGAAAGTTGGTATTTGAGAAAAAAAACTATCAAAAGATTAATATGTGTTTCTGTCCAATTTAAATCTAAAATTACGTAAAATGACCTAAATTGGATTAAATGTTAAAATATAATCTAGTTAGACTTCAAAACCATTCTAATTTATAATTTAACACTATAAATTAATTTGATTAAAAAAGTCATTTTCTATTAAAATTTTGTATTTTTCACTACTCATAAAAATATGAAAGTCATCAGAAAAGCAACAAAAACTTATCCAAAATAAATTTTTTTGTCTTAATTATAAAGAAGAAGTTTATTTTGTCAAATTGAATATATAAAAGTATAAAATATTGTATTTAATAATGGTTTCCCATTAAGAGGCGTTAAAATTTCATTTTTTTTTTGGAAAAATACTAATTTTATCTGAAAATTTGAATTTGTTATTATATTATGTCTAAAAACACATAATTTTGATTTTAAAATTATATAAATTATATATAATTCAAAATTCAGTTAATACAATTCATAAACTTTTTTGGAAAAGCTTGTTTGGTCAGTTGTGGTGCGCTCAAACTAGGTGTTCTATGTAGCACAACCTATTGAATTAATTTAAAAAATAACTTACTATGTAATCTAGGGGTGTTACTTTATTCCCCCCATTTGTAAATTGCATCCTCTAAATTTTAAAATTGGGCTTGGGAACTTCAATGAAAGTCTCACATTTGAAAAAGTTAAATAAAACTATCACATTAAAAGAAAGAAAGATAAGTACAAAGGGCACCCGAGATAACCCATAATATGATTACATGTAGGAAAACATGGATATAGAAGATGAAAAAAGTGTCAATTTCTGATGGAGAGTGATAGAAAACAAGATCTCGAAAAAGATAACAACAAGAAAACCACAAACTTGTGATGGGTTAAATGTTCATTAGCTTCCCAATAGGAAAAGTAAACGGACAATGTTTTTTTTAAGTTCCCTTTCTTAAAGTTGAGAAATTTATTTATGAGATCGACCGAGAACATAAATATATATACATACTTTTCAAGTAGAGTTTCATCCTTTAATAAGTATATACCACTAACTCATAGTTTCTACAAATGATGAGTATTCAATATGACTTGGTCACACCTGAATTTCTAAAATCAACATCTAGAGAATCAAATAATCCACAAAGGATGAACTATATATTTGCCTTGTCTATAGAGATTAACCTAACCCAAAATGTATAGTGCAATATCAAAGGATCCCAAAAATGGATAATAATTTATATTGAAAGAAATACTAATATTAATTTCCAATATTAAACAGATAATACCAAAAGTTCAATAAAGACCATTCAATTAAAAATTATTTTTAAAATATAACAAAATAATCCAAACTATGATTGAAACCCAAAACTCAAAAGAATTTAGTCACATAGTATTTCAGAGTAAAACATAACATTTATCTCTAAATAACATCAACAACTCATAAAGTATCATTCTGAAATTTAATTAACCAAATCACATACTCTCTATGATAGGTTAATCATTTCCATTAATAACCTAAATCTCTATTAAAAACATACAATCTTCCAAAAATAAAAAACCACTACTACTCTTAATATGATATCCCAAAGTATTCTATTTTCCTTTTGTATATAGTGTTCCCAAAAGAGCGAACATCTTCCAAGATAACATTTTACACTTAATAACTAAATCATTTTCCTATAGTAAAGATATCCATTTGATATAACATTTTATCACAGATCAACTATTTATTGATCAATAAAATCATTTAACTAAAAATAATTAGTCACTCTAACCAAGGACATCACATAGTTCTGTGGAAGGTGATAAATCTCTATCACACTTTCGTTTTGGGTTTGATTCCCGTAGCACTGTCCGACACGATGGGTTGTCACACAGTTTTCATGTTGTCCTTTTTCAAAAACTATATTTTATTACATTCCCAAAATGATATAAATTACTCAAAATAACTGTAACCTAATTTACCCAAAACAATTATCTCATACCTCACATTTTCATCCCAAAAATTAATAACCTGTAATTTCCTCAAATTCTAGAATGATATAAACCCATATAGTTCTTTATAATTATATCCACAAAAGAAATGATAATTATTCCTCAAATAGAATTTTAACATATCAAACCTCAGGGATACACATACAAAATTAAAGTCTTGTAATGTAATCCCATCAACAAAGAGCATTAATACTTTTAATCATTTCTCCATAAATTTATTTCCATATATGATTTTTTTCCTTGACCTAGTGGTTATCCTTTAGAATAGGGAATTAACTCAGGTAATTCCTAGGTACCCTTCATTTATGGAAAATTATTGTAAATATATTCTTCTGATCATTTTTTTTCTTCTACAGTACTCTTCATTTTTCCTTGGAAATTATTTACATTATTTCCTCATTTCTATCACATAAAGCATTTCTTAGTTCTACTGAGGCACTTTCTTGGGTGTCTCTTTCCAAATTTCTTGCATGATGTAAATTGATCATTCTTTTCTCCACAATCTCCACATCTAAAGCTCTTATCATTCTCATTTATTCTCTTCTTTGTTGAGTTTGGGAGTTAGTTAATGTATATGATATTGATCATATTTTTGGAAACCTTCTTCGGCATGAACACAATATCTTTTATGCCTATCAAAATTCCATTTAGTTTCACATTTACGCCATTATTACCACCTTGGAAAAAATGTTCAATGTTACTATTACTACCTTCTAATACATCCATTGACTAAAACCGGAAATCATAATTTGATTAATAATTATCATAAAATCATTTAGAGAATATCTTGACACATTATTTTCAATATAAAACACCTTAGGATTAATCATGGTTATTAATTATTATAATATAATGAAATCAATCAAATTAGTTTGTAAAGAAAATGTTAATTATCATAAGCATATCCTCTGAGAGTATCGTAACCAGGAGTGCAGCAAGGTGCATTGTCGTGTACCTGTTCTCATTTGAGTCTAGATCAAAGCGGTGTTTTTGGGTTTTACCCATAGATAATTTTGTGCGTGAGTAACTTATACCTGCTCATCTCTAGATAGGGATGTATTGCAGGGAAAATTCACAATATATCTACATTGAAAAAATTCTAGGACGTTCGTATATACTAATCAACAAAGTCTATCACAGGGTAATGTTATCTAATCAGAGTTTTTTTAAATCTAGTTTCAAGGTTTGTACTAATCATTCTCTGAAACCAACTATAATGCCCTAACCCTAGTTACCTAGAGTTGGTGAATTATTACATAACATTGGCATGATCAAAAGATATCAAGTCTCAAAATACTGATTAGTTTAGTACCCTTCGAAGTACAAGATACATACATATGTTTTATATTACATGTTGAAATAGAAAAAGTATAACATTGTGTCTTCTTTGAACAACACACTCACATCCTTTGGCATATTTCTACATCTCAATCAAAATATACTTCTTCACATCTGGGGAAAAATAAAACATATGAAGGGGTCGAGCTCAGATTCTCTGTAAGAATGATAATATACTAGAAACTATAATAAGAAAAAATAAAATTTTAAGGAAATGTATAAGACTAAAACACAAACCTATTAATCTTAAACATCAAAAAAAATTGGAAAAGACAAATAAAATAATGCTATTTACTTATTCACATGGATATTCTGCTAGTAGAATTATCACATGTAATTTCACTAGTTAATTTCATAATGATGGAATGCATAATACCGGACATCATAACCACATAGTTAAGTCCTTATGCCAAGAATACAAATAAATATTTTGGTAAGTACTTATGACAAGACACTATTTTTTCTCATGAGACCTAATGATGAATTGATGGGATATATTGGGACCTTCTCTTCATGTACTACATCCAACTCAATCCACATATGAAAATTAAGAAACATAATCTAAACATTCGTATTAAAACTAAAATATGAAATTTTAATATTTTAACCACAAACCTTGAATGGTATAAAAAGAGTTCATCCACAGTCAAACAAAAAACATTCAATAAAATATGAAATATTGTACTATAATAAATCAACCTCAATAAAGAATAATGAAGGATATTGACATAGATGAAAATAATGAATAAAACTATTTAAGAGAAATATTTCCTTTTTCTTGAAAACATTTAAAAGTATAACTTTTTATTAAGAAGCTGTTTAAAATAGATTTCTGAATCAAAGTGTCCCATACCACATTGAATATTTTAAAAGTAATTTTAATTTTAAAACATTAAAATCCAAATAAATAAATCCTTAAAACCATTTTTAAAACATGGATATTAATGAAGAATAATTAGAAGAATAAATCTTCCAAACATTTAAATTGATATTTTATTTAGAGTTCTTAATCAATTGTGAGACGCTTGAAAAAAAATAATTGAGGTAATAAAAACATTATAATATCATGTGGATAATAGGATTCATGATTTACTATGTCAAATTAAAATATATATACCATTTAAAAGTGAATTGGCACATAGCAATAAAGAAGTTTCAATAGAATGTAAATTGAGATGAAATCCCTTATAAAGACGGTATCCTTAGCTTATGGAAAAATAAATGAAATGAATATGTTTGACAAGTATAAATACACTTAATATGATTGGATATTTAGTGTAAATCAATCACAGTACATTCACACATATTCTTGTAAAAAAACACCAATCCTTGGATGTTTAACACAATGATTGTAAATTGAGTTAAGATTACTCTTACCAAGTTCATATTGATGACATGAGAATTTATCAATGTAGTGATTATGTGTATCAAAAGTAAATCCACACAATGGAGAGTAGAAATTACTTCATAAATAAATAAATAGTGGTCTCACACATAATCTTGGAACAAAATAATCAATGAAGTTTGTGTAAAACCCAATGAGTGGAAATTCAAATTTGAGATTCCCTTACCGATTTGGTAACAAACGAAAAAATCACCCCATGAAAGAAGGATCATAAAATTAAGATATAAATACCCATATATTAAATTATATTACAAAATTTATACAATAATTTGTAGTACATACACCACACAAAAGAAAATAGTATCAAATATAGCATGAATCTCAAGGAAATGAAAGTGAGATGAAAACCCCTTACCTTGTACATTTCCTTAGTCGAGGGTAGGTTAACCTCATGTATAATGGTTAAATAATTGTTATTGAATTATACAATAACCTAATACTTAAATAGGATATCATATATGATCTTTTAATATTTCTTTGCTAATGATATTTCATTTGTATCATTATTTTGTATGTTAATTGATTAATTTTCCTTGATATGTTTTGTTACATAAGTCATGTTTTTTATCAATAGGAAGTATTTGATTCATATCCATAATTATATTAACTTCTTAAAAAATATTTTTAATCAACAAATGAAAATTATTCTAGAATGGTTATGATGGGAAACGAAATATCATCGTGTCATGGAGACAGTAAGCTGTACGTACGCATAAGTGACAATATAATTCTATTAGTGGTGAAATCGGATGTAATTTAATTGTATTTTATAAATAAAAAATCATTAAAATGTTATATTTATTATTTAAATTAGTTTTACTCATTATTATAGTAATCCAAATAATGACGTGCTGAATAAATAACTACACCATGATATGGAGACGGTAGGTCGTGCGTATGCATGTATGGTAACTTTTTCATTCATAGGATAGATCGAATAATCAATATGGTTGACCATATTTATAAAAAAATAATTATGTAGATGGTACTACAGTTATTATTTTATTATGGAAAAAAAATAAAGGGGAAGTGGAAAAGAAAAAGAAGTTTGAAAAAGATGAGGATGTAATTACCTCTTCTTCAGGTTCTTCCTTTTGATTTGACGAAAAGTTCTCCCTAGGATGGATTTATAAAAAAACTAATGCCTCTAAGTTAAAGTGAGGGTTGTTTTAATTATATTTTAGGGGGGGGGGGGGGTTTCTGAGCCAAAAGGCATTGGTGGTGTGAAATTAAGAGAAGGGGAAGTACCCTTTTTTAAGAGAGGTGAGGGTAACTTTAGGAAAAGCTTGAAATATTATATTATTATAAACACATTTTTAGTTTCTAATAGATCCAAATGGATTTATTTCTGGGATAAGTTGTGGATGGGTCTATAAACCCTCAAAATATATGTTTTAGACAAGTATACGTCACCTTATTAACCATATCTTGTAGATTTCACTCTTAGTTAAATTGTTTAACATTTAACATGTCTTCTTGTATTTTTATATTACATGGTTAACAAATTTTCTCTAAAATTCTAATAGTTCTTCAAGTTGTTCATTAATGAAATATCTATCATTATATAAGTTCTTTTTCTGAACCACATATTTTTAAGATATTTATATAATTTTTAAAAAAAATTATTTGTTTTAAAAACTCATTTATGTAAATTTGGACATTATTTAGTATTTGGTTTTTTTGAAAGACATAAAAATATGATTTATTCTAAAAAAATACATCTAATCATCCATAAAATGACATATTAACCTATAAAATTCGTGTGTGTCATAAAAATATTGAATTAACATTTTTTTTTAATATTTATAATATCAATTGTTTTAATTTTTCATTAATAAGGTAATTACTACATCATAATTTTTTCATAAATAATTTATTTATTGAATGTATAAAAATTATAAATAAAATACCATGATGTATGAAATAATTTTAGATTTCAAAGTAATATTTATAGTCATGTTTATCATATGTGTACCCCTATATTGAAAATGTATTAGTCATTAAACATTGAATTTAACACTTTTAACTCTTCTTTAAATAATATATAATAAATTTCCTAATCTAATACAAGTGGATAAAAAAGGATCATATTTTTGCCTGAAGTTTGATTTTTTTTCCAAATATACTTATTCAATAGAATTAGGACATGTGTTAGTGTAATTATAATATCATTTTTTAGCTTTAATTACCCTATTTACTTTTAACTATGGTAAACAAAATTCAAAAGGATATTATTCACCAAAAATAATTTTCATCCAATTGAACAAAATTTTACTTACTGATTTCAACCTTTTCTCTTGGATTTGTTGAAATTCAATTCATGGCAGTGATAAAATTACGTTTTATGAAAAATTGTAAATGTGCATAGAAGGTGGGTAAAAGGCGGTACAAAGTTCAATAAAATTTTATATATATAATATTATTATAAAACGACTTCAATAAATTAAATTTGACAAATATAGTTATTAGGTATCTCTTTAAACTTTGAAATAAATTTTCATTAAAAATATTTCTTTAAATAAAAAGTCGTCTTTAAACAATAACGAGATATTTTTCACTATTAATCAAAAATTGATTGTTTTTAGAAAAGTAACAAAAAATCACGCAAAGATAATTTTGATATTCCAAATTAAAAAATGATATATCTTATATAAAATTCAAAAAATATAACTTTTACTAATTAATTTTAAAAAATATTCTCGTTGTCAAAACTAGAAATTGGGTTTTTGAGAAGTAAAAACTATCAAAGATTTATATGTGTTTATATCGAATTTAAATGTAAAATTAAATCCAATGAACTGCATTGGACTAAATGATAGAAAATATAACATAATAATACTTCAGAACAACTTAATGTTATAATTTATCATTATGAATTATTTTGAGTAAAAAAGTTGTTTTCAATTAAAATTTAGTATTTTTTATTATTCCTCAAAATATAAAAGTTATTCGAAAAGCACCGAAATTTTATCCAAACTAAATTTTTATGTTCTTATAGTAAAGAAGAATTTTATTTTGTAAAATGTAATATATAAAAGTGTCAAATATTGGATTTAATATGGGTTCTCCATTAAAAGGCTGTAAAATAGTATTTTTTAAAAATACTTATTTTATCTGAAAAATTGAATTTATTCTTTTATTCTGTCTAAGAAACACATAATATGGATGTTAAAATTATAGAGATTATATAAATTTCAAAATTCATTTAATATTATTCATAACCGCTCTTTGAATGGCTACTTTGGTATGTTGTGGTGCACTCTAACTCGGTGTTCCGGGTAGCGCAAACTATTGAATTACATTAAGGAAAATAACATTCTATGAAATCATGTGGTGTTACAGTCTCATTATCTTCAGAAGAATTAATGATAAACATACCGCCAGCTAGATCCCCTTTATGATATTTCCACTTGGGAATCTATTTTCTTAATCCCAGACATTCCACATCTAAAAATTCATTTTCATCTATATTCTTTGTAGTTATATCCATTGAGTAAAACTATATAGAATGGGGTCAGAAACACATATCATATAATAAAGCCACACAATCATGAAAAATTACATATTGGATATATAATACATTACACCTACCTCCTATTCTATAACACCATAGGATTATCCTATGTTTTTTATAGTCATATTCTACTCAAATACTTCATAATTGTTAGTGAATAGTTTGTGAATTTCCAAAGCATATCCCCTGATATTATCAAACTAGGGTTGCAAAAAGGCATGTTGTTGTGTACTAGACTACTCTGAGTCTGTCCTGAGACATCTTTTCAGAGTTGTTACCCTTAGGATCATTTTTTCAAGAGCCACATCCACTTTTAGTTTCCAGACATGGGTGTATTTCTAGAAAATCACTCACTCTATCCTTTACCAAAATTCTAGTACATTTTCCTAAACATTTACTCATGCTTATACATATACTTATATGTATCTGTAGACATATCTTTAGAAATATACCTAGGGATATCTCAAAATAGTTTCTCATCCTAGTTTCCCATGGTTAAATAAACCCTTCCTTTAATACAAACTATTTTGTCCTAAGCTTAATAGATATGGATATTACATCATTTTAGATGAATATTTTTACATTATAAATATAATTTTCAATGGAATGTAATAGTTTTAAGTGTTTGGAAACATAGAAACAGAATCTTCTATCCTAGTTAAATATCATCATCTTCTCCCATGAATATCTTCACCATTAGTACTTATTCCATGATCCTTTATCATAACTTTTGAAAAGAAAACATAAGAAAGGGGTGTGCTCAGATAATCAATAAGGATAAATAAAGTAAATTTGTAAGGATAACATAAAAAAAAGGGAATGTAACTTGAGAATAACATTTTAATATCATAACATCTATGTTGGAGATGATAATAAATATTTTTTGTTCTAGATACAAGGTTCATAATAGAATTAAGATAATAATTCATGTAAGAATAACATAAGAATAAGGCATGGAATTTGTGGCATGCATATTTTTTTTTGACATTGTCGACATGTATAAGTAGATACAGGTACCCTCATTAAGTTAAATACATTAATTGAGTTCCATAAATCAACTTATTGTCATGAAACTGGGTCTATGCCTACCATGGTGAACGTGTATTTAGGTTCATGCATAACAGAATGGATAGAAAACTAGGTCCATTCATAACATTTTGAAACTATAATGAGATTTTCGCATATTATTTTGAACATGAAATTAGGTTCACACATAATCTTATGGGCATGAAACTTGGTCCATGTATAAAATTGTTAACCTTAATAAGGTTCACCAATAACATTTTGAACATTTAATCATGTTCATTCTTATATTTTTGGAAAGCATCCATGTGTATTTTAACATTATGAACATGTAATAATGTTCACAAGAAACACTGTAACCATGAAACTAGGTTCACAAATAACATATATACTCATGATCCATCCATTGATACACAATTCATTGTAGGGAGATATAGGTACCACCCATCTTATAAAAAATCATTTATACATGTTCAACAAGATTATAATACTCTATTTGTAATGGCCCGAAACTCTACGGCCCATTAATTTTTCAAAAAGAAGATCACAAAGTGTTCTGGAAGGTAAAATGGACTTTTCCCACACTTTCCAGAATTTTGTAAGTACACGCCGTGTAGTGTGAGTACACGCCGTGTACCACTTTGCCGGGTATACCCCGTGTTGAAGGTTGTTTCCTTTCCATATGAAGTAAATGAGTTCACATTGTGTATCCAATACTCCACGCCATGTAGTCCCTCCATGCGTACGCGTTACCGTGTGTTGACCTAACAACGGTCGTGTGCCGTGTTGGAGTTGTGTCCTTGACATGTGTAATAAATGAGTTCACACCGTGTATCCAATACTACACGCCATGTAATCCTTCCCCGCATATGTGTTACCGTGTGTTGACCAGAAAACGGCCGTGTGCCGTGTTGGAGTCGTTTCCTTGCCATGTGAAATAAATAGGTACACGTCGTGTAGTCCTTCCCCGCATACGCGTTACCCTCAAACCGTGTGTTGACCAGTCAACGGTCGCGGAACCGTGTTGGAAGCCACGTCGTGACCGTGTGAAATGGCTAAGTACACGCAGTGTACCATAAATTACATGTCGTGTACTTTTTCTTTTGTCTCCTATAAATGTAGGGGTCCCCTCCTCCTTTTCAACTCACCCCTCTCATCCCCATTCCTATGAGTAGAGCTCTCCCAAGAGACTCGAAGGCTCCTTTTCTTCCATAACTACTTCGTTCGAGATCCGATTTATAATCCGTCAGCGGCCATGGGATTGTAACAATGAGTCAGAACATCAAATCTTGGATCCATTGTCTTTCCTTTGGAATTTCCTTTCCAACTTCCACCCAAGGAGGTTTTTCCGGGACTCGACAGAGGTGACGGACGCCAACGGACGTCTCCTAAGGTTGATCCGGGGGAGCGTTGTGATCAAAACCTATTGAGGAAGGGATCTTACCTTTGTCTCTCTAAATTGTTCATCATGCAGGATGGGTATCCTCTTCTTTTAATGAGAAATAGTTGACCCATTAATTAAAGATAATAACTGGTTAAAGAATGGGGATGGGGAAGTTTTAATGTTTAACTTATATCCTGTGATTTTATCTCGTGAATTGAATAGGCTTATACCTAATAAAAATCACGGCCGTTGGGGGCCTTTGCATGCGCAATTAAATGTTGCCCTATATTCTAGACCGTTTTTGTGAATGGAACCTTGTGGAATGTGGAAATTGGTTAATCACGTAAAGTTGGATGATTAAAATCTGGAACCCTTGTGTGATCACCCCGGTTAAACAAAATGGTATAATGAACATGTGGGTTTTGGCTTGGTTACTGGTGTGTGAAAGGGAGGGGTGAATCCTGGGTTGTTACGAATAGAACGGGCAGCAGGACTGCGGTAAATGATGTTAAAGGGGCGATGATGTGGCACGAATCTCATTTTGTGGGTTGTGGTGGATCGGATGAGCAGCGGGGCTGCGATAAGTTGTATCAAGGGATGATGATGTAAGGTGTGGTTGTGGTTTTGGCGGTTGGCAGCGGGGCTGCATGGATGGGTTGGAATGTGAATAGACCATGGGTTGTAAAAAATAAATAAAAAAAAGTGGAAGAGTTAATGAATGGTGGGTCTTGGTAATGGAATGAGATTAATAATCAATGGGTTGGTTGGTTAATAAGGAATGATTTTTTGTGATCCTTGTGTTTTCCTAACATGATTTGGGGATGGGAGGGATATGTTTTACGAATGATTGATGTGGTTGGTTTTGGATAGTTTCCTAGTAGTTAAATAACTAATAAACTAATTCTGCTGAAACGTGAAAACCTAAATGGGGTTAGGGTTGTTTATTGTATGGATTCTTCGTAGTAGCAGTGTCGAGGTACATGATTAGTTTCTCTGTTTAGAAGCCATAGGTTGGGCTGTTTGTTTGGTATACATATATATATCTGTATCTTTTGTGTTTTATTGCACCCCACCCATGTTGAGCACTTAGTGCTGAACACTCCCATCTCATGGGAGAGAGTGTTTTCCCCATAGATACTAGCTCCTTCTTGATTTTTCTTCCATAGGCTATGATGTCTTGAGGCGACCTTACTCCTAATACCTTTCAGGTAGGTTTTTATTGGGGAGGTTTTAGCCCAAGACTCTTCTGTCAGGTTTTACTATTTTCCACAAATCTTCAGGATGAGGCCCAGGTGTGTGCGGGCGGGATACATGGTTGTGAGGCCCAGGTGTGTGTGGGTAGGATGTATGGTTGTGATTCCCAGGTTTGTGCAAGCGGGATACATGGTTGTGAGGCCCAGGTGTGTACGGGCATGGAGTGTGTGGCAGTGTCAGGACATTCGCCGTTAGGAAGAGCAGCTAACTAATGGGGAACGGTGCGGGGTACCCAATTCTCTTATTCTTATATACTAATACTAACTGTTGTGATTGTGTTTTTGGTGAGTGTGGCTGGAGAGGTTGGGTGGATAGATTTCCCTACTAAGTTTCTTCTATTTTTCTCACGGGACATTAGGATGTCTCCCCTCCTGTGCACGAGAGCTTTAGGTTTCCCTACTAAGTATACTTTAATGCCCACCCTACGTTTACTTTCAGGTTTCCAGGAGGACTACCAGGGCTGGGCGGGACCCTACTAGTTAGGACAGTTGGAGTTGTTGCAGTTGTTGTACACTTGTTTCTTTTGGTATTGTAATTTGAGATTTCTTTTACTTCTACCTTGTTTCAGAACTATTTAAACATGCTTGTGGGATTGGTTTGGGGTTTATTTAAATACTCTTGTTCTTTTCCTTTTTGGTGGTCGACTTGTCCTATTTCCCGATCTTAAATAATAAAAAGGGTAATGCCTACCATATTTGTGAAAACTCGTACCCTTAGTGCTAGCCGCCACCCCGGGGCCTACTGGAGGTGGGACTCAGGGGTCATTATCTCCCTTTCACCATTTCCAGCTCAGGAGGGGAATCTCTGGTAGGAGGGGGTCATGAAAGAATGGTATTAGAGCCGAGGTTGAGAGATAGGATGGAGTCTGGAGTTAGGCACAATGAGGATTGCATGGGATGGTAGGGCAATAGTGTTTGTTAATCTTTGTGCGTGACATAGGCCAGGGAGGACCGGCTAGGACATGATATTTTAGGGCCCCCCATGATCCGATGCAAGGACTCTGAGCCTACCGAATGACAAAGTGAGATAACATTGATTGCAGGTTAGAGACCCTAGGGAAGGTACATGCATCATCATGATTGTGCTTTACTTGATTTGGGTGTTCTGGGAAATAAATTGAAATAAAAATGATAAAATAAAACCCTGAGAACATTTTCTTTATAACTTGGGCTTATGAGATATGTGTTTACCGTACAGCTATGGCACTTGGACGTCATCCCTGGGTTGCTCAGACAGCCGAGGCCCAGCAGATTCAGGCGGTTGATCAGTTGAGGATTGACCGAGAGGAGAATGATAGCCAGCGGTAGAAGACTCCTAGTTCTTTCCAGCGGTAAAACCTCAAGAAGTACGAGGGTAGTACTTAGGATATGGAGACGGAGGGGTGGCTTGAGGATCTAGGGATCGCTTTTACCTTGATTCGTGCTCTGAGGGAGTACTGGGTTCCCCTAGCAGTCAGTCAGCTGAGAGGTGCGGTGCGACAGTGGTAGACGTTCTACCTCGGAGAGAGGATAGAGGCAGAGGTTTCGTGGGAAGACATTGAGAAGGAATTCCGAGAGGAATTCCTTTCTTCCATGATCAATACAGAGAAGCGGTAGTAGTTACTCTCCCTTCAGCAGGGGATTATGTCAGTACGATAGTTGGGGATCAAGTTCAAGGATCTCCTGCGCTTTGCTCCGGATCTCCTTCCGGATGAGGAGTCTCGGGCGAGACGTTTGGAGGAGGAACTTCGTCCTTAGCTCCATTATTCTATCACCCCCTTCACCCTTATGACTTAATTAGCAGTACAGAAGAAGGAAGAGGTTTAGAGTGGATTCACTTGTAGGGAGGTGCACCACGTGAGGGGATTCATCCTCTTTCGTCGAATGGGAAGGCAAATCATCGCAAATCATATTTTTTTATTATTTTATCGAAGCCGGTTTAAGGAAAACCGGTAACCATACAGAAACTCATACTCCAAGCTTTAAACATTCAACATCAACTTCAAATTCAAATTTCAAATAACCGCTCCCCCTCCATCAACACCTTGAGCCACGAGCCCCGACATGCTGTCTCACGCGCCGACCACGAAAATCGAGGCCAATCGATTACTGAGTCACCGTCAGACGCGTCTCAATCCTATCCGCACCGCACTCGAGATGCGAGCCATCGCGAATCCCCATGTCACCTCCCGTCAGATCGCCGGCGAGACCCACCGGACCTGCACCATCCGGAGCAACGCCGGCGAGAACCCGTCGTCTCCTTCACAGCATCAAGGAACCGCAAAAAACACGCGTTCCACAGATTATCACAACCAGCGACGAATCATCTGTCGCACACCACTTCCATCGGCGATCCTCGCCGAACAAAACATAGCGCCGACGAACAACACCGGCGACCGTCGTCAGCAGCACCATCCAGCACCAAAGCATAACGCTGGCGAACCACATCGTCGACCTTCAGCATCATCATCGTCGGAGGAGACACGACCCAGAACATCACCGCTCCAAACCAAAACCACAAGCAAACACAAGCGGACAGAGACCAGAACCCCCTCGCAGAGCCTCACATCAACGAGGCGGAAACCCTCGGCACATCACACAATCATCACCAGAAAACCAACAAAACCGGTGAAAAAAGAAGAAGATAAAAAAACGAACACCAGAAAACAACCCACAAAGCATCAGCAACGCACACCCGCTGCCTGCGAACCCCACCGTCCTGGACAAGAGTTTATTCGGCAAAGCTCCCGCTGTCGACCTCATCTACACAAAACAAAACCATCTCCCAACGCCGCCATCCAAACAGACCACAGAGCAACACTCAACCTCCAAATCACCCAGATCTAAGGCCAAAGTGCCTATCTCAATCCGCCAGACTAGGAGCTCAGGCGCAGAATCAACATCGAGTCGCGAAGACCCCGATGCGCGCAAGACGAGCCAACAAGGTCTCGACAGGAAGGAGAACACCACCTCAACCTCCGAACTAGGGAAGAAGGAGAGTAGCTCCGGGCCAAAGGAGGCGGCGTGAGAGAACCCTAGCGAAGAGCAGAGCCCCTTACGGGACCTTCCAGGTTCAGTCCAGTGGGGAGCAGGCCCCATCTGTTCCAGTTCAGATCTTCATGTCCTCGTCCCTGCTTCACGATCCCATGACCGAAGTGTTTTTCTTGTGGAGGTTTCGAGCACATTCAGAGTGGGTTCCCGACCTAAGCTCCGTACGGTGGAGGTGGGAAGGTTCAGCGCCCACCTCAGCAGCACCAGTTTCCGGTGAGGCCCTTCCAGCTGCAGCAGGACCATGCTCCTCCGAGGGCAAACTTTGCGGGAGATGGCCGACCTTAGGGTGATTCTTATAGACCTCGACTAGGGCGTGGTCGGGGAGGTGGACAACATCAAAGAGGCAGAGGAGCTGGGCGTGGACAGTTCCACGCAGCAGATTTGACAGCTCTGGCAGGACGAGAGCTGGTGTGAGGTACAATTTGTTTGTTCAGCACTCTTGTTTCTGCATTGTTCGATTCAGGAGATTTGCACTCCTTTGTTTCACCTGATCTAGCCCATGCTTTGGTACTAGATGTAGAGAGACTTTTCATACCACTAGTGTTGAGTACATTAGTTAGAGGCCAGACCAGTGTATCTTGTGTTTGCCGGGAATGTGGGCTGACGTTGGGACCTCATTGATCTTGTGGGGACCTTCTTCTGTTACAGATGCAGCCATACGATGTCATCCTAGGCATCTAATGGTTATTTTCTGTTAGTTCCGTTATCGACTGCTTCTGGAGAAGATTCGTGTTCTCCGACGTGGACAGGCAGCGTGTAGCTTTTATTGGAGAGAGGAGCTATCAGGTGGGAAGTCGGCATGTGGAGCCTATCCATTCCTTGTTAGGCGGGTTATCAGTGGTTCCAGCTGATACAGAGATTATGGATTTCCTCAAGGTTTTTGGGGAGTTCCTCGATGTTTTTTCCAAGGAGGTTGTGACTCTACCCCCCCCCCCCCCCAACCTGACATTGAGTTTGGGATAGACTTATAGCCTGGTGCACATCCAATTTCGATGGCCCCTTATTTAATGGCACCTTCGGAGTTGCGGGAGTTGCGGATTCATATTGACGATATGATGGAGAAGGGTTTGTTCGACCCAGCATATCACCATGGGGTGCTCCAGTTTTGTTTTTGAAGAAGGCAAATGGTGGTCTCATACTATGCATAGACTACCGAATGTTGAACCAGGTAATGGTCAAGAACCGTTAACCCCTTCCAAGGACAGATGATCTCTTCGACCAACTGAGGGGAGCAGGTTGGTTATATAAGATTGATCTACGATCTGGATATCATCAGTTGAGGGTAAAAGATAGTAAAATATCGAAGATGGCTTTCAGGTGCAGTTATGGGCACTTCGAGTTTGTAGTGATGCCGTTTGGTGTTACGAATGCACCGGCCTTGTTCATGGGACTTATGAACATTGTCTTCCTAGAGTGTCTGGACCGGTTCGTTGTTGTGTTTATCGATGACATCCTGATCTACTCAAGATCAAAGGAGGAGCACATTGAGCATCTCAAGGCAGTCTTGGAAGTCCTTTGACACCACCATATTTATGGGAAATTATCGAAGTGTAAGTTCTTGACACAAGAAGTACACTCACTTGGGCACGTAGTGTCTTAGCATGGAGTGCCAGTGGACCCGTCGAAGGTGGAGGAAGTTGTTTCATGGGCAGCACCCAAGAGGATGGTAGAAGTTCGTAGTTTTCTATGGTTGGCAGGTTACTATCGGAGATTTGTTTTGTACTTCTCTCGAGTTGCTGCTCCATTGAAAGCTTTGACTATAAAGAACCAGGTCTTCCTATGGAGCGAGCAGTGCCAAAAGGCTTTCTAAAACCTGAAGGAGAAGTTGGTCTGTGCTCTCGTACTTAGTTTTCCAGAGGAAGGGTTGTTGTATGAAGTATTTTGTGATGCTTCTAGCCTTGGTCTGGGGTGCGTGCTGATGCAGAAGAAGGGAGTGATCTATTATGGGTCTAGGCAGTTACGCCCTCACGAGCGTAACTATGCCACCCTTGACCTAGAGCTTGCAGCAGTAGTGTTCACACTAATGTTGTGGCGACATTACCACCTTGGGGAGCGCTTTGTGGTCTTCTCAGATCACAAGAGCCTGCGTTATATCTTCTCCCAGTGTAACCTGAACTTGCGGTAATGGATATGGGTCGAGTTTCTCCAATAATATCAATTTTAGATCTCTTACAATGAAGTTAAGGGAAACGTTGTGGCAGATGACCTGAGCAGGAAGTCGCATCAGGAAGTGGTTCAGGAATCTGCTGATGCTTGGACGACGATGGGAGAGTTGGATACCTTGCACTTGGTTGCAAGGGTAGAAGGTGTTAGAGGCTGTTTGTTTTAGATGATGGTACAGTCCTCATTGTTGCAGCAGGTGGAAGAGTCTCAGTGGGGGGACTTCGAGGCGGAAGTAATGCCGGATCATGTCGATCAGGGCAACGCTCCAGAAGGATTGTCAGAGGACAGTTGACATCAGATTCTTTTCCATGGAAGGTTCTTTTCTCCGGAGGCAATGCGTGAGGTATTTCTCTGTGATTTCCATAGCTCATCCTTGGTGGTACATCCAGAAGTTTCAAAAATGTACCGAGGCCTAAGAAAAGAGTTTTGGTGGCACAGGGTGAAATGGCCAGTGGCTGAGTTTGTGGCTAAATGCCTAGTGTGTCAGCAAGTGAAGGATGAACACTGTGTTCCTAGTGGTTTGTTGCTTCCTTTAGATGTCCCTAAGTGGAAGTGGGATGACATCTCAATGGACTTCATCACAGGACTACCCAGAGCTCATGGTGGTTATGATGTTATCTGGGTAGTGGTGGATCAATTGACGAAATCAACTCGCTTTTTAGAAATTAAGGAGTCGGGCTTGGTGAGTACCTTAGCATAGAGGTATGTAGATGAGGTGGTGTGTTTTCATGGAGTTCCGAAGACTATCATCTCAGATCGGGATAATCGGTTTACCTCACGAGTCTGGAGGGGTTACAGCATGCTTTTGGCACCCAGCTACGCCTTAGTACTGCTTTCCACCCCCAAACCGATGGACAGACAGAGCGGACTATCCAGACATTGGAGGACATGCTGCGAGCATGCATTCTGGATTTCGGAAGATCATGGGTACGACACTTTCCTTTAGTAGAGTTTGCATACAACAACAACTTCCACTCTACTATTGGAATGGCACCATTTGAGGCTCTGTATGTAAGACCACGTCATTCACCCATTTGCTGGGAAGAGGTTGGTGAGACAGGTGCTCTTGGGCCAGAGGTAGTGCAGAGCACCATGGATAAAGTCCAGCTTGTACGTGAGAGGATGAAAGTGGCTCAGGACTGACATAAGTCTTATGTTGATTGTCAGAGTAGGCCCTTGTAGTTCGAGGTGGGAGATCATGTGTTCTTGAAGGTTTCCCCTCAACGGGGGAAGCAGAGGTTTGGGATAGGGAGAAAGCTCTCACCTAGGTTCATCGGACCTTTTAAGGTGCTGAGGCGAGTCGGCAAGGAGGCATATCAGCTAGCCCTGCCACCTCAGTTGGAGAAGGTTCATGACGTCTTCCACATCTCCCATCTACGTCGATTCTTGTATGACAACTCTCACGTTATCGACTAGGGAGAGTTATATATGGGAGACGACGCGACCTTCAAGGATTGACCAGTTAGAAACAAGGATCGTAAGGAGAAGGTGCTCCGCGGACGAACCATTTCGTTGGTTCGTGTGTTGTGGAGGCATGGCGGCCTTGAGGATAACACTTGGGAGCGGGAGGCCCAGTTGCACTCTCAATACCCGGTTTTGTTTTGACTTGTGTTTTCCCTTATTCTTCTAAGCTTTGTGTCGATATTATACTCCGTACCTTTGATATATGGAATGCTTTGCTTGTCGGCTATGAGACATTTTGTTTTCCTTGATCTATAGAAGTGTGTAACGTGTCTAGATATGTGGAGAAAAGGGGAAACCCAATCCTTAATCAAGACGCATTAATGAAGATTTAATTGAACCCATGAGGGCGAGTCAGTGCCACCTAAAGTGTATAATATCTCAACATGGGAGAAGGAATTCCCCAAGCCATGTGTTTGGGCAGTGTGTGGGTTGTACAGTGTTGGGGGCAGTGTAAGTTGGAAAATCCTAATATATGGAAGTGGGAAGGCCCAATCCTTAGTCGAGACGCATTAATGTGGATGCGATTAAACCCATGCAGGCAAGTTAGTGCCGCCTAAAGTGGATAATATCATGACATAGGAGAGGGAATTCCTAACACCTATGATTAGGGTTGTTCGTTGGGTTCCTATTATAACGAGAACCCTAAGAGGCATCTTATTGGGTTCCTCTGGGTTGGTTTTTAATTCTCGGGGATGAGAATGTTTTAAGAGGTATCTGATGTAATGGCACGAACCTCTCCGAACCATTACTTTGTCAAAAACAAGGTCACAAAGTGTTCTGGAGGGTAAAATGGACTTTTCCCACACTTTCCAGAATTTTGTAAGTACACGCCGTGTAGTGTGAGTACACGCCGTGTACCACTTTACTGGGTATACCTCTTGTTGAAGTCCATGTCCTTGCCGTGTGAAATAAATGAGTACACGCTATATATCCAATACTACATGCCGTTTAGTCCCTCCCCGCGTACGTGTTACCGTCTGTTGACCTGACAACGGTAGTGTACCATGTTGGAGTTGTGTCCTTATCGTGTGAAATAAATGAGTACATATCGTGTATCCAATACTACACACCGTGTAATCCCTCCCCACGTATGAGTTACCATGTGTTGACTAGACAACGACTGTGTGCCGTGTTGGAGCTGTGTCCTTTCCATGTGAAATAAATAGGTACACGCTGTGTACCTCATACTACATGTCGTGTAGTCCTTCCCCGCGTACGCGTTACCCTCAAACCGTGGGTTGACCAGTCAACGACCACAGAACCATGTTGGAAGCCGCGTGGTGACCATGTAAAATGGCTGAGTACACACCGTGTACCATAAAGTACACACAATGTACTTCTTCTTTTCTCGCCTATAAAAGGAGGGGTCCCCTCCTCCTTTTCAACTCACCCCTCTCCTCCCCATTCCTCGGAGTAGAGCTCTCCCAAGAGGCTCGAAGGCTCCTTTTATTCCATAACTTCTTCGTCTGAGCTCCGATTTATGATCTGTCAGCGTCCACGGGATCGTAACGACGATGAAAAATTTCTGAGCTTGGATCTGTTGTCTTTCCTTCAGCCTTTAATTTTCAACTTCCACCTGAGGAGGTTTTTCCGGGACTCGACAGAGGTGACGGACGCTGACGGATGTCTTTTAAGGTTGATCTGGGGGAGCCTTGTGATCATAACCTATTTATGTAGGGATCTTACCTTCGTCTCTCTAAATTGTGCATTATGTGGGGTGGGTATCCTCTTGTTTTTATTTGAAACTGTTTAACCATTAAATAAAGGTAATAACTGGTTAAAGAATATGGATGGGGAAGTTGTTATGTTTATCTTATATCCTGTGATTTTATCTTGTGGATTGAATAGGCTTAGGCCTATTGAAAATCACGGTCGTTGGGAGCCTTTGCTTGCGCAATTAAATGTTGTCCAATCTTCTAGACCGTTTTTGTGAATGGAACCTTGTGGAATGTGGAATTTGGTTAATCACGTAAATTTGGATGACTAAAATATGGAACCCTTGTGTGATAACCCCGGTTAAAAAATGGAATAATGAACATGTGGGTTTTGGCTTGGTTACTGGTGTGTGAAATGGAGGGGTGAATCCTAGGTTGTTACCAAAAGAACGAGTAGCAGGGCTATGGTAAATGATGTTAAAGTGGCGACGATGTGGCACAAATCTCGTTTTGTGGGTTATGGTGGATCGGATGAGTAGCGGGGCTACAATTAGTTGTATCAAGGGATGATAATGTATGGTGCGGTTGTGGTTGTGGTGGTTGGCAGCGGGGCTGCAGGGATGGGTTGGAATGAGAACGGACCATAGGTTTTGAAAAATAAATAAAAAAGTGGAAGAGTTAATGAATGGTGGGTCATGGTAATGGAACTGGATTAATAAACAATGGGTTGGTTGGTTAAAAAAGAAGGATTTTTTGTGCTGGTTCTGTTTTCCTAACTTGATCTGTGGATGGAAAGGATATGTTTTATGAACAATCGATGTGGTTGGTTTTGGATAGTCGCCCAGTAGTTAAGGAATTAATAAACTAATTTTGCTGAAACGTGAAAACCTAAATGGGGTTGGGGCTGTTTATTGTATGGATGCTTCGTAGTAGCAGTGTTGAGGCATGTACTCAGTTTCTCTATTTTTAATCCATAAGTTGGGTTGTGTATTTGGTATACATATATATATTTTTATCTTTTGTGTTTTATCGTACCCCACCCATATTGAGCACTTAGTGCTGAAAACTCCCATCTCATGGGAGGGGTGTTTTCCCCTTAGTTTCTATCTACTTCCTGCTCCTTCTTCCCTAGGATGTGATGTCTTGAGGCAACCATACACCTAAGACCCTTTAGGTAGGTTTCAATTGGGGATGTTTTATCCCAAGACTCTTCGGGCAGGTTTTACTGTTTCCAAAGAATCTTTGGGATAAGGCCCAGGTGTGTGCGGTCGGGATACGTGGTTGTGAGGCCCAGGTGTGTGCCGGAGGGATGTGTGGTTGTGAGGCCCAGGTGTGTGAAGGCGGGATACGTGGCTGTGAGGCCCAGGTGTGTGGGGGCGGGATGTGTGGTTTGTGAGTCCCTGGTGTGTGCGGGCGTGGAGAGTGTGGCAGCTTCGAGACATTAGCCATTAGGAAGAGCAGCTCATTAATGGGGAATGGTGCGGGGTACCCAATACTCTTGTTCTTATATACTACTACTACCTGTTGTGATTATGTTTCTGGTGTTTGTGGCTGGTGAGGTTGGGTGGATAGACTTCCCTTCTAGGTTTCTTCTGTTGTTCTCATGGTACATTAGGATGTCTCCCCACCTGTGCACGATATCTTTAGGTTTCCCTACTGAGTATACTTGTATGCTCACCCTAAATTTACTTTCAGGTTTCCACGAGGACTACCAGGGCCGTGTGGGACCCTACTAGTCGGGACAGTTTGAGTTGCTGTAGTTTTTGTACACTTGTTTCTTTTGGTATTGTACTTTGATATTTCTTTTACTTGTACCTTGTTTCAAAACTATTTAAACATGCATGCGGGATTGGTTTGGGTTTTATTTCTATACTCATGTTCTTTTCCTTTTTAGTGGTTGACTTGTCCTATTTCCCGATCTTAAATAATAAAAAGGGTAATGCCTCCCATATTTGTGAAAACTCATACCCTTGGTGCTAGTGGCCACCCCAGGGCCTACTGGAGGTGGGACTCGGGGGTCATTATCTCTCTTTCACCATTGCCAGCCCAGGAGGGGCATCTCTGGTGGGAGGGGGTCATGATACTATCATATGAGGATCTATAAAAAGTGATGTGTTTTCTAAACAACAAATAATAACACATGAAATGAAATGGGTATCATTTAAATTTCCACACATCATAACATATGGAAAAGTAATATGTTTCATAATAATTTCATCAAAACATGACCCATAATAGATAATTTCATTTTATTAACATATAACCCATGAATGAGAAATGTGTTTCATAAATATCATGAAATTAATCACAACCCAGTCATATAGAGATTATGAATAAAATTTTTAGATAATTTCCTAGAAGGACATGAAAAACAATAACATATGTCATATTAGATATAAAATAATTTTTAATATCCATAAAAATCATTGCTTCAATATAATCTCCACTCTTCTTTGAAAAAAGATTTTTAATACATAAAACCATTTACAAATCATCTTCTTATAAAATACCTTAAAATCTATAAATAAGAAATTTAATAAATTTTAAAACATTTTACCTTGAATATTTATAAAATAAGATTCAAAAAATTATAAAACACATTTTCATTAAAAACACATTGAAAACCTATAAATAAAAATTGAAAATTTTTTAAAAAACATTTCACTGAAAATACAATGAAATATTTAGAATTAAGATTGAAAGCATTTTGAAAAAAACATGAAAATATATAAAATATAATTGATAAATTTTTTAAAAAATTTCCAATAATATTAATTTTAAAAACATTATATTCAAAACTATCCATTTAAAAATGACAAAGAAGCATCAAGGAAATGACGGTGAGTAAATCTGTACATGTCATACGAGGTTAAAAGAACATTCATTTATCACAATTAATTGTTAAAAAAATTAATTGTTCAGAAAGAGATAAGAATATTTCATTAAAGATTTTGGTAAAATAAAAAAAGGAAAAAATTCTTTTAAAAAATTATAGTAGATTTGTACGATATTCTGGGAACCCCTTTTTAGAAGACCGAGATTTAAAGGAACATTGATTTCTAACTGAAGAGAGTGTAAAGTGGAGCTTTCTTAAAAACAATTTATTAACGATATTATGCAAAAAATAGTAGAAAGATGGTTCCAATACTATAATATATCATGAATAAAAAGAGGATAATAAAAATCATGATAGTTCTTGAGAGAAAGATCATAATATTTCATCAAAGGAAACATCAATGTAAACAATCTTGAAAAGCGATGAGATTGTCTCAATAGACTCTTATAACATGGTATTTTGGGATCATACTCTACATTTTATAAAATCAAATTGTATGAAGCTCAAATTATTAGTAGAATAATTATATTCATTATATAACATGTAAAATTCAATTATATACACCTCGAAATTAATTATGTGCATAAAAAAACATGAGTCTCAATGAAGTTCAATTGAGACAAAAATATTTTTTCCGATTAGGTAACGTTGAAAACATTATACCCATGAAATAAGTATCATATAATATATATGTAAATACCCATAAATTCAAGTATATGAAAACTTTAATACATCCATGTGAATTTTACACGTCATGCAAAAGTAATGTGTAGTGAATAAAGAATGTATCTCATGGAAATAAAAATTGAGGTGGAATGCCCTTACAATGTGTCTTGACTCAGTTCATATTCATTCAAAACACATTTATAATTAATTTAAATTTAATAAAAATATATCATAAAACCATTTTATTACTTAATACAAAATATGGTTTCATTATGGATTTATATTACCCTCTTTTTAACAATTATATGTGAAGGTTTCATTACGGGTAATATCCTCTCTCTTTTTCGCTTGTTTCTTAAATTGTTATAAATTTTCTACCTTATAATTATATCGTGATTTAAATAATGTAAAAAATGATTTAAATATAATTTATATTCTGTATATGTTCATTATAATAATTCATATGATATATAATTGCGAAACAGATTACATCGTTCATGGAGATGGTACGTTTTACGTACGCATGAATGTTATTTCAGTTTATTTATCTTTTTGAATGAAATAATATAAAAGTCCAATTTGTATATATATATATATTATATATATAATTATTAAATTTTACTCATTATATCTTATATATCATATATATTTATTAAAACCATATTTAATACATTTCATGAACTGTGGGAATGAATCACATCGCTTCAAGGGGGCGGTTGTCCACACATCCTCCACCAAAACTATCATATTTACACCAAATGGAACATAAAAATATATTTGTTTAAAATTGATTAAAGAATAATAAATATATAATAAAAATAATATATAACATATATAATCATAGTTTCTATTATAATTTCCCCCATGAGAGTTTGTAATTGAAAAATGAACAATCATCATTTAGTGAGGTTGTAGTTCACCATACATGTAAATGGTATGTTTGTTACCCTTTAGATGGAGGTCTGTGTAAGTGAATGTTGATCCATTATAATAAAATAATCCTAGTATATTGAAGATACAGTTACTTCTATACAATCATTGAATAAATATATTGTAGGGGTGGATAAGAAAAAATAATAATGTATCATGAGAGAAGGTGTTAACTCTTAATCTGTTAACTAATTTTGGTTTGTGCCAAAATGCTTACCTGGAAGATTTTAATAAAAAAAATTGCTTAAAGGAGTATTTTATGGATGTTTTTAGATTATTTGAGAATATTTTGGGTGAGCCAAGGGGCGTGAGTGGTGTAAGGAAGTTGTAGGATAGGATCCCTTTTATTGTGGAAGAGGAGTGGCATTCTTGTTAATATTTTAAGAGAGAATTACACCCACGTTTTTCATATTTCAAGTTGATAAAATAATGGTAAAAATATTTTAGAATTTATTATAGGGTCAATATATTTCCATCCAATAAGCCTTGAATAAGTCTCTAGGTCGTTTGGGTCTTAAATTTAATGTTTTGTCCTGGGTTAAGCATAATTTTACCTTAATCGATATAATTAATTTTAATTAAAATAACTAATATTTTTTTTGTAAAAAACTTTGTTAGTGTTAATAGACAATATAAATTATTATTATTACAAATACAGAATTTATTTTTCCAACTTCCAAACCCAACTGTGGATGAAATTAATTTAAAATCTATCCTACTAATGGTACATAACTAAGGGTTTTTAGTGTTAGAAAATGACCTAACATTTTCTATATTTTTATATCCAATTTCAATGTGAAATTATTTATAACGAACTATATTTTTATAATGGATAAAATTATAAACTGATTAAATTTTTAAACAAATTTAAATTAAATTTTACTCTTCTAAAAAAAATTAAATGAAAATGCAGATTTTAATTAAAATCTTTTATTTTTAACTATTCATAAAAAATATAACCTTATAGAAAATAACAAAAATTTATCATAACATTATTTTTATGTTTATCTTCGAAATATGAAGTTTATTTTGACAAATTATATCTATAAATGTGTAAAACTTTTGTTTTAAAATCGGTTCTCTGTTTAAAGTTGATAAATGTGCCTTTATAAAAATAATGGTTTTTGTATGTGAAATTATATTTGTTCTTATCTAATGCCTATCAAACCTAATATATGAATATAGATAATATTTTATTTAATATGTATAATATATATTTAATAAAAATACCTCACTAATTTTGACTCATTAATTTTATCATGAAAAAACACCTTTGAAGTATGAAAATAATAATAATATTTCTTTTCATATTCATTTGGTTCTTTGATTCATTTATACTTAATTGAAAACTAATGAATTGAATTTATATTTATATAAACCATAAATTGTGTCTGTTTGTTAATATTATTCAAATCTTCATATTTATTGTCTAGCTTATATCTTAATTTATTAAATAATAATGGTTTAATAATATATCATTTTCTTATAATGTTGAGTCTTGAGTCTACTGTAAGCTATAAAAGAAAGTCACTCTTGCGTGTAAGATAGGTTAAATGGATTTGGATTACATTAAAACCATATATTTTATTTTATTTAATTATTTAATATAGTAAATATATTTTAAACAATATGGTTATTATATTCCCTTTTATAGTCGGTGTTTCATGTAACATACATCAAGTGTTTTATGTAACACAAGCCATGTTTGTGTCGTGTACCACATGCCAAGTTGGTTTCCTGTGAAAGGAATGTTTCACATAGTGAACTAAAATACCTCCATCAAAATTAAATTATTTTATTGAAAATAGTTCACAAAAACAGGAAGTGTTACATTATACCCTTCATAAAATATATTTCACCCTAGAATTCATGTTGGTTATCAAAGGATTTAAAATTTGAAAGTTCCTTTCAAAAAAATCAAAAATCATAAAAAATAATAATAATAAATAATTTTAAGAATAAAATGTCTAAACATAAAGGTTACCCCAATAACATATAAATAGGTTTCCTCAGAGGATGGAATAGGTGATAAGTGAAATTATTAATATGGAAGAGAAGTCTAACTATCAAGTTCTAATAGAGGGTGATATTGAACATGGTTAGGATAAAGTTACGGAATAGAAATCCATAAATATGTCAAAAACTATGTGACCATATTATTCACTGAAATAGAGTTAGTAGGATAGTTTTTTGGATTCAAAATCCTTTTTCCGAATTTTAGAGAATTTTCTTGAAAATAAATACTTTCATGATTTCATGAAATACCTCACCCTTTATTGTTTATTGATCCATTTCACCTCTTTCTTCAAAAAGGAAGGTGGATTTTTTTCTCGAATCCATAAAAGATCCTGATATCCATGATATTCCATCACATATTTCATTAGTTTTTATCAACATCACGTTTTTTTACCTGTTATCCAATATGAATAAATCCTTATGTGGTAAGATAATAATTTATTCTCACAAACATCATCCAAGGTTTAATTTAATCTTTCCGTAAATTTTTAACCACAAAAGTGTTATGAAATATGAAAATTCAAAAAATTATAATGAAATTCATGAAATCATCTTAACATTGATCCCCCATATATCACAATGTATGACATGGTCATCACATTCCAAACATGTGAATAACCACATCGTATACTCACTTGAAACCTAGAAATAAAATTAATTACCATAAACCTTTTTGGAAAACATGTATGATTCCTTATTCCAATGATTACTGGATATATTCTACAAATTCAAGAAGTTATAAAATTCATCCTTGATGACATAGAACATTTTTCAATAATTATTTCCAAAGTAATCTATACCATCCAATTTACTTATTCATATCTAATAAATAATTATCCAATGATCATTTTCTCAATTTCATGAATTATTTAAGGGTTATCTTCCCTTAATCAAAATATAAAATTTCAATGAAATCACTTTTCTATGTCTTCATCACCATTAAACATTTCCTTTTCAATCCTTAATGAAAACTTCTACTAAAAATACTTATACATTTCATGATTTATATAACATAGTTTTTTTTTACAAAACATAAATACATCATTAATCCATCTTTATACATAAACCAATAATCAGGCATGATCATCATATTCCTTAATACCTCTTCCCAATAATATGAGATTTGAATCATGTCTTATGGTGTCTCAACCTCAATATAATCTCGCTTCATGTGATCTATCTAAACAATACTCGAAGAACATCAACTACATATGAAATTTCCTTTGCAGTATCATTATAATTATAAGTATAACCAATACCCATACAACCTTCTTCATTAACATTATGATATTTTCTCAACAAGAAATTCATTTTCATGATTCCCAAGATTTCCACATTAGAAAAATTCAATTTTTACCATATTTATTCTAGTTATCTCCATTGAATAAAACTAGAAATAAGGGGGTAAGAAACACATATCATATAAGAAAGCCACATAATATTGAAAAATTTCTTACTGGATTTCTATATCATAAAACATAAATTTTAATCAATGATTCCTTAGGTTTATCCAATGTTATTCATAGTCATATTCTATTCAAACCATTCATAATTTTTTTTGATGTGTTTATGAATTTCTAAAGAATATCTCTCGGGAGTGTCAATCCTGGTGTGCAGCAAGGCCTATTGTCATGTACCAGATTACCCGGAGTTAAACCTGGGACATATTTTCAAAGTTGTTACCCCTAGGTAAAAATGTTATAGATCCACATCCACTTATATTTTATATAAATTGATTTATTTCTATGAAACCACTCACTGAATCATTTACCAAAATTCCAAGAAATTTTCCAAAATGTTGACTCATATTTATACATATTCTGAGAGACATCCCTAGACATATACTTAGAAATATACCTAGGGTTTTAACTAAAGTTTTATCATCCTTGATTTCATAGGATGAGTTAAAATTTATTTTTATACCAACTATAACAAACCTATCATGACATACATGGTTATTAATACATTTTTTATGTACATTTGTTACATTAAAAATTACATGCCTGTGTATAGTTTTGGTTCTGTGACTTTGGAAACTTGGAAACAAAACCTTTTATCTAGTTTAAAGATCTTCAACACCATGAAGATCTCCACCATTTTTACTTCTACCTAAAACCTGACATCAAAACCTAGGGAAATGAAACATATGAAAGGGGTGAGCTCAAATACTCAGTAAGGGTGAATAAACAAAATGCATAAGAATGACATGAATAAATGTTATAGAACTTTAGAAAATAAATTTAAGATCATATCATGCATATTAGAGATCATAATAATGATTAGAATTTCAAAATAAATGGATCATAAGAGAATTAATGTCATAAGTCATGAAAGAATAACATAGGAATAAGATATTGAATTTATGTTCTGCACATTAGTTTATAACGTTCTGAACATTTTAATGTAGAAACATGTTCACTAATCATGGTAAGGATATGAACCCCCCCCCCCCCCACACACACACACATCAACTTATGTATATGCACCCTGGTCTATTCATAGCATTGTGAGCATTTGATCAGGTTCACACATAACCTAATGGACATGAATCCAGGTCCAAGAATAACATTGTGATCATGTTATCAGGTTCACGCATAAGATTGTGAACAAGTAATCTGGTTCATGTATAAACTTTAAAACATGAAAAAAGTATAGGAAAAATATTTTTATCCCTTAACAATGTTCACTGATAACATTTTTAAAATGTAATCATGTTCATGCATAAATGTTTGGACATACATCCATGTCTAGGAATAACATTATGAACATGTAATCTGGTTAACACATAACTTTTTATCATGAAACCAATTTCACAAATTACATATATACTCATGAGTAATTCATCATTACCCAATGAATTTTTGGGAGATATAGATCCCACCCATATCATAATACATTCATTTATACACATTCCACTTGATAATAAAGCTTTATCCTATCTTTACCCATAAAAATATATGGGTTTTATAAACATCAATTCATAACACATGAAATAAAATGGGTATCATTAAAATTTCATTACATCATAACCTTTGGAAAAAAAATAGGTTTTATAATCATGTCATCAAATCATAACCTGTAAAGGATAATTTGATTTCATAAATATATAACCAATGAATGAGAAATGTTTTTCTTAATGACAATGACATTAATCATAACCCATTAATAAAAATAATATTATTTGATCCTTTAGATAATTTCCTTGAAGGGAATGTGAAACATCAATAGATTTCATATTAGTTGTAAAATAATTCTAAAATATCTTTAAAAAACATTTATTGATGACACTATATTCTATAGTTTCAAAAATAATTTTTAATACATAAATACATTTGAAATTATTTTATTATAAAATACCTTGATACCTTATAAAGAATTCATTAAATGTTTTTTATTACATTTTTCCTTGAAAACATATTAAATAAGTTTCAAAACATTTAAAAAACTTTTTCTTTGAAAAGTAATTGAAAAAAAAATAATAAACATTTGAATGTATTTTGAAATTATTTTTACATAAATACATATTAATGAATATTCAAAAAAATTGAAATCATTTCATTTTAAATAATTATAAAAACCATAAATAAAGCATGAAAACATTTTGAAAACACTTTTCCACGATGAATTATAATAAAATATTGAAAAAAGTTGAAAACAATTTTCCTTGAAAATATATTTTAAAAACAATTTCCTAAAAATTGTCCATTTAATAATGAGGAAGATTTAAATAAATGATGGTGAATAAATTCATATATCTTGAATGATGTAAAAATGAATATTCCTTTTACAAGATAGAATGGTTAGAACAATTAATTATTTAGAAAGGGGAAAGAATATTCATTTAGAGAGATTGGTAAAATAAAAAATGGAAAATATTTCTTCAAAATATTATAGTATAGTGGTTCATAATTTTTGTAAACCCTTTTTAGAAAACATGCTTTTGAAAGATCACAGATTTCAGACAGTAGAGACGGTAAAGTAGGGATTCCTTAAAAAACATTATTTACTATATAATGTACCAAATAGAAGAAATATGGATCCAATACGTCAATATATGATGATTAACCATATGAGAATACATTTCATTAATCTTTTTGAGATATTTATTATAATATTTGACTAAATGAAACATAAACATAAACAATATTGAAAAGAGATAAGATTGTTTCAATAAACTCTTATAACGTGGTAACATGGGATTATACTCTCCATGTAAGAAAAAAAATTACATGAAGTGTAATATATAATAATAAAATTATATTCATGATATTAAAATTAAAATGGTAGTATTTGCACCTCTAAAATAATTTATGTGTATAACAAAACATGAGTATCAACGAAGGTAAATTGAGACAAAACTATTTTAAAATTTTTTTATCTTTTGAACCATTAAACACATTAAATAAATATCATATAATGGACATGTAAATACCCATGAATTTAATTTTAATAAAAAATTAATACATCCATGTTCAGTGTAAACACCACACAAAAGGAATGTTTGGTGAATAAAGCATTTATATCACAGAAATAAAAAGTGAGATGAAAACCCCTCACCTTGTGTCTTGACTATCATCATACTCATTCAAGCCTTCTATATAATAAATAAATATTTATTATACATATATAAAAGAACCATTTTCTTACTAATAATACCATATTCAGTTTTATTGTGTATTTATATTACCCTCTTGTTAATAATTTTATGTTAAGGTTTCACTTCGGGTAATATCCTCTTTGTTTTTTTTCACATGTCATAATTTGTTATATCTTTGGGACTTATATTTATATCACTATTTGATGAATTTAAACCATTATTGAAATATAATATTTATTAATTATATTTTTATTATGATTATTCATATGATATATAACTATGAAATGGAATACACCATTCAAGTGGACGATAAGTTGTGCGTACGCATGAATGTTAATTATGCTTAATTATCATGTTGAAAGAAGGAGTTTAAAGGACATCAATGTATATATATGTATATATATATAATTATTAAATTATCTTAATCATATCATATATATAATATATATTCGCTAAATCAATACTTAATAGATTCTATGATGTGTGTGAACAAATCACATCGCTTTGAGGGTGTGATAGTCCACAGTTCCTAAAAAAATTATTTTATTTACACCCAATGAAAGGTAAAAAAGAAATGTGTTTTAAAAGGAATAAAAAAGATTAAATATATAATACAAATATATAAAAACTATATAAAAATATTTTCCATCATAATTTCTACCATTAGTGGCAATAAAGGAATAAATGAACAATCATCACTTACTGAGTTGGTAGTTCTCCATACTCGTAAATAGAATGGATGTTACACAATAGATGGAGGTGTGTGAATTTTCGGATTCTACGCTTTTCATAAAAATGTCTTAATATATTAATTATATTATTTTTATCAAGTAATCATTGAATAATTAAAGAGGAGGGGACGGAGAAGAAAATCATAGAAAGGAGCATGAGCGAAGGATTTATCTATTAATCAAGTAACTCCTTTTGGTTTGTGCCAAAAGCCTTCCTTAGAAGGTATTATTCCAAACAGGAGGCTTAAAATAGGAAGTTAGGTATTTTGGGAGATTATTTGAGCTTATTTTGTGAGAAAGAATGTGTTTTGTAGGTGGGAGAAATTGTATGAAAGGAACCCTTTTTAGTGGAGGAGTAGTGGAACTCTTTTAAATAATTGAAGAGGGAATTCCACCCACATTTTTCATGTTTCATGTGGATCAAATAATGTTAATAATTCAGTAAACATTATTATAGGGTTGAAATATGGATAGTCAATGCGCCATGGACATGTTTCTAAGTCGTTTTAGGTCATAAATTTATGGTTTAGTCCTTAGTTTAGCATAGTTATACCTTAATATATATAATTAATGATAATTATATTCACAAATATTTTTTGGGAAAAAAATATTTTTAACATTTTAGATGTTTTAAATTATGATGATTCTAAATATGGAAATAATTTTTTAAATTACAAACACATAAGTGGTAGAAATTAATATAAAGTTAATACCACTGATGGGACGACACTATAAGTTTTTACAGAAAACAAATTAATCATAATTTTGATAAATTTTTATATTTAATTTCAATCTAAAATTGGTTCCAATAACCTAAATTGTATTAAATAATAATATTAATATATAATTAAACGTTTAAACCATTTTTAAAATATAATTTACCTTTATAAATAACATAATTAAAAAATAACTTTTGAATTAAAATCTAGTATTTTAACAATTCATTAAAAATGAAACCTTACAGAAAAATACGAGAACATTAATCTAACCTAATTTATTTTATTTTAAAATATGAAGGTTTATACATATTATATCTATAAAAGGGTCTAAATTTGATTTTTAATTGGTTCTCCATCAAAAGGAGTAAAATTTTTTCTTTATAATAATATTGGTTTATATGTGTGAAATATTTTTGTTCTTGTCTTACACAAATCAAACCTAATTGATGAATATATAAAATTAATTTAATATGTATCATATATATTTAATTAAAACCAATCTTTAATTGTGATTAAATTATTTTATTAACAAAAAACTCCTTTAGATGTATGAAAATAATAATAATATTTATTTTTATATTCATTTGGTTCTTAGTTTCAATAAAAATTAATTGGTAAATAATGATTTCATTTTTTTATTTATATAAACCATACATTCTCGTAGTTTAGATAATATTATTCCTAACTATTAATTTAAGGTCCAGGAAATATCTTACTATATTAAATAATAATGTTTTAATAATATATCATTTTTTGTAATATTCAGTCCTCTTTGTAGTTTAAGATATCAAAGAAAGTTACTCTTGCATGTAAACCAAGTTAACTAAGAGTATTTTGAATTAGAAACCATATAATATATTGTATATATTTATTATATTAAATATATTGTAATGTTTAGAGTTATTATATACCATTTTACACTCGGTGTTGTGTGAAATGAGTTCCAAGATGTTGTTTGGGGTAACAGAAGCCAAGTTGGTGTCATGTAGCGCATTCCATGTTTGTGTCATGTGAAAGGAATGGTTGAAATAGGGAAACACAACAAAATAATGAAAATTAATTTATTCAAAAAAAAACTAGTTCACAAAAATTGTGGGTGTTACATTATACCACCCTTAAAATAAATTTCACCATCAAAATTCATATGGGTTACGAAAGGTTTTATATTTGAAATTTACTTTAATAGAATCCCACATCGTAAAAATTAATACCAAAAACTCACTTTTAAGTTTAGATGGTGGAAACATTACAATTACCCAAAAGTAACATATAAATTTGTTTCCTCAAAAGATAGCTTATGTGGGAAATAAAAATTGATATGGAAGAGAAATATAACTATCTGGTTTTGGTAAATAGTGATAGGAAACCTGATCAGGATAAAGTTACCAATCATAAAGATATAAATATGCAATGACATAAGGGACCATATGATTCATCAGAAATGGAGGTACTAGTATGACATTTTTTGTTTCAATATCTATTTTCCTAAATAAGAATAATGTTCATGAAAAGGTATAATTGCATGATTTCTGGACCACATTTCCCTTTATTGTTCCTTGATCCACATAAACACTTTCTACAAAAACAAAGGTGTATTTTTCATTCTCAAAGAAATAAATAATCATCAGATCCATGACATACCATTCCATCAATCATCAGTTCTCATCAACACCACATTTTAATAACAGGTTCTCCAATGTGCATAAATCCTCATTTTTTAATATATAACATTATTCTCACAAACTTCGTTAAATGTTTAACTTAATATTTCCATAAATTGTTAACCTCATAACCCTTCTAAAAGATAGAAATAAAAATCATTATAAAATAAATATTGAAATCATCTTAACATTGATCCCAATATATCACAAAGTTCCACATGGTTTCCACATTCGAAACATGTGAATAATCTCATCATATATTCCAATAAAACATGGGAATAACCTCAATTACCATAAATCCTTGTGTAAAACATTCATTATTCCTTATTCAAAGGATTAGTTGATATATTCATTAAATATAATAATTTTTAAACATCTTCATTGATGACATAGGCCATTTTTTCAATAATCAGTTCTATGGTAATCATTACCATCCAATTTACTTATTCACATCCAACATAATGTTATCCAAAGATCATTATCTCAATTTAAGACACTAAATATGGGTTACCATCCCTTAATCAAAATATCAACATCCTATTAAATCACTTATCTTTTTATCCATCACCATTCTACATTTACTTTTCTATCCTTAATGAAAAGTTATACTGAAAATAATTATAAATTTTATGATTCATATAACATAATCATTCAATTTAAAAAACTAAATATTTAATTAATCGAACTATATTCTTAAACCAATACACATAAATTATAAACATATTACTTAATACTTATTTATTAAATTATAAAATATGAATCTTCTCATATGGTTTCTCAACATCAATCTAATTATGCTTCATATCATCCCTGTAAAAAATATTATAAGAACATCGCTTGTATTTCACTTGTTTTTTGTGGTCTCATTATCTTTAGAAGGGTAACAAATACTCATACAACAATCTTCATTCTATTTATGTGATTTATACATAGGAAATAAATTTTAATAATATATGTAATTTCCACATTTGAAACCTTCAATGTAAACCGTGATCTCTCTCATTATCTCCATTTACTAAAACAATAAAGTAGGTATAGAGAAACACATATCACATAATAAAGCCGCATAATCATGGAAAATTACTTAAATGATGTCTAAATGATGTCACATTCCTCTTAATCGATGACACCATAGGTTTATCCTAGTTTTTTTATAGTCCCTCATTTTGAAATCCTTCATAATATTTTGTGAAGTGTTTGTGAAATTACAAATCATATCTCCCAGGAGTGTCATGCCAGGAGTGTAGCAAGGCCGCTTATCGTGTACCACATTACCTCATGTCAGACCTGGTACATCTTGTTGGAGTTTTTACCCCTATATATATTTTTTCTAGAGCCACATCCAATTGTATTATCCAGACATGGATTATTTCCAAGAAAACCACTCACACTATCATTTATCAAAATTCTAGGAAATTTTCTTAAGCATTGTATAATACTTATACTTTTCCTCACAGAAATACCTAGACATATCCTTAGAAATATACCTAGGGATCTCAGTAAAGTTTTCTCATACAAGTTTCTGCTATTTGAATAAGTCATTCCTTTGATACCAACTATAAAAACCTAGGCTTAACATACATGGATATTACATCATTTTAATTGAATATTTGATAAATTATAAAAATACATGACTGAGGATAGTAATAGTTTATTGTATTTGTAAATATATAAACAAAACCATATATCACGGTAAAATATCGTCAACATATCCCTTGAAGATCTACACCATTAGTAATTATACCTAAAACCTTTCATTATAACCTGGGGAAATTATACATATGAATGGGTGAGATCAGATTCTCAATAAAGGTAAATAAAAGAAATGTGTAAGGGTAACTTGAACAAAATGGTATGGAAGTTAAGCATAACATTTGAAGAACATACCCTACATATAAGTGATCATAAAAAAGATTGGCAGTTCGTAAGACATAGATCATATGTGATTTAAAATAATAAGTCATGAAATCATAACATATGAATAATACATAGAATTTGTGTCATCCAAATTAGTTTATAACAAAGTGATCATGTATAAGTAAAAACAGGTTCACTCATTAGTTAAGGACATAAAATTAGGCCCCCTCAACAAATTCTCGACATTCAACTAGGTCCATGGATAATAGTTTGAACATGTTATCAGGTTCACGCATAAAATTATGGACATGATACCAGTCCCATGTATAACATTATGAACATGAAATATGTAACATTCATAACATTGGGCACATGCATTGAGGTTCATGCATAAACATGTGGACATGAAACCAGGTCCATTTATAATATTGTGAAAATGTAATAAGGTTAACTCAAATAATTGTTAACATATAATTAGGTTCATTCATAATCGTATGGACATGAATCCAGGTCCATGAATAACATTGTGAACATATAATCAGGTTCACCAGTATCATTGTAATCATAAAATCAGGCACACACATACCATATATACTCATGATTCATCCATATTTACCCAATTTATTGGAGAGATATATAGGTCCAAGACATCTCATAATAAAATCATTCATACTTATTCCCAAAGAGAATAACAGTTCACTATATCATGCCCAATAAAAAGATATTTTTTTATGAACAACAAATAATAACACATTAATTTAATTGGGTATACTTAAAATTTCTTCACATCATAACCTTGGGAAAAGAGATACCTTTCATAATCATTTAATCAAAGAGTTACCTATGAAAGAGAAACATTTTTCATAATAATATAACCCATGAATGAGAAATTATTTTACTAAATACCATTACATTTTTCATAACAAATTTATAGAAATAATATTATTATAACATTTAGATCATTTTTATAGGAGCTTCAGTAACATCAATAGTTGTTATCGTAGATGGAAAAAATATTGAAATATCTTTCATAAAAATATCTTGACAATAATATCATTTTATATATGAAAAATTAGTTTTAATACATTAAACCATTTGGAAAAAAATTATTATAAAAATCCTTTAAAAATTATAAATTATATTTAAATCATTTTGAAAATAATTTTCCTTGAATGCTTATAAAATAAGCTTCAAAACATTTTAAAAAATCATTTTCAGTGAAAACCAATTAAAACCTATAAGGAATGATTGAAAATTGTTTGAAATATTTATAATTAAATACATAAGAAATAAACATGAAATTTTTTTGAAAATTATTTCTTTTAAAATACTTTGAAAACATATAAATAAGGCTCGGAAACATTTTGAAAAAACATCCTTGAAAACATTTACCATAATAATGAAAAAAATTAGAAAAAAATTTCCCTTTAAAATTAGATTAAAAATATTTTCATAAAAATTATCTAATTAAAAAAGAAAACGAAGCTTAAAATAAATCATATCATGTAAATTTGTACATGTCATACAAGTTAAAACACATTCCTTTTATACATTAAGAAAGGATAGAAAAATTAATTGTTCGAAAATAGATTATAATAATCCTTTGAAAATATTATTAAAATAAAAAAGGGTAATAATTTATTTTAAAAATATTATCATAATGGTATATCATTTTTGAAAGACTTTTTAGACAACATGGCTTTGAAGGAACATAGATTTACGACTGAAGAGAGGGTAAAGTCTAGCATTCTTAAAAATGCATTTTTAACTATATTATGTACCAAAGAATAAAATAATAGAACCAATACAATAATATATCATTAATAAATATAGGAGAATAAAATTCATGATTTTGCTTCATATATGGATCATAATATTTCATCAATGGAATCATAAACATAAATAATGTTGACAAGCGTTGAGATTGTTTCCAAAAACTCTTATAACTAGGTAACATGAGATCATAATCTCCATGTAATAAAATTAAATAACATGAAACATTAAATATTATTAAAATAATTATATTCATTTTATTACATGTAAAATGTAAGTATATACACCTCTAAATGAATTTTGGTGCAAAACAAAACATGAGACTCAAAGAAGGTAAATTGAGAGAAAACTATTTTACATATTTGGTGACTTTTGAAACATTAACACCATGAAATAAATATCTTATTACTTAAATGTAAATAACTATAAATATAAATATAGGAATCATTAAATTCATCCATTATCAGATTACATACCACACAAAAGGAATTAGTGGTGGATGAATCATGTATCTAACAGAAATAGAAACTGAGATGAAATCCCCTTAACACATGTCTTGAATCTCAAAGTACTAAATCAAACCCCCTATACAATGAATATAAAGTTATTATAAATCTATCACAGAAAAATAATATTACTTATAATACCAAATATTGTCTGATTATGTATTTATATTACCCACTTGTTAACAATTCAATTTTAAGGTTTTACTACGGGTAATATCCACTCTGTTTTTCAAATGTGTCTTAATTTTTGATAAATTTGGACCTTATATATATGATGATTTCCTTAATATAAAATATGATTTAAATATTATTTATATTCATTATATTTTTTATAATAATTTATAGGATATATAAGTATGTAACCAAATACATGGTTCATTGAGAAAGTAAGTCAAAAGTACACATGAACGTTATTTCTATTTAATTATTGTATTGAAAGAAATAATGTAAAAGGAATATATGTATATCTATATTTACTAAATTAGATAGATTATTTCCTAATTATTCTCTAAATCCATTCTTAATACATTCCTTGTAGTGTGTGAATGAATCACATCACATTGAGGGGCGGTAGTCTACGTTTCCTCAAACGAAATTATAGTATTTACACTAAATGGAAAGTAATAATGATATGTATTATAAATTGGATAATGAAAAGTAAATAAATAATAAATATAATATATAACATATCTAAACATATTTTTCATCATAATTTCAACCATGAGATGTGTTAAAGGAAAAAATTAACACTCATCATTTAGTGAGGAGGTAGTTCGCTATACACGTAAACAATATGTTTGTTAACCATTAGATGGTGGTGTGTGTAAGTGTATATTAAAAAAACTATCATAAAAACATTTTATATTATTTATTAAAGGATTATTTTATGATATAATGGAATAAAGGGTGTGGAGGTGGTGGATAAGAACATAAAATCAAGGATTATGGGAGAAGGCCTTACCTCTTAATCGTGTAACTTCTTTTGGTTTGCACCAAATAATTCCTTAGCAGCCTTTATTCCAAAAGGGAGGATCCAAGGAGTAAGTTTTAGATTCATATAGTTTATTTAATAATATTTTGGGTGAACCAAGGGGATTTAGATGTGTGAAGAAGTGTGAGGAGAGTATCTCATATTATAATGGAGGAGGAGTGGAACTCTTGTATATATATGAAGAGAGAATTCCACCCACATTTTTCTGGTTTCAAGTGGAACCAATAATGGTCCAAATTATATTTGAGTGATTATTGGGTTGAAATATTCTATAATTATCGGACTTTTATAAGTTTCTATGTTATTTTCAATCTTAAATGTAAGATTTAGCCCATAGTAATGCTTAATATTACTTTAATCATTGTAATTAAAAATAAGTACATTTACTATTATTTTTGTTAAATAATGATTTTTACATTATTAGAAATTATAAATTAATTTTATTCCAAATATGGAATTTATTTTTTCAAATTCCAAACACATAAGTTTCATAAGTTATTTTATTGTTAACCCCATTAACGGGGTGACACTACGAGTTTTGAAGGTTAAAAATGATAAATAGTTTGATAGGCTTTTATATCCAATTTGAATGTTAAATATTTTCGGATGAAATAAATTTGTTTAATTTATAAATTTATTAAATAAATAAACCTGGAAACCAAATTTAAATATAATTTAACCTTATATAAAAATAAAATGGAAAACCAGTTTTGAATTTAAATCCAATATTTTCATTAAAAAATGAAACCTTACAAAAAAAAATACCCAAATTCATCCCAACCTCATTTTATTTTTATATAAAAACATGAAGTTTATTTTGATATTTTAAATCTATGAAATGGACAGATTTTGTTTTTAAAATGGGTTCTCCATCAAAAGGGGTAAATTTTCTTTTATAAAAATATTTGGTTCAATGTGTGAAATTGGGTTTCTTCTTATCTTATGCCAATCAAAAAAATGGTTAAAAATAAAGAATATTTCTGTTAATATGTATCATATATATTTCATTAAATCACTCAATAATTTTGATAAATTTAGTATATCAATACAAAACTCAATTGGATGTATGAAAATAATAATAATATTAATTTTTATATTAATTTGGTTTTAGTTTATTTTATAAGTAATTGGTTACCAATGAATACATTTTATATTTATATAAAATATGAATTTTAAAATTTTAATTTATATTATTTAAAAAAATTGATTTAATTTCTATGCCATATCTTAATATATTAAATAAAAATGTTTTGATAATATACAATTGTCTTGATGTAATCAGTCTTTCATGTAGTGTTAGATATCGCAGAAGGTCAATGTTTCATGTAACTAAGGCTAACTAGGTGTGGTTTTCATTAAACCCCATATAATATATTATATTCATTTAAGATAGTAAATATATTGTATTTTATAGGGCTCCTATATTACATTTTACACTCAATGTTTCATGTAACAGGTGCTAAGTCGATGTTGCATGTAACGCGAGCCATGGTGGTGCCATGTAGAACATTCTTATTTGGTGTCATGTGAATGGAATGTTTGACTTTTTGAAATACAACACCTTAATTAAAATTATATTATTAAAAATAAAATAAAAAAAAACATAGGGTCTTACAATCTATAAACCCAATAAATTCCCTAAATAGACATTTAATAGGCATAGAAATAATAACCATCCTTCAAAAACGAACTCTAATATAATCTCTTTATCATATAGTATATCATAATGGAAGATTCACACATGTGTGAATGTAACACCCCAATATTTTTTGAGATATATTTATTTTAATTACTTTCATATCTTCTATTGTACGCTACACCATGATTATCTTATGCTATACACAACATCGTATTAGCTTGCAGGATACGCAACACTATTCTTGGATTGCGTTACACACAATTTCAAGTTCGTTTGATAGTAGTTATTCTACGCAACAATTAGGGTGTATATATATATATATTAAATGTGTAAATCATATATGGTTGGATTCTGTTATACGAAACAACAAAAGATTCTTTCTCTACACGCAACCCTGACTTGGCTTGCATTACAGGCAATCACGACCTTTCTCGATAGTGTGTGTTGTACGCAATACCGAGTTTCACTAAACAACTATATATTGTTATAATATTATTATGAACTAGAATTTATGATTGTATTGACTAAATTTTAAAGTTTATAACATTATTATTCATCTTACACATTTTCTAGAACATCGTGTGAGAACAAAATAATTTTTTCGTCTAAAATAAGTATTTTTCAAAAAATGATGTTTTGTCGCCTTTTGATGGTGTACCCACATTAAATCTAGTTTTTGACATGTTTATATGTTCAATTTCAAAAAATAAAATTATTATTTGGAATCAGGATATAAAAATTTACTTTGAATAAAATTTTCATATTTTTCTGATAACATTCGTATTTTAATGAATAATAAAAACACGCTATGTTTTAATTAAAAAAAAACTTTTTTCATTGTAATAATTTATATGGTTAAATTAAAATATATAATGGTTTTAAATTAAAAATAGAATATATTTTCACCATTTAATATAATGTAAGTCATTATAATCTATATTACATTGAATTCATAGGTAAAATGATTTCAATCTTTTGCAATATTTTAACCTTTAAAACTTGTTTTCTTATCAGTGGGATTAATATTAAATTAATTTCTGCAACTTCTGTGATTTGAATTTAGAAAAATGGATTCCATATTTGGAATCAGTAGGTCCAAATTATGTTAATAAGATAATTATTATTTTTATGCATTATTAATAGTAACTACGGTAAATTTTATTTACCATAGTTATGGGTCAATCTGGTAATTAAGGGTAAATATATTATTATAAAATTATCCTAACACTTTTCATAATATAATTGGATGATTATACTTTTCCCTAAATAATACTTAAGTCGAAATTGAATCTAATTGAACCCAACTGTATTTAATTAAGACCTTTAGTTTATTTTATTTAAAGGAAAGTGAAATATGTCTCACTCAAACTTTAATAATTAAAGTATCTTTAATAAAAGGTTATACAGAATTTAAATTAGGATATAAATACTAATTGTAAAGCTAAATTAATTCTCTTTATCATGTTAATTTATTTGTAATTTTTCAGAGTTATTTAATTACCTTATTATCTTATACATTAATGATGAAGAAATTGTTTATTTAGTGAAAAAACAATAATATAGTTTTTATTGAAATAGTGATACATATAAAAAACCCAGAAATATGAACAAAACTTATTGGTAGTGTATATAAAAACACTAATCATCCACTAGCATAATTTTTGACCATTTGGATCCTTATAAAGGTGATTATAACACTTATATTATTTTATTTTAAATGATTCCAAAGTTGTCACCTTAATAATTTAATAAATATAACAATTTACATGTTCGGATTTTAAGATGATAAATTCGAGTAAAAGTATTATCATGAAATATATGATATTTATCTTCATCATAGTATTTTATTTTTAATTTTTATGAAACAAATAAGTATATTAAATAATTATAGAAAAATAATGTAGCAATTATTTTATTAAGAGAAATATCAAATAAATAGTTTTAAAAATATTAAAATAAATATTATATGAACTATTTAATGAAATCCATGAATTTTATAGATAAATATGACATGTTTTGAATCTATTAAATATTTTAGTTTGAACATATCTTTTGTGTGGATTTTATTTAAATTCATACAAATGAATAGTGTCCAAATTGACACTATTGTTATTTTATAAAAATAACATAATATAAAATTGTTTTAAATTCACAAAAATATTTAAAAATTAAAAATTGGAATTTATATGGTCTAAAATTTCATAAATTATCCAATTTTGGACAATTCACAACACATAAGTAATTATTTATAACAATTTAAAAATTATAATCTTATTACCACAAATAAAATAAAATAAAATAAATAAAGATAAATCAAGTTGATAATGTTTAAAATAAATTCCCAACATGACTAAATTTTATTTTTTTATGAGATTAAAACCCTTTATAATCTAATATTCGGATTTTAGTCATTTTTGTAGGTTATTAAGTGGGGTTGAATTTGTTATAAATTCATATTTCTTATGTTTCCAATGGTTCCCCTCTCCTCCCTTATAAATAGGGCACCACTTCCCACTTCTCCTCACACCCATTTTAGCCTTGAAGCTCGGAAAACCCCTACCAATTACTCTTTTAAATCTATATAGTTATATCATAGAGGTTCTGTTATTCTCAAAAAACCAACCCTAGTGTCGTAAGAAGAAGTTTAAAGGAGGTGTGTCAAAGAAGAGGTAATCTCTTCTACCGATTCTTTCAAGTTTCCATGATTAACCATTCAAGTATAATTATAATGTATATATATAATAAAGAATCATTAAAGATATTAAATAATAATGATACTATATTTATTTACATATATGTTTCTTTTACTTAAATCCATTCAATTCAATAAGAAACTAAAACAACGTTCATGCGTACGTACAGCCTACCGTCTCCATGAACGGTGTATTTCATTCCATTTATTTATCTATAATAAATATTTATATACTGAATATATATTATATATAAATCACTTTTTACATTTTGGAATTAATTAAATCATGATATAAGTAATAATATCAAGAACAACAAGTCGAAACACGTACGATAAATGAAATGATTTTACCCAAAACAGTTCTTTAACATGGAATTTACAAAATAATGGGTAATATAAAGTAATAAGTGAACCATATATGATATCATAACAATTAATATGATTCTGTAATAAGTCAATGAAATTATTTAAATCATTATACAGGAGGTTTGGAAACATATGAATCTAATCGGACATAATGTAAGGGACAACTTTTCCAATCTCTTTTTTATCCGAGATTGCTTATACATAAGTATTTACTGGGGTATATATTTTTTCCATGTCCATAAAATGTTTTTCATAAAGTGTTTAATATTCTTCCATGTATTTTTAGAGTCATTCTTACACCCTATTTGTCTTTTACTTTGTGTTATGGAAGGAATCATTCTTTTGTTTACCATACGTGGTACTTTTTTACTTTTCCGACAAAAGTATGAGGAGAATGTTTTTCTAACTTATACGAAATGAATGGATTATTACGGTTTTATAATGCATTATTTTCAAGAAGCTTACTCTACAATATTCGATGATTATTTTCAACAAAGTCCTTTTCTATTAAAATTGCATGGCATTTTGTGAAAAGAAAATGATTTTGAAGAAGAAATGATATTTTCCTCAAGAATTTATTTCAAGTGTTTTGTCAAAACTATTTTACATATAATATGACATTATTTAGATTGATTATGATTCAATTATAATGTCTCAATGATTTACATGGTCTCATTTTTCTTCTGATGAAATGATATCCATTTGTTTTATATGGATTATGTTATGATGGGACGATGTTTATGAAACCCATTTTATTCTTTGGGTTATGATAAAGGATTTATGTTTATGTTGTGGCACATGTAAGAATGATTTAATTATTAAAATGGAGGGACCTATATCTCTTTATAATTAATTGGGTAAGGATTTATATCTCATGATAAAGACATGGCTGAAACGGAAAGTAAATCTGGTTCGGTAATACAGGGCTGGAAGGGCAAGTAATCCCGGTTTAGTAAGGGAATTTTTCCACTGAGATGGTCTTGGCAGCAATGCCTTGGATACTATAGAAATAATTTCATGTGCTTAATGTTTTTTCACAATTACAAGTTTTATTCCCCTGAAATTCTATCATGATTGATGTTCCATTATGATCTATGCCTTACGTACTGCCATGTTTTATGTCATTTCTCAAGATCTTGATGTTCAAACATTATGTTCATGATTTTAAGTTCAAATGTATATGGTTTGTTTCATATTATCCATGCATACTCTTACTGAGCATTTGAGCTCACCCTTTTTATGTTTTCTTCTCCCCCAGTATTGAAGGAAAGGTTTTAGGTAAGGAAACCAAAAGGGGAAGATCATTATGGAGATGTTGAAGATCTTTCAACATAATTAGAAGTTTATATTCCATGTTTCCAAAGACACTAAACTATTATGTTCCTTTGGTGTCTATTTTTGTTATGTATTAGATATTCATCAAAAGTAATTTAATGTCTATGTACGTCTAGCTTTGGGTCTCTACAGTTTGTATCAGAGGAAAGGTTTAGTTAACCTTTGGGGACTAGGATTCAAAAACTTTAGTGATATCCCTAGATATATTTCTAAGGTATGTCTAAGGATGTCCCTAAGGATTAGTATAACTATATTTTACATACCTATAATTATGTTAAAGATCATGAATAACCTAGGGTGAACCTAAGGTGTCCTGGATTAAAGATTGTGTGATAAGTTAGACATCCCATAAGTGAATTTTTATGATTATTTGGTTCCCCGTTATTTTAAATGCTTCTTACAACATGGATTTTGGTTTTAGTCAATGGAGGGAACCAGAAGGAATTGGGTCAACATTGAATGCAATGGAAATATTAGTGATTATGAGCAACGAAATTGTGTAATACCTAGAAAGAAATATTTTGTGATTATGCTAAATCAGTCATCACGATATATGATTTACAAGGTGATCTTTAGTGGTATTCATAATACATCAAATATGAGGAAGATGGACTTTTATGCATGTTCTCATGTTGAGGAGCATAAAGAAAAGGAGATTGAGATTTCTAAATAAGGGAAGAAGAACCTAGATGAATACATCAAATGGAGGGAATGATGTTATCTGTGTGGAGAGAAGGGTCCTAGAGTGACAGACTGTTATAGAGTTCAATGTCTTATCTATGGAGAACATGGGAATTACCCAACTCAATGACCTGACCTAAGAGGTTACTTCTAAATCAAGGAAGGTCTTATTCCATGACAATCATTAAAGAGGATTGATTGAAGTGTTTATGTAGTGGTATTCATGAATAATGTTGTTGAAGTACTTTAATGGTATATTGGAATGTCTATGTATTGGTCCATTGTAGTTTTCCATAAGAATATGGCATCGGTAACCATGAAAAGTGATTGAAATATTTTTGTAAAAAGATGATATGCACATAATGAAGGGATAAAGAAAAAATAAGAGGTTTGACAGTATTCATGAGCTCATGACTAATACAAGGACAAAGTGATATCATGGTTTGAGTATAAAGAATTTTTGGGATTTTTGTATGTGGAAAGTGATAAATTTTAACAGCATTCATGTTTTCACTAAGGTTATATGGTAATTCATGTTGCAAAAGAATATAATATTAAGGTATTCACATGTTTGGAATGTGATCAACAATATATATCTTGTGATATATGAGGGATAAATGATGGTATTCACATGCTCGGTATATGAAATTTCTAATAATTGTTTTCTTTATACTGTGAGCTTAGATAGAAATATTTTGGATAAGCCTAAAGATTAGAATGAATTAAGTTAGAGATAAGATAGTATTATTTAAGGATAGAACTTGTTTTCGATATAATTTTTGTAATGTAGTAATAGTTTTGTTTTCAAAAAAAGGACAACGTGCTTGACGGGTGACAACCCGTCTCGTCGGACAAGGTTGTGGGAATCAAACCTACACCCAAAGTGTGACTGGCCTTTATCGCCTACCACTGGCCTAAAGGATGTCCCTGGTTAGAATAAATTAGTTTTAATTTATTAAGTGGTATGATATATGAATTATAAGTCTATTTTAGGAACCATATATGTTTAATCTCACTATATATGGACTTATTTATATTTAATAACTTTCACTATACTTTTGTTTGAGACATATGGAATGACCTATAATTCTATCGCATGATCTGCTAACACTTCATGGAAGACAAATTCGACTTCATTTCTTTAAGAGAGAAAGTGGAAATTGTTTAAGGCACAAACAATAGTAAGATTGTACCAAAATCAAGTAAGTATTTCTTCTAATTCAAAAATTCTTCAAAATTAGGGAAATGATCTTGAAATCAAAAAAATGTTGTCCAAGTGTTTTTATATCCGATGAATTAGATGGTACCTTAAATCATCACAAATATATGGCTTGGTGACTATTGGCTTTATCATAGCCATGTCCTCTACCACTCTCCATCAGTACATGATGGTTAGATTTCTCTTTAATATCTATATTTTCACTTATGTTATCCTATGCGGGAACCCAGTGATTAGTTAATTTGGGTTACTATTATGTTTCATACATTAGTTTTTAAAGATAAGTTTTGGTATTAATTTTTACGATGTGGGTTTCTATGAAGGAAACTCTCATGTAATAAACCATTTATAACCCCGGTGAATTTCGACGTCGAAATTCATTTTAAGGGGGGTAGAATGTAACACCCAGAGATTTTATGAGATATATTATTTTTAATTTCTTTCATATCATCTATTGTACACCACACCAATATTATCTTATGTTATGCGCAACACTGTATTAGCTTGCAGTATACGCAACACTATTCTTTGATTGTGTTAGACACAATTTCAAGTTCGTTTGATAGTAGTTATTCTACGCAACATTGAGTGTCTATATATATATATATATTCAATGTGTAAATTAAATATGGTTGGATTCTGTTATATGAAACAACAAAGGATTCTTGCACTACACGCAACCCGGACTTGGCTTGCATTATACGCAATCACGACCTTTCTCGATAGCATGTGTTGTACGCAATACCGGGTTTCACTAAACAACGATATATTGTTATAATATTATTATGAAATATCCTTTATGAATATTATTAACTAAATTTTGAATGTTACGACATTATTATTCATCTTACCCATTTTCTAGAACATCGTGTGAGGACAAAATAAATTTTTGGAGTAAAATAAGTATTTTTAAAAAAATGCAATTTTGCTACCTTTTTATGGCGCACCCACATTTAATCTAGTTTCTGACATATTTATAAATTCAATTTGACAAAATAAAATTCTTCTTTGGAATCAGGATATAGAAATTTACTTTGGATAAATTTTTCATATTATTCTGATAACATTCATATTTTAATGAATAATAAAAACACGATATATCTTAATTAAAAACAACTTTTTTCATCGTAATAATTTATATAGATAAATTATAATAATTAATAGTTCTAAATTAAAAATAGAATATATTTTTACCATTTAATTTAATTTAAGTCATTAGCATCGATTTTAAATAGAATTCATAGGTAAAATCATTTTAATCTTTTGCAATATTTTAACTTTTAAAACTCGTTTTCTTAACAGCAGGATTAATTTTAAATTAATTTCTGCAACTTCTGTGATTTTAATTTGGAAAGATGGACTCAATATTTGTAATCAGTAGGTCCAAATTATGTTAATAATCTAATTTTTTTTATGCATTTTGAATAATAACTACGGTAAATTTTATTTACCATAGTTAAAGGAAAATCGGGTTATTATGGTAAATATAATATTATAAAATTACCCTAACACTTGTCTTAATATAATTGGATGATTATATTTTTCCTTAAATCATAATTTGGTCAAAATTTAATCTAATGGAACCCACTTGTATTTAATTAAGACCTTTAGTTTATTTTATTTAAAGGAAAGTGAAATATGTCTCACTCAAACATTAATAATTAAAGTATTTTTAATATAAGGTTATACAGAATATAAATTTGGTTATAAATACTCATTTGAAATAAATTTTTTTTCTTTATCATGGTAATTTATTTTTAATTTTTAAGTGTTATTTAATTACCTTATTATCTTATACATTAATGATGCAGAAATTGTTTATTTAGTGAAAAATCAATAATATAGTTTTTATTGAAATAGTAATACATATCAAAAGGCACAAAAATCTTTACAAAACCTATTTGTAGTGTATATATAAACCCTAATCATCCACTGGCCAAATATTTGACCATTTGGATCCTTATAAAAGATATTATGACACTTATATTATTTAATTTTAAATGATTCCAAAGTTGTCACCTTCATAATTTAATAAATATAAAAATTTATATGTTGTGCTTTTAAGATGATAAATTATACTAAAAGTATTATTATGAAATATATGAGATTTATCTTCATCTTAGTATTTTTTTCATTGTTATGCAACAAATATGTATATTAAATAATTATACAAAAATGATGTAGTAATTATTTTATTAGGAGAAATATCAAATAAATGGTTTTAAAAATATTAAAAAAATATTTTATGAACTATTTAATGTGATCAACGAATTTTCTAGAAAAATATGACATGTTATAAATCTATTAGCTATTTTAGTTCGAACATATCTCTTGTGTGTATTTTATTTAAAATCAAATAAATGAATAGTGTCAAAATTGACACTATTGTTATTTTATAAAAATAACATAATATAAAATTGTTTAAAAATCACAAATCTATTTAAAAATTATAAATTAAAATTTATATGGTCTAAAATGTCATAAATTATCCAATTTTGGAAAACTCCCAACACATAAGTTATTATTTATAACAATTTAGAAATTATTATCTTATTACAACAAATAAAATTAAATAGATTAAATAAGGATAAATAAAGTTGATAATGTCTAAAATAAATTCCCAAAATGTCTAAATTTTATTTTTTTGATGATATTACATACCTATATCATATATTATTTGTATTTGAGTCATTTTTGGATGTTATTATGTGGGGTTAAATTTATTATAAATTAATATTTCTTATGTTCCCAAAGGTGCCCCTCTCCTCCCTTATAAAAATGGAACACCTTTCTACTTCTCCTCACACCCATTTGAGCCTTGAATCTCGGCCAACCCCTTCCAATTTATCTTCTAAAACTATATAGTTATATCTTAGAGGTTATGATCTTCTCAAAATACCAACCCTAGTTCCATAAGAATAAGATTAAAGGAGGTGCGTCGAAGAAGAGGTGATCTCTTCTACCAATTCTTTCAAGTTTATTTCTTGTTAAACTTCTTCTTATTTAGTTGTTTCATTATATTTTAATAACATCAGTATAATTAATATACTGATACGTTATTATAAATATGAAACATCCCCATTTCACCTTCTATCTATCCTACGGAAAATGAAATCGCCGCGCGTGCGTACGTACGAAATACTGTCTCCATGCTATGGTGTAATTTGTTTTTCCACCACCACCTTACTAGGATAGGTATAATGGTGTAAATAATAACTATATATAGATATTATAACATCATACTGGTTTTTAGATATTATATCATTCACTCCGATTCTATTAAATAATTATGGGAACGATATCATCACACCTGCGTACATACGGACCACCGTCTCCACGAACGGGATAAGATTCATTTTCCCTGATTAACCATTAAATTATAATTATAAAGTATATATATAATAAATAATCATGAAATATATTAAATAATAATTATAATGAATTTATGTACATATATGTTTTATTTAATTAATTCCATTCAATTCAACAAGGAAATGAAAACAGCGTTCATGCGTACGTACGGCCAACCATCTCCATGAACGGTGTATTTCATTCCATTTATTGATACATCATATATATTTATATGCTGAATATATATTATGTATAAATCATGGTTTACATTGTGGAATTATGTAAATCAGGATATAAGTAATAATATCAAGAACAATAAGTCGAAACACGTACGATAAATTAAACGATTTTACCCAAAACGGTGCATTAACATGGAATTTACAAAAGAACGGGTAATATAAAGTCATAAGTGAACCATATATGATATCATAACAATGAATATGATTCTATAATAAGTAAATGAAATTATTTAAAACATTATACATGAGGTTCGGAAATATACGAAGCCTATCGGACATAAGGTAAGGGAAAACTTTTGCAATCTCATTTTTATCTGAGATTGCTTATACGTAAGTATTTACTGGGGTATATATTTCGTCCATGTCCATAAATTTTTTTTCATCAAGTGTTTAATATTATTCCATGTATGTTTAAAGTCAAGTTGACCCCTATATTACTTTTACTTTGTGTTATGGAAGGAATCTTTCTTTTGTTTACTATACGTGGTACTTTTTGACCTTTCCAACAAAAGTATGAGGAGAATATTTTTTTAACTTATACAGCATGAACGGATTTTTACGATTTCATAATGAATTATTTTCAAGAAGCTTACTCTACAAGATTCCCTAATTATTTTAACAAAATCCTTTTCTTTTATAATTTCATGGCATTTTGTGAAAAGAAAATGATTTTGAAGAAGAAAGGATATTTTCCACAAGAATCCATTTCAAGTGTTTTGTCAAAACTATTTTCCATCTAAGATGACATTATTTAGTATGATTATGTTTCAAGTATAATGTCTCTATGATTTACATGGTTACATTTTTCATATGATGAAATGATATCCATTTTTTTATATGGACTATGTTATGATGAGATGATGTTTATGAAACCCATTTTATTCGTTGGGTTATGATGAATGATTTATGTTTATGTTGTGGCACACATAAGAATGATTTCATTATGATATGTGTGGGACCCATTTCTCCCTCAAATTCATTGGGTAAACATTTATATCTCATGATATAGACATGGATTAAATGGAAAGTAAATATGGTTCCGTAATACAGGGCTGGAATGACAAGTTAACCCGGTTCAGTAAGGGACTTTGTCCACTAAGATGGTCTTGGAAGCAATGCCTTTGATACTATGGAAATCATATCATGTGATTAATGCTTTTCCACAATTACAAGTTCTATTCCCTTTCTATTTTATCATGATTGATGTTCCATTATGATCTATGCCTTGCGTAATGCAATGTTTTATGTCATTGCTCAGGATCTTGATGTTTAAACATTATGTTCATGTTTTTAAGTTCAAATATATATGGTTTGTTTTATTTTCTCCATGCATACCCTTACTGAGCATTTGATCTCACCCTTTCTATCTTTTTTTTACCCCATGATTAAAAAAAGGTTTGAGGTAAGGAAATAAAAAGGTGAAGATCATTATGGGAGATGCTGAAGATTTTTCGACATGATTAGAAGTTTATATTCCAAGTTTCCAAAGACTCTAAACTATTACGGTACTTTAGTGTCTACTTTTTTTATGTATTAGATATTCCTAAAAAGTACTGTAATGTCTAGGTACTCCATGCTTTGGGTCTCTATAGTGACCATAATTTATTTCAATATTATTTTTCTATGTAAATGGATGGATTAACCTTGGACTACCACGTCCATGGATTTATTATTGTAAAACTATCCCAATCAACCAAATCTATGATATTACTTTTGCAACTCAGAAGAGACAAATTCTATCTTGACCATTCAACCAATGATATTCCACTATCGACATACCAAACAAAATCTACCTCTCCATGACTAAATTTTCATTTTTTTTCCTTGTATCAATGTACATGATCAAATTGAACACATTGGCAATGATATCCAATCAGGAGAGAAATACACATGCTCGTATATAAGAAAAATTAATGACATGAGAAACATGAGTAGTTTCTGTTAATATAAGTCCATCATCATCATCTCATCTACTACAGATCAAAATCATTTAACTTTATGATAAAATTATTCAATTCTTATGATCCCCCCCCCAAACTTGATAGTCATATATCCACTCTGTCAAGTTGAAATGATGTATCTATACCATAAAAAATATATTTAAGATTAATGTCATAGTATATTAAGGTTCTCATTATATCATGAAAACGTTTATAACCTTTTTATATGATATGTAATCATTGTAAATTAAAATTAAATAATAGAAATAGAATTTTATACAACAAAATTTTAAGTATATATTTTTTATATGTCACTGTATACCTAAAATGGTAATTGATAAGTGATTTTCATTTTGTTTAAGGACTCCCACTATTAAAAAACTCCCACTTTTATAGGAATCATCCTTATAACCATACTTTTTATTTTTCACATGATTAATGTTAGGTTTATAATAACTCTTGAATTTAGTTTTTTGGTATGACATGTCTCTACTGTGTGGATGTACTATTATGTTATACCTCATAACTTTAAGTAAAACTTCTCGAGAGATGTAAACCCCAAGTGTATTCCATTTTTTCCACCATCAAAACAAGAAAATTATAATGTTAATAATATCATAATTTATATTTTGATAATACTTTTTTATAGTTGTGATTCCAATAAATGGAAGAAATCATTTCATATTTTACATTGTTCTTTAACTCCCTTAAAAGCTGCAAAAATTGCGTATTTGTAAATATGGATTCACTATATTTTATGATCTTGTATCACCCATTAAATTAATAAGATTGTGATATTATATCACATTTATTCATGGAATAATATTTTTTATCCCTTCAAAACTAGAATCCCTTCATCTCCACTTTCCATTTACATTTCTCTTATACATTCTCATGTAAAATCAGATAGGTCTGGATGCTTCCCTCTTAGTTCTATATGACATTACTGATATTTTATTAACATAAACTATATCTGGGAAACCTTAATCTTATGAATATCATGAAATGTGTTATTAATTCATCACTGAAGAGTATGGAATTAAACTCAATATATTAATCTCCTCCATTTCCCATGCATGTCTTCAAGGATATATTTATGCCCTGTGATTTGTAATAATTCTCTCTCTAATTGTTCCAACTTATATTTTTCAATAACAATTCAGTATATATATGATTAACTATGTGTAAGAAATTTTTACATTTAACTTTTTAGATCATGTTCACTATAACATAGGATACTTCATTATGTCAATTTATAAAGTATTTCCTTTACTATTGTCTTGGATAATTATACGACTAATAGATATTTTTTCATATGTTATCAAATATATTTTACGTGGAAAACAATGATGTTCCCACTAACCTCTACTTGAAATGTGGAAAGTATTCATTCCATTTCAACAATATATTATCATGTTAATTGCTTTAATCCTAAACTACATTTCAATAACTTTTACCTCATATTGAAATTATATGGTGTCACCATCCATTTATGGTTATGTCATATAGACATCTTCCATGATTGGTGGTCTTTATATCCAATTCTCAATAAAATTATCATATAAATTATCTATGATATGTAAAATTCTAATGGATTTAGGAATAATAACATGGTATAATATATTGATTCATATTGGTACCATGATTTTCCCACCCATGAATAGTCTCACTTGAATACCCACCATAGTATTTAGAATAACATGACCCTATAATTAAATACATGGAATCCATTATTTAATATTAACTAATGTTTTTAATTTTAGAAAATTTCAATATACTTATTACTTGTATGAATTATTATTCTAAAGAAACAATGTATCCCTATTAATTTTTAATATAAAATCATCAACATGGTTTATCATTCTAATGTAGTACATGTCTCTAGCATATTCCTTTTCCACATGGTTTTATGGAACTTGTTCTTATGCTAACTTCTTCTGCATCTTTGGCATTGACTAATCGTAACACAATATGGGTCCTACTATATCAAATTAATTTGTGAACGTTATAGAAACATATTCCTAAACATGAATATTTATATTCTATATTTGGGATTACATTAGTATCATAAGAATATTTTTGGATAATTACTATAGATACACTTAGTGTTCCTCAATCATGAAAGTTTATTTATGTCATCAACAAAAAAATTCATCAAAACACATGTTCTTATGACATAATGGATTTCCATCATATAATAACTCATATGATTTTCATTTTTTATTATAGTTTTGAATATGTTTATGGGACAATGTTTCTATTTAAAATGAATGTTTAAAAAAATTGTTGTATCTGCAATGCATGTATTTCTCAAAATTGATGCCCCTTTTCTAATGTTCGAACCGTAATGTGTATTAGGAAATTTATGTTTAGAATATAATATATGATATATTTAGTTTATCAATGTTAAAATTTAAGCCTCATAATTGAACCTATTTATTAGAATCATATCCCTGATATGCATATGGTAATGTGCATTTTGGAATTATTCCATGCTACATTGTATTGATTGATGAATGCTACGTCAACATGTTATTTGACATATGAGCCTAAAGAATATCATTTCTTCTAACCATGGATATACCATACATAAGTTTCAAATTACATAAAAAACATAAATGAATCTAATGAATTATATTTACCAATGTATTTCCATTGGAATAGTACACTCTCTCTAGATGAACTAGTTCTAAAATCTTTATGATTCACCATTATATCAAATGGTTTCTTTGTCCTAAACTAAGTACATTAGTGTGTAAATAATACCTATTTTCATTAACTCAAAATATTCTATAACCATACTTGGAATATGCATGGAAACTATATAGTTATTATTGATAATGTATAATCATGCCACAACTAGGTATATTTTTCCTATATCTATATTCATCAGATATTGTTTATGATTCTTATATTACATAACTATTATTTGTGTATGAAGTAACATAAACATAATTGATTCATAAATGTCTAGTTTAGTTAGTTACCTAATTATATTTTAGAAAAAACATTTACTTTTAAAATGAAATTGTGTGCTTCTCACAAGTGATGTATATATCACCCTTCTTCAGTTTCTTAGAGAACACACCTTGACATCTAGTAATGTTTTGTGAATTCTTTGGTTTTTTTAGTTAGAAAAAAGGTATTTAAATACATATTTTATCTAATATCAATGTTTTATAGATAAATAATTACTTTTATTGAGGAATATACCTTAATTAGATGCTCATTATTTCCTCTACTTCAATTCATTACAGTTCCTCTTCATGTGAGTTATATTTCATCATGCAAGAAAATGGCCACATGGTTAGTGCTCTCCCTATTAATCTTCAGTTTCATAAAAAGTAATTATGAATGTTCTTTTTATAGTTTTATTTTTTTACTTATTATAAGCTACTCTTTATATTGATTCACTATAATAATTAAATATTTTACATCCTCTAAATTTTTATCTTTTCAGTGAACCTATCCAAAAATATATTTAAGTGGTTTTCCCAAACTATTCATTTTATAAATCTAATTGAAACTCAAAAATATTAGTGGTAAGGATGGGTGAATTACATGAACTAATATATAATTATTTCAATTGAAACCAAATTCCTATAATCATTTATTGTACTTTACCATCCTGATTATATGTAGAATAGATTGAGTTCCATCTGTCAATCGATATGTGATCGGTTTTATCATTCTCTCACTAATTTCTTGCTTCACAATCTCTTCAAAAAAAATTAGTGATGATGAAACAAGATATATACAAACATTTATTTATGGTTTAGCTAAAAATATTTGGATATTGATGTTATAATTGTTGATTAAACATAAAATTATTCATCAATGAGTCACTTAGAATCATTTTTCCCATCCTAACTAAAACCATGTAGAGGCTAATCACGTTTTGGGGACTTCAACACATATAATTTACTTTCATACTATAACATTATGCACAAGTTCCTATACCACTAAATGAGACTTATTCCTATGGAGACATGATATTTTTCCATTATATATCACAATGTATCTATGTTATACTAATTTCAAGAAATAACAAAATCTAACAGATTAGTACTTTTTCCTTGATTTATGATTAGAAAACATTGATTATTTATATTTCTCGGATTATCTTATCAAACTCTAGAAAACTTCTATACTATAATCAGAATACAATGTCAATTGAGTATTAGATTCTAATGGATCCTTGTATCCCATTATAGTTTACAATTTTTGTCTACATCACTACTCGAAGACTTCCAGGTATGAATTTGATTATAAAACTACATTATCACATGAATAATTTATCTTTTGAGTGATTTATTGGATTCCAAATTCATAAATATAACTTATAAATTCATTTCCTCAAATTATGCAATAAGTTATATATAGATACTTCTTTTCTACCAAATTTAATAATTTCAACCAATAATTGTTATAATAACTCTCCAATAATAGGTGGAACCCTCAACTATAGCTGATGAAAACCCCAAAAACTATATGGGATCAAATTTAAATAAAAGAGGGCATTCTAGACTTTATATTTCAATGAGGGTGTTTTATTATTACATGAAAAACAGAAACCAATTTCTATCTCATAAGAACAAACAATTTTATCACCCTCAAAATTGATAATGAAATAAATTGAAAATATTCACTATGTCACATGTTCATTTTATTTTTTCATTATTGATTGAAATTTGATTGATCATTCATATAACTATAGATACATAAAATAATAAACCATTCATAAATAAAATAAGATGATTTCATCATGATCTGATACTAATTTTTGGTCCATTAATTGAAAAATGGTTCTACCTAAACCCTCTGGGTATCTTCTTATGTCATGTAAATTATTACTCGAGTTGCATCACTCACTCATCCAATGCATTAAACATCTATATGGTGAGTCACGATATCTCAATGTGAAGTATGTCACTACTCCTCCTTGACATTATACATAAATACGCACATGAATGAGAGGGGGTCTCGGAAATTCATAATATAGATAAAAACTTTTATTAGGTCGATAGGCCCTTATACATATAATAAGACGAAGATGACATGCAGATCTTCATTTATAAAATAATTATTACAAACATTCAATAAAATAATTAAATAAACAAAAAATCAGCATTAATGTATTGGTCGATCTATATCTCATGATAAGTCGATTTGAGTTAAAATCATTCATATTAATTAAATGAATGAAGAATAATCTTTTAATAAATTATTAATTAGGGTGATTTAAATCAATTAAAAATTTCACTCTTGTTTTTAATACAAAATTTACACACTTTGGTAACATCAATTATTTTAATTATATTTCAAAATATAACTCATTAAGAAATATTACTTATTAATATAATTATATTTTTTATAATTATAGATATATATATATATATATTTAAATATGTAACATCTGATGAAAAATATTTATATTATATATATTATTTTAATATCGGGTCCTTGGGCACCCAAAATTAGGCCAGACGAGATTGGAAAACCAATCTTGGCTAATCTTGGATCGGACAGGTCTTTCCTAGACCTATTTTGGGTTGGGCATAATCTACACAATCCCATTTTAGGTCAGTGCACACAAGAAGAGGTCATGATCCCCTATTCAGAAACTAGTTAGGGAATACCAATCTGTGCTAGGTCACATGGAGATCCAAAACTCATATCTATTTAGTCCAATAATGGAGAACGTGTGGTTGAATAGACTGTGGATAATTTTTAAGCTAGTCAAACATGGATAGTGTTGGTGTTATAGATGTGGCTCAGATATAGGTGCATCAGTGGCCCTCAATAATGGTTAAAGGGAGGTCAAAACTGATGGATATTAATGAGCTGGGGCCGGTGCACATATGGCAGATAATGCTCGAGGTCACGTGAAATAGTGGCGCTCTAATAGGCAGTGTGGTGGTGTCTTAAAATCCAAGATCTGGCTCGAGTCGGTGGACTGAAATGAATTAGGTGGAGCTCGGAGTGGCGGGCCTCGAAAGATAGAGATGGTGCTGGGCAGGGAGAATGGGGGTCATGTGTTACAGTGCATCCATTAAAGGCTCAGGACTTACTGGGAATAGAATGCTGGCATGGGGAATTGGGGTGGTCGATCGTGGATAAGGTACTAATGGGGTAACAAGATGGGGAACCATATAGTGAGACACATTAAGACCCCCTTTTTTAATAACCATTTTCTATTTAAATTATTTTATTATATTCCTAAAGATTCTCCACCCCACATCAAAAAAATGGTTTTTAAAATATAGATTTTTATCAAAAATTACCCCACCATTAAATATATCTTTTTTGATAAAGTTTTTGTTTTACTATATAAATAGATTGTATAAATTTTTTAATAAAATTTAGTTATTTTCAACAATATGTGGCTCTCATAAGGTAAGAAATTAAATATTCTGGTCACTAGAATATATTCAAGGAATGATTTTATTGAAAATAACCTTTACGCCAATTAAATTCCGGTGAAAATTAACATATATATGAAAATGAAAAAATAAATATAGTTTCATCATAAATATAAATGAAAAATAAATTTCAATCTGTATTAAATCATTGGATGGTTGAATACTGGTCATCCTTGTTCAGATTTAAAATTATTCTAAGGCGTTGGGATTGGAACGATGACCTCTTCAAAATTTAATGGAATTTTCATTTTTTTTATTAGGTTGAAATTTTCACAATTCTATATGATATCAATTGAATGTAATATGGCACAGATTTAATGATGTTGGGATTTAGTTTTAAAATTTTCATTTTTGATTGACCTAATTACATCATCGTTAGTGAAGCACTACCCTAATTTAATCAAGAGGATCACTTGTGAAGATATATAAGCATAAAATTAATCCAAAAATACAGTGTTTGATTTGATGTCATCTTTTCATCATCTATTCCTCTCTATTGAACTCTACTAAAATAATCTAATGTTGATATCCTCTAGACCATCCACATATGATTCCAAAATACATGGGAGTGTCGGTCATCTAATTTTGGGTGCTATCATTCAGATTTGATGATGGCTTCCACATGACAAGGATCACGGCATCGATGTTCATATTATGTGTGAGGGGGATATCGATCTGTTCAATTGGATCGATATATTTTCCCTCTATAATTTGGGATATTTTAGATAATCTCTCAAGAACTAACATTGAATATTCATCATATGAAATTCTCTGTCCTCCAATATATAGTGAGTTATGAAATTGTCCAGAAAAAGCTCCCTAACCCCTAAATATTTATTACCCACTAAATAAACCACAAATGAAATATTATGACTAGTGTGCAGAGTCTTAAATATCATTCATACTTTTATCAATTTATTGCAATATAATAAATATATTACATGATAAAACTGATCCATTAACTCAATTCCTCGCCCCTATAAATATTAAATGAAACCTAAATATTAAAATAATATTCATTCATGTAATATTTTTCTTGCATTTATTTTTTTAATTTTAAATATATGAAATAAATAAATTGATCCCAATTATTCTATACATGAATTATAATGAATTTTCTAATTTATCATTGATCTTTAGAACAAGGACAACTCTTGGAACTCATGGTGGGGGCCTCCATGTCTTATATACCTATTCTCCAGAATAGGGCATATTCTTGAATTGGCTATTTTGTGTTACCCTCTATGACCATATCTCAATAGTAATGAATAGTATTATAAAACCCATGAGTAGAGCCTAGAAACCCATAAAGTCCCCTGAGGAATTAATGTATTGACATTGATACGACAATCAGCCTATGAACATGCACTATGTCATATAATTTATTTATCATCGGATACCTCCTAAAGCAAGAAACAACCATATTTCATCATCATTTCTTGATATATTAATTTTTTGACTAACTAGACAAATTTACCTTTGACATCCAATGCCATAGATTTTAGAAGGTACTATTACACTGATTAACAAGTATAAATATATTAATTCCATCACATATAAGTGAAAAATTCTCTCTTGAAAATTCAACCAATGTCATGCCACCAATGACACACCTAACAAAAGATACCTCTCCACGACTCCACTATCAAGGTATTTTCCTAGCATAAATGTTTGTGATCATATAGAACACATTGGTAATGATCTCAAGTCAAGAGTCCAATAAATATACCTATATATTTGAACAACCAATGACACCTAAAACAAGTGGTGTTCCTATTTATGAGTATGTCCTTATGATCTCACCTTCTAGAGATCACCATGTGTGAAATTCATTATAAAATTTATCAATGCTTATAAACACCTAGAACCTAATATTCAAAAATATATTTTTTCTAGATAGTATGATGCATCTAGACCATTGGAAATATTTTTATGATTAATTTTATAGTATCTTTAGGTTCTCATTATAGCCTGGTAACTACTATAACCTTTCAATTTGACAAATAATCTATTGACATTATCAAAAAATAGTGTATGCAGAAATGTCAGCACTATAATGTAAAGTGTATATCATGAATATATCAAAATATGCATGAAATCATTATAAAAAATTAATGTTTAGTTTTTTCATGGGAACACAAAATTACAAAAAAATAATTGGGAAAATAAATTATCCAATAAATAATAAATTGAAATATTTATGTAATATTAGGTGAAGAAGTTATTATTTCCTCAAAATATGATGAATGAACTTGATTTCACCCATTATTACATGACATATAATGAGTGGTGTATGTTTCCATGTCATACCACATAAATATGTATTATGATTATTTATTGATTTAATAAGATGATGAATTTGGTTTAGTTAGGATGGGAAATACCAGTTCTTTTGAGATCATTGGCATGGGTGATAGATGCCGTGATGAATGTGAAATACACCATTACCCTGATAGATCATTGTCACATTCTTAGTCCTCAACTCAAATAATTATTCCGGATATCCTTTGTTAGATAAGGCTATGAAAACAACTCCATTAATGGTATATATAAATATATTAAATGACATATTTGTGTCATCCTGGCCTACGAACCACTAACTAGTGTTTGGATCTAGTTTGACACATGTCCATAAGTATGTCTCTCAGTATGCCAGAGGCTTCCAACTAGTTTTAAGATACCGGGGTGTGTCTATGAGGATGATATTAACTCTGTAAAAAGTGTAGTGGAGTTTAATAATAATAAATGAATAAATATATAAGGCATAATAATCAATTAAATTACAATAATAAATAAACATCCATATAAGATAAATCTAATGAAAAACTCTAACTAGAACTATATACAAAATTATTCAAATGTATTGTTGTGGTAAAAAAGGCCATTACAAAATAAACTAAGAACATGTACAATATAACTATAAAAATCAAAAATAATCCAAAATCTATCTCTAGTTAAAAAATGATCCTAATCTTGTTAATGTTCTCTTGGTTCCCATTATTAATTCAAATAAAACATCCATGATCAGGTTCTTTCCCAAATCCCAACTTACATCCATGAATTCTATATGAGTATCAATTGGCGTCTCTAAAAAAGTGAGAGATATACTTAATATGGAACCACAAGCAGTTTACATAAAAATTTCAATACATGGATATAAATTTAATTGTGTGATGGTATAATTATAGTCCACTGAGTAAAATTCATGAAGTAGTAATTATATCAGCCTTAGATCCTTATTGGAAGACTGACCAACCATACCTGTTATGACCCAAGCAGGAAGTGTTTGAAATGGGAACCTATATATTTTTATATTCCAGGAATGTTTTCATGGTTTCTAGATAGATGTAATATTTGAATTGGACCCAAAGAGTGACTAATGGATCAATATATTGATAATAAGAGGATAATACCCAGGGTGAAACCAAGGAATCCTTGAAATTATGGGATTGAGATAGCTTACAACAAATAACTATACATCATAGAGATATGATTTCAAGTATAATATAAGAGGTTAACCTGAGGCATTCCACTAAAAAATTGTATAACTGAATCGATGGACTATTGCCATTATAATTCTCAAGCTAATCATGACTAAGGATCAAGGGAAGAATACATGGTGACTCTTATTTGAGGATATTAAGATAAATCCAAGTAGTGTATCCAAGGAATAATAATTTATGAATATTAAGTGAGTGAATTTTTTGTACCATTATTAGGAATTCACATAATAATAGTACATTTAATGAATTCCATCTGTTTTTATCCCTTGGAAACTAACCCAATCTATCTGGGTTCCATCCTCTAAGTGTCCAAGGAATTACCTCAGGAATCTAAGGTGGGACCAATTCCAACCACTCCTTTAATTGAAAAAATGTATATAATATTAATAGTCACTTTAAACATATAAATAATCATATAATAGGTGATAACAATAAAACATTACAATTTCTTATTTATATAAGTTGTTACCCTTTCATTCATAATGATAGGTGTCAAAGATATGTCATACCATTTTACAATTAATTGTAAATTTATATGATCCATGTGAAACATACTTTCCCAATTATTAAGGAATCAGTTCAACTATTTAAAATAAATATAAAATTTGAGAAATCCATACCAAACACACCAATGAGTGTTTTTATTAATAATAAAAAAGGGGTTCCATGAGAATAGATATGGTAACACAATGGGTGCATCACATTGATATCATTAACCTCTATTGGTAGAAGGGAAAATTATAATGCTGTTTAGAAGTCAAATAAGGAAAATACAATTATGGTGGCTTGATTTAAGAGGGAAATCATGGGTGAAATGAACAAGTTGGACAACGGTGAAAAAAATAGATGACATAAATTAAGATAAATCTATAAAATACTTATCATATGGCATTAGATTACCCACATCAATTATCAACATTGATATGGTTAAGAATGGAAAAAATCAGAAAACCCGAAAAATTACTTAAAAATAGCTGGAAAAGACATTTTTAAAGATCACATAATATATATATATAGATTAATCGAAAAACTGGGGTAACAAATCAGAGAACATACTGGTACACTTATAATGTTACAAATGGTGAGATAATCAGTTCTCAGATGGAGGGGAGTGACTGATGACAAAGTTGATGCCATGAGAGAGTTGTTATTGGAGATGGAGGTGTGGTGTGTAGAGAAGAGAAAAAAATAGGATGATTGTTTAAAATTAGGGAGGTGAAATGTAATTTCACACAAATTTAATGAGACACATGGTTTGGCTACCCTGTTGGCCAAATTGTGTTCCTCTTTGTGCTAGTACGGTCCATGGGAGAAACCCCTCGTAGTGTTAGGTTTGTAGTTATACAAACGATGTTCTAACCATGAATTTCATATATACTAAATGTTTATAGTTTTTCACATTTTAATGTTTTCTCTATCACGAGAATTTTTAAAATTCACTCCCTTATATGTGGTTTTCATGATTAAGCCACATGGTTACTACTAACCATGCACCAATCATGTACCTAACACTTCTTCTCAAAAAACTAGAGTGATATTCCCTAAATAATACCATGATTATTCATAATGTTTTATTAATTAGTTAATTCCATGTATAATGGTTGAATGGAATATTTAAATAGAACTTTTTGAATCCATAAATCATTAGAATTCGAACATTATAACCCCCCCCCTTAAGACAACTCATCCACGTGTTTCCAAGAGGGATATTGGTCCACATCTAAGAATAGTTTTAGCCACTTATCACATAAATCATCCTCTCATTCCCATGTCTCATTCTATATGTGTTCCCAATAACATATAACTAAGACAAATGTAATGACCTTCCTTGAATTTCCTCTATGCTCTGATCAATGATATGTATAAGATTCTCCTCTAAAGAAACATTGATATAATACCTGTTCATTTCTAGTAGGAGAACAAGTGATGAATCATAATATTAATGATTTGATTAAAAAATATGGAATAAATCATGCATATGTTTAATATATGTTTGAGTACAATATTATTATCTACAAATCTGACCCTCTCCAAAATATCGAAAGGTCCGACGAATATAAGAGCTTACTTTTGTTGCCTCCAAATTCATCTATTTCTAAGCCTATGAGAAACACTCAAGAATATATTTTCTTCATCATAAAACTCAAGGGGTTGTCATAAAAAATTGTAATAAGATTGATTCTATGACTGATAAGTATCCACTTGATTTTCAATAATTTGTACTGAGTCTAATGTCTCTGGAACAAGATGAGGTCGTATTTACACTACCGCTTTTACCTCTAGCCAGCACATGGATTATTGGAACAACCTATCACATATGGAATATTAAGGAACCATCTATATAGTTTTATAAAATATATTATTTTAGGAAAAATATATGAAAGGTTTATGTTTCTCCTAAGAACCTCGAAAATTGAGGACTCATGCTGAATGCATGCCCTCCAACACCTCAATATTATGCTTAAACTACCAGTTGGTTTGTGGGTGATTGTTTTTACTCAAAAATACCTTTGAACCCAAATAATTGTATAACCCTTTCTAGAAACATGATCCAAATAGATAATATATGTCTGTTATGATATTATAATGGGTAATGTGGAGTATGATAATCTCACAGATGTAAATTCTACACAGTTCATCTAATTAAATTGTCTTCTTTCTAGGAAAAAATTAAGTGACCTTCATTAACCTTTCAATGATCACCCATACAACTTCTCTTCCTTGATATGAACATAGAAAACATGTCACAAAAACTATGGTGATGTCATCCCATTGTAGATATGGAATGGGAAATTGATGTAAAATCCCATATAGTCAATATTGTTCAACCTTCACATACTAAAAAGTTAAACATCAAGTGACAAAACTCGCAATCATCCTTTTCATCTTTGGACACCAATATTGGAAACTTATGTGATGGTATATTTTTTTAATCCTTTTGGGTACTTCCCATATAGATGATTGACAATCACTCATCAACCCCTCTCACACATCTTCAGGAACCTAGATGAAATCGTGAATACACAATATTTTATCCT